>JAUPFN010000025.1:23414619-24110869 GCA_036924255.1 Apodemia mormo | reverse complement strand
GTAAGGCCGTGTCACTCATAGGTAATCAACCTGTATATCCACCGTCCGTCCACCGTTCGCGCAAGTGCCTTAAAAATAGGTACAAAGATTTCCCTCCACGTGTTAATATATAGATTCTTGAGTTACGTTCATATTACAAGTGAATATTTTGCTTATTCTGTGGTTAGAATTATTCGCGTAATTTTTCCAGCGGTTTTGTCTAATATATTAATACGTGAAGGAAAAACTTAGGACCCCTTTTTAAGACAATTGCGCAAATAATGGGGTATGAAATTTGGCACAGTTAACCCGTCATTGGTGACGTATATGTCTGAGAGACCGGGTGATTCGAAAGATTCGAATAAATTTTTCACCCGCCGTCGATTCGAGTTGCGATTTCTAGTAACTGCCTCATTTTAAGTCCCATACCGTTGGTACCACTCAAAAATTTGCTACGGATGCACGTTCACGAGTATCAGCACTAACTCGGTCCGTAAGACCAGCGTCACCAAACATGTAAGTAAAATATTTATAATATTTTCATATATGTAATATTTTTTTATTACAAAGATATCTATATATTTTTGCTTATTTTTTAAGAGTTTGCAATGTTCTAAGATTGACAAAGACTGATTTTAATCAAAAAATTAAACGTTTTTACTAATTTAATTTTTTTTTATAAACATATGGGTAAATAGAATATTTTTAGTGACGTGAGTATAATTTTTTAATAAGTATCAAACAACCTGTGATCGACTGAATTTTTGTGTTTTATTTTCATACTAGATGAAAACCCGGCTTCGCTCGGAAATCTCATAATACGCATTACGAGTAGACATTAAAAAGTAGCAACACTGCAGTGACGTCTTCTTTCAACTACCTATTACGTTGGCTTAATAAAGACAACACTATAGTGTTGCTATTTTTTAATTTCTACTCTTTTATGAACGAAGAGAAATATGTTTTGCGATAATCTGCGCTCTGTTCTACGATACTATAATAAATGCTCACGCCATCTACACTAAATATTTTTAACCTTTAAAGAAACATGGCCGATTTGCTTGTCAACACGGTTAGAATTTTTAATCACTATTTTAACAAAATACTCGACAATCCGAATTTTGCGGATATATGTTGTCGATTCAAAATTGTTATTTTTTTACGCTTTATAATTTAGGTCAGGTTTCGACTGAGGCTACCGTAACCCTTGATGAAATTATTAATATAGAAATGTGTTTATAATTAAACCTAAACTAACTAAAAGTAGGATAACTAGCCAATGGTTGGCAAAATCTAAGGTTGAAAACCCTGGTCTGTGAGACCGGCGTCACCAATGTTGTGAGTGAAATTGACGCACCAATGGCGGGTTAAAATTTACATTGTGGAGGACCTCAGAAACCTAATATTTTTAAATAATATGCACTAGAAATACATGATATTAATAAAACAAACATTACACACACTAAACTCATGTGACACACGTCATTATATACACACGTCATGTCTAACAATTACTTTATGACTAAAGTCAGTTGTCAAAATGAAAAGAGATTTTGTTGTTTAGTCTAATGGTCAAATTTTGGCCACAGGCGATCCGTAGTATTTATAAAACATCAAATTTAGCACTCTGCTCTCTGGTTGAGCACTCTGCTCGCCAAAAAAGTCCGGTGACACAGTAACGACCAAAAGGTCAACTGTAATAGTCATTTAAAAAAAAACTTAAACTAATCGAAATTATCTAGATTTAGTCTTATGAAGAACACATTTTGGGTTACTCGGTGCAATCTCCGCCATTTCCATAATCCTCTCGTGAGTTTCCAACATGGCGTCCTATTAACATTTTTAGTGCATATAAAAAACAACGTAGAATATTAGGAAGTATGAAAGCTTGCATTTTGTACTTACATCCATCAGATGTTACGCTGTTACCTGAAATTAAAAAAACACAATTTTATTAAATCTAAATTAATTTATTGAATCTGTTAACTGTGTCTAGTCTAGGAATTGACCTTTCCGATTTATATCATGACAAATTGTAACCAAAATTTTTGTGTTATTTTTTTTGACCGCCCCGTTGATCGAATGGTTAGGAAACCTGACGATACATCAATGACACTCGTGTTCGATTCCCGTCGTGCACAAATTTTTATGAGATGTTTATATTTCTGGGTTTGAGTGTTTATTAAATATATTTGAGTATTTATATACCTATGTATTTCTATATATTAGTATAGTTGACTAATACTCATAACACAAGCAAATAATTTACTTACTTTGGGGTTAGATCAAGTCATGTAATTAATCAGCGATATTTATTTGTTACTAGCTGCAGCGTGCAGCCTGCTGCATTGTAAAAGTTTTTGGTAAATCCCACGGGAACAACTTGTTTTTTCGGTATAAAAAATAGCCTATGTGCTATTCCAGCTTATCATCTACCTGTGTGACAAATTTCGTCCAAATTCGTTCAGTTTAGGGTTTGGCGAGATTGAGTAGCAAACATCCACCCATCCATCCATCCAAACTTTCGCATTTATAACATTAGTATAGATAATATACAACTTGTCACAGAAAGAGCGCATACTATGAAACACGTCAATTAATATTTTTAAATAAAATCATTATAATTCGGCACTTAAAATCTTATCTCGTGATTTTAAGTATAATTTTTTTTTGTTAATTCATTTATCCTAAGTGCGGGCAAAATTATGTTGTCCTTAAATACGAGTATATTTTTGATTAAATATTTGTAAATTTAAATATTTAACTATTACATATTAATAGGGATTTTACCTTGACTTAAGTTTAATTTTTCTGAATGTCAACTCTTTATGAAAGGTGTCTGTTATATTTCTTTTTAATTACTTATAAAAAAATATAACATATGTTGCAAAATAAAATAAAAAATATGATTGCAATGGATTCAGTAGCTGTTTCTCAACCAACTAATTTTCGCTTTAACACATAATTCTAACACAGGTCGTAAATTATTACTATGATGTATTTATTTATTTTTAGCGACAGAAATATATAGTGGAACACCATTTAAAACCGTAACGCCAGTAAAAAGGCCAAACTCTAGGGTCTGGTTTGCCCATTCATTCGCCTTTCACGAATTTCTTGGCAACAATAGGCTGGCAATGTCAGGGTATGGATAAAATATATCACCAAAAAAAAATTCCTCGTATTTAATTTAAAATTAATAAAAGAATAAAATTGCTAGAGATCCCTTACATCGAGATACCAAATGTTTCACAAGTAAAGACCATTAAGGGACCCATAATTTTTATCTTTATTACATGCCTCTGAAATTAGACGACATAATTAAAATAGAACACCCTTTGAGGATACATTTAAGACTAAATTTTAATTACTTAGAAGCGTTTTACGATATTACGTATAGCAAAAAACAAAACAAGGTTGCCCGGGATTGGATAAGTCCCCGGTTGGCGATAGGCTTGCCACTTATCGGGACTAAGTATGTTCGGCTAATCCTTGGTGAACTTGCACCTCTGCTTACCTCTTCAGGGACACGGGCGTAAAGATACTACTTGTTTTTATTATTTTCCTCTTTTCGCTTTCTCGAACTACAACTTATATTAAAAAAAAATATTAGCCAAATTGGCCCAGCCGTTCTCGCGTATTTTGCTTAGCATAACATTCAGCTATTCATTTTTATTTATATAGATATTAATATAATTGGTAAAATAATAACGTATTTCCAGTTTTTAACAAAATTGAGTAATACATCACAAAGTACTTAAAAAGAATGGTTTGTTTTGAAATACAATGACTCAAATTTATTTCTAACATATTGACAGACAGCGCTAATGTCGTAGTTGAACTAATGCTAATTCGTAAAGATTCTGCGGAAAGAGCAACATAATGGTTACTTGCATACGTGGCTCTATGAAGTGTTTGAAGATAATTACTACATATGTCATAACTTTGTATAGTATTGGAGCTACAATGACGGTACAAAAAATTCTTTTGTTACTGTTTAGTATAGTAAGTCTTTTAAGTGGTAATGATACTATGTTAAAGAAGAAGCTTGAGTTCCTTAAAAAGAAGAAGTTCGAATTATTAGTTTTGTATTGAAATACCAATAAAGGTATATTTAATAACTTCAATAAAATAATATAACTTTTGTCCTAAAATCAATAGAAAATGCGTGTTTGCCATTCTTTGTATTTTAGCAAAGTTTTGGGATACAATGGCGAAATTCTAGGTACCCGATGTTTTGTTTTTATATTTTAAGCATTATAAATTACTTTTTTGTTAAATTTAACCACTTCATAAAAATATATTAATTTATCCTTGGTCTCATTGCAGATAAATTTTAGCCTTTTCTTATCCAGACAGTAACGTCTCAAAAATAAAAACAGACTTTAAATCCTTTCATGTAAAATCGTAAAAGTAACAGTTACACCAATGTTTTACTAAATAAGCGATATATAAGATACTGCATGTTATACACCTACAATTTCAATAATAAATCATATCATAGCTTGAAACTTCTCCGATCCAGCTTCCGTGTCCGGTTAAAATTCGATCCATCTACCGGACAATTTATTCCGGGACTGGCGAGATGTCTCTATCTCCAGATATATGAATCTCGGAAATACCAGCAATAATACTATTTCCAATAATATTGTGATATTTATTCACTTGAATTAATATTACGATCCAAGTTATTCTAATTATAATATAATATTAATTCAAGAGAATTGATATTACAATATTATTAGATTTATTTGGATTCGATTTTGTTTGTTTCGTCTTATTAGATTTGTAAACGTGTAATACTTGTGAATTCAAGTAATATTAATCTTTAAAGGTTTTTTGTGAATTGTAGCGTTATAAAGTGTCCGTGATAAAATTTACATTTCAGAAGAAATAAATAAATTAAGAAATTAATCACAAGAATATAAGCATCTATCAACATTAATGGACCTCTATAGACCGCCATCAATCTCCCTCCTTTCATACTTCACCGTTCGCGAAATTGTTTTAAAAAAGGGGTACAAAGTTTTTACTTCACGTATTACTATTAAGATTGAAACATTGTGGTAAGTTTTGTATAATTTTAATTACATAGTCTACTGAAAATCGAAACTATAGATTTGGATCATGACTCTAAGGTGAAATGACCTTTGGAAATTTGTGTTTTTTATATCACAAGATAGTAAATAAGTAAATGGGTATCCTGATGGAAAGAGAAACCATCGCCTATAGACACTAAATATGTTAATGGCGCGTTGCTATATTGTGGCGAGGTGTAATGTCACATGCATCAGTTTATCGGTTACATTACCGTCCAAATCGGAAAATGACAGCGACAAGCACTAACGCTATTACGGCAGGAATAGGTAAGGTGGTGGTACCAGAGCCGGGCGAAACCATGCAGAACTCTACTACCTAGTAGTCACGATGGTAGTGACTCGCATAGCCAATCCGTCGCCTTTTACGAACTGCCTGACAGAACGGCAGTTGGCCTATTCTTCAAAGGAGCCCGGGACCAACACGGGGAAACGTGTGGGTGATTTTTGAATTTCTTGACGATTTCTTTACTTAACTTTGTATAATTTGATTTGTTTTAATACTCTACAATTTTTTTACTTAAAAAAAGTAAAATTTATGGAAACACACGAAATAATGTATTATGCGGCACATGCCGTGAAATGTGAACGGCTGGTGCGAGAGTTTCACGGGCGCGACCAGTCGAAGCAATGTAAGTTTTATATTGCATGATGCCAAAATAAGAAAAAATCATACAAAGTGAATTTTGCATTTCTCATAAAAAAAAAAAACAAATCACCGTCATGATACGAACGTATAAATGGCATGTTTTTTTAAATTGTTTGGTACACTGTCCCTTACACGTTGTATATAATATATTATATAGAACCTCACGGGAATGTCTAATTATTTGCTATTCCAGGTATATAATCTACCTTTGTGCCATATTTCACCCAAATCCGTTGAATAGTTTTTGCGTGATTGAGTAACAAACATCCATCCATCCAAACATCCAAACTTTCGCGTTTGTAATATTAATTAATATAGACGAAACATTGTTAAAAGTTTTGTTTTCCAGATTTCAATTTTATGTATAATTATATTATACAAAATGTTGAAATCTAAAAAATAAAACTTATAGCAATGTTTCGAATTTGAATTAGCTGCAGTCAACGATGCTTAAGTTATGAGTTAAATGAAATGTGAACATGATAGCGTTCTCCCCCTGGCACAGCCGGGAACAGATGGGGGAATTAAAACAGCGACTGCAACAGCTTACCTAATCGCCATCGCAAGAAAACGTTATATTTTATGAGCCTTTAAGAGTATTATATGTAAAACTATGTATTTCTCGGGAACACGTCAATGAGAATCGGGACAAGCTAGTGTCTGAAATAGAAACTCAGCTCAACAAAATCTCGGAATGGGGTCGAATCAACTTAGTCCAATTTAACCCCAAGAAGACAAGCTGTGTGCATTCACCGCTAAAAAATCGCCCTTTGTCGTATCATCTCATTTTGAGAACACTTTCCTGACAGCGTCAGCCAATATTGGAATTCTTGGTATTGACATATCGAACAACGATCAGTTCTGTGATCATTTGAAAGAACAGGCTAAACTGGCCTTAAAAAAGCTCGGCGTACTCGTGAGCGTGAGCTAGAGCGTGACAGTACTTCTTGCCGGCTCATCGCTTGCAACTTTACAAAGCGCAAATTCGCTCTCACATGGAGTACTGTTCTGACCTTTGGGCGGGAGCTCCGCAGGATCAGCTTCTTCCTCTTGATCGCATTCAGCGTAGAGTGGTTCGAATCATTGATGACCAAGCTGTCTCCAATTGGCTTGACTCCTTGGCTTTACGCAGAGATTTAAGTTCGCTTAGCATCTTTTACCGCATCTATCATAGAGAGTGTTCCGACGAACTTTTTGGATTAATCCCTGCTGTTGAATTTTATCATCGAACATCGCGGGAAAATTCAAAGTTCCATTTTTATCACCTCCATGTCTGGAAATCCACAACCGTGCGATTCTCTAGACACTTCTTACCACGCACTACTCCTCTGTGGAATCAATTACCGGTGGGGGTGTTTCCGAACGGATACGACTTAGGCACCTTCAAGAAAAAAGAATACTCCTTCTTAAAAAGCCGGTCACGCAGCTGTAAGACCTTTGTCCATGGGCGGTGGTAATCACCATCAGGTGAGCCTCCTGCTCGTTTGCCCCTTTCTATAAAAGAAAAACTAGCTGACCCAGCGATTCGTTCCGCCTAACAATCAATGAATGAACGGATTTAGATTTAAAAATAACACAAAAAATGTTTAAGTTCATTGAAGATATTTTTACTATTTAGATCTGATATTGATTGTGATTAATATATTGTTTTTTTTCGCAAATGTTTTAAAAATCGCTCGATGCACGTGCGGAACTGTCATTTCAACTCGGCCTCATTGTTGACCCACACCTTCGGGTCAACAAACCGGGACTCACAAAATTATGACATACTTTCCTCCCTTGTACCAAAATGTACTATTATCAGAATCTTTCTGATAATAGTAAATTTTGGTACAAGGGAGGAAACCCAACATTTCGATCGACCCAGGAATTAAATCTCGACATCATAATCTAAGCCTAACAGAGGAAAAGATTACTTTGACTCAGTTGTTGAGCTCATATTGAAACAAAATTAAGGTAATAATTATGCCTCTGTCTACGAAAAATTAAAAAAGAGACCCCAGAGACACAATTACTGTCCACCCGTTTTTTTATATCATAAGGTAGCTAGCAAGCAGATGGATCTCCTGATTGAAAGAGACACCCATCACCTATAGACATTAAAGACATTAATGGTGCGTTGCTATCCGTGTAGCAATGTACTAATGCCACATGCATAAGCATACCCCCTACCTTACCCTCCAAACTGGAACATGACAGTTAAAAGAGTAATCAATTTGTACATATATTCATGCCAAATTGAACTTTATAAACTAGAAGACTCTGAGCTAAGCTCCGGACAAACGGACGAACATGGCGAAACTGTAAGGGTTCTACTACGGAACTCTTAAAAACTAAGGACTTAGAAAGCGACAACTAAATCAAAGATTCATCACTCCATTATAATATCTTTACATGGTATAAAACAAAATCGCTTCCGCTATATATTCTTTTTTTTTATTTTATTTTTTTATGTCATAAGATAGCAAACAAGCAGATGGGTCTCTTGATGGAAAGAGTCAACCATCGCCTATAGACACCAAAGATGTTAATGGTGCGTTGCTATCTTGTGGCGAGGTCTAATGCCACATGCATAAGTTTACCGGCTACCTTACCCTCCAAACCGGAACACGACAGCGACAAGCGCTGACGCTATTGCGGCAGGAATAGGTAAGGCGGTGGTACCAGACCCGGGCGAGACAATGCAGAACTTTACTACCTAGTAGCCACGACGGTAGTGACTCGATAGTCAATCGGTCGCCTTTTACGACCTGCCTGGCAGAACGGCAGTTGGCCTATTCTACAAAGGAGGCCGGGACCAACATGGCGATATATTATTATTTATATATATATATATATATATTCGCTTATATCTTTTAAATTATGCAACGGATTCTAGTGCGGTTTTCATTAGTAGATAAAATTGAGTGATTCAGGAGGAAGATTTATATGAACAATACATGTATATTATGACTCAGAACATTCAAACTCAAAAAAATGTTTTATTCAAATAAACATTTACAGGCACTTTTGATGAGTCGACATTTTTGGCATTACTACCGGATCGGAATATGGTCACACACTGAGAAGATCCGGCGAAAGAAACTCAGCAGGCTTATCTTCTTTTTCTATATTTAAAGCAGAAAAAAGCCGAAAATTTCAAAGATTTTTTGTAAAAACATATTTTTATGCGCTTACGGGTAGAATACCCGAGTGACGGTCAGGTGGGTCGCTAGTGTATTATAGTCTATGCGAGAGAATTAATGTAAATGTTTTTTTTTCCGCTAACTTCGTTACCCCACACGAAGTTACACAGTTTATTCCATTTCATGGGAATATAATCTTTATGTACACCTGCACAAAGGATGATTTTAAATTCCCTTAGGTACTTGTTTTTATCTGTTGATTTTAGAATTAAAGTGTAATCGAAAGTACATTGCAAGATATCACAGCAACTCGGATGGTATTAAGCCTACAAATAATTAAGGGAGCACGTATTCTTTGATTATATTTAAACTGCGAGTAATCTTTGTGTGTACAATCGGAAATTACATTGCCCTTTATCTGTGTTCCCACAAACAAACTTTTTTTTATTAAAAACAAGCTGAAATTTTGTGAACAGCTTTGTTTTGTCGAGACAACCATCTTTTATATCTTCGAAAAATCTGGAGTCGGGTAACTAATAAAGCTATGGGCCTTTGAAAATTTTGATTCGGTGAAGGAAAAATATTTATTAATAACAATAATTATTTTTTGACTTTAATAGCTTTATTATATAATGAAAAATGTGATGAAACTTTTGTCCTACACATTCGATGGTTATTCTGACGAGTCCTCTTTTCTAAAAATTCGGAATTATGACATTTTTAAATTAATATTAATCAATTAAACAAACTAATATTTTCACAGTCGCTTATTAATTAAAATAAAATAAATTATTATTATAATATATATTAATTCAAGGGTTACTTTGTCCTACACGTAAAGAGGAAACTTTACGTAGTCCGACACTCTAAAGTTTCCTTTTTATCTATCTTTATTAGTTACCCGATACGAGATTTATCGTTTCTAAAATGTCGATTTCTCGAACTCTTAAAAAGTGTGTTACAAGGCTCTTAAAAAAAGTGTATTGGAAGGCATTTATTCAATTTAAGGAGATACATGTGCTGTGAAAAATTATAGGCCTGTTACTTTAATTCCAATATTTTCAAACTATTTAAAAACTATTTAATTAGTAGCACTGTGACACAACACACACACACACACACATATATAACTAGAAATAAGTTAAACCAGGTCAAAACACTCGTGCAGCAAATCTTTTTTTTTCATTATAATGTCAATGACACAAAGATAAAACCTATAAAAAAAACCGGATGAACGGCCGCCTCTCAGTTTCGACCAGCCTTTCCCGGGTATCTTTATAGCGGTGCGGAAATCCGGTTGGGCCGTAATAGCGACCACTCCACTTTCCACTTCAATCGAAGTGTTTAATAGGGTGACCAAACAGTAAACTGAAAGTTCTGGTTTAAATTATAATAGTCAAACGAAATAATTTTACACAAACTTACCAAGTTTTACCAGGGATTATATTGCATTTTATTACGAATCGTCCTTTTTGACCTGGGCTTCTTTGAAGAATAGACCAACTGCCGTTCAGCCAGGCAGTTCGTAAAAGGCGACTGATTGGCTGTGCGAGTCACTATAATCATACCTACTAAGTGGTAGAGTTTCGCAACGTCTCGCTTGGGTATTTGGTACCATCGTTTTACCTATTCCTACCACATTAATGTCAATGCCTGTTATTGTCGTGTTCCGGTTTGGAGGTTAAGGTAGCCAGCAGACTTATGCGTGTGGCACTGCCATCCTGCTACATGGATAGCAACGCACCATCTTTGATGTCTCTAGGCAATGATTTCTCTTGCCATCGGAAGAGCTATCTGCTTGTTTGCTATTTGATGATATAAAAAAAAGAAACTCGGCTTAATAGCTGAATTTTCTTTTTAAGCATAATTTTAAGCATTTAAGAAAGAGTCAACCATCGCCTATCATTGTTCTTAATGGTGCGTTATTATCTCGTGGCGAGATCTAATGCCACATGCATAAGTTTACCGGCTACCTTACACTCCAAATCGGAACATGACAGTGACAAGCACTGACGAAATTGCAGCAGGAATAGATAAGGCAGTGGTACCAAACCCGGGCGAGAGAATGCAGAACTCTACCGCCTAGAAAAGCCACCAATATTGATTCATTTGTCTGTAAAAATTATCACAAGCAACATGGTATTGGTAGCAATATGTTAAAGCCACGTCACGTTAAGATCCTTGTCATGTATGTGCCCACATTGACATTTTCAACCGATGAAAAATGGGAAGTTAAAGGTTTGACATTTATGTATGTGATATTGTTAGAATTGGATAATATTTGAGAATGATGGTGAAGTATGTGGTACATTTATTTTTCTTTATTAGGTGGTAGAGTTCTGCATCGTCTCGCCTGGGTTTTACCACCACCTTATCTATTCTTGCCGTAATAGCGTCAGTGCTTGTCACTGTCATGTTCCGGTTTGGAGGGTAAGGTAGCCACAAGATGGCAACGTATTATTAACATCTTTGGTGTTTATAGGCTATGGTTGACTCTCCATCGGGAGACCCATCTGCGCCTATCTCCAATTTAAAAAAAAAACTCCTGATGGCTCTCGTGATGGAAAGCGACAGCCATCGCCTATAGACATCAAAGATGTTAATGATGCATTGGTATAAGTGTGGCGAGATCACAATGCCACATGCGTAAATCTACCGTCTTCTTTACCCTCCAAACCGGAACACAAACGTTGACGCTATTGTGACATAAACAGGCAAGACGGGGGCAGCATACACAGGGCGAGACGTTACAGAACTCTACCACCTAGTAGTCACGATGGTGGTGGTGTATAGGCAATCAGTCGAATTTTCCAGTCTGCCTGACAGAACGGCAGTTGGTCTATTCTTCAAAGAGGACCCGGACTAACACGTAACGAAAAAAGTGACAAAAAACATGTCATCACGATGGTTCCTTTATAGGGCAGGCAAAGTGAATAGAACTTCACTATTCATTCCGGTTCACTGAGATTAACGAGTTTCTCAGTTGGCGAGACTGATGATATTATTGTTTGCTTTTTGTTTTTTGAAATGACCGAATTACTGGTATAAACACTGAAAGCCGAGGTCGTCCTAAAACTCGGTCACAAAGGATACTTATATTCAATAACTTAATGTAGTGATTTTCGGTTTAGACTCAAAGGTAAATTGAAATTATTTTTGAGGCGTTTAGCTGATATTATGATGAGTGCGCACACCGACAGCCAACGGCATGAAGTCAGCTGACATTACGATACACGAGCAACCGACAGCGAGCGACATGGAGTTAGCTAATATTACGATAGACGCACACACCGACAGCCAGCGACATGCAGTTAGCTGATACATGGGACACACTAAAAGTTTTGCACTTCTAGCTAATCGGAACTATTTGAATTTCGAATGTTATATTTTTAAAACGTTGCAACCTTCTTAGTAAAAAAAAAATAATTGGCGAGAAATGATTTGTCAATTGTTTTTTATCACGCATCAAAATTCTACGTACGCAATGAAAATGGGATTAAGTCGAAAAGATTTTAGAGCGATGATTTTTTATGATTTTAAAAGTTCTCTTTCTCTGCAAGACTGTGCCGCTCGTCTTCAAAATGCTTTTGGGAGAGAAGCAACGTGAGGCGATGGCTGGCTGAATTTGAGAGAGGTCGAATTTCTATACATGACGAATTTCATGAAGGGCGGCCTTCAACTGCCATCAAAACGGTTAATTGAAGAAAACCCCCGGATTACCTATGAGACAATTCGAGGACTATTGGGGATTGGTATGAGCCAAAGTCAGAAAATTTTACACGAAGAATTGAAAGTTCAGAAACTTTGTTATCGTTGGATCCCTCATGAACTGACAGCGGAGCAGAAGCGGCCTCGCGTGGAATGGTGCTCACAGATGCTACTGAAGTACGACCACGGACATTCTAATGCTGTTTATAACATTGTCACAGGAGACGAAACGTCGATTTATTGTTTTGAACCCGAACAAAAAACAGCAATCTTGTGAATGGGTGTTTGAAAATGAGAACAGGCCAACAAAAGTGAGACAGGCAAGAAACGTTGGTAAAAAAAATGATCGCGTTTTTTTCTCAGCTACGAGTCCTATCTGTACAATTCCACTTGAAGATCAAAAGAATGATAATGCCGAGTGGTATTCTATCATTTGTTTACCCAAGGTGTTAGAAAAAGTTCGCGAAAGACGACCCAAAAGCCGCATTCTCTTACACCATGATAACGCTTCTTCACACACGGCCAACAAAACAAAGTCATTTTTAGCTTCCGAAAAAGTACATCTCGTCACTTATCCTGCGCATAGCCCCAACGTAGCACCCTGTGACTTCTGTATTTTCCCCAAAATCAAAGATTTGATGAGAGGTTTTACTTTTATCAATTCCGAAGAGGCAGTGATAGCGTTCAATCAGCACGTAGAAAACATGCCTCCAGATCTGTGGTCCTCCTGTTTTAAAAAATGATTCGATTGCATGAAAAAATGTTTAAAATGTAAAGGAGATTATTTTGAAAAACAATAAACATAACATTTTGGTTACAACATGTTGTTTTTTAAGTTACACAAAACTTATAGCATGACTTACGTATTACGATACACGTGCACACCGACAGCCAGCGAAAGGAAGTTAGCTGATATTACGGTGCGCGCGTACACCGACACCCAGCGACTTGAAGTTAGCTGATATTACGATACACGCACGTATCGACAGCCAACGACATGAAGTTAGCTGATATTACGATGCGCGCGCACACCGACAGCCAGCGACTTGAAGTTAGCTGATATTACGATACACGCACACACCGACAGCCAACGACATGAAGTTAGCTGATATTACGATAAACGCGCACACCGGCTACCAGCGACATAATATAACCATGCCCGCGCTGTCGATGTACAACCACAAGCGCACAAAAATATGTTTTTATGATAAATATTTGACATTTTCGGCTTTTCTTTACTTTTCCTATAATATGCATCTAATATACAAATGTACCTTCCTCTCAAATCACTCTATCTATTGATGAAAACCACATTAAAATCCGTTGCGTAATTTTAACGATCTAAGCAAATATTCAACGAAAGAGACTTTTTATACCATGTAAAGAAGACAAACGAAATTTCTAACATATTCAAAAGTTAAAGATTAATTACCAAAACTATAAACCGTTCGGAAAAGCCTTAACAGTTGGACACCCTATTCGTTGACAGGATTCGGTCGTATTGAATGTTGAAATATTTGTAAAGGGATGAAATATGCTTTATTCATTTTCCTACACGGCAACAACGTGCGGATTGATTGGAGGGCCCCTGGTTTGCTTTTTGTTATCAAAGATAGACAAGCAGATGGCTCTTCTATTGGAAAGTAATAAATATCGCTTGGAGGCACAAAAACATCAGTAAATTGTGGTATTTTAAATCGGTAAAGGAGATTGATAAAGTCAGCCTAAAACTCAAACTTTACCTGCCTGAACCCAAACTTTAAGATTAATTTAATAAACAATTATCCTGTATCTAAGACTGATAACATGATTCAATGGACACTTTTTAATAGTAAGTGCGTTTAAAAAAGAACACTACGAAAGTCATGCATTCCTCAAATGCGTATTCGTTTTCTTACTTTTAAAACAAGCAAATATATTTCTTTCGTGCCCTTAAATTAGTTTTATTTATAATAAATGAAACAAGAAAAATGTTGAATGATTTTGCATTCTTTTTTTTTTTGTTTAACAAAATATTCCATTAAATCATTACATAGTATAAAACAAAGTCGCTTTCTCTGTCTGTCCCTATGTCCCTATGTATGCTTAAATCTTTAAAACTACGCAACGGATTATGATGCGGTTTTTTTAATAGATAGAGTGATTAAAGAGGAAGTTTTATAAATATATGTATAATAAACATTCAATGTATTTCAGTGAAATACTGCAATTTTTGAGTTTTCTGATGTCATGTAGTAAATAATTTTATTTTTTTCCGCTTACATTGCAAACGCAGGCTAAACCCTACGAGATTTATCAAAATAATGTACTAAGTATTTGTACACCTTGAAAAGGTCTACAGAAAACTCCGCGATGGTATATGTCTATCTCTTATGGATAACCCACAATAGCATTTTTTTGTCATTTACTTTTTACGAGAAATAATAGCTTTTTTTCGAAGCAATTTTAAGCAATACAGCACTAATCCTTATCCAATTAAATACCTTAAAGATATTGTTGATTTAACATAGATCAATATGGCCATTTACAGCATGAAATTTAAATGAATATTTTCGAAGATATTACAGATTTAAAATGCAGGGGCATAGCGGTTCCGGATTTACAGGGCCTGTGGCGGCGCGCGTACGGTGTGTTCTGTTAAGCCGCCGCGCTGGGAAACGTGTTAATTTTCGGATAAATAAATATAGGACTGCAGCTGAAAACCAAAATTTAGAACATTCTTTTGTTTTAAACTAAATATCACCATATAAAAATCATGTCGAAGATTAGAAATAGTATTAACAAATTATTTTTTTTAGAGATTTACTAGCTGTTGCCCGCAACTTCGTCCACGCGGACTTCGTTTACTACGCACAGCTCCTCCCCCGTAGGTGATAGCGTGATAATATGTAGCCTATAATATGTTGACACGACCTGTTAGTAATATTCATGCAAAATTTAAAGTAAATCTATGCAGCACTTTTTGAGTTTACCCCGGACATACATACAGACAAACAGATAAACAAACAGACAAAAATTCTAAAAACTATATTTTTGGCTTCGATATCGATTGTAGATCGCGCCCCAAGTATTCTTTTAAAAAAATATTCCATGTACAGTTTTGACTTACCTACGATTTTATTATATGTATAGATTTAGCCTGTTTTCGGAATTTTATATGATCTAGTAAAGTACATTCTATCATGTAATAAGTTAGCACATTCCTTAGATAATATCTTCAGGTATATCGTATAATTTGTATAAAATTGTTATTTAACAGTTAATGTAATAAAACGTGATTTAGCAAACCAGTTTTTAACTTCCCACTACGTATGTAGGTAAGGAAGTTACTGATTTTACCCCGATTTTCGAAAATCAAGTTTTCACCATATGTCCACGTTTTGAGGTCCTAGGAACCTATTCCGACTATTTTCACGATGACGTCAGTATGTCTGTATGTGTGTGTGTGTGCGTGTGTGTGTATGTGTGTATGTAAACATTTTTCAACTTATCGATTATTTAGCTAAAACGATATTTTAGATCTCAAAAATTGAGTTGAATGCCATCATCGTTTGCAAATATACAGCTTTTCAAAAATTAATAATATTGCCATTTTTATAAAATAGATGTTTGAACTGAAAAATCTATGCTTATATTTGTTACTCTTTTGAGCTTAAAATACCTTAACTTAGTGAGAAGTTTCAGGGATGGCCCGTTGAGTCAACCATTTACACGTTTTTTTCCGCTTGCTCTGATACCTCGCCTTAATATATCGCTGGGTCAAACCGTGGCCAAACCTTCAACGTTGCAGGCTTAGATTTGAGCGTTAAATGTTTTTCACAATGCCAACTATATATCGCTCTTTCAAGAGTAACCTCTAAAGAAAACATGTTTGTATTGTCTAATGGCAAGAAAGCTGTGACCGTTGTATATAAAGACACTCTGTAATATATTAATTGTAAAAATAAAAGAAATAGGTAAAAATGTAAAAACTAAAAATGTAGTACCCTTATGAATTTAAATATTCCAAAGATAGCAGGAAATCTTCATGGTATAGAGAAACAAGTTTGTATTGTCTAATTGCAAGAAAGCTGTGAACATTATATATAAAGACATTCTGTAATATATTAATCGTAAAAATAAAAGAAATAGGTAAAAATGTAAAAACTAAAAATGTAGTACCCTTATGAATTTAAATATTCTAAAGATAGCAGGAAATCTTCATGGTATAGAGAAACACGTTTGTATTGTCTAATGGCAAGAAAGCTGTGAACATTATATATAAAGACATTCTGTAATATATTAATTGTAAAAATAAAAGAAATAGGTAAAAATGTAAAAACTATAAATGTAGTACCCTTATGAATTTAAATATTCCAAAGATAGCAGGAAATCTTCATGGTATAGGGAAAGGGGAATCGTTTTACTCCAAATTTAACGCGTGCGGGCCACGGGCAGTAATGAATAGATCAAAACTACTGGATCGATTTTAATCATTTTTTTCCCGTGCGAAGCCGGGGTGGGCCGCTAGTATTAAATAAATATAAGGTAAGGGAAGTATTTAATATAAATAGTCGAAACTTACAATATGCAAGGTTGTATGAACATAATAATCTTGGTATAATTTTATATAAAAAAAAACAATCAAGTGACATCTATTTATTCTGTGAGACATATAACATTCTGTATCATTTTCATTGGTGAACTTATAAATTCAAATAATTTTAAGATGAGAGATTTGTATCTTATATATTATATTATATACGCATCAAGTCATTGTTTTTGATAAATAACGAAGTGAATGGATAAAAATAGAATGTAACAAACTACGATTTTTGTAAATTCAAGTTACCATAATCCTTATTGGTTTTTCGTAAATTATAAAAAAGTGTCGGTGACATAATTAACATTTCTAAATAAATAATAAATGTATAATAATAAAATTTAAAAAAAAAGAATAAAATCAACACGCTTTGATTATAGGCAAACTTTGTATGGATACTCGTCATTTTCCTTTAATAAAATTGAAGTTATTCTTGAATTATAATATCTTAAAATACGTCGTTCCTAGAACATTTTGGTAGTAACAAAGTAAACGAAATCTTCATTAGTGCGCATTTATTTAATGAAACCCCCCAACTATATAAGCTGCACTTTCCCGGAATAGAAGCCGCACACTACCACAGATACTAAAAGCCGAGGCCGCTCCAAAACTCGGTCACAAATGAGACTTACTTTTATTAACTAATTGCAGTGGTTTCTATTTTGACTTTAAAGTAAATTGAATTTATATTTTTAAATCTAATTTTGAAGTAAAACTTCTTCAGAATAATTGTGAACACGATGAAACGGAAATGCGGCACGATAGAGAAACAAAACACACATATGTACAGGCTTAGGCTGACAAGAGAATGAGATGCAAGCAAATGGCTGATGGAAAGAGAATCCATCGCCAACAAAGATGTTAATGGTGCATTGCTATCCGTGTGGCAGGATCGCAGTGCCACATGCATAAGTCTTTTGGTTACATTACCTTCCAAACCGGAACATAGCAATGACAAGCATTGATGTTGTTGCGTAGGTAAGGTGGTAGTACCAAATACCCCGGCGAGACGTTGCGGAATTTTACCACCTAGTACTCACGATGGTAGTGACACGCATAGCCAATCGGTCGTCTTTTACGACCTGCCTGGCAGAACGGCAGTTCAAAGGAGCCCGGGCCAACACGGAAAGTGTTATCTAGAAATAGCACATAGGATAAATTTTATCCCGGAAAAATATGTAGTTCTTTTGCAGGCTGCATGGTACAGCAAGCTATTTAATAACTGGCTGCATCCTGCAGCCGCCGCATTAGAAAAGTTATTTGTGAATTTTACGAGAACAACTCATTTTTCTGAGATAAAAATTGTGTATGTGCTTTTCTAGGTTATCTTTTTTCCTTTCCATTATCTACCTGTGTGCCAAATTTCATCTAAATTTGTTTAGTGGTTTTGTCGTGATTTAGTAATAAGCATACATCCATTTAAACATTCAAACTTTCGCATTCATAATATTAATATAGTTTAAAGAATATACCATACGTTAGCACAACTAAGATGGATGCTTTACAAAATAAATTTAAAAAATCTAAGTTACCCAATTCTTCCAGTCGAAAATCTATAAGCCAATTGACCCTGCAGGCCATCCCTGAAACTTTCCGCTAAATTGAGGTATTTTAAGCTAAAAGAAGCGGAAACTATACTAAAGCATAGATTTTTGAGCTCGAAGAGTTCAAAAATTTAAATGCTGTAGAAATGACAGTATTTTAATTTTCGAAAAAAAGTATACCTATATAATATACTTTCAGAATGGTGATTAATTTAATCTTTCAAATATTAAGTAAGCGAAACAAACCTATCATTAACATTTTGAGACAGAGACATTTCACTGAATGTTATACTGCCCGTGTTTTGAAAAAAAATGTAGTTGTGTTTCCTCTTCATATGTCATTAGAACATGTGTTTAGAGACTTGGTGACTTTTTCCAGGTCAAGATAGAGTTTAAATTTATAACTTAAAACTGCATTAGTGAGTTTTACCTGCAAATGATATTATAAAGGAAGGTTGAAACTGAATTTCCGGTGTAAACGTTTGATGCTATTAGCATCAAACGTTTACACCGGAAATTCAGTTCAGAAATTTAATAAATAACCTTTTGAATCAGAGAATGAGTTACAATGCCTACCACGTAATAATTTGATGAAAATCATTTAGTATCGAGAGGCAGGTACATTAATTAACTAGCGATCACCTGTGGCCGAAATTCGACAATCAACAATAAAATCTCTTTTAAGTTACAACTGACATTAGCCGTAAAGAAAATTAAAAAAATAGTAAGTATATATGTATGCATATTATCATGTATGTCACATGAATCTAGTGTGTGTAATGTTTATTTTTATAGGTTTATGTTTTGTATTAAATTTAAACTTTTTAAAGTGAAACTTTTATACATCGACTCAAATTTTTTGGTCTGTGTGTCGCATGTCGCGTGACGGTCGACCCCGGAGTAGGGATAAAGTGAAAAGCGCTCGTCAGAGCAGCCGAGGCCAATATGGCGGCGTCTATAGTTCAATCAGCTGACCGTGTAGACCGTCTAATTTTATCATTTCCCATTATCATTCCCATTTTCCAAATATAAAATAAAGATTGATGAAGCGATTTTTATACCCTTAATGGAATATTATTCCGAAATTTTTAGTTAAATATCTATAATGTGAAAAAAGTTTCACTTTACCGTGGTTTCATAAAACCACACAATCCGTTTTTATTTCAATAACGATATTAAGTTTCTGCAGTCCTCTGCAATGTACGCCTTAACTGTACCAAAGGAGATTGATCAGATGCCTAAAAGTGTAACAAGAACATAGTATCAGCCGAAAATAGCAAATTAATTTCATTTACAATATGTCAATATTAGAATTCAACGGACACTTTTTAATGGCAAGTTGATTTTAAAAATATTTCAGTTGGAAAGTCATGAAACTAATCAAACTTGTACGTTTTTTATTATTTTTAAATCAATCAAAGATTTTCTGCCATACAGTTAAAATTTTCTTTTATTTATGTCCAACCAAACAAATTACAAAAATGTCGGATAGGTAAAACTCAAAATTTTAAACAAACTATTGTACAAAGTGCAACAAAAATGAAAATATTTAATACTATAGTCAAAACTTACAGCATAGAAGACTGTATGAACAGGCTACTACAGTGTCATCCTAAAGAAACGAAAAAAACAAGTGTCATCTATTCAAACTCCGAAAGAGTAACAAATAATTTAATGTAAATACGAGTATACGTTGTTCGTCTTTAAACTTTTAAGTCGTTAAAATCAAATAATTTTCACGATCAAAGATACAAAAACGTATTATAACTATGTTGACGATATATTTCAAGAAAAAAGGCTTAAAATAGTCTTTAGAAATAAATAAAATTGTAGTGTCTGTTTATAATATTAAAATAACCACTAAATGCATAGGGATGTATGTACACGGTACATATACCAAAATATATTTTTTTTACAATTTTTGTCTGTCTGTCTGTCTGTTTGTTCCGGCTAATCCCTGGAACGGCTGTACCGATGTTGACGGAACTTCAACTGGAAGATAGCTGATGTGATAGGGAGTAACTTAGGCTACTTTTTTCGAAATTTTCCCACGAGGACGAATTCGCGGGCTCAGCTGGTAAGTAATAATTGCGAATTTAAGTAATATGAATCTTTGAAGATTTTTCGTGAGTTTTAGCATTATAAGAAGTATCCGTGATACAATTTACATTTAGAATAAATTAATGTTATATTACAATACGAAAAACATCAATCAACATGCGTCGCAGTTTATGCCAATTTTGTATGGACCCTAATCATTCTCCTTTCATACTCCAACCATTCTCGCAATTGTCTTAAAAAGTGGTCCAAAGATTTTTCTTCACATATTATTATGTAGATTAATATAATCAACGTGTATGGCGCAAAAATCATTAAAGTTACAAACTGTCTTCTCTTCCATGCCGTCGTTTCTCATTCTGATCGTCGGGGCCGCTTTTCAAGAATAGACAATAGTACCAGTCTGCCAGTCAGTTTGATGAACAACAGACCAAATGTGTCACTACCATTCTCACCACTATTCTCACTACAATTCTCACCACTATTCTCACTACCATTCTCACCACTATTCTCACTACCATTCTCACCACTATTCTCACTACCATTCTGACCACTATTCTCACTACCAATCACTTAAGCATTCTCATCATCATTCTCACTATCATTCTCACTATAATTTTACCTACCATTTTCACTACTATTTTTTTTATATTACAAGATAGCAAACAGGCAGATGGATCTCCTGATGGAAGGAGTCAACCATCGCCTATAGACACCAAAGATGTTAAAGGTGCCTTGCTATCTTGTGGCGAGGTCTAAAGCCACATATGCATAAGTTTACCGGCTACCTTACCCTCCAAACCGAAACACGACAGTGACAAGCACCGATGCTATTGAGGCAGGAATAGGTAAGGCGGTGGTACCAGACCCGGGCGAGACAATGCAGAACTCTACATGGTTACATACACACACACACGACGTCATCGTGATATAGTCGAAAAAGATTCCTAGGATCTCAAAACGTAGATTTGGTGAAAACTCGACTTTCCAAAATCGGGACAAAGTCAGTAGTACTTCCTTATTAATTGTAGCGGTAAATTAAAAAGACAGGGACAAACTTTTGTGTGACGACCATAGATATTTGTATTTCTAGATTTGGGTATTTATTAAATATATTTCAGTATTTATATATGTATTTCTATGTATTTGCATCGTTGAATAACAAACATATCACAAGTAAATAATTACTTTAGGGTTAGGTTAGTTCGTGTAATTTTTCTACTGAAATTTATTTATTTACATAACTACCTATATTATTTTAACAAGATTCTCAACCTATCGAATTAAATAAAGCTCCTTTAAATAACAAAAGCCCGTAGCACACAATACGATTTGTCACAACCCAATCGTCGGCTTACGTTGAAATTAATTATATTATTAGTTAATAAATTCAGTAACAGTTCAATTGTTGAATGGGGCTGATTGCGGAATAATTAATTCATTTTTGTTCAATAACTGATGACACTATGTGACATTATTCGCAGAGTTTTTGGTGTATTATTTTGGATAATTCATATTTCATTGTAACTCAATTTTAGAGTTCTGTGCTTCAAAAGAAATAACGAAACCCTTTTTAAATAGATAGATAGATAGCAATCATGGAGATAGCTCTTCTTATGGAAAGAAATTATTATTGCCACTAATTGTATGTAATATTATAATGCCAGATACATACATTTTCCGGCTATTATTCCTTCCATTTTGGAACACGATTATTTCAAACATTAAAGGTGTTGCGGCAGAAATAGGCAAATTACCAACCACGGCAAGATACGGAATTTTAATTAACGGAGAGTGATGAGAGTCCATACCAATTTGGCCTCAAGTGCAACATACAATGATAGCGGCTTACCGTATTGCAATACATTATTAATTTCTTCTGAAATGTAAATTATATCACAGACACTTTTAATAATGATAAAATTCACGAAAATCCTTCAATCACTAATATTACTTGAATTAATTACTACATTAAATTTTTAGCAATTCACGCCGCAATATAGCGTCAAAATAGATATAATACGTTTTTGTATATGTCATTATGAAGAATATTTGATTTTAACCACTTAAAAGTTACAAGACAAACAATTTTTGTAAACATTAAAATACTTGTCACTCGTACACAGATTAAATAGATGACACTTGTTTTTTATTGTTTCTTTCAGTTGATATAATTCATAGTAAATGCAATTTAAAAAATGTATCTTCAAGCCCATATCCTCGAAGTGGTAGGCAGAGAGAGGTACAACAAGTGTACTCACGATGCGCTGGAGATACTAAGTCCCACAATGTAATAGGTGGCTAGACTATCGCCAAACGGGACTTTCCAAAATTATTAGACGCTATATAATATTATAAGGTGTACTAGCGATTGCTCTCTGGTCGAAAATCGACCGTAATTCCATTAATGTTAAAATATCTATTAAACGAATTTTAAGATAAACGTACAACGATGAAGATTGACAGAAGACTAAACAAGTTATTGTATGTTTGAACAGACTTTAACCATGAACAAAACAGTATAACCATGTGTGTGTTAACCCTATGATAGTGTGTGTAATGTGTTCTATTAATTTATTTATATTGCATGTTATACATTATAGGCCATGGTCCTACAAACCAACTTTTTCTTTGATTAATAACAAGCTGAATTTTTGGGAACAGCTTCGTTATGACGAGACAACCATCTTTTCTACGAGTATCTTCGAAAAATCTCGTATCGGGGAACTAATAAATATGGATAAAAAAAAAAGTTTAGCGTGTCCGACTAAGATAACTTTCCACTTTACGTGTAGGACAATTTTACCCTTGAATAACAATAATAATCAACAAGCTGTTGTGAGAAAATTAGGTTGTTTTTAAATTGATTAATATCAATTAAAAAATCTCATAATTCCGAAACTTTAGAGACTCGTCAGAAAAACCATCGAATATCTAGGACAATAGTTTCATCGTGTTTTGCATAATATATTCAAGCGGTTAAAGTCGAAAAACAATTATAGCTATTTATAAACATTTTTCCTTCACCGAATAAAAATTTTCGAAGCCCCATAACTTCATTAGATACCCGATTCAAGATTTTTCGAAGATAGAAAAGATGGTTGTCGCATCGAAGCTGTTCACAAAAAATCAGCTTATTATTAATCAAAAAAAAATTGTTCGTGGGACTACGGTCTATTCTTATATTGACTGCTTTTTGTTTCAGTGTCTAATTATATTCGGTTTAGATCATGAGGTCTATTTCTAGCGATAATTGGGATCAACGGCTTAAAGTGCTTATCCAAGGCAAGGGAGTGGTAACATACACCCGATTCCCAGCTGCTACTCAGTTTTTGGAATTTCGGAAAAAACCTCAACTACGCTTTTGCCCAACCCGGGGATCAAACCCGGGACCTCTTGATTTGAACCGAATAGACTATCCCCTAAACCACAAGGCAGTCAATCGTCGCTATTGCGCCTAATAAAACGAAATTTCCATATAGTTGATTCAAGATTTCCATATCACAAAATAGATATCACGCGGTATGTCTGGCGCAACTCGCAAGGCCGTTCATTAGACGGATGTCCGCGTCCGGATATTGCCCCCTCGCCATGTCGTACGTTAGCTTTAATCGGGTGTAACCCGCCAGAGCCGTGTAATGGTCTGCTAATGGATAAGGTACTTTATGTCTCGAACTGCAGACATAGTGAATTATATCTTACATTAAAACGGAAATTTAAATATATCGTATTAACTTGACTGCGTCGTTGGTGTAATATCAATATTTTTTGTAGAACCAATAAAATAATTAAAATAAGTTAGACCGACTTCAAATATCCAGACTTTTGCACAAAGCGACGAGACATCCCCAGTAGGTTCACTCCACGACATCAACATAGACTTATACTGACCTAATCGAGACTAAAACTACACTAGACCAGCCCTCTTGTAATGGCAATAAACATTATTATATAATCTATAATATTATATATAATATATTATATATATATATATATATATATTATTATTATATAATAATATTATATATATATATATATATATATATATATATATATATATATATATATATATATATATATATATATAATATATATATATATATATATATATATATGTAATTGTAAGAAAACATCACTTATATATTAAATCCGTGTATTTACAATACAAATACACACAACACAACACAATGTAATACTTAAATACTCTGAATAACACTAGTCACTCACTGCACTATCTCCAAACTTAACCAACTAAACAATAAAACACTTCTCGATTTGCATGGGTCACTTCAAGTATCGCTCTCGATCGCTTTGTAAAAACTGCCCTGTATTTGTCAATACATCTCTATTTATACCCAGGGTAAAGTTCTAAAACAATCGCGAATGTTCCGCAATCATCTCGTAAATAATAGACAATTATTGTAATCAACTTATGATAAACAAGTTATGACTCATAAATCCTAGTACACGCTACTTTCAACCTTATGCCATAACCCCAAAGTTCATTATGGTATAGCTAGTCCGAAACCGATTTGTTTATTAATAGGAGTAGCTATCTCTTTCTTTTATTTCTAGATCTCTCCAGCGTTCCAACTCTACACGTTTCTAGATTATTCGTAACAATATACTTATAATAAACTTATAATAAATTTCAATTATTTAAAAGAGAAATCGTAAGATGTAAAGTTTATAAATATCTTAGAAACAATCTTAATTAATAAAAGTTAATTATATAGTTGAAGAACATTTAAATGAAAATTTTAAAAACTAGACAATTTATTTATTATATATTTGTATAAAATTATACCAATTAGAATGAAAATACTGAACGGCTAGACTGATATATTTTACTGTTTTTATTGATGAATATTATATTTTTATGTTAATGTTAACTTAATCAAAACATAACCTTCCCTTCTTTTAACTTGCTTTTATTAGCTTCGGTCGTATGTTTGTATGATGGTATGTAAGTATGTAACGGAAGTTTTGAACATGGATTTAACGTACTTTAAAACGTCGGATTAATTTGAAACATAATGTGGCAGTTTTATCAAGAACCGAGGACAATACAATAATATAAATAGTTAGTCCTGCTATCCTTACCTGAATCTTTAAGATTAGCGATTTGTTTTTCTTTACCCGCGGGGTTAACACGTATCTAGCAATGCGCAATTATCGTAATTGTTCAGTTCGAACCAATCGAACTAAAAAATAAAAATAAATAATAGTTTGAAAAACTAAAAACGCGCTTTTACCAAACTAAAAAATAAAGATAAATTTTAAATAAGAATAGTGTAAATAAGAAAAAAATGTAATGCGTTGTAGAAAAAGCGTGGGGTGTTTTTTGAGATATCTATTAAAACTCTGCACCTCACGCTTTTTTTACAATGCGATACATTCTTTTTCTTATTTACACTATTCTTATTTAAAATTTATTTTTTTATTTTTTAGTTTGGTAAAAGCGCGTTTTAAGTTTTTCAGTTTTTTAGTAACTATTATTTATTTATACTTCGTTCCTTGTTAAGTAAAATCGTGTTTGTTTCGTCTGCAGATGCTTCGGTTGCGAAGTGAAACGTGTGTAAAGTGTATCCACTGTGTGTTTTTGTGCTTGCTACTGTCATGGTGAAAAGTATCGTGGACGAGGGTGGATAACTGTGTCGCTGGGGTCTTCGTTATTTTTCAGTCTAACGGTAAATTATTCTATTCCTTACGGCCTGGCCACAGGTACCCATGGCGCGAAATGCGACGCAGATTGCGGCGCGACTTGACACGCGATTTTCTGGGTTGATAAACGAAGAAACAATGGCGGTGGATGTATTTTGCCTTTTTAAAAATAATTCAATATCCATGATAAATGTCAAACTTTACACGCGAAAAAAAACAAAATATTTTGTTTTAGTCGCGCGATATCAAATGCATACCCGATTTTGGCAGTCACGCCGCTTTGAGCTATGAGTGCTAAGTGTGAGTTTTTCTTTTCGCATTCGATCGTGAGCACGTTTGGAGGTTACTAGGAATTTGTGTGTGATTTGTACAGCGCCACCTAGTGGTAAACGTGAGAAACCAGTTTACCACTAGGTGGCGCTGTACAAATTACATACAAATTCCTAGTAAACTCGAAACGCGCTCACGAACGAATGCAAAAAGAAAAACTCACACTTAGCACTCAGATCACATCATGCGAATACACTTATTTTACTTGCTCATCAAACCGGGCGTAACGTCACGCGTCGCTCGGTTCTTTCCGTGCCGCAATTCGCGTCGCCGGTAGCTATGGCATACTTCATACAGTTTCCTTCATTTGTTTTCGTCACTCATCGCTCACGGCACCGCAAGTCGCGTCGTAGTTCGCCCCGCAGGAAGCTATGCCTGGCCGTTACACCGTTTTTTTTATTTTTTCCCTTTCAGTGGTATCACAGAGGCACAGTGAAAGTTCGCGGGAATTTGTAAATTGATTTTTTTGATGAGCTATGGATTTCCGCAAAGTAACGTCTGAACCTATAAAATATATATATATCTGAGAGGAACTACTGAAATTTCTCTAGAATAAATTTTAACAATACTTTTGTCCGACCCGAGGCTCGAAATGATCGGATCGTTGAAAGCAAATAAGGAAAAAGATTCTCTCCAAAACCGAATTGGACGCGAACGTGAATATATATCACACATTCTTTAAATGAGGACAGCGTTAATGATCCGTTGAGTCCCTCGTATGAACTTGTTTACGTTTATTTTTATATATGAAACATAGAAAAAAAGATTGTGTTATATCTTAACGAAAAGTTATGTTAAGCGCTGAGTTTTTTCCGCCGCATCTTTTTACTGTGTGGTCGCATTTTCGATCAGATAGCAGCTTTAAAATATGCTAAGAATACCACTGCCAAAAATGAGTTCTTCGTAAGTCAGTACAGTCAGAAGAATCTTCGTAAGTCTGTAAGTACTGTTTGTTTTATTTCATTCGCTCAAAGATTACGAACCTATGATAATTTCTTCATAAGCAAGAAAGGTCATATCAACGTAGGCTATTTTTTTTCTATCACGGTACAAAAAATATTAGCATACATCGATACACTGGGTTAATATCAAAATACGGCATCTACAAGAAGTTACCTAAATATATGTATGCAAGTAAATTATACTTTCTATTATTATTATTTTTTATCGTAATAATATTATTGTTTGTGTTGTGAGTCGTACAAATATCACCTGCGGACCACAGTTTGACGCCCACTGAAGTGATGCGTCAAGCCCTATCGTGGTGTAGTTCCATCACAGTTCTACGATAGCCCGATACATCGTGCCAGCGCGATATTTCGCCGTAGCCCGATATATGTAGCCGCGGAGTAAGTGTTTTCATTGTCATCATCAGTGTTATTGTTAAGTAATACTTATATTTTAGGGTTTCGTACCTCATAAGGAAAAAACGGAACCCTTATAGGATCACTTCGTTGTTCGTCTGTCCGTCTTTCCAGGCGCTTTTTCTCAGGAACGCGTAAGGGTATCAAATTGAAATTTATACGAAATACTCGGGTTCTCGGGGTAATAATAATGGGTCGGGTAAAGATATGACTATTTACGTTACATATTTTGCGATCTCTTACGATTTTAAAAGAGAATCACTCATAGGTTACTTCTTCCCGTTGACCTAAAATTATGAAATTTGTCAAAAGCAATCAATCAATTAATCAATTCTTTATCAGCTTAAAGTAGGGTAACAATGTGTTAGATGTTATTCAATTACAAATTATGAACTTAAACCTACTTTGTGAGACAAATGGCGTGCTAATTTTAAATAGAATATTCTGCACCAGTAACAATATGGTTCTTTTAATATCATATTAATTATAAAAATTATGATTGAAGTAATAATAATTATTTTTTTAATACATTACAAATGCTTATTAAAAAAGTTCCATTTTAATTATTTAAATTCAAAAATTAAATTGACTACTTTAAACTAAACAAAACTATGAAGTAAAGCAAGGTATTACAGCACATGTAAAGGAAAAAATCCGAAAACCGTAAATATTTAGTTACATCACAAAAAACGCGATCAAAAGATATAAGCGTTTATGTCGCTTATTTTGCGATTTCACAAGGGAATCAAAATCTATAGGATACATCAGTATATAGTTTAGGTTACCTACAAGTTTATACGGGACCCTCGGTATGCAAATTCAACTCGTACTTAACCAGTTTTTTCTTCTTTGTCTCCCATTTTCATCATATTACATCACCTTTTATAAATTCATATGTTGTTAGACTTAAAATGAACTCCTCGAGATAATGTTTATATTTCTTGAATGGATTTCCAGGGCTCTGGTTCTGTACAATAAACGGAAGGACGGTAGATAAATAAGTGGATTATGAGATTTATTCTGAGATAATGCAGCTTAGACTATTTAATGTAATTTGCCTTCGCAAGATATTTTCAAGGCTTTTAAATATTCTGTTGATATTTTTTGACTGCCGCGTCGTCTAGGGGATAACCTGTTCGGTTGAGATCATGGGGTCCCGGATTCGATCCCCGGGCTCAAAATGTTATTGAGGTTTTTCCGAGGTTTTTCTCGAAAATCCAATATGTAGTGGCAGCTAGTATTCTGGCGAGTAGTATGATACCATTCCATTCCATGGTATGAGTGTGGAATATGGTCGGTTATGACTGAAAATATCTGATGATAGTTAAAAGTTCGGTAAAATGCGGCAAAGAAGATCACCCAACCGACAAACCGGTGTGTCGTGGTAAACTAGAAAGTCTAGAGACGTTCGGTTTTTCTCCGCTTACCCCGCAAGTGAATCGGGCGTGATTTATCCATGCTAATATTATAAATGCGAAAGTAACTGTCTGTCTGTCTCTTCTTCCCGCCTAAACCACTGAAACGATGTGGATGAAATTTGAAACAAAAATAATTTGAGACCTGAGAAAGGACATAATGTAGTTTTTACCCCGGAAATCCCACGGAAATGGGAACTATGCGGGTAAAAAACCCGGGAATTTTATTTTAGAATTTTTTTCACGCGGACGAAGCCGCGGTCCATAAAGTTTTCTCATGTCGGTTCACGGTCCAAACCAACATAAGAAAACTTATCTTTGAAAAATAAGCCACCTCTTTCTAGGCAGTTTGTGAATGGCCTGTCATGTTATGAATTTTTTATTTAATAAATATTTACTAACTAATTATATAAATACCAGCGGCGCCCTGCTGCCCGCTGCATCATTAAAGTGTTTTGTTAATCCCACCGGAAAACCTTATTTTTCAGGGATAAAAATTCATGATGGGGGATCATCATCTACAAGTGTACAAAGTTTCATCCAAATCGGTTTAGCCGTTTTAGCGTGAAAGAGTAACAGACATCCATCCATGAGTAGTAGGTAACAAAACTATCGTTTGCCAAATTGTATGAAACTCAGTTCAACGATTTATAGAAGAGGGGCCAAAAGAGCAGGAGGTGCACCTGATGGTAAGTGATCACCGCCGCCCATGGACATCTGCAATACCAGAGGTCTTGCAGTTGCGTTGCCGGCCTTTTAAGAATGAGTAAGCTCTTTTCTTGAAGGTGCCCAAGTTGCATCCGTTTGGAAACACCCCTGCCGGTAATTGGTTCCACAACAAAGTAGTGCGAGGCAAAAAGTGCCACAAGAAACGCACAGCTGTGGATTTCCAGACATCGAGATGGTGAGAGTGGAATTTCAAATTTTTACGTGGTGTCCGATGATTGAATTCGGCGGCAGGAATTATTAATCCAAACATTTCGTTAAACACTCCCCATGATAAATACGATAAAGACGTAGAGTGAACTATACATTATTTCGACTTTAAAATACAAATTACAGCAATAATTTGACAATTAAGAAGGAATCACAATGCAAAAAATAAACAAAATGTGATAATTAATCGTTTCTAAAAAGTCTACGTCTGTCAGTACCAATATGCTCAGCATTCAAAGCGATTCTCGATTTCTTTTTAATGTGATAAATCAATTTTGTGCTTGATAACGCAATCAAATTGATACCAACTTAATTCAGGCGGATAATTTGAATTTTCGAGCTGGATGAGCGAATGAATGTCTTAATTGGAATATGCCTGGTGGTTTTACTGCTAATATCTGATTAATGGAAAGTATTTTAGCTATGAATTATGTATATTAATCAGCCATACTAATTTTATCATACTAACATTATAATTAAATAATAATAATAAATACCACGACAAATTACATTTATTGATGTAACCCAAGTAAGCAATTTATTTGTTTGTAGTATGTCAGTCAACGATACTAATACATAAAGGTACAATAAGGTACATATATACATACTCAAATATATTTAATAAACACCCAAACCCAGAAATACAAACATCTATGCTTATCACATAAATGATTGTCCCTGTCGGGAATCCAACCCGAGCCCCATTGATGCGTAGTCAGGTTCGCCAACTACTTGACCAACGGTTCAAATTATATATGCAAAGTTTGTTTGTATGGATGGATGTTGGTTACTCTTTTACGCAAAAACGGAAAAACCGATTTGGATGAAATTTATCACACATTTAGATGATAACCTGGAACGGTAGGTACATAGGGTACTTTTAGCCCACAAAAATAATTTGATCCCGTGGGATTCACCATAAACTTTGTTGATGCATCAGGCTGCATTGCGCAGCTAGTATTATAAATGCGAAATTCTGTTTGTCTATCTATTAAGCTATCACGGCTAAACCCCTAAACCAATTTTGATGAATTTGGCGTGGAAATAGTTGAAATACCGTGGTCAAATATAGGCTTCTTTTTTTCAAATAACATCCCTAAAGGGGCTAAAATGGGGTATGAAAATTCGTATGAAAAACTAAAACAATGCCATGTTAATTTACTCGTGGACGAAGATACGGGGTCAGATATTCAAGGACAACCACTATTGGGTCCATACCCTACATGCTGGAAATCTCATGAGCCAAGTCCAAATATTTAGTTAAGTTTTCTTTTTCTGATTTCACAAGGCTATCGTCATCCGGGACTGTAAAATCAACAATAAATGTCAGGCGCTCCATTCGATCTACTATTTGCGACAACAGTCTTGACTGCGTCAATAAACCAATCCCAGTATAGCCACGACTATTCTCGACAACTGATTCCGGTACAAACTAAAAAATGGCACTATAAAACTTACAAGAACATAATATCGAAGAGATTTTTTAAACCAGCAAATATTTTATGTTGTTAATATGAATTTTATGTTGTTAATGAATAATCCTGGCTTTTTGATTGATTGCGTCTTTGCAAATACTCTCGATTGGCAAGATGAGAACAACCGTAAATAATAATATGCCTGATGAACTCACCAAGACACGCCCTACATAATATGTCGACGTCTTGAAAACATTATCAGCAATTCTATAAGAAAATCTTTCATTCTCACCAAAAAGGTCATCAAATCGTAGCCAGGCAGTGGCCTCTGGTAAATCGGTATCCTCATGCCCATAAAGGACCCCAGAGAAGCGCCCATATAACTCCATGGTCTTCCTTGCGTTTAAGCGAGCCTATACTGAGTGTTAAAGAAATTGCGTGTCATAGCTTAGGCATAGGTTCTTCTACATATAATAAAATCGTAGGAAAGTCAAAACTGTACATTGAATATATTTTAAAATAATACTTGGGGCGTGATCTACAATCGATATCGAAGCCAAAAATAAAGTTTTTAGAATTTTTGTCTGTTTGTCTGTATGTCTGTATGTCCGTATGTCCGTATGTCCGTATGTCTGTATGTCTGTATGCCTGTATGTCTGTATGTCTGTATGTCTGTTTGTCTGTTTGTCTGTTTGTCTGTTTGTCTGTTTGTCTGTTTGTCTGTTTGTCTGTTTGTCTGTTTGTCTGCTTGTCTGTTTGTCTGTTTGTCTGTTTGTCCGTGTTTCTGTTTGTCCGTTTGTCCGTTCGTCCGTTTGTCCGTTCGTCCGTTCGTCCGTTCGTCCGTTCGTCCGTTCGTCCGTTCGTCCTTTCGTCCGTTCGTCCGTTCGTCTGTTCGTCCGTTCGTCTGTTCGTCTGTTCGTCTGTTTGTCTGTTTGTCTGTTTGTCTGTTGCGGGTATGCGGTATGCGGATAACAGCTAGTTTTAAATAAAAAACACTTTTACTGTTTGACAATAAATTATAATATATATTATCCAAATGGTTTCACTTCTTTGAATAAGCATCATCAAGGCAATTACAACTTATAATTTATATTTAAAAAAAAAATAAGTTTGAGTTAAGCGTTTTTGATATAAATATTGTATCGCAAGATCAACATTATTTAATTTACTAACTTAAAATAGCAATCGCTTAGAATTTTATTAAATTTGCCACTGAAAACGGCTCTCGACAATTGGCGCAAGATATGTGCCCAACACTACGACGGCATATAAATTACAATTCGTTTTTTTTTTCGAACTTTGTTTAAATGTATTTATTTTTCATTTTTACATATACACATATCAGTAAGGGCTACATACATAAAGTAACCCTTATTGATACTAAACTCACACTGAAGCTATGGCACGTATTTACTTTATCAGCCTGTATTGCGGTCTTAGATCATTTATTATCATATAAGCAGCATTAACACAAAACACTCTTCTTACATAGATGAAACGGAATAATGTCGCTCAATTTTCACAAATTACAACACCGCCTCCAGTAAATGTACTTCAAAGCAAGCACTCTTATAATCTTAATGAGTGTAACGCGCTCGCGAAATGTACACGCCGCTTTAACCCATATTACGTACATTTACATAAACATAACAAGCCAAGAATTGTGGCCTGGAGATTTTATAACACTCGAATTATGCTTTCATTTCGTATAATTTTGAAAATTGAATTAAATCCAATTAAATCAATCCAAAATGTATAGTTCAAAATAGTTCAAGATTTTTTAAAAAGCACAGATAAGTTAAAATGGTTTCCTGGTGGAAAGAGAGAACTATCACCTATAGACCCTAAAGGTGTTAATGGCGCGTTGCTGCGTGGCGGGGTATAATGCATACGTTCCACATGCATAAGTTTACCGACTACTTTACCCTCCAAACGAGGTTCGGTGGTGTAGCGGTGGTAACAAATCCCGGGCCAGAAGTTCCGGAAGTCTACCACCTAGTATTCAGAATGGTAGTGGCTTCTCATTTTTAAGCTATTGCATAGCTTCTATCGCGGGCCTTGAGCGTGGAGACCGAAAACAGAAATTCCGTAACGAAAAACCTAACACGCCCCACTCCGACCGGCACAGTGGTGATACTTTTTAGTTTTTCCATCTATCGATAAATACCAGAACTTTTAATGACTGTTTTGAAATATTACGCTTGTCTCTTTAGTTCAGCAACCCGCCTTTAGACGGCATTGGTTGTATTGGAAAACTACCGTAATCAACTGTTTGTGAGAAAGTATATAGGTGTATAAGTATTTATCATCTACGTACAACAGTGAATATCTGTACTCGTATAATTTGTGTACAAAGTGTTTTAAATATGAATAAACAAAGTACATTTATTAAATTTTCCTGAAGAACCGACATGTATTGAAAGATAATAAAAATATTATCTTTCAATACATATATAATTAATAAAAGAAAAAAATTTGTTTCTTTATCGGTCACCACGCTCAAAGTGTAACTTGAATTAATATGAAAGAAGAAAAAAGAAAGAAAAAAAATACTGCATAAATAAAATAAATATATAATTGTAATTGCATAAGTTGATAAAAAATGCTATGCAATAGCTTTACCGCGGCAGTCTCCGAGTGCCACACGTCTTTTTTTTTATAGCAGAGGGAGCAAATGAGCACGGGGTGTACCTGATGGTAACTGATCACCAGTGAACATCCGCAATACCAGAGATTTGATAATTGCGTTACCGGCTAATCGTTCACTTTTAGGAAATGTGGTAGGTTTTAAGTGCAGGTATTTTTACGATACTAATACCTTGTACCCTCACTGCACCTCGTCCAACCCCCATATACCACTGATTGCCACTTAGCCTACTTTAGCCTATATCCGTTGGTTATCTGTATGGCAGTTTACTGTGTTCGTGAGGCGAACTGACTTCAGAAGGTTGCTACGAAATAAAAGTCTATATTATTACTGGTTTGCGTGTAATGTCTATACTTAAGTACACGAATAGATATTGGTTACAGTTGATACGTATATATGTAAGTACCGTTAAGACGACGGGCAAGGATTCAAAACGTTATCAGATAACTAAACTTATTTTACGATACTTACCGTTATTACTGTAGCGATACCTCGGTAACAAAATTATTTTCAAATACTATATGTTTCGCTACTCAAATAACAGAGCGAAATTGTTAATGCTAAATAACGTTATGATACAGCGTTTCATGTTATTTTGGGATTGGTTAGCCGCGTTTCATGTTGTTTCGTGATTGATCCGACAACTAGCGCAAGAAGACAACGTCATAATACCAAATATCATAACGTCAATTAGTAGTGTATAACACAACGTAACGAATAACGTTATTAAACAGTAACAAATTCTATATCATTTTCGGATAACGTTATGCTTGAAAATAACGATACGTCATGCCGAGAGCAATAACGTTACCACAAAATACCGATACCTATTTAAATCCTTGATCAAAGGTGTACCACGGGTTATTGCTTATTATGGAGCGCGACGGGGAGCGACTAACGTGTGCTAGCGAGTGTGCTTGGACACGCAACCATGTTTGTAAAGCAAACTCAGCAAATTACACGTCAACTGTGTCCCTACAACTTGAACAACCATTTTAAAATTTTCTGTTTGTCTGTCATTCTGTTCGTACAGGGTAATCTCTGCAACAACTCGATCGATTTTGATGGAACTTTCACAGAAGGATGAAAGAGTTTAAAAGCAGAACATAGGCTACTTTTCACCAAAGTGAGCAACAGGAAGAAATGACTTTGGATCATGCGAACAAAATCGCAAGTAATAACTAGTCTTTTAAATAATTATTCGCTTATGATATTGGTCCTAATCAACGGTACTAATACACGTATACCTACTGAAATATATTTAATAAACACCCAAACCCAGAAATACAAACATCTAAGATATTCATTCATAAGAAAGCCAATTCCTTTCAGGAATCGAATTCAAGGAAAATCTCAACCATAGGTTCACTCGACCGAAGGGTCACATTGACACGATCGCTAAAAATAAATAAGGAAAAAGATCATTTTTTCCTAAACTGACTTGAACGCAAGTAGGAAGTGTTATTAGGGCGAGCGAAGCGAGCCCTACTCTAGGCCACTTTCTGTGCACTTTTGTGGTACATTTTACTAAAAAAGTATCACACTTTTAGGTTTGAGCTTTGACGTGGTGGTTTAAATTCATGTCTAGATATGTTATCTACCATTAAAATGTTATTTCATAAACATTAAAAAAAATAGAAGATACATTTTGTATTAGAATTTTATTACTGCTAACGCCATCTATTATAAAAGTAACGAGTTAAAATGCTACAAAGCTACACTAGGCGACGATCTGTGCCCTTTAGTGGTACATTTTACTAAAAACATATCGCACATTTAGGTTTAAGCTTTGGCGTGGCAGTTTTATTTCATTTAATTCATTTTCATTCACTCTATTTTAATACAATATTAATCTATTAAAACACTTGTACTTTTTAACTTCCCACCACGTATGTGGATAGGGAGGTGACTAATCTTGCTCCGATTTTCAAAAATGGAGTTTTTTACCAGATGTCCACGTTTTGTGGTCTTAGGAACCATTTTCAACTATTTTCGCGATGACGTCAGTATGTCTCTATGTATGTGTGTGTGTGTGTGTGTATTTTTTTATATCATAAGATAGCAAACAAGCAGATGGGTCTCCTGATGGAAAGAGTCAACCATCGCCTATAAACACCAAAGATGTTAATGGTGCGTTGCTATCTTGTGGCGAGGTCTAATGCCACATGCATAAGTTTACCGGCTACCTTACCTTCCAAACTGGAACACGACAGCGACTAACACTGACGCTATTGCGGCAGGAATAGGTAAGGCGGTGGTACCTGAACGGCGGGGTGATCACGTAACTCGCAATGCGAAATTATTGTGATTGTTTAGTTATTGCAAGACACATAACAGCCTTGTACATTAGTGGTAGTCGTTGCCGCTTGATTAGTTTTGATGCTGTGACATTGCAAAAAGTGCATCTAGTGACCAGCAAGCAATTGCCGACCTTTTGATGATTTTTTCATTACGTTTAAGAGTCATCGCTGATCGCTGGCGAATTGCAAACGTTAGATGATACGCCTAAAGGTCGAGCCGATGCAATGCAATGTGTGTGTGTCAACAATTCATAAGTTATGAACGCCTGGACCGATCGAAACACAATTGATGGCATTTCATTGGATTCCGCTCAACTTTATACTTCCTGAAAAATTGAACCAAATGGGCCCAAGAGATTTTGAGAAATTTTGAAAAAACTTTAAAAAAACTTCGAAAAAAATTTAGGTAGGTACTATATTATAGGTAGACCAGAAAATATGGTTTAAAATATGTAATTAACCTTTATAATTGTTCTGTGTAGATACCATTGATTATTATATTAAATCGTTTTTCTAATAAATCAAGAAAATTTTAAAGAATTTTTCTCATACATAAGTATTAAAAAATGTATCTTAGAAACATTTTATTTTTTTATTGGAACGAAGTTCCTTATCGCGCGTTGTAAAAGGGGGCTAGACGGAAAAAATTCTTACGAAAAGTTGTCACGACACTTTTTGCTATAGTAAGATATTGTAAGCTGTGCGGCGTGCGCATGTTTCTCTCTCTCTCTCTCTCTCTCTCTTATAGAAAGCAAGCCAGATATTTTAGTTTCTATTTCGCATTGAACAGTGTGGTGTCGCGATGATTATTTTTGTTGAGTGTATAATCTCGGTTTTTTGTATCGAAAGGAACTTCGTTCTATCCGGGTGTCCCTTGACACCTCTCAAGTTTTTTTTGGTTTTATTTTTTTGCGCCTCCCTAGATACAAAGCCTGACGACGCCTTTGGTGCGAATATAATGTTTGGGTGAAAATACGCTGGATTTTTTAGGTTAGTTAATTATAAATAAAGTCCATACATTAAAAGATGTAATTCGTGTAAAAATACTTTCCTAAGAATATTACTAAGTAATATAACTTAGCGAGCCCTTACAAAGCTCTGCTTTTTGCTAGTTGTATTTTATAAATAAGAATTTCAGGAAAATCTCTTTAGTTATGTTATTTATACCTGGCTGGTTTTGATGCTATACAATAGACGATATTATAAAAATAGAAAACAATAATAATCTGGTAAAATGCGTATCAAGCCACTTGTAATGTAGGAGGGTTCCATAATTTCCCATCAAATCAGTGCAGACAAAGAAGTGTCTGATATTATTTCACACTATGATCATTGATCATTTAACCCCCCCCCCCCCCTCCGTTGGTTGAGTGGTCAGCAAACTTAACTATGAATCGATGGTGCTCGGATTCGATTCCCGACAGGGATAAACATTTGTGTGATGAGCATAGATTTTTTTTTCATATTTCTGGGTTTGGGCGTATTATGTATGTTACAGTATTACTAAATGTATTTATTTCTATAAATTATCATCGACTAACATCCATAGCACTAATTTTGCTGGCTTAGGGATGTAACAACATCATCGTCCATCGGCAGGATGATTTTGTTGCAAAATTATTATACAGATGCAGTCAGTCAACTAAATTAGTCGAAATGCCATCCTGCAAATGCAGATGAATATGCCGGCACGTCCGGGCAGACACCACTCTCTCACTCAACACCGACGTAAAGCAATAGCTAAGCTGTTGTGTTTCGTAAGTTTGTGGGAGTCCCGGAGGCGTTATCCTGGCCCTCTGCAGTCATGAAAGCGCAAATTAAAAGTTAATTTACCCCAGGCGAGTACCACTTGCCCTAGCAGTACATCTAAATATCCGTGCTCTGGGTTTTTTTAACAGCCAGAGCACAACTGCTCAGGCTGCCCTGTTTATTCTGAGGGGGGGGGGGGGATGAAATTGCGCTCAATCACGCTTGCACGGGGTTATAAGAGCTAGAAAGTAACGGCACCTCCTTCCACGCTCACAGTGGATGTTTGTAACATTCAGGGGCTTCACTCAAACCTTAACGGTCATCCACTAGCATCACTAGACGACGAAGCCAGCCTTCTTCTTTTGAACAAGATACAGATATCTTCTTCGGCGGATACTTCCTACCTCTCCTACCTGGAACATTAATTTGTACTGCGGGCTGGTGTATACACACACACACTAGCCCACAGTACAAATTAATGTTCCAGGTACGATAGCGTCAGAGAGGATGTCAGTTATTGGCGCCTCGGCAAACTTGAAAATCGGGACCTATCCACCCACTGGATGCGCGTAGTTTGCGACGACCATCCACTCATCTGCGCGTGTCTGCACAGGTCCTATAAGGGTAATACTAAAGTTACTGGCAATACCGGCTTGTTGAGCACCTATCCCTGAATTTTTTCGCTAACTTAAGCTCTAGTTTAACGTGCTGTTTCAAGCTCAAAAGGGTAAAAAGTATAAGCATAGATTTTTTGAGTATAAACATCAATTTTGTTAAAAATAGCAGTATATTAATTTTTACTCGACCAACGGGGCGGTCAAAATAATTAATTTGACCGCCCCGTTAGCGACCCTGACTACGCGATCAACAGGGCTCAGGTTCGATCCCCGACGGGGACAAGCATTTGTGTTTAACATTTAAACATAAATGTTTGTATTTCCGGGTTAGGGTGTTTATTAAATATATTCTTTTATTTACATATGTATTTCTATATCGTTGACTAACACCCATAACACAAGCAAATAACTTGCTTTAGTTGGGGTTAGATCAGTAAGTGTAGTTTATCCCGTGAATATTTATTTATATTTATTTCTTAATTTTTGAATAGTTATATATTTCGGAAACAATGATCGATTTTGATCTTTCGAAAGGCATTTAACTCAATTTTTGAGATCTAAAATATTGCTTTACCTGAATAATCGATAGGTTGGAAAATTTCGGAGCAATGTCAAAAAAAATAATTAGTGGTAGTGCCATACTGGAATTGCAACCGAAGAGGCTGGCACGCCCGGGGAGACACCATTCTCCCACTGAACACCAACGTAAAGCAATTACACTGCTGTTGTGTTTTGGTAGAGTCCCGGAGAACATTAGGTATCCGGGACTCTCACTCGGGAATAAGAATTTTAAGTTAATCGGTATATTAGCCTGATAGTTATTTAAAAAACATTGTGAGTTTGCTAAAAACAACTTAATTTTAATAATTTAATAAGTGTAACTTGTGAAAATTAGATTCGATTCTGATTTTTCTAACGGCATACGTCGTAGTTATTTTAGTACTTAAATATCGTAGAATATCAAAAAATGATTGGTTGAAAATTTCGAAGTTATGTCGAAATTTTTCGTAAATGATTACTGCTAAACGGATAAACCGATTTCGATACAATTTGTGCATTAGACGAAGTTGTTTGAGGCATTGAGTTGATTCGTTTTTGTGCTCAATCGGTACACTAATCTGAAAGTTATGTTAAGGAAATACTGTTTCGCCATAATTTTTTTCGTTTTTTTTTTCGAAATTTGTTAAAATATCCTGGGCCGACATGGTTCAAATTTTAAGGAAGTCTAAGTTGAGTGGAATCCAATCGAACGCCATCAACCGCGTTTTGATCGGTCCAGCCGTTCAAAAGTTTTGAGGTATTTACATACACACATACACACACATACATACATGCATAGAAGCGTAATGACGTCATCGCGAAAATAGTCGGAAAAGGTTCATAGGACCCAACGTGTTGATCTGGTGAAAACTCGATTTTGCGAAAATCGGGGCAAAATCAGTAACTTCCTTATCTACATACGTAGCCGGAAGTTGAAAAAATCCATCTCGAGGTTCTTCATAAGAGCTATCGTCGAGACCAAATTGGAACACATTGTCAGAATTGGTGAGAAAGGAGTTCGCCTTCCTTTGGGAACGCGTGCGCGTTCCGGTATCTCGCCAATGCTGTCTTAGAAAATTTCTTATAGCCTTCACTTCCATCCGTGCATGGAGATGATGACTCTTTGGCCCATAACGCAAAGGAGAAAGCCAATTCTGGGTTCGTTCTTTGCGGCCATCTCAACTGTGGGCGACCCAGGAAATGCACCGCCTACCATCCTGCAGTTCTATAGTATTATGACGAAATTAAGATTTCTGCAGTCTTCTGTGCGTAAAGCACTTTTTTCCTTGGACGTCTATAAGTCGAGTGAGCCGGATAGCATCCTTCCGATTGTGCTTAAAGTGTGTTCTCCAGAGCTGGCGCCATATGCCATCCCCCAAAAAAGTGATCGCTCTATTCCGTCTAACTATCGGCCTATAGTCATAATCTCCTTGTTTTCCAAAATTATGTAGATTGTAGAAAATCATCAACTCTCAGCTCCTCAAATATTAAGAAAAGCACTAGCTGATTAGTGACCGTCAGTATGGCTTCCGTCATAGTCGCTCAGCTGATGGTCTTCTAGCTTCACGATGACGGTAATGACTCGTATGGCCAATTGGTCGCTTTTTACGACCTGCCTGGCAGAACGGCAGATTCTTCAAAGGAATCAACACGGTGGAATTGCATGGATCAGCGAGTAATGCTTTAAAAGAGTAAAATATTTTAATATTTAAATATTTCATTTAAAGTAGACATTTCAGCGAGGATCCTTTGTCAAGTACTCTATAAATGAATTTAAAGCAACAATTTAAAAACATACATCGTACCCGCATGTCTCGCTCTCAACGCGAGTATCTCTTGTTACTTTGAAATTTTCGTTTACCAGCTAAAATTCTGCAAAGCAGCCAACTTACGCTGGAAGCAATCTGACAGCACTAATATGTAGAGCGCCTCTTTATCATCAACAATTTCAATTTTATATTTAATTTTGAGGTTACTTTGATATTTATTTCCAGCGCAATGTTCCAACATATCCTTTAGCGTAGTATTTGCTAACCTTTTACATCATACGAGTTATCGTTTCTGGACAAAATTGAACCATAGACTACGATATATTTTTTTATTTGATAACAGATTTTAGCTGTAAAGAAAGTATTGTATATGTTTTATATTATAAGATAGGAAACAAACAGTTCGGTCTCCTGATGGAAAGGGTCAACCATCACCTATAGACACCAAAGTGTTAATGATGCGTTGCTCCCTTATGGCGAGGTCTAATGATACATGCATAAGTTTACGAGCTACCTTAGTAGTAGAGCGACGTTGACAAGCACTGATGCTGTTGCGGCAGGAATAGGTAAGGCGGTGGTACCAGATCCAGGCAAGACAATACAGAACTCCACCAACTAGCCATGAAAGTAATGACTCGCATAGTTAATCGGTCGCTTTAACTATAATAAGGAAAAAAAACAGTCATTTTTAAAATTGAGTTCAGTCGATTTTAACTTTTTAACTGACTGTAACAGATTTCAAAAAGGGTATGTTTTTACCTTTATGTAAATATTATGTATATTAGGGTCTTTTGGAAATAGTTTTTTTTTATGATAAGGTAGCAAACAAGCAGATGACTTCTGGAAAGAGACAACCACCGCCAATAGACACCGAAGATGTTAATAATACGTTGCTATACATGTGGCGAGGTGTTGAAGCCAGTTACATAAGTTTATCGGCTGCCTTACCTTTCAAACCAAAACACGATAGTGACAAGTCCTGATGCTGTTGCGGCAAGAATAGGTAATGCGGTGGTACAAGACCAGGGCGACACAATGCAGAACTCTACAATCTAGTAGCCACGATGGTAGTGACCAATAGTTCGCCTCTTACAAACAGCCAGGCAGAACAGCAGATAGAAAGAATAGATTCTTCAAAGGAGCTCGGGCTAGCCCGAGGAAAAAAATAGAGATTATGTTTGTGAAGTTATCTGACTCTAATGATATTTAAAAAGCGCTAATAAAAAAAACTACTACTAACAATAAATTTAAACTAGTTTGAAAAAGATAAAAATGCACACCACAAAAAATTTGTTTTTGGAACAATCTTTATATGGCGAATTTTTTGAAGTAAGAAACCATTACAGCTATTTCAAATTAAAATAAGTTGGTTATTTCTTTATTGCGTTTGTGATAAGCTGTATGATAAAAGATATGTGCCTCGTCTTAAAAACAAACGTTTCAAAGTGGATCAACAAATTACAATGCCGACTTACTCAGTCATTTGTAAACATACATTGTAACAATAGTATAGAAGATGAGCATATATTATACGGACTGACTGGTGAGTTACTTTCAATATTTAAGGACGTGATAGTTGGCGATCATATAATATGATGAGAAAAAATAACATTAATAATAAATATTAAAATACATTTTAGTAAACTTAGTAAATAGTATATATATAATATTAGTAAATAGTACACCGAGAATCCTATATTTACTTGCATGATACTTAGACACCGCGCATACGCACGTGTCGCGTAGCGCGCAGTCTACAGAGAATAGCGGGGGGTGGCGGCGGCGTGTCCTTGATGTCGACTAGCGCCTACTAGAGAGTATAATACATACATTTCACTTATTTTTAGAGAATTATTGGTCAAAAATTAAGCCCCTAATTTTATATTTCATTTGAACGAGATTCGAGTACTGAGTACTCCCCAGTAGCATCGAATGTAACTCACCAGTCAGTCTGTCTGTATAAATAGTTGAAAGAAGAAATCAATTCAATTTGGAAATCTTTTAAGTGAGACCTACACCAACACGCCCTAAACAGTAAGGTCATTAATTTACGAGGTGACAATGACGCTTTAACCTCAAGTAGCGCAGTCACTGAAAACATTTGCTTGAATTTACAATCGTATAATATTATTTAGGCATCGGATACATTATAAAGTTTGCAAAGAATTGATTGACTTGTTTTAAATATAAATGTATAGGTTATTAATATAAGGTATTAACTTAAACAAATCTTTTTCTGCGGCGGTTGCTAACTAATATTAATTAGAAATTACTCTTGTTAAATTACAAGTATGTAGATTTATAAAATTGTATATTAAAAAATGTAATTTATGCACCATTATATGGTAGAACATGTTGATAAATATACATTAAATTGTGCAACTTGTAACACCCAACTAAATTGTTACAAATTATCTGTTATCTTTCTTCTGTCTTTAAACTTGTAAAATGTCAACATTTTAATTGAACAAAAAATGAAGTTTGTAAATTATAGAAATAAGTGTTGTGATGTGAAATAAGTTTGTAATTTGTATCCTGTAACTATACTTGAAAAGCCCGCTGAGTTTCTTCCACCGGATCTTCTCAGTGTATGGTCGCGTTCCGATCCAGTAGTATTTGTAAAAAAATCGACTTACAGTAATTTTAATTTAGTAATAACGTGTAATTCCCATATTCTGGCAAAATAAATAATTTATTTCTTACTTTCTAACAGTCTCCGTATAAATTCCGAATCTTCAACGTTGACATGTGGGATGTGGCTATTGCTGTCACATTAATTATCAGTGAATTGCTGCGCTAACACTCTCCGAACTGTTAGCTCATTAATCTATTTGGTGACAATGGCGCTTTGACCTCAAGCAGTACCTTGTTGAAACTTTTATTCGTATAATAATTTCTTCATGGAGACATGAAGAAACTAGAAGCTACGAAAGTTCTAAACTGCATATTTATTATTTGCTTTAGTTGGGATTTAATTATTCATACTAATAATATTTTTACGTGCTTCTTATTCGTAATTGTGCAAGAAAACACCACTTATATAAAAACCGTGTATTACAACACAAATATACAAAATACCACAATGCAATACGTAAATATACTATACACACTAGTCACAGTCACTGTACTCAGACTAAACTCAACCAACTACGCTGAACGAAAACACTTCTCTTATTCACTCACACTGGTCGCCCATACTTTTGCTTCCGATCGCTGTATAAAACTGCACTCTATTTGTCAACACATTCCCATTTATACCCAGGGTAAAGTTCGACATTATTTCCCAAAATATCTACGCATAAACAAGGTTAATCGTAAACAAGTTATTTTAATGTAAACAAATCCTAATACACGCTATTTTCACCCTTATGCCCTACACAATAAGATATTTTCACCCTTATAATAACAATACACGCTATTTTCACCCTTATGTCCTACGAAATTATGGCATTACTATTCGGGTAACGGTCGGCTATTTGTTTATCAATAGAAGTAGCTATTTCTTTCTTTTATTTCTAGATCTCTCCAGTGCTTCAACTCTTCACGTTTCTAGATTATTCGCAACAATATAAATGCAAAAATCTATTAAAATGCATGTGTAAATATTTCTTTGAAGAATAGATCATCTACCGTTCTACCAAGCAGTTCATAAGAGGCCTACAATTGGCTATGCAGTATGCAGGTCACTACTAACGTGGCTACTAGGTGGTAAAATTCTGAATTGTCTCGCCTGGGTCTAGTACTATCGCCTTGCCTATTCCTGCCCCAATAGCGAGTGCTCAGTAGAGCGAGAGTACTTCTTGCCGGCTCATCGCTTGCAATTTTACAAAGCGCAAATTCGCCCTCACATGGAGTACTGTTCTCACCTCTGGACGGGAGCTCCACAGTATCAGCTTCTTCCTCTTGATCGCATTAGCATAGAGCGGTTCGAATCGTTGACGAGCAGACTGCTTACAATCGACTTAATTTCTTGGCTTTACACAGAGTTGTAAGTTCGCTTAGCATCTTTTACCGCATCTATCATGGAGAGTGTTCCGACGAACTATTTAAATTGATCCCTGCTGTTGAATTTTATCATCGGACATCGCGGGAAAATTCAAAGTTCCATCCTCATCACCTCCATGTCTCATCACAACTATGCGATTCTCTAGGCACTTCTTACCACGCACTACTCCTCTGTGGAATCAATTCCCGGCGGGGGTGTTTCTGAACGAATACGACTTACGAGCTGCAAGACCTGTGGTGATGTGGCTGTCCCTGGGCGGTAGTAATCACTTACCATCAGGTGAGCCTCCTGCTCGTCTGCCCATTTTGCTATAAAAAAAACGGAAAGTCTGTTAAAGTTCAGTATACTTAGCCTTTCCGACTAGGGAGCTGTGAAATCATAAACAGACACAACAACACTATAATGTCACCCCTTAATCCTTTAATCTCCACTTAATTCATTTTATTTACGAAAAGTTAAAGTAAGTCGGGTAAATCAGAAGAAAAAATGTACCTCTACTAGTTATATTTCACTTTTTTAGAAAACCATAGTCCATAGTACTTTCCTATATAATTATAATAATGGCAATTTTTATTTTAAGTAAAATTAAAGTAATCTTAATAGGAGACAAGAAAATAAGTTATTGGATAAAAAGTCTTTGGTTAGTAAAGTGGCTAAAATCCTCATATAATTTTGAATTCTCAACGTTGACATGAGCTTAGCGTTTGGGAGTTGGCTATTAGCCTCACATTAATTTGCGTTGACCCGCGCCAACACGCTCGGAACAGTTAGCTCATTAATCTCCGAGGTGACAATGGCGCTTTGACCTCTAAGAGTAATACATTGTCGAAAGTTTAAATTTACAATAATTATTGTATTATATTTTTTTTAATTTAATAAAATTTTTACTGCAAGCCTCAACGAAAAGCGTGAGGTTAGTGATCTGCTCTTTCGATACAGAAATCAAGCAACTTTCTTAAGTAAAAATGTCTTTCACAGGTTAGGTTTAATCACGATAATAGTGACACATGTAACCAATCGATAGCCTTTTACGACCTGCCTGGCAGAACGGCAGCTGGTCTATTCTTCAAAGAAACCCGGATCCAACACGGGGACAACCAATCACTTTTAAGTACCTATTATGTGTATATTATCATATATGACACGTAGCTAGTGTGTGTAATGTTTATATTTCTTACTTTAATGTATTTCTAATGCATATTATTTAAAAATATTCGGTACTAGCTGTTGCCAGCAACTTCGTCCGCGCGGACTTCGTTTACTCCGCACAGCTCCTCCCCCGTAGGTGATAGCGTGATAATATGTAGCCTATATATTGACCAGACCTGTTAATAATATTCATGCAAAATTTGAAGTAAATCTATGTAGTACTTTTTGAGTTTACCCCGGACATACATACAGACAAACAGACATACACTATACAAAAATTCTCAAAACTATATTTTTTGCTTCGATATCGATTGCAGATCACGCCCTAAATATTATTTAAAAAAAATATTCAATGTACAGTTTTGACTTTCCTAAGTACGATTTTATTATATGTATAGATAGATCAAGAATGCCTTAAGAAGCCTCTTCGGAAAACGTTATCTACCGGTCAGTGCTCAGAAATTAACTTCTCCGATACTAAGTAGCTTCCGAGTTGTAAAGTTCTGAGGGTTAGCTGTCCCTAGTCGATTGCGGCGATGGCTACTTCGACGTTAGCTGATATCAAGGAACGACTTGGTTGCTGCCAGTTTGTAACTTGTTAATTGTTCATTTCTAATTTTACCTAATACTACTGCAATGAAATGGATGAGTTTCCGCTAAGGAAGTTATTGGTTTTAACCCGACTATTTTTATTGAGACCTCAGTATGTCTGTATATATATGTGTGTATGTATATTTGTGTTGTGTGTATTTGTGAAAGTAATCCTCCTATTACTCTTAAACGGTATTACCGATCGGAACGCATTAAAGTGGGCTCTTTCAAACCAATTCTGGCAACCAGAAGAAATTAAGAAAAAAAACTTAAACGTTGTTGCCGATTGCGGAAAATGACAGTTTTGAAGGAAGTCCTTTGCACATTTTCAGGCACGCGAAGCGCATATGTTGGCGTCATTTAGTAGACCTTTGTATATCTATCTATCTAATATCTTTAAAGGAGCAATCCTTGTAAATCTATATCAATATTATAAATGCGAAAGTTTGGGTGTTTAGACGGATGTTTGTTACTCGATCACGCAAAAACTACTCTACGGATTTGAATGAAATTTGGCACACAGGTAGATGATGACCTGTAAACTTTTACAATGTAGCGGACTGCACGCTACAGCCAGTACATATATAAATATATTATCTGATCGGAAACGGCTACAGTGATTTTCATGAAATTTAGTATGAGGGAGGTTTTGGGAGCGAGGAATCGATCTAGCTAGGTTTCATTTTTAGAAAATGTGATTTTAACACAAAAAATACCGAGCAAAGGTATGTCATCCAGGTACTAACCATTAAGTAACGTACTAAGTACGTAAATTAGTGTTAGATGATATTTTGTTTTCGTACATATACAATGATGTTTTTCTTGTCCGTGTTTTAGAAAGAAATGTATTAAATTTCATTAGAAAATGTGTTTCGAAAATTGGTGACGTTTTCCAGATCGAGCTAGAGTTGACCGCTCCGTTGGTCGAGTGGTTAGCGACCCTGACTACGCAGTCGACGGGGCTCGGGTTCGATCCCTGACGGGGACGAGCATTTGTGTGATGAGCACAAAATATATATTTCCGGGTTTGGGTGTTTATTATGTATGTAACCGTATTTATATATTTATTTCTATGTATTAGTATCGTTGACTACCACCCATAATACAAGCAAATAATTTGCTTACGTTGGGGTACGGTAATTTGTCCCGTGAATTTTTATTTATATTTATTTATTTATAAATTGATAACATCGTATCAATAACTCAATATTACCCAAGACTGTTCTTAGTGAGTTTTACCCACGGATTAAACTGGATACACCTTTCAAGGTAATTTCTTAGGTTGTCAATGTCGCTTGCGTTTACACCCAAAAATACAGAGTCTTAATACTTACCAATGAAATAAAATCACTCCAGGAGTATTCCTTAGGCCTTAGCTATTTATTCGACACGATAAATTAGCACAATATGGATATAAGCACAATATATCTATAAGCGTTTGACATTATTATACATTGGCTCATATGACCGTATCTATTAGTGTTTGTGTGGTCTGTGGTTTTACCTGTTAACTAGCGATTAGTTACATTTAAACATTGATATAAAACATCCAAGATACACAGTCCCGAACAAAACTGACATTCAAAAGTGTCCCTAATTTCACAACGTAGTTATAGATATGGCAAATATATATGTTTTTACATATCCAACCTTAAGCGCAACAAGATAAAATTAAAAATTTCAAAAACCCCCGACACATCCCCAGACCGCCATTACGCTACATACGCTTTATTTTAAGAGTAAAACGAGATACTTGATGATCTACGAAAGGGGATCTTGCAGCATCAGGTTAAGGCTACCATGGTTTCTTACTCAATGAGCTTGAGTTATTTTATTGCAAAGCTCCCATGGCGTCCAGCACCACTATGTAGTCCAGGGCCACACTCAATGGACCTATTTTGTTTATATCAGGAGTTCCACGGCCAATTTCTATTTATATTATCAAACCCTGCGAATTTCCTAGTAATAAAAGCCAACGATATCAGCCCAATCTCCGATGGCCACCTTTCAGTTCCATCATTATTTTATCTTAGAAAACATCCGGCACCTAAATATTTGCCAAAATAAACCGAATTTGCCAACATTCTACAGGTTTATCTAGATTAGCTTAAAAGTTATAATGGACCTCTTCCAGCTTTATTATCAGACACTGGAAAACAGAAAAAAGAACGATTCAAACGGGATCAAAATCGATGGTGCTTCTCAATTTTCATTCGTTCGTTCGTTTCGTTTCCATGACCTTCTCTCACTTTATCGTAAGAGCCTGGAAATCATCTAACACCAGATTATTTGCTAAAACAGAACAAATAACGCGTTGAGTTTGTCTTGTTTAGTTTAAAAGATCCTATAGCCACCTTCAAATGACATCAATAGATTCTTAAAATCAGCACCAAACAGTATACCAAAACAAACCCAATTAACCCATACTCGATGGGTCCGTCTGGTTTAACGAGATTTCATGGACTTCTTTCAGTTTTATCTTAAGAAACTGGAAGTCATTCTGTTCCAAATTCTTTATTAGAACGAACCAAATGAACCCCAAATCGCCTGCTTTATCATAGGACCACAGAAATTATCTAACACCAGGGTAACTCTCAAAATAGAAGAAATGAGTCCAAATTCGATAGGTTTAACGTGTTTATTTCAAAGGTTCCGATAGCCACCTTCAATTTCGATTATTAAATTCAAAAAATCATCTACCACCAAAAAAAATGCTAAAACAAACCGAAGTAACCCACACTCAATGGGTTCTTCTGGGTAGCTTAGGATTTCTCATGGACTTCTTCTCACTATCATCTAACACCGGAAGCCATTCTGCTTCAAATACTTTCTCCTTCCTGCTTCATTATAAGACCCTGGAAAGCATCTAGCATTAGAATATTTGTCAAAACAGAACAAATGAATCTAAGCTCTTGTTTTTTTATATCGAAAGATAGCAAATAAGCTGATAGTTTTCCTGATGGAAAGAGTCAACCATCGCCTGTTGACACCAAAGATGTAAATTGTGCTTTGCTATCTTGTGGCGAGGTCTAATGCCACATGCATAAGTTTACCGGCTACTTTACCCTCCAAACCAGAACACGACAGTGACAAGCACTGACGCTATCGTGGCAGAAATAGGTAAGGTTTGGTACCAGACCCGGTCGAGACAATGGAGAACTCTATCGCCTAGTAGCAAGGATGGTAGTCACTCGCATAGCTAATCGGTCGCCTTTTACGACCTGCATGGCAGAACGACAGTTGGCCTATTCTTCAAAGGAGCTCGGACCAACACGGGGCTCGATGGTTTTATCTTGTTTACTTCAAAATTATCATGGTCACCTTTTAGTTTCGCCATCAGATCCTAAAAATTATCTAGCACCAAAGTATATGTCAAAACAAACCCAAGCAGCCCACACTCAAAAAGTTTATTTTGATTTGCTTATGATTTCTTATAGACTTTTTCCAGTTCTATTATCAGGCATTGATAAACAACGTGCTGCAAAATCCTTGTAAAAATTTACTCCATTTTATTTCAAAGTTCCATTTTCCATTTCAATGACCTCCATTATCGGCTCTATTATAAGACCCCAGAAATAGTCTAGTACCAGGATGTTTGTTAGAACACAACAAAAGATCCGAAATTCGATAGATTTATCTTATTTGGTTTAGAAGTTCCCATGACTACGTTCCAATGCCATCATCAGATACTAAAAATCGTCTAGCACCAAATTGTTTGCAAAAACAAACTGAATTTTTCCCCCAATTGATGGGTTAACCTGGTTTAGTGTAAGAGTTCGGGGTTACCTCCTTCAGCTCTATTATCAGGCACTGGAAGCCATTCCGCTAAAAAGTCCTTGAAATAACGATACAAACTACCTCCAATTCGATGGTGTTGCTAATTTTATTATAAGGTTCCCATAATGTATTTCCAGCTCTATCATAAGACTCAGGAAATCGTCTAGCACTAGATTATTTATCCAAACAGAACTAATGAGTCCAATTTCGATTAGTTTATCTTATTTAGTTTAGGAGTTCTCATGGTTACATTTCAGTTCCATCATCAGATCCTGAAAATCATCCAGCACTAAGATATTTGCCAATACAAGACAATTAAGTGCTAATTCAAAACCTTTACCTCGTTTAGTTTAGGAGTTCATTGTAGTGTAACTTTGAATCTGGATTCTTGAAGTTCCAATGTCACTTTTTCGGCTCAATCTTCAGAGCCATATTATAATGAGAAAGAACTAACTGTAACAAATGAAATGACTCCAAACTCCGCTATATTAGCAATTTCTATCTGTGAGTTACAATTACACTCTTACGGCTCCATGTTCAGTTCTTCGACATTATATGTAATGGAAAGTAAACATCATCAAAAATCCATCGAGTCCGAACTTGACCATCTAATCTCTTTCTACATTCTACGTGTGAATTTTGGAAGCACTTTATCAGCTCCATTTTCAAATCCTCGTCATCATGAGCACTAATCAAACTTAGTATTTATAGCAACCAGACTTTGTTAAGACAAAGTCTGGTTGCTATAAATACTAAGATTGTTTTGCAGAAGCAAGATTGTTTTGTTAAAACTCTGCATCAGACAGTTCCAGTCCCTATATCCAGGCTACATCACCAGCTCAGTTGGATGGTACCATAGTATTTGCATTTCCTTCACAAGTCTATCAAGTTTTTGTACTAACGGATATCAGAAAGTCGTTAAAAAGTGGCTTGCAATGTTTAGAAAATCTGTCATTTAAATACGAAAATTGCCAGTTAAATAGACGTTGATGATCTTCGAATGAGAATCTCATAGTATTAGCTCAACGTTACCATGTAATTGCAATATCAATTAAGTAACAGAACACAAAATTTAGTATTAATAAAGCATTTACAAATTATTTAATTCCTTTCATTAATTTGAAAAGAGCTGGTTATCTTGAAACGGCTGAACAGATTTTATTGAATCTTAGCTAAGAACCATCTCGCAAAACAGGGCTTTCAATTAAAAAAAACCGCAACCAAATCGGACCATCCGCCAGGGCTCCACGATGCCACGGACAGACACACAGATAAACAGATACACAGATAAACAGATACACAGATCCACAGATACACACCTGAAACTTATAACACCCCTCGTTTTGCGTCGGGGGTTAAAAATTATAGTTGTGTTTACAAAGCAATGTACGAAAAGTAATAAAATTGACAGTATCGCAACTGACGCGATTCTATTTAAAATGAGTGCACAATTTAAAATATTGCGCTCATTTTTAGAGGACTTTTAGTTTTTTATATCAATGCATTTAAGGCGTTTTTCTAAAACATCGAAATTTAACCCGTACACTGTGTTTTATGGTTTTAGTCTCCATTGCTTCGTTTCTGTAAATAAAACGAATGGGTGAGATTATTTATGCGTTCCATAGTAGTTCACATTTAAGGATGAGTATACACTAGTTCTTTCATTTGTAATATAATTTCACTAGGTGGTAGAATTCTGCATTGTCTCGCCGCGGTCTAGTACCACCGCCTTACCTACTCCTGCCGCAATAGCGTCAGTGTTAGTCACTGTCGTGTTCCAGTTTGGAGGGTAAGGTAGCCGATAAAAACTTATACATGTGGCATGAGACCTGGCCACAAGATAGCAACGCACCATTAACACCTTTGGTGTCTATAGGTGATGGTTGACTCTTTTCAGGAGACCCATCTGCTTGTTTGCTATCTTATACTGTAAAACAATACATTCCGCCGTACACACTTGTTGAAACTACATCATAATGATTTTCATAAAATAAACTCTTGAACTCTTGTACTATTTCACAATAGCTGTAACATATTTGTTTTAAATTCAACCGGTTTCGCTTATTGGAACATCATCACAGTTCTTATATTTTATATATGACTAGGGATTGCAATCCAGCAGCATTTCCAATCCAGCTGGATTTTTACAAGATTAGCTTGAATCCAGCTGGATCCAGCGCGGATCCAGTAAAATATGGAATCAAAATAAATACATGATTTTTATATCTCTACTTGCTTATTTATTATTTAATCTTTTTACTACAAACTAATAAAATAGGTAATCATTTGGTAACTATATCGATTTTGGTTTGGTTTCTTAATTCTTTAATATCTGAGATCAAAATAATTGATTTAAAACAACTATACAAATACAATCACTTGTTCGTTATGTTCTATGAAGTAAATAAAATAAATAATAATAATAATATTCATCAATATAAACAAAAAAAAAATTATTTAGATTTTTGACTTTTCTGAAAGTGAGACCATAAAAAACATATTTTATCAATAGTCATTTTAACCTACTTCGCACAGAACTCCATAACACTCTCGTCGTTCATTCACCAGCTTACTCCCCAAGTCAAGCATGCGTATAGTTTTTATTTCAAAAAGCGGCTAATGAAGACATAAAGAATTTTTTTGAATTTGATACGTTTGCGGATCCGTGTTAATGGATCCAGCATGGTTTGCTTGAATCCAGTATGTCAAAAAAGCGCTGGATCCAGCTGGATTGCTGGATGATGGATCAAGCAATTGCAATCCCTATATATGACTAGCTGTGCCCGCGTTTCCATCCGTGTGGAAAAAATTCTAAAATATAAGTAGCCTAAGTTTTGTCCCCGTATTGGTCCCCGGGTTTCTTTGAAGAATAGACCAACTGCCGTTCAGCCAGGCAGGTCGTAAAAGGCGACCGATTGGCTATACGAGTCACTAACATCGTGGCTACTAGGTGGTAGAGTTCTGCATTGTCTCGCCCGGGTCTGGTAACACCGCCTTATATATTCCTGCCGCAATAGCGTCAGTGTTTGTCAATATCGTGTTCCGGTTTGAAGGGTAAGGTAACAGGTAAACTTATGCATGTGGCATTAGACCTCGCCACAAGATAGCAACGCACCATTAACATCTTTGGTGTCTACAGGCTTTGGTTGATTATTTCCATTAGGAGACCCATCGGCTTGTTTGCTATCTTATACTTTAAAAAATTAATCATTGGTCGACCCGGGGATCGAACCCAGGATCTCACGATCTAAGCCGAATACCACGAGGCAGTCTTTTTGTTTTCAATAGTATAAGACAGTAAACAAGCAGATTGGTCTCCTGATGGAAAGAGTCAACCATCGCCTATAAACACCAAAGTTGTTAATAGTACGTTGCTATCTTGTGGCGAGGTCTAATGCCACATGCATAAGTTTACCGGCTACCTTACCCTCTAAACCGGAACACGACAGTGATAAGCTATTGCGGCTATAGTGACGCTATTGCGGCAGGAATAGGTAAGGCGGTGGTACCAGACCCGGGCGAGACAATGCAGAACTCTACCACCTAGTCACCGCAATGGTAGTGACTCCTATAGCCAATCATTCGCCTTTTACGGACTACCTACCTTAGTGTGTCTATATATATATGTATATAGCCGAACTTACCCTCTAAACTGAAACACGATAGTGACAACAAGCACCGACGCTATTGCGGCAGGAATAGGCAATGCGGTGTTATCTGACTCGGGCGAGACAATGCAGAACTTTACCACATAATAAATCTTATGTTGTATATTATTTCTAGCTGTTGCCCACGACTTCGTCCGCGCGGACTTCGTTTACTCCGCACAGCACCTCCCCCGTAGGTGATAGCGTGATAATATGTAGCCTATATGTTGACCCGACCTATTTGAAGTAAATCCATGCAGTACTTTTTGAGTTTACCCCGGACATACATACAGACAAACAAACAGACAAAAATTCTAAAAACTATATTTTTGGCTTTGATATCGATTGTAGATCACGCCCCAAGTATACTTTTAAAAAATATTCAATGCACAGTTTTGACTTTCCTACGATTTTATTATATGTATAGATTATGTTGAGTGTTATATATCAGTCCTATCTTATATATATACAAATAAAAACAGACCAAAGCTGATAGTGTACACTTCCCTTAATAACAATCATTTATAACGTTCGGTTGTGATCGGCGAGGCCGAATGCGGCCGGCATTCGGTTCCGTGTCGCCAGCCGCGACCATTGCACGTGCACTTTTTGTTCAATTTCCGTTTTGATTCCTGAACGACGATCATGAACAAACACCAAGTGAAGTTTTTCGGCCTATATTGATAACAAGAATATACAGCCTGTTAGGTAAGTTGACCTAAACCTTGAAGTGGGTAATAAGGTATTTGATTCTCATACCAAACAAACAGAAAAACATACCTTTAAATTTCAACCCTCATTACTCAATAAATTCATAATTCATACTCACCAACACGCTTGAGCAAGTACCACACATATCGATAGATAGATAAAGAGGTAGTTACGTAAATAGGCTATAAATAGGCAGTATTTACGTAACTATCTATCCACATATGCGGTAATTGTGCAAACTGTTGGTGTGTATGAATTATGAATTTATTGGATATTTATGTTAAAATTTAAGGACATTTTAAGCTATTGCATAGCTTCTATCGCGGGCCTTGAGCGTGGAGACCGAATCCAGAAATTCCGAAACGAAAAAACCTAACACCCCCCACTTCGACCGGCACAGCGATGATAATTTTTAGTTTTTCCATCTATCGATAAATACCAGAACTTTTAATGACTTTTTGAAATATCACGCTTGTCTCTTTAGTTCAGCAACCCGCCTTTAGGTGGCATTGTTTGTATTGGAAAACTACCGTAATCAGCTGTTTTCCAATACCACCAATGCCACCTAAAGGCGGGTTGAAAGTATATAGGTGTATAAGTATTTATCATCTACGTACAACAGTGAATATCTGTACTCGTATAACTTGTGTACAAAGTGTTTTAAATATGAATAAACAAAGAAAAAAAAATACTGCATAAATAAAATAAATATATAATTGTAATTGCATAAGTTGATAAAAAATGCTAAGCAATAGCTTTACCGCGGCAGTCTCCGAGTGCCACACGTCTTTTTTTTATTTTTATTTATTTGGAACGAGAATCAGATACCTTATTAGGTATCTGATTCTCGCTTCTGATTCTGATTCTGATTAGGTTTAGGCTGACTTACCTAGCAGGCCGTATATTTAATGATTATTCGACTGTGATTAATATGATAGAAGTCGCAGAGTGCACTAACATCTCTACGCAATGCCAAAGTCAAGCCGTTTCGAAACAGCCTGGTCGTCAACGATTCGGGCCGCTCTACGCTAAATGCGATCAAGAGGAAGCAGCTGGTACTGGGGAGCTCCGGCCTAGAGATGAGTTGCCCGGGGTTGGATAAATGTTGGATTGGCAATAGGCTTGTCATCTATCATATCGTGAACTAATCTCTAATTGCATTAACTTTGTATTTATTAGCTTAGAATAGTATTTAGTGACATGCTGTCACATTTTTTTCATTTGAGACAAAAAGTGACAGCATACTTCTTAGGATCGCCTATGTGGTCTAGTGGTCAGCGTTGGCGTTGACCACATGAGGTCCCGGGTTCGATTCCCGGGTCGGACATATAAAAAAAAGTGTTTTTTCACTTTTATAATAAACACAAAGTTGACCGGGATTGGAAAGTGCCCGATTAGCGATAGGCTTGCCACCTATCACATTTGTGGGACCAAGTATCTTCGGCTAATCGTGGGTGCACTTGCTGTACCTCTGCCAACCCTTCGGGGATACGGGCGTGAAGATACTATACTACTTAGGATTGTCCTTAGCAAAGGCGTAACTACCGGCGTATCTGCCGTATCAACTACACCCCTAATGTGCATAAGCAAAAATTAATAAAAACTTTCCAAATGGCAAAAGTCAAAAGAAGCAACAAAAATTAATAAAAACTTTCCAAATGGCAAAAGTCAAAAGAAGCAACAAAAATTAATAAAAACTTTCCAAATGGCAAAAGTCAAAAGAAGCAATAAGCAGAAATTAATAAAAACTTTCTAAATGGTAAAAGTCAAAAGAAGCAGCAAAAATTAATAAAAACTTTCCAAATGGCAAAATTCAAAAGAAGCAATAAGCAAAAATTGATAAAAACTTTTCAAATGGCAAAAGTCAAAAGAAGCAATAAGCAAAAATTAATAAAAACTTTCCAAATGGCAAAAGTCAAAAGAAGCAATTTCTTTTTTTTAAAAAAAAAGACAAGGAGTGTGTATATTTAATTCGAATTGTTTGTAAAAATTTTGCAAAAAAAATGACAGATAATTATGATGAATAAATATTTCTTTTAATTTTATGCAAATATTTTTTTTCTTTTGTGAGAATTCTTTACCCTTTGTAAGGGCCCCTAAACAAATGGAGCCTCGCCAAGACACGCTACGTTACTGGTCCTAAGCTAAAATAATGTTAGTGCAATTAACCATATGTATCTTCTGATAATCGTGGGGGCAATGGTATAACCATTGCCCCCACGATTATATATATAACCTTTGCCTACCTCTTCGGGGATACGGGCGTGAAGACACTTTTTTAATTTAATATTACACTGGCTGCACTATACAGCCCGCCGTATTATTAAAGTTTTTGGTGAGTCCCGCGAGAACGATTAATTTTTCGGGATAAAAATTAGTCTATGTGGTATTCCAGAGTATCATCTGCTTGTGTGCGAAATCCATACTGACCTAATAAATGCGAAAGTAACTCTATCTGTTTGTATGTCTATCTGTTTGTCTGTATCTTCTTGACACCTAAACCGATTTGGATGAAATTTGGTACGAAGATAGTTTGAGACTCGAGAAAAGATATAGAATAGTTTTTGTCCCGGAAATCCCACGGGAACGGGATCTATGCGGGTTTTTATTTTAGAAAATTTTCCACGTGGATAAAGTCGCGGGCACAGCTAGTATCATCTAAATTCGTTTCATAGTTCTTGCGTGATTGAGTAACAAACATCCATCCGTCCAAACATCCAAACTTTCGCGTTTGTAATATTAATATAGAGTTTTAAAAAACTTCCCAATGCAGTGAAGTGAATCAAACCCCATATTTATAGTCTACAATAATGGCTCTATCATAAAAATAAATCAACGTACAGATGTTTACCAATATTCAAGTAACATAAATACCAGAATAATAAAGTTTTACCAAATGGATATTACAAAAAGCAAAAAAGGCGCTTTATAACTTCAATAAAGGAAACGAATTTGAATACCGCGCTCGAATGGTGAAACAGTCCAAGTTTGCGATCTTCCGACATCATTGTGTTCAAAGATGCGGAGATACAGAGATCCGCAACTTGCGTGGGTGTGTGCAGAACAATTCTGCTACGAGTCTAAGATCCCAATATACAACGACCTTCATTGAGCTGGTTAAGGAGAGGTATTTTGACGCGCGTCAATACTACTTATAGAAAATGGGCGGCGCGGTATGTTCTGAAACCGCTGGGAAACGCTTTGGTTTTCGGATAAATAAATATAGGACTTCAGCTGAAAACCAAAATTTAGTACATTCTTTTTTGTAATTAAAACTAGATATCACATATAAAAATCATTTGGAAAATTAGAAATATTATGAACAAATTACTTGTTTTACAGATTTTTTTTTGCCTGTTTTTGAAATTTTATATGATCAAACAAAGTATTATATCATGTAATAAGTTAGTACATTCCTTAGATAATATCTTCAGGTATATCGTATAATTTTTGTAAAACAATCAATACATAAAAATGTGATTAGGCAAACCAGTTTTTTTTCCGTTTGTCTCAGTGCCTCGCCCTAAAGGATAAAAAGTATTTTATATCCAATCAAATATGTCAATATATATATATATATATATATATATATATATATATATATATATATATATATATATATATATATATATATATATATATATATATATATATATATATATATATATATATATATATATATATATATATATATATATATATTGTAAATGTGATGACTTGAGAAGTTGAATTCCAGAATATGATTCATTACAGCAGAACGGCAGTTGGCCTAGTCTTCAAAGGAGCCCGGGACCAACACGGAGCTATTTTTAAGGCTTTGGAAAAAATGTTTAGGTCTGGTCTGGTTTATTAGTATCGATTTACCTGTTTATACCTGCCTACCAAGAGTTGTGACGGGCAAAAATAGTCACCCTAACGTTTGCATATACATATACTTGAAGCCTATTTCATACATTCGATTAGTATGGAATTTATCTATTAAACAAGCCAATGAAATAACCCATGTACAATATATTTATTGGCATACTGGCTTCAGCGTGCAGTCCTTTGCATTGTAAAAGTTTTTGGATCCAACAACTTATTTTTCCGGGATGAAAGTAGCTTATGTGCTATTCCAGGTCATCGTCTACCTGTGTGCCAAATTACATTCAAATCCATTTAGTAGTTTTTGCGTGATTGAGTAACAAACATCCATCCATCCAAACATCCAAACCTTCGCATTCATAATATTAATATAGATATAAAATTAGATATAAAATACTTTTCATCCATTAACTAGCTCGATAAAGGTCGCACGTCACTAAACACGTGCTTTTCATCTCGTTTTAGGCGCATTCAATTCCATGAAAACGCAAAAATCAGCATCTACGGCGCAGCAAACGCGCGTTCGTGAAACGCGCGTCGTCTGCACGTTTAAAATACGCCATGTGCTAGGGCCCTAATTTTACTGGCTATCCCACCCCTCCATTGCCAAGCATAGAGGAATAGCTAAAGCGTTGGTACTACACCGGCGGGGTGATCACGTAACTCGCAATGCGAAATTATCGTGATTGTTTAGTTATTGCAAGACACATAACAGCCTTGTACATTAGTGGTAGTCGTTGTCGCTTGATTAGTTTTGATTGACATTGCAAAAAGTGCATCTAGTGACCAGCAAGCAATTGGCGACGTTTTTGATGATTTTTTCATTACGTTTAAAAGTCATCGCTGATCGCTGGCGAATTGCAAACGTTAGATGATTCGCCAACCGAGCATCTTAAAGAACTCTTTTTATTGTACCTAGCAGAATCGACACTCGGTAACGATGAAGTTTTCCCCTAAGCGGTTATTTTATAGCTCCGCTACTGCACGCCCGAGGATGGTTTTACATATTCTGCGACTGAATTATTAGCTCTTGTATTTTTAAAGTAGAATCTCAACGCCTTCATAACTCCGTTTCTTTGTTGGACGTTGCTTTTTCAGCATATTTGAGTAGAAACGTCTTGAATATAAATTGTTTTAGTTATTGCTGCTTAGAGACCCTCGGGACTTTTCATTATATAAATTTATGGTAGTCGCCTTTGTGGTCTGGTAGTCCGGTGTCGGTGTTGTCCACATAAGGTTCTGGGTTCGATTCCGGGTTCGGGCAAATAAAAAAAAAAAGGATTTTTTAGATTTCTGATTAAACAATTGGGATTAGAATTGGGATTGACGTGCCTAGTTGGCGATAGGCTAACCACCTCTCACATTGTAGGAGCAAATATCTTTAGCTAATCGTGAGTGTACCTCAAATGACAAAACTCTGCCTACCTTTTTGAGGATATAGGCGTGATGATACTTTTTAATAGTAGGGCCTTGTCCAGTCTTTTTTTATAATTATTAAAGAATGCTACAAGCGACCTTTAAATCGAGGTTTTGTTAGTTCCTATCAGCCAACGAAAAAACGGAGGTTAACAGTTTAATATGTATGTGTATTTATTGTTGGAATAGAATAATATTTGAGTACAATAATCTATTTAGGCGTCCAAACAAGTGTACTAAATTTCGTAAGTGTATGTTTGTATATTCGTATGTTTGTCCACGAATTTTTCTAGAACTAAAAGCCAATTCGAGGCAGCTCTTTTTGTTATTCCAACTTAACTGTTTAATTTTCATATTAATTTTAAAGATAGGAGTATCTATATTCCTACTAATATTATAAATGCGAAGGTAAGTTTATTTGTTACGCTTTCACGTTAAAACTATTTTACCGAACATCATGAAATTTTGTACACAATATATTCTTGGAGGTATTTTTTTTATATCATAAGATAGTAAACGAGTAGATAGGTCTCTTGATGGAAAGAGTCAACCATCGCCTATAGGCACCAAAGATGTTAATGGTGTATTGCTTTCTCGTGGCGAGGTCAAATGCCACATGCATAAGTTTTAGAAGTAACAAAGGATACATTTTATTTAAAAAAATGCTTATTCAATGGCTTAAATGCGAGAGAAGCCGCAGATAAAAGCTAGTTATTATTATAAATGCGAAAATTTGGATATTTGGATGAATGGATGTTTGTCACTCAATCTTCACGCCCAATATCCCCGAAGGGATAGGCAGAGGTGCAACAAGTGCACCCACGATTAGCCGAAGATACTTGGTCCCACAATGTGATAGGTGGCAAGCCTGTCGCCAACCGGGCACTTTCCAATCTCGGACAAATTTGTGTTTCTCAGAAAACTGAAAAAACACTTTTTTATGTGCCCGACCCGGGAATCGAACCCGGTTACTCAATCACGCCAAAATTACTAAACTGATTTAGATGAAATTTGGAACACACGTAGATGATAAGCTGGAATAGCACATTACATACTTTTATTCCAAAAAATGAGCAGTTCTCGCGGAAATTACCAAAAACTGTAACAATGCAGGGAGCTGCGCGGCGCAGCTAATAACTTTTATTTGAGGTCGGTTTAATTTTTAAAGAATACGAGCGAGACTTAATACATCGTTTATTTAATTATTACCTTAAAATTTAATATATCCGTAAGATTCTATATCAACTCCGTAACTTATCCGCATTCAATAAATTAAATTTTAAACTTGAGAAGTAGTAGCGAAATAAAGTTTAGGAAGGTTAACGTAAACATTCAATTCTCTCCTTAGTAGTCTGTGATTAGGTATTTATCGTGTCATTGGGTGTCTTTAGTACAACTGCTAATCTCATAGACCGGGATCCCAGGATCAAACTTTTTTTTTATTGCTAACAAGCTAAATTTTTGTGAACAGCTTCGTTTTGATGAGACAACCATCTTTTCTGTCTTCGAAAAATCTGGAATCGGGTATCTAATAAAGATAAAAATAAATATTCACGGGACAAATTACACTTACCGATTTAAAACCCCAAAGTAAACAAATTATTTCCTTGTGTTATGGGTGTTAGTCAACGATACTAATACATAGAAATACATATATAAATACTGGAATATATTTAATAAACACCCAAACCCGGAAATACAATCAAATATGCTCATCACATAAATGCTTGTCCCCGTCGGGGATCGAACCCGAGCCCCGTCGATTGCGTAGTCAGGGTCGCTAACCACTCGACCAACAGGGCGGTCAATAGATAGATAAAAAAGAAAAATATAATAATAAAGATAGATAAATAAGAAAACTTTAGAGTGTTGGACTAAGATAAGTTTCTTGTCAAAACGAAGCTGTTCACAAAAATTCGGCTTGTTAGTAATAAAAAAAAAGTTTGGTTCAGGGATCCTGGTCTATCAGAAATCTAAGTTAGACTGACAAAATTCTAAGCTAAGATTTACGAAGACACTTTTTAGATGTTTAAAATTAAAAAAAAAAAATAGCTTTAAACTATTCTTTAGTACAAAAACAAGGAGAATTTTTATTTGATATTTATAATGAAAATTATGACATACTAGCTGTTACCCGCGGCTTCGCTCGCGCATTTACTTTAGTACTTATTTAACTCTTTTTTAATAAGCTGCTTCTTTTATTTTACCCCCCTAGGAATCGAATTTTGAAAAAACGCTTAAACACGTAATTCATTAATTTTTCTGTACCAATTCATACAAAATTTCATGCAAATATGTCTAGGGAATAAAAAGTTTCATACAAACTTCGGGGTATAATTTTGAAAAATCATTAACCTTAGTGGATGCCTCCATCATAAGAGACGTGTGCGAAATTTCAAGTTTCTAGCCCTAAGGGTTTGGCCTGTGCGTTGATACATCAGTCAGTCACTTCTGCCTTTTATATACATAATAACAGATAAACTTATTGCTGTTTTAATGCAAATGTAATTAAAATTTTATATAATAGTAACTCTTAAATATGACAATAGAAGTCAATCAAATTAAAGTCTCAATATTTTTATATGATCCTAGAGATATATTTTATTTAATTAATTTAAAAACGTAGGAAATTATTCTAGTTTATCTAACACTAGCGACCTGCCCGAGGTTTCAACCGCGTAGCTTTTGTTCCCGTGGGAATATCGGAAAGGTTTATACACTTAAACCTTCCTCAAGAATCAATCTATCTATTAAAAAAAACCGCATTAAAATCCGTTGCGTAGTTTTAAAGATTTAAGCATACATAGGGACATAAGGACATAGGGACAGACAGAGAAAGCAACTTTGTTTTATACTATGTAATGATTCGTCACTCCGAAATACACAAAGGGACGTACAAAACCAAAATCGTCTGTGTTCTATCTGTTGTTGCTTGTATAATTCACACCAAATTAAAATTCCCTTTTGAGATAAAAAATAGGGTCAGTTTTCCAATAGCGTCAAGTTTACTAATGAAACAAATATTAACAGTGTTTGGAAACACATGTTTCATATCTGTTTCGAAGGAGTACAGGGACCCTCATCACGCGGTCACAATAAACGCCCGTCTAATGAAGTGACGAGGGTTGTAATGGGCTTTAATTGGCCATTCTGTGGAAAAATATTTTCTTCAGAATATTCTGAAATGTGTTAGAATAACAGAAAGTCGCGTATTTGTTCAGTCCTAGAGGTCCCTGTAAAAGTTTTGTTTCTTTCTCTTGTACTTCTTTTCACCGTGTTCCTTTGCAGGGTAGAAAGTGTTTTTTTTAGGAAATCTTACCCATGTTGGTCCAAAGTCTAAATACATTAGCAAGTTGTTCCCCGTGTTGGTCCCGGGCTCCTTTGAAGAATAGGCCAACTGCCGTTCTGCCAGGCAGGTCGTAAAAGGCGACTGAGTGGCTATGCACGTCACTACTATTGTGACTACTAGGTGGTAGAGTTCTGCATCGGCTCGCCCGGGTCTGGTACCAACGCCTTACCTATTCCTGCCGCAATAGCGTCAGTGCCAGTAGTCGTGTTCCGGTTTGGAGGGTAAGGTAGTCGATAAACTTATGCATGTGGCATTTGACCTCGCCACAAGATAGCAACGCACCGTTAACATCTTCTGTATTATCCCACGCATAATAGAATTCAATTGGGCGAAAAGAAGCTGTATTTTTACAGAGATTTATATTCATATCAGAATCTCTTTAGTTTAATTGTTAGAATACTTTTCTCTATATATAAACATATGTCTTGTTGATTTAAGTTTTGATAGGCAGTGCCTACAAATTGATTTCTATTCTAATAAAAACACGGCTCTACCTACATAAGGCTTAACGCAAACGAGCGATCGACCACAGCCACTACCCAGCCAGTAGCAAGCGACAGCGACTTAACATTCTTTTGCATTTATTTTGTACTACCTGATCCGCGCAGCTTCGCCCGCGAATAGATTAATATGTCGTCTAAATAGATTTTCATACAACTTTTATCCCCTATTTCGGCCTTTTTGGGGATTAATTCTTGAAAAAAATAGCCTGTATTTGACTCCAGATCTTCAACTGTTTCCGTGCCCATGAAAATCGGTCCAGCGGTTTAGCCGTGAAAGAGTAACAGTCAGACAGACTTTCACATTTATAATATTAGTATGGAAAAGTAAGGATAGGCGCACCGCACACGTGTAGCCAGTGGCAGTCACTCATACAGCGACAAAATATATGAAAAATAATGATAAGTCGCTGTCGCTGGCCACCAGTGGCTGTGGTCGGTGGTCCCTTTGCGCCGAGCCATAAGAGTGATTTTGACTTTTGGTTAAAATTGATAAAAAATAAAAAAATAATAAAAAATAGTGAGTAATAAATTATCTCTAGATACTTTTTTTCGATCGCCCAATTGATAAAGTGGTTGGCGAATCTGATTACACCTCAATATGGGGCTCGGATTCGGTTCCCGATAGGGGAAAAACATTTGTATAAGCATAGATGCGTAGCATAGATATTTGTATTTCTGGTTTGAGCGTGTATAAAAATAGATATTTTAGTATATATATATATATATATATATATATATATATATATATATATATATATATATATATATATATATATATATATATATATATATATATATATATATATATATATATATATATATACATACTAAAATAACTATTTCTATGTGTACAAGTATCGTTGACTAACACCCATATTACAAGCAAATAATTTGCTTTCTTTGGGATTAGAACGATGCGTGTAATTTATCCAGTGATATTTGAAACGTTTGGTTAATCCAATACTAAAGTCCCATCACACAGTGTGTTATTTTGCCTTAGTTGCGGACATGCCAGTTTTATTTTTTATTTGTATAGATTCAATAAAGCATTCCCAAAAATATCCGTTTTGATATTTCACTTCATTTAGGAGATACAAATATTTAAGTGAAACGTCACTGACCTTTTCGAAAAAGATTTTCGTTTGCATTTCTTCAATGAAGCAAATGTTACCTCTTGTAAAATATATATTATTGTAGGTTTGAAATTATATACAGGGTAGAAAATCGCAAGTCCCTAACGTCACTGGAACAAGAATAAAAAAATATTTTGTAAATAAACGAAAAAATAAATGTAAAATTAGCTATTTACGGTTCGCGTTTTTTTTTTGCCTAAGTACTATACTTATGTATAGTACCTTCAACTTGAGAAAATTTTAAATATGTATCTAGCGAGATCTCGGAGATATTGCGTTTCTAAGTTTGTTTTAAATTTCTATGGGAATAGGGTTGTCACAAAGTAGTAAATATTTAATTTGATTAATTCAATCGATTTTGTTATTATTAGTTGTCGTTTCGATACTATTATTAACAAAATGGATTATGACAAACACTTTATTGACGCTTTGCTTTTAAAAAGAAAATTAGTTTAGCTAAGACTTTTAATTAGTACATCAATATTATTAAGGAATACCTGTTGGGTACAATGCATTTAAAATAATCATTGTTCGGTCGTTGATTTCAAGGTCACGTGATCTTTGTTTCGACCCATAATGTGTGACCTTTTTAACTAAAACATTATAAATTTCCAGTTTCGTAAGTGTCGGGTCGGGGCCCAGAAGGACATTCCCAGCAGGACGGGTCAGTGTAAGCTGAGGCAAAACAGTACCATAGGTCTTTGGCGGCTCCATGACACCTCACCCCCGCTTCTCCAGATATTATGTATAGGAATTGGGTTTTTGCAATGGCTTAACGAGGGTGGACCCCTTCCCATCCTACATAATATCCTTCATCGAAGATAGATTATAAATAACATAGTGATCGAAATTTAACCGTAAATATTTTTTTAATTTTGACTTTAACTTTCTGCACTATTTTACTAGACAAACTTGAATGTTTTCTAGATTAGGAGACTTAGTTAACTTCAATATTAGATAAGAGATAAGAATAAAATTACTATGCCAGTTTTAACTAGTTCCATGGTAGCAAAGAACTGCTATGTTATGTGCATTAAAATTTAGAACAAATTACCAAAAGATATGAGAATGTTGCCAATAAATATTTTTAAAGCAGCTTTCCAATCTTTATTAATTAACAAAGTTTATTATACAGTAGAAGAATTTTTTGTAAATTATAAAGACTAATATTAAAACCATGGCCTATTATCATTTCTAATTTCATTCCATCAAATTGTAACATTTGTTAATAATTATAGAGTAGATTAAGTTTATTATTTGATTACTAAATAATAATGTTATAAATAAATAATAATAAATAAATAAATAAATATTCACGGGACAAATTACCCTTACTGTTCTAACCCCAAAGTAAGCAAATTATTTGCTTGTGTTATGGGTGTCAGTCAGCGATACTAATACATAGAAATAGATATATAAATACTTTTACATACATAATAAACACCCAAACCCAGAAATACAAACATTTATGCTCGTCACACAAATGCTTGTCCCCGTCGGGGATCGAACCCGAGCCCCGTTGATTGCGTAGTCATGGTCTCTAACCACTCGACCAACGGGGCGATTTAAAAGTTTTGGAAATATTAACCAGAACAGGCATATGACGACTGCCTAATTATTCTAATTTATTGTTGGTTCAAATATTTCAATTTTTGTTGCCGAAGTAATATTGAATTATAAATTAAAACTAATATATATATATATATATATATATATATATATAAATTAATAAAATTTATTTATTTATTTGTATATTTCATTTCATGCACGTCACAATTTAAACCGGCAATTGCTAATGTCTGAGTCAGAATAATGAATAATAAATAATCAGTAATGTTTGCATGAAGTAAGTATTGTATCTATGTTGCACACAAGGTTGAGTGACAACCCTAACGCACCACTTTAAAATTCAATATTTCCGAGACCCTGGATTTTTGCATCTGTTTTTTTTTTGTGCGATAGTTATTAGGCGACCATGAAGAGAATCGCCGGAAAAAAATATTTACAAAATCATAGAAAAAAATTATTGTCACCTGTGTGAGTAAGATTTTTAAAGTTTTTCGTTACAGAAAATGGAAAGTCAGTTGTTGCAGTTTTGTAGCTTTTAAAAATTATTAGGTTGCTTTTTGTAAGTGAAAATATACCTACTCAATAAATTGGTAAAGTGCGTATTGGGCTAGGCGCAATATAGAATTTCGAACTTGCCCATCACAATAATACGGACTAAGAAGAGGGATTTTATTGTTTTATAGCGCTTTAAAACTTAATATTTCACAAACGAATTTCTTAATCGAAAAATTGCTTACATAATCTTTATATATAAAAAACAATTGCTGTTCTTTAGTCTCGTTAAAACTCGAGAACGGCTAAATAATTAATATTCCCATTTTACATATAGAGAAGCTACCCTCAAAAAAATTTTTTTAAGATTTTTTGTATTGCAAATTTGTTGCAGTGAGTAATATGTATATTCATGCTAAAACAGCTTTCTAGCACTAAGGAGCTCTGATCTAGACTACGGACGGACGGATGGATAGACATAGCGAAACTATAAGGATTCCTAGTTTATTCGGAACCCTATCTCGAAAAGAAAATATTAGCTTTAGAAATTTCATATTTTTTTAGTTTCGATAATGTACGTAGCGATAATCTATATTTGATAGAATTTTTGAATTTAATTCGTAAACTGTACAAAGGAAAAAATATAATAACGATAGTGCGTATCGTATGTGAATTGATTATGGCAATAAATTTACCATAATAACGACTGAATGGATTCCAAATAATTTTGCGCTTACACAGATATTTATTCCACGAATCATTGCTGGAACAAAAATAAATCTTTTTTATGATGTATTAAAATGTTATCATTATAAATAATAAAATGTATTGAAATGTTATCATTATAAATAATAAAATGTATTCAAAACGTACTTTACAATTTGTACTAAATACATTTTTCTAACCGAATTAATAAAGAAGGAGGTTTTCAATTCAGAATCTTTTTTTATACAAGTTCCCCGATTATTCAGATGCCTGGACCGAATTTTTAAAATTCTTTTGTTTGTTTTGTTTTGTATATCAGATATTAAATAATGAGATAGCTCTCCTGATGGAAAGAGAAAGCATCGCCTATAAAAAAGTAAAAAGTATCTTTTGCCCGTATCCCCGAAGAGTCAGGCAAAGGTAAAACTAAGTTCGTGGGCGCATCATAGAGGACTCACTGAAAATCAGTGTTATAGCAAATATTGCTATAGCGTATGCTGAAATGCGCATCCTTTTGGTATCACAGCACTTAAAAAAAGTAGTATAAGTTTACATTTTATTACTTTTGTTTTTGTCTTGTTCCTTTTTCGTTGTAAACTAAAAATATTGTATATTGGCTGCTGTAATAGATTATGTAAAAATGTGGTACCAATAAATGATATCTTAACTTAATACATTCATATGCATTTAGTAAAAAGCGGTTATTTTAACATTACAAGCAGATTTTTTCCCTGTGTTGGTCCCGGGCTCCTTTGAAGAATAGGCCAACTGCCGTTCTGCCAGGCAGGTCGTAAAAGGCGACTGAGTGGCTATTCTCGTCACTATCATCATAATTACTAGGTGGTAGAGTTCTGCATCGGCTCGACCGGGTCTGGTACCACCACCTTATCTATTCCTGCCGCAATAGCGTCAGTGCTGGTCACTGTCGTGTTCCGGTTTGAAGGGTAAAGTAGCCGATAAACTTATACATGTGGCATTAGACCTCGCCACAAGATAGCAACGCACCATTAACATCTTTGGTGTCTATAGGCGATGGATGACTCTTTCCGTCAGGAGACCCATTTGCCTGTTTGCTATCTTATGATATAAAAAAGACACTCAAATTTTATTTATTTGAAGTATGTAGTATAGATAAAATACGTTTCATTCATTAACCAGCTCGGTGCAGATCATCTTATAGTGGGATCCTACACTACATTATTAAATAGCAAATAATTAGATAACTTTTCTAATGGGAAAAGAAACCAACGCCTACACTAATATAATATGTCGTAAATTTCCAGTTTTGTAGTTATTTCCACCAATCTAAATTGTTCAGTTATACCGTTAAATTTAAATACAAAGTGGGTTTTACTCCAGAGTACCTAAAAGGTCGGAAAGCTGTTAAAAGTTAGTCCTTTATAGGTCAAATAGGCCTTAACTAAATTAACTGGCACACAAAGCATTCCTTATAAATATTCCGATCAGGCTAACCGTAATCTTCATCTACATTAATATTAATCTATATTAATATTACAGAAAGTTAATATTTGTTTTCTGTATTATCTACATTAATATTAAAAGAAGGCATTTCTTTCTTTATCTATATTAATATTAAAAGAGATAAAGTATGTTTTCTATATCCTTCCTAGCTGACCTGGCAATCTTTGTTTTGCCATACAAACTGTTTCTATTGAATATTTTGGTAGGGTGATTGAGAGGAGAGGAGGGTTAATTAATATAATAAAAAATAAGAAAAGATCCCCCGTGTTGGTCTCGGGCTCCTTTGAAGACTAGGCCAACTGCCGTTCTGCCAGGCAGGTCGCAAAAGGCGACCGATTGGTAATACGAGTCACTACCATCGTGGCTACTAGGTGGTAGAGTTCAGCATTGTCTCGCCCGGCTCTGGTACCACCGCCTTACCTATTCCTCCCACAATAGCGTCAATGCTTGTCACTGTCGTGCTCTGATTTGGAGGGTAAGGTAGCCGGTAAACTTATGCACGTGGCATTAGACCTCGCCACAAGATAGAAACGCACCATTAACATCTTTGGTGTCTATAGCCAATGGTTGACTCTTTCCATCAGGAGGCCCATCTGCTTTTTTGCTATCTCATAATATAAAAAAAAACTTAGTTTTGCCATACAAATTATTTCTGTTGAATATTTGGGTGGGGTGATTGAGAGGGGAGGAGGGTTAATTAAGATAAAAATTATCCTATCTTGCAGTAATCGGTTCAGTAGTAATTATTACTAACTAAATTAATAAGTAATTTATAAACAGAGTTACTTTTCAAGTCCGACCAAATCTTAAAATTAGGAACTAAATATTGAATTGAAAGTGCCTTTTAATTTTTATTGTAAAAATATTACCAAATAATATAAATTTAAAATAATATAATTGGCCTTAAAAATTTCAATGTAGTAAAATTTTGTAAATGGTGAAAATTTTGTAAATTATAAATAAATAAATAAATAAATATAAATAAAAAAAATGAAACTGGTAATTATAAAAAAACTTGTTATATGAAATCATTCTTGTACATTAGTAATAAGTATCTATACATATAATAAAATCGTAGGAAAGTCAAAACTGTACATTGAATATTTTTTTTAAAAAATACTTGGGGCGTGATATACAATCGATATAGAAGCCAAAAATATAGTTATTAGATTTTTGTCTGTTTATCTGCTTATCTGTATGTTTGTCTGTATGTGTTTGTCTGTATGTCTGTTTGTCTGTATGTGTGTTTGTCTGTTTGTCTGTATGTCTGTTCGTCTGTATGTATGTCCGGGGTGAACTCAAAAAGTACTGCATGGATTTACTTCAAATTTTGCATGAATATTACTACAGGTCGGGTCAACATATAGGCTACATATTATCACGCTATCACCTACGGGGGAGGAGCAGTGCGGAGTAAACGAAGTCCGCGCGGACGAAGTCGCAGGCAACAGCTAGTATAAAATAAAGAAAAAAAGATCAGCCCGCTGAGTTTCTTCCGCTGGATCTTCTCAGTGTGATTCTAAAAAATCGATACAAAGTTTTGTATCGAAAAATGTAATATTATATACCTAATGACAATTTTTAAATATTTGAACACCATATACTTAATGATATAATTTTTATCAACTTGTAACATCCATTCCTGCAAATAAATATTTTCTTTCTTTCTTTCTAAAAATATTCGTTTAGAAATATCCCACTAAATTCATAAATTTGATGCACCGAGCCTTGTGAGTGAATTTTATAATGCTGGCAGTGTGTTATTTTACATTTACCTATAATTTCGATGGTAACTATTATGTAATACATTTTTTCAGATCACTTCTAATTTGGTTGAAGGCACTAAAATATTTTATTTCGAATTTTGCGTAATGGAAATTATATCCATGCGTTTTGTTTTTTGTGTCGGATAAAAATTAAATTTTGAATTTTTTAAATAATTTTTTTATTACATAACCCGAATATATTATCGATTCTGAACAGCCTCTGAAAATTTCGTCATATATTTAAAAATAATCCTGTATATTAAGACTGAAGACCCTGAATATTTTGGTTGGGTAGTTGAGAGGGAGGAGATGGGGGGAACGATTTAAACAACGGGACTTTAGGAGTTAATATTTTTTCTTTATCTATATTTATCTATCTATATTTATCTATACATATAATAAAATCGTAGGAAAGTCAAAACTGTACATTGAATATTTTTTAAAAAGAATATTGGGGCGTGATCTACAATCGATATTGATGCCAAAAATATAGTTTTTAGAATTTTTGTCTGTTTGTCTGTATGTATGTCCGGGGTAAACTCAAAAAGTACTGCATGGATTTACTTCAAATTTTGCATGAATATTACTAACAGGTCGGGTCAACATATAGGCTACATAATATCACGCTTTCACCTACGGGGGAGGTGCTGTGCGGAGTAAATGAAGTCCGCGCGGACGAAGTCGTGGGCAACAGCTAGTATTGTAATAAAGTAAGATTTATTGCCTACATCTATATTAATATTATTAAGAAACATTTTTTTTTTATATAACATAAGATAGCTAACAAGCAGATCTGATGGAAAGTGCCATCGCCTATAGACACTAAAGTTGTTAATGGTGCTTTGTTTAAACGATTTATGTTGAGTAAAAACTCTTAAGAGTTGGTTTAAAATAAAGGTAGCCTATGTCCGAATGTTAAACTATCTTCAAGCAAAATTTGATCTTGAAAAAGCTTTAAAGCGTAACAGAGCTCGTGTTGAGCCCTTTGAAGAATATCTGCCGTTCTGCCAGGCAGTTTGTACGAGGCAATTATTGGCTATGCGAGTCACTACCATCGGGGATATTAGGTGAAAGAGTTCTGCATTGTCTTGTCCGGTTCTGGTATCAGTGCTTTATCTATTCCTGTCGCAATAGCGTCCGTGTGTAGCGTGTTCCGGTTTCCGGTCACTAATGTCTATTGTCGATAGTTGTCTCTTTCTATCAGGAGAATCGAACTCTTATTTACTGTCTCACAAAAAGACAGACAGACTTTTGCATTTATTAAATTAGTATGATTGGATATCATGTTTAAGAGCTTGTATTCGATTTGAAACGAAAACTTCATGTTTTTAAGTTTTTTCAAGAGCAATATCGTAATAATGTGAGTCTCGATTTAGTGCACTCCTTAGGAGCACAGGAGAAAAATATAATTTTTGATAACGGTTTTTTAAAACGAAGACAATCCCTGCATAGTGTTTTACGAAAATAGGCGTCAGAGTTATCTTTCAGGACGAATATAACCAATATACAGTACCATAATATTTTATTTTATGAATTTTTTCCAACAGAATCTATGGTCTTAAAGTGCAACACAGAGCCAAAATGACGAAAATATTGTTGTTAGATATTAAAAAATAATATTAAAAAATTACAAAATCAGTTCACTTTAACTTTTTTTCACCAGTAAGTATTTCAATAGAAGCCTAAAATATTTATAATATATGAATTAAGGTTATGTTCAATATACTGATTTTTTATATATTAATATACTCATTTATTTAGAAGAATTATTTTAAAAACACTATACATCCTCGCGCGTAATAGTTTGCCGATCAAATTTTGAACTTGCGGTAAATTGAATAATCAAGACTTATTCTAGCAAAAACTGTAATATTTGTGTACTACGAGTATAGTAATTAATTATACTAAACATGTATTTTTAAATTCTAAGTTTGTGCACAATAAAGAGTTTCATTCATTCATTCATTCATTAATATCATTCGAATAATCTGCTCACACTATTACGATATTGCTCTGAAAAAAAATTGAAAATATGAAGTTTTCGTTACGAATCGATTACGCGACCTTCAAACTATGCTGATTTTATTTCAGTCTATTTTTATTAAGATTAGAAGACACTAAATATTTTAAAAATATAAACGGTTCAAAAACGCGTACATACCTATATAAAACTTACTTGTAAATCTTGTCGTTTCATCTTACTGAGCTTATTTAATCGCGAGATTTATTTATTGTGATAGCTCGATAAATTACCGGCTGTTATATCTATTTTATTCCAACGTAATATTACGTTTGAATAGATGCAAAATATGCTCTGATTTCTAAAGAGGATTAAACGTGTTTCTGATCAAAAGTTCAAGTTATAGATGCTGACTTATTACACTAAAAGCGTTCAGTTACAACTTATCACAGAAAGCGCCCGAGCCGCGTGTCCAATACGCAACATTAAATTGTTTGCCAAATAAATAAAGCTTTAACTTTGCCATTTTGGGTTCAAAAGTTGGCGGAAAAAGTCGCGTGGGTACTAGATATTCAATATTCTAAAAAATTAGGACTCACCTATCAGGCAAACTTGCAAAAAAATTACAAAATTCAATTAAAAATCCCCAAAAACTTTAACTTTCAAGAATATCTACTAAATATTTAGGAATACCAAAATGTTATTTCAAACAAAAGCTGTACATATTTAAATTTTATTTAAAAAAAAATGTCGAGTACCAATTTACTTACTAAAAACACGATTAATCGCGAAAAAATATAAAACATTTATAAATAAATAATTATAGAACCGTTTAAAGATGATTTAAGGCCAATTTTCGCGATTATTTTCTATCGACCCAATTTTGTTCTATCATGTATCGAGTCCGGCTACGATCTTTGAGATATTATTATGATGAATATTAACATATGTTTCTGTGATGTGCTATAACAAATAGTTTTTTAAAAAAAACTGCTTAAAAACATCATTTTCAATAAATGAGGTCTTGTTAGCCTCTTAATATAAATAATTTGTTGTTGCGTTTCGGGCGCTTTCTATAACTGTTCCCTAAGCAAACTGCTATAATATTCAGTATATACATCAGAATATTTGATCACATTTGAACCACCCTAATGCTAGTTTTACGTTGTACAACGTATTAAACGATATTTTCTATAGCAGATTAAATACTGTATTCTGTATTATTTTAGGTGCTTCCATTATTTTTAGCTGAAAATATAACCTAAAAAGTAAATTACCGGTTAGAATAAAAATATGAATGATACCTTTCAATTGAACTAAATTCGGAGTCCCGAGTCGGAGTCTTTACTCAAAGTAAAGTCTCGGAGCTGCGAAGCTGATAAAGTGCCTTTCGTTCTCTTTGGACTACTTTCAAGATTTCTAAGTTTTCCCTAAACTAGTCACTCAATTCTCAATTTTTAAGAAAACGCGGTCAATTTTACGTCATGAACTTTTAAACTAACTCATTCTACTATCATTTTTTTAAATAAACGGGTCAAAAACGCGTTCATATATAGGATTTACTTATAAACCTCGACGTTCCGGCCAAGTTACATACACAAATACAGAGCAACAAATTTGCTCCGTTGATCACGTTAGGATCAATTTTCATTTACCCCCTTCTGGTCTTGTTTTTTCGAATTCAACCTATACAACAAGTTTTATATATGTACGCGTTTTTGAACCGTTTATTATTTTTAAAAATTTTACGATAATATTATGTAGACAAAAGTACTGTTTTTTCTCTTTATATACAGAACCCACGACAATAGGAACCAGAATATTTAATTTTCCTTGAACCATACGCTACCCTTACTATTAATCGATTCTCGTAAGCAGATTACGTACCGTATTCTACATTATAAGTGCTCTATTACAGCACACACGTTTATGTGATTAGAATTATGGTCGAGATTACATTAGAGTTTACGGTTAAGCATCTACATGAATATATTATGAGCATATCTATTTTTTATTACTTAACATTTTATATTTAAAATGGTTGCGATATTTTTTTTTGGTGCTTCAAGACCTTTTTGAAAAATAGAGTAGGTACTTGCAATTCTGACAGGTAATACGTAAATGGCGAACGACTGACTATACTATACTAGATATGTCACTGATGATGCTAGAGTTACGCAGCGTGTCGTCTGGATTTAGCTTCCTCACCTTATCTACGATATTTTCATCCTGCATTTACAGGTCCTATAGTAGAAATTCCTAATCAGATCGGACTCGTTAAATACATACAATTTGGATTCCGTCCTGCAGCAGATCTCTTCTGCAAAGATAATGATCCTCGATAATTTCAATGCCCACTACACCAAATGGCTTGGTTCAAGTATTATTGATCATGCGTGAAGATCTGTTCACGATTTTGCTGTAGCGTATGTTTTTTTTTTTTTCATTCATCACGATTTTGCTTTAACACAACTGGTTACTTCGCCTACGCGTGTTCCAGATGTGGATGACCATTTACTTTCCCTGTTAGATCTTCTGCTGACCTTAAACATGGACGGTTGTTGGGTTTCCATGGACGCTCCACTTGGTTCTTGGCCTTGTTTTTCATGCTTCCGCCGCATTTGGCACTACAGGTGGGCAGCTTGGGATGAGATGCGGTCTTGTTTAGTATCCTACGGTTAAAGGTGATTATGCTTCTCGCTAGATAATCAAGATGTCGTTGCTGACTACGACAATGATGTGGTATTGCAGAGAATGGAACTTTACAGCCCGCTTTCTGCTATACACATTATTGGCAAGTCTCAGTTTTGGTTTGGTCTCTAATGCAAAACGAAGGCGAGAATGCTACCAGACTTGGGCAACTGCATCGGCATTGCGTGATGTAAATATCAGCACACTCAGAAATAAGTACATTCATACTTCTAGGTCTTTCAAAAGAGTCATCGCTAAGGCAAAATCGGAGCATACTGGCCGAAATGGCGGAAAGATAGTTTTCATTCCCGGCGATCGCTCATTCCCGTTCAACCATCTTCATCTTTCTAAAGTTTATAGTTGGGTCGTCTAAATTTGGTCTAGTTTAACCCCAAAAAGATAAAACGGCCTCCGCCGTCGCCACTAATATAACAGAGAGTGATTTCACTGTCTATAAATCACCCTTTGTCGTATCTGCTCGTTTTGAAAATACTTTCCCAAGAGCCTTTTTTTTATTTATATCATAAGACAGCAAACAAGCAGATGGCTCTCCTGATGGAAAGAGACCGTCGTCTATAAATATCAAAGATGTTAATAAGAAAGAGCCTTAGCCAGTATTGGAATAGAGTCGACACATCACTTGAAAGACAAGAAAAGACAAATACACTACCACCTAGTAAACATAATAGAAGTGACACGATTGGCCAACGGTTAACTATTTACGAACAGCCTGACAGAATGACGGGCGGTTTATTCTTCAAAGAAGATATGAACAAATACGGGAAAGAGGCGATACTATATTGCATGTTCTAAGTTGACTTAAGATGTAGTTAGAAGTACCATATAGGCAATACCTGTGAATCGACGAGCACTTATTTCATATTTTCTATCATTGGTACTTAACAAAACTTATCCTTAAACGTTCTAAATTAAATTAAATTCTCTACAAACAATAACACTTAACTTTTGAAAGCTTAAATATAATCTCCTTAATTGCTAAATTGTTGTAAATTCAAGTTGGTTTACATCCACTAATGACTATAAATTGCTCAAAGTACTGATGCTTCAAAAATCTGTAAAATCTGATCCTGGAGCTTTTAACTAGGTTGAGTGCGGAATTTTACTCTCAAACTCTCAAAGTATACATTTTCAGTAGTGACTTGACAGATATAAACGTAGTTGCATGGCATTTGATTGAGTTTTCAATCGAGTTTTAACGAATACAACATTATCGATACATATAATAAAATCGTAGGAAAGTCAATACTGTACATTGAATATTTTTTTAAAAGAATATTTGTAGCATGATCTGTATTCAATATACAAAATTTGTATTATGCTGTATATAATGACTAACAGGCAAAGTATAGCCTCTAGTTGGATCAGTGATCCTTCCATTGCACAAGAAATCATCCATTGGAAAATGTAAGAATTATCGTACCTTATCACACATAATATGATAATATGCCAGTAAAATCATAGTTAACTTCATAAAGAAGCGTATTAAATATTATTTTGACTGGAAAATACCAAACGAACAGACGGGTCACATCCATGCGTGAACAAAATAATGTTAGGTAACTTATTAGAAAAATGATACGAATTCATCGTACAATTCATAATGTATACTATTGCGTACTATCGATTACAACAAAGCCTGTGGATGTGTAATTGGGAGCCTTTTGTGGAGAGTGCTTAGTTAAATGCGGGTCCCGAAACATCTTAACCAGTCAGCTGATTGCAGAACCTGTACGCCAATACTCAAGATATAGCAAGGATAGACGGAATTACCTCAAAAGAGATTTTATTTGATAAAATAATGAGACAGGTTTGTGTTTTTTTCTCGATTCTATTTAATACCTATGGATAGTATATAATGCGCTAAACGTGCTAGTTGGAATCGTAGCATAAGAGTTAATGGTAAGAGGATCACTAATTTCCACTTCGCTGATAACAACACGCTATTTGCGGTAGATGAAGTTGAAATATTTTTTTTATTTTGAATAGAATGTTAAGGTTTATTAAAAAAATGAGAAATTACATTAAATCGAACTAAATCTAAAATATATTTTTTATATCATAAGATAGGAAACAAGCAGATGGGTCTCCTGAAGGAAACAGTCAACCATCGCCTATAGACACCAAAGATGTTAATGGTGCGTTACTATCTCTTGGCGAGGTCTAATGCCACATGCATAAGTTTACCGGCTATCTTACCCTCCAAACCGGAACACGACAGCGACAAGCACTGACGCTATTGCGGCAGGAATAGGTAAGGCGTTGGTACTAGACCCGGGCGAGACAATGCAGAACTCTACCACCTAGTAGCCACAATGGTAGTGACTTACATAGCTAATCGGTCTCTTTTTACGACCTGCCTGGTAGAACGGCAGTTGGTCTATTCTTCAAAAGAGCCCGGAACAAACACGGGGTAAATTTATATTATAACAAACCAGTGAAGCACTTAATCTCGAATTAGTAGACAAATTCATATCCTGGATTCTAGAATTATCAATAATGGATTTTATGAACGTGATTGTCGCAGACGTATTAGAATAACTAAGAGCAGTGTTACCTGAATCCTTTTGATTAAAATAGCCTCACTGCGGTGCGTATGTAGCGCCGATGGCACGCAAATACATAAGATCGGAAGTTTCAAATTATAATAGCGCCAGTAGCACTGTAAGCAATATCTTTTAAGGCGATATCAGACGATTAATTCGAATGATTGTTCACTAGAGTGAAACCTTCATTTTTTTCATTCACGATAAAGTTGGAGTGACACAAAAAGTTATCCAAAAACAGTAGTTAACGTATTTTGATTCTTCTTGACCTTGAATACTATTTTGCCGCGTTCATCTGCTTACAGTACTCGAGATAAAATGGTCGAATGCGCGTGAATGTTCTTCTTGAGTTCAGACTGTTCATTTTTCATTCATTCGGATTGAAAATGAATGATACTGACTGACAATATCCAACATTGTCAGATCGATTCATTACTGAATTCATTCGACAATCTTGTTTCATTTTGTTTTTAGACAATTCATGTGTGTATAAACCGACAGAAAGGTGAAAAAAAAAGAAAAAATGAATTATTTAATATCACTTTTATGTATTATTTATTTACCATTTAATTCAGGCAACAATTATGTGACAGATACGGTTCTAAAACTTATGTCAACTGAAAAAGAATTTTATAATGCAACTTTCTAAAGGTGGAAGAATTTTCAAAATCGGTCAAGATCGGATCAAACAAAATAATTAAATTTTTCTCGTTATAATCTTAGTTGGTATCCGTGTGTGAGATGACGATAATACGTTGCGGAAATCTATGACCTAATAGTCACAATGGTAGTGTCATGTATAGTCAATCGGTCGCCTCTTATGACCCGCTTAGCAGAGCGGTAGTTGTTCTATTCTTCAAAGGAGCCCGATCCAACACGGAGCAATTTATAGATTAGATTATTATATCTCTTATATTATATCTATTATATATATATATTATATATATATATATATATATATATATATATATATATATATATATATATATATATATATATATATATATAATATAAACTGTACGTTGTTTCAAAAGAGACATGCCTTCTTACGAGCCAACGTGTAATTAAGTTACATTACGGAAGGACTCTGAGGAGTAATGAAATATTCATGGGAGTACCTACATCAAACCGAGTTAATGAATGAGAGATTAAATCGGAATCGAATGTCACTACACTATTTACCCCGTGTTGATCCGGGCTCCTTTGAAGAATAGACGAACTCCTGTTCTGCCAGGCAGGTCGTGAAAGGCAACCGATTGACTATGCGAGTCACTACCATCATGACTATTAAGTACCACCGCCTAACCTATTCCTACCGCAATAGCGTCAGTGCTTATCACTGTCGTGTTCCACTTTGGAGAGTAAGGTACCAGTACCCAGTAAACTTATGCTAGGCCTAAAGTCACACTTTAGACCTCGCCATCCGCCATCAGATAGCAACGCACATCTTTGGTGTCTATAGGCTTTCCATCAGGAGACCCATCTGCTTGTTTGCTGTCTTATGATATAAATAAAGGAGATAGAGTTCTGCAAAGTCTTGTCCAGGTCTGGTACCACCACATAGCCTATCCTGTCACAATTAGTAAGGTAAAGTAAAGGGTAAAGTGGCCGGTAGACTTATGCATGTGGCTTATGCATGTTGCTATATGAATGGCGGATAGCATCCGCCATTCGAATAGCAACCCACTACTAACATCTTTGATTTTTATAGGAGATGGTTTGTCTTTTTATCAGCTTATTAGCCATGTAATTACTTATATAAAAAAGTTTGTGCGCTTTATGTACGCACGTAAGAAATTAGCTTTCTTGACGTAACAAGATAAATATCTTTCTAAAATGTTATCCTTCACTTTATCCTATGTTTGTAGAGAAAACAATACTAATAATAGAATAAAAGATATTTAATAACAGGTAAATTTGAAATAGTTGTATTATAACTATCAATAAAAAATCCAAGATGCACAGTTCCGAACAAAACTGACTCTCAAACTGTCGCTAATTATGCTATTTTCACACAAGCAGCTATTATAGATATGGAAAAAATATATGTTTTTGCATATGCAACCTTAAGCGCAAGGTTTATAGTTGTGTTTACAAAGCAATGTACGAAAAGTAATAAAATTGACAGTGTCGCGACCGACGCGGACGCGATTCTATTTGAAATGAGCGCACAATTTAAAATATTGCGCTCATTTTTAGAGATCGTTTTTTGAGACACTGATTGTGTATCTTGGGTTTTTTATATCAATGCATTATCCAGTTAAATATATTTTTTTAAATAACATAAAAGAATTATTTGTACATAATTTAAAAAACTAAAATGTTGACTGTTGAAATGAATCGGTTTTTCGTGTTGGTGTGTGCACGATCGAAAAAATTTATAATGTGTTCAAAAATCAGTTCCACGACATGATTATTGTTCTCATTCATTTAAAATTGATATATTAAAAATGTTTAACAAGGGTGAGAAATTAAGTTCGGTCTGATCGTTTAAAAGTTTTGGTTCTTTATGTCGATTTATTTCTAGCGCTTCTAGGGCGTTGAGCTTTCTTGACCCTTACTGCAAAATATAATAGTTTTAAATTTGTTGTCAAATTAAAGTTTAAATGTATGACCCTCGCTAATAAGATGTTGAGTAAAGGTAGAAGACTCCCATTTCCCCGAGCGCCAACTTCGAAGGTGTTCTTTTATTCGTGTTGAAAATGACCTTCCGGTTTGACCAATATGTATAACTTGACAGTCTTCGCATATCAATTGATACACACCACCGTTTGATTCCTTAGCTATTTCCTGTTTCTTATTTTGAATTATTATTCAATCGGAACACCGAAAAGAGTATTGATTTCTTGCAAGAACAAGAACATTATTGGTCTATTGTAGGTTCTCAATGTTTGAATGATCAAATTTAGAAAATATTTTAATATAGTCTGTGATCAAACTTTCAATCGCATTTCGACCAGCAAGCGAACGCTAATATATATAAATAAACCCGGGTAAGACATTGTGCAATTCTACCACCTAGCAGTCACATTGGTAGTGACATTTTCAGCCAAATGTTCGCTTTTTACAAATTGCCTGCCAGATTGGATGATGATTCATCGGCGTGTACATTTTATTAGGTAATTTGATATAAAAACCTAAAGAGTAAAATTAGAACCCATTGAAAACTAGAATAGTTTGACTGCGTCTAGCCGACTGTACTCTGGCGTCATTCTATTGTTTGCCAATGGACTTAAGCTTCGCAGGTCTTATTTATTCGCAGATAATAGTCGTTTGAAAAGATTCTATTTTCGTTTAATAGCTATAAAGAAATTTGAAACGAATAGCCCAGCAATGTATGTAGTATTTGATATGTTCTTGTTCTTGCACCAAATCAATTAATTCTGTTTACGGTGTCCCGATTGACTAATTCGAAATTTATTGCACGTAATTACAGCTCACTGGATTGGTCAGTACTAATTGTAGCATTTCGGTTGGGATTACTTGTAAGATCTATAAGTCTGGTGAGTTCAAAAAACAATTGATTGTTATTAGGTCTCTAGTCTGTTTACTCAATGGTTTCAAATGAAGAGTAGTGTGTGATATTTATTTTCAATCAACTTCTCAGAAATTCAACTGTATGTTATTTTTATGTTTGTTACCTTAGAATTCAGTTAATTATGAACCGATTTTGAATTTTTTTGTTTAAGAGGGTTTACTCCTCGTGTGGTTCCATTTTAATTTGGTGAAGATCTGAAGCAGGGTTCCAAAGATTTGAAGCAGGTTCCCGGAGAGTTGCTGCAGTTTCACTGCGATAAAAAATATTAACTACTATCTGTGCCCGCGACTAAGTTCTCGTGGAAAAATTTCTTAAATAAAAACCCGCATAGTTCCCGCTCCCGTGGGATTTCCGGGACAAAAACTATCCTATGTCCTTTCTTGGGTCTCAACCTATATTTGTACCAAATTTTATCCAAAACGGTTCAGCGGTTTAGCCATGAAAGCGTAACAGACAGACAGACAGACAGTTACTTTCGCATTTATAATATTACTAGCTGTGCCCGCGACTTCGTTCGCGTGGAAAAAATAAAAACCCGCATAGTTCCCGTTCCCGTGGGATTTCCGGGATAAGAACTATCCTATATCCTTTCTTGGGTCTCAAACTATATTTGTATCAATTTTTATCCAAATCAGTTCAGTGGTTTGGCCGTGAAAGCGTAACAGACAGACAGACAGACAGACAGACAGACAGACAGACAGAGTTACTTTCGCATTTATAATATTAGTATGGATAGTATGCATTAATCCACACTAATATTATAAATGCGAAGTAACTCTGTCTGTCTCTTCTTCACGCTTAAACCACTAAGCTGATTTAAATGAAATTTAGCACACAGATAGTTTGAGATCCAAGAAAGGACATAGGATAGTTTTTATCCCGGAAATCCCACGAAACGAGAATACGATATGTGGATAAAACCGTGGGACTTTTACTTTAGAAATATTTCCGCGCGGACAAAGTCACGGGCACAGCTAGTTTAATATGTTTCTAATGCATATTCGAGTAAATCAGTAATTTAACCGCAGTAAAACTGCAAGAACGAATTTCAAACTACGACAATACACCTACTCTCTTAAATTTGTAAATAATTTTGCAAACTATAACTTTTGTGTTTATGTGTGCTCTAGCACACATGCGTGTCGACTTAAATGGCGTTTTGTCTTATCTACTCATGTGTTTTGCTACGTGAATTAAGACTGTTTACTATGATTTTTAAATATACAGCCTTTGCACCTGCAAACAAATAAAGTCCAAGATACGGTTAGTGTTGTGTGTAGGCTAAATTCGAAAAAACAAGACCAGAAGGGGGTAGATGAAAATCGATCCCGACGTGAACGACGGAGGAAACTCGCTGCTCCAGTCTGCTCGTGACCACGGTCAACGTAACTTGGCCGAAACGTCGAGCTTTACAAGTAAGTTCTATATATGTACGCGTTATTGACCCGTTTATATATTTTTAAAAATGATAGTAGAACGCGTTAGTTTAAAAGTTCATACTGTTTGCTATGATTTCAAGAGAACACGAAATGTTTTTATTTTTTAATTAGTAAATTTTCCGTTTAAGAAACGCGTAAATATGAGTTGAATGAAAAGTTTATTCACATATTCTTATTAGCATTTTGAGATTGTGATCGAGATTGTTAGAACATTGTGTTTTCAAGTATTTTTTTTTTATTTTGGACCCACTTCTCGTTCCCATCACTGCCACCTTTCTGAAAACCACTGATTTGCGAGCTCTGGGTGCCGTGGGGAAAAGCTAAGCTGTCTTGGAACCCGGAATGAAATTAATCAGAAGTATATAGGAATAGTAAAATACATCTAGTTTCCCTCTCTTTTCAGCTGGAGACAGCAGAATGTTTCAAGTATCTTGTTAATCAAAATGGAAGCTATAATTATTGAAATAGCAATGTTGAATTTTAAAAGTTTCTTACTGTTAACGAACTCTCCAGACATTACGACGTTTGCGTTTGGTCAACGTCTCGGTGGATTCTTGCCACTCGGAACGTGCAATGAATTTGAAGCTAATTTGTGAGTGGCAAGGAACAAGACATTTGGAGCCATCGCTTGTAAATTTTGATATGTAACAGACATTTTGCTACATTCTACCCTACAGTTCAAGGATGATTGTTAATTTTCTTACTTTCATAGTATTATTACTCCAGCTCTCTTGATGGTTAGGCAGAGTTAACTGAACGTTGTAGACGTTCGGTTAACTTTTTCCGGTTTTTCGTGTTTACTCTGATTTACAGAATTGTCGATTGATATGAATGGTGATCTCCATTGTCGCATAATGAAAGGGCATTGACGCTATAGCGGCAGGAATCGGTTAGGCCGAGGTACCAATACACAAGTGAGACGTTGCGGAACTTCATCACGGTGATAGTGATACGTACAGCCAATCGGACTTTACCGACTTGCCTGGCAGAACGACAGTTGATATATTTTTCTAAGGAGCCTGGAATTCAATAGGTGGGCCTCTTATTGTTCGGGGCTATTCTGTAAAAAATATCAAAGAAAAAAGTTTTGATTCGTAATATTTTTTAAGGTTCCTTTCACTCTGCCTATACCGTAAGCGTGTTATGCTTAATGGTAATACATATAAAAATAACATTGACGTATTGTTGTTTGCACAGATAGAGCGAAATGAAAGCAACAAGTAATTAGTATAAATATCTCGGAGCTGCATCTAACTGCATTACTTTTCTGCAACAAACTTTGTTGATTTAACTTGGTAATTGAATTTCGTCTGAACTCTACACACACAAAGTCTTCAGACAGGCAATTATTTGCTCAATGAAACAAAAAGAATAAAAAAGCTAAACACTGAAGTTGTTTAATCTTGAAGTTAGAATATATTTTTTTTCATAAGATAGTATTTTTATATCATAAACTGAGCCTGGTTCTTCGTCCACGTGGAAAATTTACTAAAATAAAAGTAGCCTAAGTAACTCCTTATTACATCAACTACCTGCCAATTAAAGTCCCGTCAAAATCGATCCAGCTGTTCCAGAGAGTAGCCAAGTCAAACAGACACACATAAAGACAAAAATTGTAAAAAAAATATTATTTTTACATATGTACCGTGTATACATCCATATGCATTTAGTTATTTTAATATTACAAACAGACACTCTGATTTTATTTATTTGTATGTATAAATTAGCTAAAAGACAAGCATCGCCTAAAGACACCAAAGATATTAATGCTGCGTTACTATCCTTGTGAAGAAGACTTAACGCCAAATAAGTTTATCGGCTACCTTATCCTCTAAACTGGAACACAATAGTGACTACCACTGATCCTAGCATCCTAGAATCCAGGCGAAAGATTGCATAAACCAATCAATATCTGTTTTACCGTTAACGCTCAGCATAGAATAAAATGCATGCCTTTTAAACGGGCGAAAAAACGGATATTACATATTTAATTAATATACAACGCGTAAAGGATAGTCTACAGAAAATCATGATTCTGAGGCAAAGTCCGTTATAAAGGAGATTAATGAGATCGGTCTAAAGTGCAACAAGAACATAAAGTCGGCCGAAATTATCGAATTATTTAAATGTATAATAAGCCTATATAAGAATTTAGCAAACCTATATAACATTTTTTCTAAGCAAAGACTTTTCTGCAATAAAGTTAACATTTTCTTTTATTTTATAAATAACCAAACAAATTAGAAAAATATAGGTAAGACGTAAAATATTAAACAAACTATTGTATAAAATGCAACAAAAATGAAAATATTTATAACTATAGTCCAAACTTACAACATAGTAGGCTGTATAAACAAAAGTATCAGCCTAAAGAAACAAAACGACAAGGATCATTTATTTAATCTGTGAAGTTCGAACGAGTAAAAGATATTTTTGTACCTATATCTTTTAACTTTTAAGTGGTTAAAACATTGACGGTGGTAATATTATACACTTCAATGGGTTAAAATTAAATTATCTTCACGATGAGTGATACAAAAACATATTATATCTATATTGATGATATAAAGTGACGTCAATGGTTTAAAAATAGGTTTGAAGGTTTTTCGTGAATTTTAGCATTACAAAAAGTGTCCGTAATTCAATTTACATTTCAGATGAAATTAATAATTTATTGCAATACGGTAAGCATCAACGTGTGTAAACATTAACATATGTAGCTTTTTAGGCCAACTTTGTATGGACTCTCATTATTCTTCGTTTGTATGGAAATTTTTTGTTTTATTTTTGATATTTTTTAACCTAAGTTTATATAAATTGATTTATTCTAATTCTCTACAGTGCTTATTCTAAAATAGTATGTAAAATTTAAGGAAATACATAAGGCGAGGCAAGGAGGACGCGAGTCAAAATGACTCGCGTCAATTCTATAGGAAATGAGCAGCGCGGTATGTTCTGAAACCGCTAGGAAACGTGTTAATTTTCCGATAAATAAATATAGGACTTCAGCTGAAAACCAAAATTTAGTACATTCTTTTTTGTATTTAAAAATAATTATCACCATATAAAAATCATGTGGATGATTATAAATATTATTAACACATTAATTGTTTTAGAATTTTTTTAGCCTGTTTTCGGAATTTTATATGATCAAGTAAAGTACATTCTATAGTGTAATAAGTTAGCTCATTCTTTAGATAATATCTTCAGGTATATCGTATAATTTTTGTAAAATTGTTATTTAACAATCAATGTAAAAAAACGTAATTTAGCAAACCAGTTTTTTTCCCGTTTGTCCCGATGCCTCGCTTTAACAAGTAAATAAAACGTAGTAAATACGCGTCACATACCGCGCAAAATAATATGTATACCATATCGAGATAATTATTTTTGATTTAATCAGGAATAATTCGTAAAAGGCGTAATTAAGTCGTAAAAGGCGACCGATTAGCTATGCGAGTCACTATCATCGTGGCTACTAGGTGGTAGAGCTCTGCATTGTCTCGCCCGGGTCTGATACTACCGTCTTACCTATTCCTGCCGCAATAGCATCAGTGCTTATCGCTGACATGTTCCGGTTTGGAAGTAAGGTAGCTGGTAAACTTATGCATGTGGCATTAGACCTTACCACAAGACAGAAACGCACCATTAACATCTTTGGTGTCTATAGGCGATGGTTGACTCTTTCCATCAGGAGACCCATCTGCTTGTTTGCTATCTTTTGATATAAAAAAGTTGAATGATGAAACTTTTTTTTTCGAAATCCGATTTTGTGGAATAAGTACAGCTTATATTTGAAGTCAGATTAAATTTTCTATTAAATTAATTTTATATATTAATATTTTAATTGTATTGCATGCCTACAAGATTAAATATTTGTACCTGTATATAATCTAATATACAAAATTCTTGTATCACAGTTCTAGTTACCTACTCCACCGAAACGGCTTGACCGATTTTGATGAAATTTTGCAGGTATATTCAGTAGGTCGGAGAATAAATTTTTTTTCTATCTATTGTTTATACCCCTAAAAATTATTTTAGTCTTCTATAGATTCTTTGACCCAATCCTTCATTTTTGCGTCCATCACGAAGTCTTCTCGTAAGGCACCTTGGTTTCTCTTTTAATTTAACTTCATCTTTGACATTTTTGTTACTTCATCAACAACCACAGATTTTGTTTGTACCATAAGAATGTCCAAAAATACTTTCTTATCAAACTTTTTTATAATTTTTTATTTCTTTCCTTCAATAATATCAACTTTTAATTTCTAATGGTTTGATTCTGTCTATTTCCTAAGTAATAAGGGTGGTCCACCCCAGTTTTTGTGGATATTTTTTTTTATATGTTCTGGCATTAAAAAATACAAAAAATCCCTAAACTTTCATCATTCTACCATCAACTCCTATTTTATTAGCAACCAACTTTTTTCATTTTTTTATTAGGGACTTCGCGTCGCTATGGCGATTATGTCAGTCCCAAATCCTAAATATATCAATGTTAGTAATTCAATAATTTATATAGCAAATATACCTACAATATTTAATGCAGTAAAGATTTGATTTGATTTGATTTGTACACATAATATAACCTTTAGGTACAGAAACTTTCATTCATCAGATAAATTTGGGCCCAAGCAATGTTCCGTGTTGTATTGGCTGGCAAAGGTTCATCGTTACAAAAGCGAAGCAGCGGCCATTACACAACCTGTATAAAGAGCCTAGCTTACATACAACACCCTGTACATACCGAAGCTTTGACAAATTGCGCTCACGGACCTTTTAATAGAAGACATGCTTTATTCCTGTGTGCTATGAGACGCATACTAAGTGAGGGTGACCAGGGATTTCAAATTCTTAGGAATATAGTTTTTTTTAGTAAAACTACGTCACGATGCATGTTGTGTATTTCGAATTGGTTTATCTAAATAGATCTAGACTGCCTTATGGTCCAGGCGGTAGTCTATTTGACTCAGATCATGAGGTCCCGGGTTAGATCTCGAAAGTGTTATTGAGGTTTTATCGATTTTTTTCTTAAAAATCTAAAATTTCAATAGCAGCTTAGAGTCTGGCGGGTGGTGTGTTACCACTCTAAGCCTCAAATGAGCACGTAAAGACGTCGCTGCCGGTTATCGCTAGAAATAGTCGTTATCGTGTCGGTAAAATGCGCCAAAGCTGTGACTCATTACAATACAATACAATACAATAACTCTTTATTGTGCACCAAAAGTAAATGACAAAATATACAACACACATGACTATTTCTATATATATTAGATACACAAAGGCGGTCTTATCACTAAAAAAGCGATCTCTTCCAGACAACCATAAGGATAGGATAATAATATATTCTAAAAGTGGTGCTAACCACGAGTACATTTATAGTTTTTGCTTCTAAAATAAATAAAGACAACATTCCAATAATATAAAATAACAAAAAAATAAAAATAAGCAAAGAGATTACTGGTAATACGTAAACTACTTACATTACATAAAATGGATAAATTACAATTAGGTGTATAGAAAGTGACGTTTAATCATATTCTTGAAAATGTTTAGACTCGGCGCTTTCCTAATATCCTCAGGAAGAGAATTCCAGAGTGTCACAGCTTGAGAAGTGAATGAACGGCTGTAATAATTAGTATTTTGAATTGGCATTAAAAGAGAACGATTGTTAGCCGATCTCAGATATTTGCCTTGGTTGATACGGAAAGTGAATCATTGTGAAACGAAAAGGCTTTTCTCTGTTATTTTTTGTTGTTCTTAAATTTATTGTTAGGTCTATGGTCCAATTTTGACCAGAAATGATTACTTGTATAATAAAAAAGGTTAGCAACTCTTTTCATTAGGTGACCTATCTGCTTGTTTGCTACCTTATGATATAAAAAAAAATCTACTGATGGCTAGATATACACACGTATATACTAGTTAAATATGAATATTATTTATATATAATATGAAATTCACATTTATAGAGATGGATCAATACTTTCGTGATTCTAACGATATCACGGATGATTATAAAAATCTATAAAATAGAACAGAAAATATTATGTAAAATAGAACATTTTATGCTTAATTTGAGTTTAAATAGTGGAAAAAAATCCCACCAAAGTAAATTTGCTCATACTAAACTATTTTATTGGGTAGCTTCGGTGCACTATGACGTAATTAAACAAAATAGAAAAGATTCTTCGAATTTGACTTATTGATTGTGCTCAATTTTTTTCCTAAAACCTTTTATAAGTTATCCTGTGTATACTTATATATATATTTTATAAGGTATATATGTGTATAACAATATCCAATTCCGATCGTTAGATGTCATATATATTGTTGTTGTTGTTGTTGTTATTTTGTGTATATAAATAGATGAATTTTTGATCAAAAAAATAATTATAAATGATATTTCAAATATGAGAATGGGAACAAAAATATCACCAGGAAAAGAACCTACAACACTACGCTTAAAATTAAAGTAAAAGAGTCTTGGAAATACCGTGTTAGGGACGATGATTCAAAGATTTATCTGTTGGGTAAGAAATATGTGTAATGTTTTATTCGAGTGGTTAGCGACCGTAAGTAAGCAATCGATGGGGCTCGAGTTCGATTCCCGACAGGGACAAACTTTTTTTATGATCTAATGTCATTATTAATTATTATTATGTATAAAGAAAATACATGTACAAAGCACTCCTTTGTACATGTATTTTCTTTTTTAATAAGTATTGTTTTGTATTTCTATGTGTACAAAAGAATACATATATAATAAATAAATAAAAAAAAGATAATAAATATTGAAATATGATGTTACATATTAGATATCTTCTATATAGATAAAAATCAACTGCTGTTCGTTAGTCTCGCTAAAATTCGAGAACGACTAAACCGATTTGGCTAGTTTTGGTTTTGAATTAATTGTTGAAGTCCAGGGAAGGTTTAAAAGGTGAGAAAATGTAGAAAAAAAATAAGAGTAGGTAAAAAGGCAGAACAACTTTTGCCGGGTCAGCTAGTTTTCTGCCGCAATAATGCTTATATCAATGCTTGTCATTACCGTATTTCGGTTTGGAGGGTAAGGTAGCATGTAGACTTATGCACGTGACATTGTCATCCCGCCACACGGATAGCAACTACCATTAACATTCTTGGTATCTATAGGCGATGGTTTTTCTTTCCATTAGGAGAACTATCTCTTGTATGCTATCTTATGATATATAAAATACTAGCTGACCCGCGCAGCTTCGCCCGCGAATATATTAAGAAGTCGTCCAAATAGCTTTTAATAAAAATTTCATCCCTATTTCAGACCTCCAGGGACTGATTTTTGAAAAAAAAGTTAGCCTATGTTTGACCCCGGATCTTCAACTATATCCATGCCGAATTTTATGAAAATCGGTCCAGCGATTTAGCCGTGAAAGCGTAACAGACAAACAGACAGACAGACTGTCCCATTTATAATATTAGTGTGGATAACTGCAACATTTATACTTTTCCGTTATTAATATTTATGGTATTAAATAAATATTTATATTAAAACATAACAGGAGTTATAGTTAAAAATATATAAATACATAGTGTAATGAGGTCGTGATTATGGAACTTTACTGCCATAAATGAAATAGTATTAAAGGGTGAAAATATGGTATTTTGGAGATAAATCACATCAACATACTACAAAGTCTCTCCTAATATAAATAGAAGCATGGCTGTAACAGCTGTAACAAAGCATTTTGAGTCGTGAATGCCAACTATCTCTAGAATCTATTTCAAATGGTTCTGCATTGCGAGTGCGACCAAAATTGATGTTGTACTGGTATACTCGCCGAGAAATACAATCAATACATATTAAATTCACTATATATTACTAAGCAAAAGCTCTTGCGACGTCTATCTATCTATATATTCGAGTAAAACTCAAAAAAAACTACTAAACGAATTTTCAGACGATTCCCACTAATAGAATGATTTAATGATGGTGAAATAGATTTACTTAAGCGGATAGTTTGTTAAGATTTTGTGGAAACCGTCTAAAATATGTCGATATGTGTTGAAAATGACGAATAATATCAAATCGACTGGGAGCTTTATTCAAAAACGCTGCCGCATCTCTTTGAAATATAATACACTTTACAAAATAGTCCAAAAAATTAAATGTTTCTGCAATGCGATTACTATAAAAATTAAAGTTGCGCTAGTAGGTACACTTACCGAGAAATATAATTAAATTATAAAAATTTGAAATATAAAAAGTGTCAAAACCCATTCTACATTAAAAAATTCAAAACAAAACTATTCCGGTAGTAATGACACTAGTGATACGAATCATTTGATCTGATTCGGTTTGGCTCAAGTATAGGGACTATTTGGGCATTAATTTTTTGTCATAAAATAGTAATGAAGCAAATAGCTCTCTTGATGGAAAGATTTAACCATCGCCTATAGACACTAAATGATATCCATGGAGCGAGGTGTTAATGCACCTTGCATAAGTTTATTGGCTTCCTGTACTTCAAACCGGAACACGACAGTGACGAGCACTGACGCTATATTGCAGGAAGCGGAAATAACGGACCTAGATGAGACAATTTACAATCAAACAATCTTAATTTTTTCTTTTTTAAATATAATTATTACTGTAAGTTATATATATATATATATATATATATATATATATATATATATATATATATATATATATCGATTCCGATTTAATCTCTCATTCATTAACTCTGTTTGATGTAGGTACTCCCATGAATATTTCATTACTCCTTAGAGTCCTTCAGTAATGTAACTTAATTACACGTTGGCTCATAAGATGGCATGTCTCTTTTGAAACAACGTACAGTTTATATTATATATATATATATATATATATATATATATATATATATATATATATATATATATATATATATATATATATATATATATATATATTATCAAAGTCAATATGAAATCTGATTTTGAACTTAACTGTACTTCACAAATATTCGTACATTAATATCGTATTCCTCATAACTCATGACATCAAAGAGCGTGAACCGCAAATGTTTGAAACAAACTTACAAAATCAATCAATTTTGTACCATTTATCGTCGATTATATCATCGCCATTTTATTGAAGTGGATGATTGAATTTATACAATTTTGAGGGGATTGGCTTCGAACGTTAGTAAATCTCCGCAATGAATGTAACGTTTGCGTTTCAATGTAAAAATATTATGTTGTTTTTATCCTAAATTTAAATTATCAAAATAAATAATTTTCTTCACACTTATAGCTCCAAAATTAATGAATTAAAATGAAATAAAAAATATTTGTTTGCAAAAATATGAGTATCACTTACTGATCTAACCCCAAACTCAGCAAATTATTTGCTTCTGTTATGGGTGTTAGTCAATGATACTAATACGTAGAAATACATATAATAACACTTTTACATACATAATAAAAACCCAAACCCGGAAATACAAACATTTATGCTCATCACACAAATGCTTGTCCCCGTCGGGGATCGAACCCGAGCCCCGTCAATTGCATAGTCAGCGTCGCTAACCACTCGACCAACGGGTAGGTCAAAGTATTAGGTTTCCGCACTCCTCCGCAATGTAAAATTTAACTGTGCCAAACTTCATACTCCACCGTTCGCGCAATTGTCTTAAAAAGGTTTCAGTAGTTTTTCCTTTACGTATTAATATATAGATGTAATTAATTTCTAAATCATTTTTTATAAAAAAATATGACCTTTATGTACTCCTCTGCAATATAAACTTTAACCATGGCAAATTTATTATTATTATTGACGTAAAAAGAAATACAAAATTTTTGCTTTATCACCACACAACTAACAATTGACGATAAAATAAATATATAAAAAATATGAACTATATTTTATCTATCGGTATTTTATTGGATACATTATGGAGAGTGCGCTGCAGAATTGTACGACTTAATTCCGCCATCCCCCTTTTTCTATCGATCGTCGAGGCGCACAGATACTAGGTATCGCCATATGGTGGGACGTTCCACGTACCCGGACAAAGCGGTTCGACTCGACATTCTTGATCCAAACCGCAAAAACTGGAATATGCTTCCTGAGTCTGTGTTCCCCGACGGACACAACCTTGGGATTTTCAAGAGAAAAGTGAACAGGTACCTTCTAGGGAAGCGCGTTCCATCTTAGGCCGCATCTTAGCTTACCATCAGGCGAGATCGAGGTCAAGCGTTTCCATATCAATATTTAAAAAAAGAACTATAATTTAAAAACGAAAAGTAATACATTGCTAATCCTAATCAATTCTATATTTTAGAAAAGTTTTACAAAATTTGTGAAATGAATCAAAGTAAATATAAAGCAAATGTCAAAGTAAAAATTCCAAACATGTAGGCACGAACTGGTGTTCACTTCATGCATTTTATTATAAATATCGCAATTATTTTAAAATATTCGACCTCAATTGAGTAAATAACTCATACCGCGACTCTATCCGGATAATCCGGCTCTGTGCCCACTAGACGCCGCTCGTTTTATTTTCACTTCAACGAATAAAGAAAATTGAGAAATATTTTCTAGCAAATCGAAAGAGGGCGTCGAGAAAATAAGTATACTTTGTTCATTTCATCAGACTTTGTTCACGCGGACTTCGTTTACTCCGCACAGCTCCTCCCCAGGAGGTAATAGCGTGATAATATGTAGTTTATATGTTGACCCGACCTGTTAGTAATATTCATGCAAAATTTGAAGTAAATCCATGCAGTACTTTTTGAGTTTACCCGGGACATACATTAACTTTCCTACGATTTTATTATATGTATAGATAAATTAATATATTATATAAATTAAGTAGGTGTCATGTTACGTTACATGCGATGGATTCCTAAACTACTGAACCAATTTCAAAGAAATTTCGTAGATTCTACTGTTTGGTCCAAATTAAAAGATAGGATAGTTTCAGAAATCAGAAATCAGACTTACTTTATTCAATAAAATTTTTACATGTTATTTTGACACGTCAACATATTTTTTAAAAACTACTACCGCCTACCTACCTACCTACTATTGTTCCACATTTTATCTCAATTACCCCCTCCCCCCTCCCGCCTCCCTCAAGTACTCCACCAGAATTTTGTATGGCAAAATAACATTTTCTGGGTCAGCTGGTTCTAACATAAAAGTCAGAATAGGATAATTAATTCATTGTTCCTTTTTATTTTATACCAGCTATTGCCTGCGACTTCGTCCGCGCGGTCTTCGTTTACTCCGCACAGCTGCTCCCCCGTAGGGGATAGCGTGATAATATGTAGCCTATATGGTGACCCGACCTGTAAGTAATATTCATGCAAAATTTAAAGTAAATCCATGCAGTACTTTTTGAGTTTACCCCGGACATACATACAGACAAACAGACAAACAGACAAAAATTCTAAAAACTATATTTTTGGTTTTGATATCGATTGTAGATCACGCCCCAAGTATGCTTTTAAAAAAATATTCAATGTACAGTTTTGACTTTCCTACGATTTTATTATATGTATAGAATAATAGATCATATAAGGTTATTTTAATATAAATATCAGGGTAGGATAACTAATTCAATGTAGTTTCTTTTATTTTATATCATAAGATATAAAATAAATTGATAGTTCTCCTTTTTGATAGAGACAATCTTCGTCTATAGATAACAAACATGTTAAATATTTGTGGTGGTGTGTGTGTGTTATTGCCACATGCATAAGCTTACCTGCTACCTTACCCTGCAAACCGGAACACGACAGTGACAAGCACTAACGCTATTGCGGTAGTGCTTGTCACTGTTTTTTAAAAACCTCGCGTTTTTTTAAGGCGGTAGTACCAGACCCGAGCGAGACAATGCAGAACTCTACCACCTAGTAGCCACGATGGTAGTGACTCGATAGCCAATCGGTCGCCTTTTACAACCTGCCTGGCAGAACGGCAGTGTGTCTATTCTTTAAAGGAGCCCGGGACCAACACGGGGAAATACCCATAAATGTGAAGGCTACACTCATGATGTTCTGTCATGGTCAAGTATTAGCTTTTTCCCTTATTTGTCTGGGCTCCCTTTGAAGAACAAACCACCTTCCATTCTACCTGGTAGCTAGTAAAAGATTGTATATACGTGTCACTACCATCGTGACTATTATAAATATAATCGCCGTGTTGGTCCCGGCCTCCTTTGAAGAATAGGCCAACTGCCGTTCTGCCAGGCAGGTCGTAAAAGGCGACCGATTGGCTATCGAGTCACAACCATCATGGCTACTAGGTGGTAGAGTTCTGCATTGTCTCGCCTGGGTCTGGTACCACCGCCTTGCCTATTCCTGCCGCAATAGCGTCAGTGCTTGTCGCTGTCGTGTTCCGGTTTGGAGGGTAAGGTAGCCGGTAAACTTATGCATGTGGCATTAGACCTGGCCACAAAATAGCAACGCACCATTAACATGTTTGGTGTCTATAGGCAATGGTTGACTCTTTCCATCAGGGGACCCATCTGCTTGTTTGCTATCTTATGATATAAAAAAAAAAGACGTGTGGCACTCGGAGACTGCCGCGGTAAAGCTATTGCATAGCATTTTTTATCAACTTATGCAATTACAATGAATTATATATTTATTTTATTTATGCAGTATTTTTTTTCTTTGTTTATTCATATTTAAAATACTTTGTACACAAATTATACGAGTACAGATATTCACTGTTGTACGTAGATGATAAATACCTATACACCTATATACTTTCTCACAAACAGCTGATTACGGTAGTTTTCCAATACAACCAATGTCACCTAAAGGCGGGTTGCTGAACTAAAGAGACAAGCGTGATATTTCAAAAAGTCATTAAAAGTTCTGGTATTTATCGATAGATGGAAAAACTAAAAAAGTATCACCCCTGTGCCGGTCGGAGTGGGGCGTGTTAGGTTTTTTTCGTTACGGAATTTCTGGATTCGGTCTCCACGCTCTCCAGGCCCGCGATAGAAGCTATGCAATAGCTTAAAAACAAAATTCGCGGGATAAATTACACTGACTGATCTAACCCCAAAGTAAGCAAATTATTTGCTTGTGTTATGGGTGTTAGTCAATGATACTAATACATAGAAATACATATATAAATACTTTTACATACATAACAAACACCTATACCTGGAAATACAAACATTTATGCTCATCACATAAATGCTCGTCCCCGTTGGGGATTGAACCCGAGCCCTGTCGATTGTGTAGTCAGAGTCGCTAACCATTCCTCGAAGTGCGAAGAGTTCCGCCACTTTTCGCTCTTTTTCGGTATCACCGCCTTATTTATTCCTGACACGATAGCGTAAGTAGGTCATTCTACGTTAAAAAGGCATCTGATGTTAGGAAGGGCGGCGCGGTAAAAATATTTAAAATAATATTATTTTCCATAATAGTTAGTTCTATGTAATCAGGTATTTTGTATGTATATTTAAGATGGCCAGTGAATTAATCTACTTTTACAAGTATTTTAAGGGACCAGGGGAGATACTCTAAACAGGGTAGAGACATGTAGGCCAGGGCAGGATATCTAACTTTACAGAGGAAAGATAAATTGCACCTTATTTTTGAAAGAATCAACTTTAATTATTTACTATTTTGCAATATTTTAAACAAAAAAAAATCGGATTTGAATTTTTATACATTTTTTTTATGTAACTTAAATAAGGTATTAAGCTTTTAAAGCAAACAGCACTTAACATCTTTTTCTAAAATAATACGAACGTAAATGAAGTCTTTCAATGTTTAATTACACATATATTGTGTATGTAAAAAGAAATAATATTAAAAAACTCACACTTAGCACTCGGAGTGCTAAACTGTGTGAGTTTTTCTTTTCGTATTCGATCGTGAGCGCGTTTCGAGTTTACTAGGAATTTGTATGTGATTTGTACATCGCCACCTAGTGGTAAACTGGTTTCTCACGTTTACCACTAGGTGGCGCTGTACAAATCACATACAAATTCCTAGTAAACTCCAAACGCGCTCACGATCGAATACGAAAAGAAAAACTCACACTTAGCACTCTGATATATAATTTTGCAGCGTTAACGTATTTTGGAGTCATTTAAATGGGCGAAAAATGTGCAGTGGGAAGACAAAATACGAGGGACAAAAACTAAGTAATTTTTTTTTAATACAAAATAAAAGTATTTCGTGAGTTTTTTCAAATATTCATCTTTCTTAGTTATGCTATTTTATGTAATAAATAACGTTTAGATGTTTAATTAATAAGTAATGTGTTGAATTTTAAAGAGTTTGTAACACAATAGTAAAGGGACAGGCCAGGGTAGATACTTTTTGCCAAGTAAACATGAAATTATGACTAAACTAAGCCAATTTAGGTATTGCAACTTATTGGTTAGAAAGTATACTTTATTCGTTATTAAATCTGTTTGATATTTCTCGTAAATTTTTAAATTATGTATGATTTTTTAATGAAGCCGTCGGTAGTCCCTCATAACGTAGAATGACCCAAGTGTTTGTTACAGTCGTATTTCGGTTTGGAGGGTAAGGTATCCCGTAAACTTATGCATGTGGCCTTACGAACCTAGATAGCAACGCACCATTTACTTGTAGATACTTTCTAGGTATCTACAAGCGATAGTTTCTCTATCATCAGGGGAGCTATTTGCTTGTTTATTATCTTATGATATAAAGAAAACACTTAGCGAAAATCAATATTCAAATAATTCATATTATGTAATATTTTATTTAAAAAATGTTATGAAAAAAAGACAAGCCCGCTGAGTTTCTTCCGCCGGATCTTCTCAGTGTGAGGCCGCGTTCCGATCCGGTAGTAGTTTAAAAAAATGTTGACGCGTCAAAATAACTTGTGAAAAGTTTTATTGAATAAAGTGCTTCTGATATCCGATTTCTGAAAGATTAAATTAATGTAATTTAATTCCAACTTTCCGAGAAGTCTTATATGTGATTAAAAGGTGAAATTAGTTAAATAATGAACTGAGTTTTGGGAGTACATCAAGTTTAATTAATTTCATCTTTTATACATGTTTTTACACGAATTAAATGAATACGTCTTTTAAGACCATTCCTTAGTTTGCCAGTGAAGCTTTCAATTACATACAGAAATATAGAGTTATAATACTTAACAATTAATTAAAATCATTTCAAGGGTAGTTTTTAAACCTTGTCATCTCATTCGGTACGATAAAATAGTACAACATGGTTTATTTATATTTTCACGATGTAATATAACCTACAAATGTATGACATTTTGATAGTGATAAGAGCGTTTGCTCATATGTGCGGCGACAGGTTTCTTTAGCATTGACGAGACGAGTTTTTTTTAAATATTATAAGATAGCAAACAAGCAGATGGGTCTCCTGATGGAAAGAGTCATCCATCGCCTATAGACATCAAATGTGTTAATGTTGCGTTGCTATGATGTGGCGAAGCCCAATGCCACATGCATAAGTTTACCGGCTACCTTACCCTCCAAACCGGAACACGACAGTGACAAGCACTGACGCTATTGCGGCAGGAATAGGTAAGACGGTGGTATCAGACCCGGGCGAGACAATGCAGAAAACTACCACCTAGTAGCCGCTTACACCACCAGCCATTTTCGCGTTTTTTCGCAAAAAAACACGGACCGTTACGCGCACACGTTCCGAGTTCGTTCCGGTGGACCGTGGTCACAAAAATGATTTATGAGTTGCTTGGATTAAATCCGATATTGTAAAGCGTATATTTTTTAAGAGGTCTTGAGCACTGCAATACACTGATATGAGAATTGTTTAATTTAAATGGCATAAGCTACAAAATAATTCAGGTGTAACACGACACTTTAAGAAAAATATGACTACTTGTTAGTCGAGGATTTTTAATTCAAAAAGTAAATCGATGACCTATGCTTTTTATATTTTTTTAATATAATTGGTAAATATATACATACGGAAAAAATAAACAACATATATTATAGTACAAAAATATTTATTTACATAAATAATAAATAATAATAATAAATAAATAAATATTCAAGGGACAAATTACACTAACTGATCTAACCCCAAAGTAAGCAAATTATTTGCTTGTGTTATGGGTGTTAGTCAACGATACTAATACATAGAAATACATATATAAATACAAGAATATATTTAATATACATACACCCAAACCCGGAAATACAAACATTTATGTTCATCACACAAATGCTTATCCCCGTCGGGGATCGAACCCGAGCCCCGTCGATCGCGTAGTCAGGATCGCTAACCACTCGACCAACGGGGCGGTCAATATTAATTTTTTTTTTTTTCATAATTAATACGTAGTTTTTTTCGTAATTTTTAAATAATTTATTTCTTTTTCAATTTTACAGCTATGTTAATTTTTTTTTAAATATTGTTTAGGATATTTCATATTCACATCATATGATTTTTTTTTGAGATCATAGATATCAACACTAAAATTTACGAAAATAAATAAAAATAGGTACCGTCATACCCAAAGCGCTGGTATTATCAAGTTAGTCGTTAACGAAATATATGTTTTATTAATTTATATTTACAGTTTTTGACAAAATTATTATCTAAACTGTTAGATCTTGAACTAATCTTGATTGTAAATAAAGTTTACTTGTTGATTAATACGCCAAAACCCTTTTAAATTAACCTGTATCATAAACTGCAACCAACACATAACACGTAGCAGGAATCAAAATGGCGGACTAAGTTCTTTTATTTTTCCCCAAGTGCGTATTTGAAAAAAGAATGCCAATTTGATGTTATTCTGTACAATGTTTCGTTCGAAAACGATAAAATACCATAGAATATTTTATTAAAACTGGTAAATAGTGAAAATATTGTTATTTTGGACGAAGTTAGCGTTGGTCCCTATAGAGACCATAGTGTATTGACGGAGTTTTCTCAGAGGTATCATTAGTTACCAAAATAAAGTGAGCTGGTAGTCACGATGGTAGTGACTCGCATAGCCAATCGGTCGCTTTTTACGACCTGCCTAGTAGAACGGCAGTTGGCCTATTCTTCAAAGGAGCCCGGGACCAACACGGGGAAAAACTTAACGAAAGTGTTACTTTATCAAAGCTTCACTCTTCATACAGTGAAGTGCTATCCGACTCTCTTGAAGATGCTTTGGTTACGAAGTAAAACGTGCGTTGAGTAGGTACATAATCTGTGTATTTTTGCTTTTCCTACTGACATAGGTAAAAGTGGGGTATATTGTGCCGTCAGGGTACCCTTTACCCAAGTAGCACGTTAAGCTGTATATAGGCTGCATTTAGGTTCATTTTTAAACTTAAAGCTGTATATGAAGCCGTACAAAGGCTGTAGAAGCGCTTCTACAGCCGATATAACACCAAAAAGGGCCCCAAGTTATACAGCTTATTGCGTTATATAGGCTGCACAATAGCTATACAAGCTGTTATAAACTGTACAATGGCTGTTATTTGGTGTATAAAGAAACTATAACACTAAAGATACTCTCTTGTAACTGTCTTGTACAGCTAAGAGTTAAATAGGCTGCACAATAGCTGTACAAGCTGGTATAGGCTGTACAAAGGCTGTTATTCGGTGTATAAAGAAACTATAATACTTAAGATACTCTCTTGTGCAGCTAAATGTTCTTAATAGGTGTTTGAAAATGATAAAAAGTAACTAATCTGTTTTTGATATTGTATAACATTATATCTGCAGACGCCATAATTAAAAATATATTAATAAACGATAAATTCTTGGACTTGGAGCAGTATTCAAGTGTGTATTCAAAGTGCAAACTCAAATTTACTGTCAAATGTAATATGTTTTCCCTCAAAATATTCACGCGCCAACGAAATAATCAAGATAACACAACTAAAACAAAAACAAAATACGGTAAGTGTTTGTGTTTAAGGTTAGAATATACAAGTATTTATGGTACAATATTGTATATAAAGGCATAATGATCATAATATAAGTTGCTTGTCAAGATATAGCTTTAGCTATTGCTAAATATATCTTTTATTTAACAATATATTTCTTTAATGTTGTTTTTAATACACAATAATGGCGGCGTTTTGTTATACAGCCTAAAGTGTATTTGGAGGGTGATATACTGCAAATAGCTGTACTGAATCTCTTTTTTGTTCTATTATACGGCTATTGGCTTTCAATTACCGTCCAAATACACTTTAGGCTGTACTAAGTCCCTATATAAATCTATTGTACAGTAATTGGCTTTTAATCACTTAACTTATGTTTAGAGATGCGTACAAAAATTGAAGAACCCTAAATACAAAACATATGTTTGTCACTTGATTTCGCTATTGTGTTGTATTGACGTCGGTCGTTTGACTTTACAACTAAACCAACTTATTGTTAACTATAACTTATGAGACATGTATTTCAATCATGTTTTACTTTATTTTTCAGGGAAATATGCCTTATAAAATAATAAAAATAATTGAGAGAAGCCAAAACCGTATTTGTATCGTACCCAGTTTGTGGGAGGATAAAGGTGAATTATAATGACCAAGAAAACAACTTGATATAACTAAGTTGATCAAGAACGAAAAATCAAGCCCTTTATTATATTGGTCTATCACAAAAATATTTTTAAGAAGAATACGTTATTTCGTGCTTGTGATTTAATATTATTAGTTCTTCAAAGAGAAACACATACTCTTTTGCCTGTAATTGTATCTAAGTATATAATATTTTTAAAACGATTGTAAGCATACATATATACAGGGTGTTGCAAAAGTGGTACAGTAAGCCGCAAGGGGGTGGCTCAGGGGGTCATTCTTAACAACTTTTGTTTAACGACTTTTGGAAATTCGCGAAAAAAATATTGATTCTCCATAGAAACTTTGTTGGTCACGTGACTTTTCACAATGGAAAAACAAAATTGTTTTTCGGGAATTTTCACAAATCGTTGAACAAAAGTTGTTCAAAATGACCCTCTGAGTCACCCCCTTTCGACTTACTATACCGCTTTTGTAAAACTCCGTATAGTAGCAAGTTAAAAATAAAAAAATACATATTTTCTCAGTGTAATGATTTTTATTTCTCTTTTTAACTCTTTTTTTTTATATTCTTTGAAGAATAGACCAATTGTCTTTCTGCCAGGCAGGTCGTAAAAGACAACCGATGGGCTATGCGAGTCACTTCCATCGTGGTTACTAGGTGATAGAGCTCTGCATTGGCTCGACCGGGTCTGGTACCACCGCCTTATATATTCCTGCTGCAAAGCGTCAGTGCTAGTCACAGTCATGTTCCGGTTTGGAGGGTAAGGTGGCCAGTAAACTTATGCATTGGGCATTAGACCTTGCCACAAGAGAGCAACGCACCATTAACATTTTTGCTGTCTGTAGGCGATGGTTGATTCTTTTCATCAGGAGACCGATCTGCTTGTTTGCTATCTTATGACATTAAAAAAAAATCAGTTATTATAAATTACCAACCAAGTAACCTTAATGAAGAAGATAAGCCTAAAAAATAATAAATCAGATAACCTACAATCACTTTTTAATGTTTTTGTTACGGAACCCTTTTCCTTGAACATTAATAAAAATGACGATTGTAGGTTTACCTGAATTAGTAATTTTTCAGCTTTATCTTCATCACGATTACTTGGTTGGTAATTTATAATATTTAAATATTCCTTTTCAATATTCCTCTTGATTTTTTCCACATGATATCAACTATGTAGATATAAAAACAGCAAACAACAATTTTCTCAGTAATACAGCCTTGAGCTGTACTATAGCTGTATATGCAGATTTTTTAACACCATTGGCTGCATAACAGTCTACAATTACGCCATAAATATTAGCTGTAGAACGGTGATTGCATATCCCATTTTACAGAAACAAGCGTTGAGTGATACTATAATAACACTTAAAGCTGTAATAAATTCCCGTGCTAAACAAAATACAGCTAATGTACAGCTTTAAGGATTAAAATCAGCCTAATGAGTTACAAATTGCTTAAAGCTGTACAGTAGTGTATTAATATTCAGATATAACGCCTAAAGCTTACGCGGAACTCTAAGAAAGGCCTTGTACAGCATTAGGCTGTATATAAACTCATAAAGGTCTCTTATACCGATAAAAGCATCTTTTTACACCATTGTACGGCTGCAATAGAACTTTAAGTTCTATATGAGCTGCATTATGGGTATTAAACATGCTTGATTGCTGCTTGGGTAATTTCCATGGCGGTAAGGTTTCCATTCCTTACACTTTTTATATTCCTTTTTGTTTCAGCTACATAACACAAATAAATAATAATAAATATGGCTGGACAGTTTATACGATTAATCTAACCCAGAGTTTCAAAAAGATTGTTTTGATCTGGCTCAGTAATTGTCTTACTCACACTTCGTGACCTACTCATAACCTTTTAAGTCTATGTATTAATAGGTAAAATGAAACACATTATATAATGATAGAACAATCTATATGTCAAAACTATACAATTTAATACAATAGAGTATTTTAATTATGTAACTTTAACAATCGTTATAATTACTTGGTACTATTAAACTGAATAAATGGATCTTAGTGAGATGTCCAAATCCCTGGAGTCCCTAGTAGGAGTTTTATCTTCTTAGCTTTTACCAGGGATTCAAAGTTTGCAAGAAATGAAAATTCTATTACCCTGTATTGAATTTTCGTGACCAGTTGACGGGTCGTGACCCACCAAATGGGAAACACTGACCTAACCCCAAAGTAAGCAAATTATTTGCTGATTTTATAGGTGTTATATAACGACACTAATACATAGAAGTACATATATAGATACTTTAAAATACATAATAAATACCCAAACCGAACAAGAAATGCTCATCACACAAATGTTTGCGCCTGTCAGGAATCGAACCCGATCGATACGTAGGTACCTAGTTAAATTCGCTAACCACTCGACCAACAGGGCAGTGTATCACAGCAGTCACATAAAACAGCAGTCACATTTTATGGTATTACCCAAACTCATATTTTTTTAATACCAAAAATCACTTATAGCTTATAAAAAATTTCACTACAAGATTACCTCGACTCTATGCCCACCTGCCTAATAACCAAGGTGTATTGATGAATATTTCATAGGAAATATTCAAAAGAGAAATGTTTTTTTTTTAACAGATCTTTTTCCTTAACTGACCCGAAACACCCTTCGGCTATTTTATCTTGTAATAAACTCCATTTTAATTTATTTTTAAGATTCGTTATTATTGTATAAGTTAAGGATGGCAATCAAAGAAGCTATAGAAGCTATAGAATATATAGAGAAGCTACAGAAGAAGAATATAGAACGCTAAGTGCCAGTCGAAATTACCTATAAACGCTTCTGTATCATTAAAAGAATTACATGGCTTTTAGTCTCCGAGAAAATTGTAAACAATGATACAAACACAAATATATAAACATAATAATAATATATGTACTTCCGAAATTTAGTACACTCGCTTGGACGCCTAAATAGATCATCATAATCAAATATTAATCATTCCAACAGTATGACATACATACATGTCAAACTGATAACCTCCGTTTCTTTATCGGTTGATAAAATAACCAGACGAGTAAACTCGGCGCTCGTATTTAAACTTTGGCTGAGCACTCTGCTCGCCCCAAAAGCCCCGTGACGCACTAACGACCCATAAAGTCAACTGTAATAGCCATTTCGAAAAAAAAGACGCTGCGACAATGCACCCTGCCTCCCTGTTTTTTATTACACTAATTGATCGGCATAATTATTTAAATATCTTATAAATGCATTAAAACTATGTATGCATTCACCAAGGAAGAAAAACTAATAAATTTGGTAAATTTCGATCATGCTCATCTTAAAAAGGCGCGTGTGTGTACTGATGCACGCACGTAAGAAGTTATACTTCTTTGGCGTAACAAGATAAAAATCTTTCTAAAGATTTTATCCTTCGCGTTATCCTATGTTTGTAGAGAAAACAATACTAATAGTAGAAAAAAAGATATTTAATACATTGAAAGAAAATTCTGTTATAACGCATTATCTTGTTAAATAAATTTTATATAAATATCAGAAAATAATTATTTGTACATAATTAAAAAAGGACAACATTTTTTGAAAAACTAAAATGTTAAATAGCTAATTTCATGCTGTCGGTTTTTCGTGATGCTGTGCGGGCGCATCGTAAAAATATACTCATCATTTTTTCCTTGCGTGACAAAGGAAGTATAACTTCAAAAACGCTTCGGTAAAAAATCGTAGAGAGTTTGTTAGAGTGACCAAAAGGAAGCGACTTACGGAATGTTAAGTATGTTTTCATAATTTAAAAACTGGTATAATGTCCCGTGGATATACAAGTTTACTGTTGACTAACTGTTGCCAGCGACTTCATACGCGCGGACTTCGTTTACTCCGCACAGCTCCTCCCCCGTAGGTGATAGCGTGATAATATGTAGCCTATATGTTGACCTGACCTGTTAGTAATATTCATGGAAAATTTGAAGTAAATCCATGCAGTACCTTTTGAGTTTACCCCAGACATATATACAGACAAACAGATAAACAGACAAACTGACAAATAGATAAACAGACAAACAGACAAAAATTGTAAAAACTATATTTTTGGCTTCGATATCGATTGTAGATCACGCCCCAAGTATTCTTTTAAAAATATATTCAATGTTCAGTTTTGACTTTTCTACGATTTTATGATATGTATAGATAACTTTTAATGTGCCTTAAAAAAGGAGGTCAAGCAGTCGATCCCAATCAGTGTTGTTTTAAGTAAATTTTAGGGCAGCCTGAAAATTTCCGTATTTCAGGGAAAAGATAAAAGACGAGCCGTATATCATAATTTTTTATATTAAATGCTTACAAAATAAAAGTTACAGTAATAAATAAGTATTGGATGGTATCTACATAAAACTTGGGACTCGTCTGCTGATTGCTAACTTCGAATAATAATCATTTGGTAGCAGCAAAGAGTGCCATAAATAGTGATAGCAGTCTCTATTCACTGTCGATAACTTGATTATTATCAGCGTTTTCAACTTTACTTGGTAATTTTTGCGCATGTGAGCAAATGAATGTACAGGGATTGCGAATGAGCTTAGTTACACATATCGGTCAGCGCACATCGAACTGGAAAATGCTCGCGTATGGTCAAGCAAAATTTTGACGGCTCGACCATACAGGTGGCATACTCACTCCTCCGTGAGTAAACTCCGTTGGAAATGCTCTGGGTTGCCAGGCGGGCGTGCATGACCAGTTTAGTGCAAAAATTCGATGATAGCAGACGTGTTCAATGTGATTGATTGGGACTTAGTAATTATCGCCTTTTTGGCAGAGGAAAAGGAACATGAAGAATATGTAAATAAAATAAGATGAATAAGGTAGAATAGAGAATAAGACAGAAGAAACGTGGCGGGAAAATGTATCTTAGGCGAATATTGCATTACATTGCGTAAGAATTTACCATTAATATGTATTCACTTTTATGACTATAATTATAATAAGTTAAACAACAAAAAATGAAATTTTGACTAATTTGCTGCACCTGCAAATCCAACAACACAATATGAATTAGTGACCTAGCTTTTCTGTTGAGAAACGACTTGGCATAACGTTTAAGGTCAATAAAAAATAACTCTCACATAATTTACATAGCAATATTTTTAAAAACTCTTAATTACGCAGATATATTTTTACTAACCTTAACATATGGTTAGTTGATCCTCAACAGAAATGTTAAGTCTATAATTCGTATTGTGTTTTTGGATTTTGCAGGCGTAGCAAATTTACTAAAATTTCAAATTTTTCCTAATTTAACTTATAATAGTTATAAAAATGAACACCTCTTAATGGCTAATTCAAATCTTGCTGTGGGCAACCCGGTGAACACGCTCGCGCACAATGAACGCATATTCGAGCACGCATCTTGGAAGCTCGAGCAATGTTGAGCATTTAGTTTGGCCGTGCACTTAATTTTGCAATGTGGGGAATTTTTCATAAGGTTAATTTTTTAGTACTTTTAGAAAATGCTTGTGCTCTGCAGGTATGTTCTTGGTGTGCCCTGACGCTGTAAATTCGGTTTTGCCAGGGCATCCGATTCCGGCCGCATCATTTTGTACATATTTAATACGGCTTTCAAATCGCTGCATGTCGTATTTTTGATGATTTTTCCGCCCGAAAACCATATATAATTTGGTATTCGGGCGAGTAACTACTAGTCATGTTCAGATACGACAATTGCCATATAATATGGCGATTGTCGTATCTGGAACATCGCTAGTTCCAATTTTTGTAAAAAAGAAGTAACAATCGTTACAGTTCGATAAAAAATTTCAATGTAGATAATTTCTCATTCTGTTAACCAATAGACGGATGAACGTTAGTGAACTGAAGCGTCCACTACTCTAATATCAGGCATTCCATCTCATTTAATTAGGATAATAATAATTAGATCCTCTACAACTCTTTATTGACCTATTGTAAATAATCACTTAAAATAAATAAGAAATTTTTCGAGAAGCTTTGATATTAAAAATTTTAATCGCTACCCATGTCCCCCAATTGTGACCCATTTGTTCGTATGCCGTATATGGGGCGGTCATGGAAAGAGGACGAACCATTAAGAATAATGGCTAATTAGATTTTTTGAATGCTTTTTTGTCAAATGAAAACGATTTGCGTTTTAACCATCGATCGACAATCAATGGATGCTGGGGCCGCGTTTAAAAAAACTGATCCAAAAAGTAAAATTAAGCTTAAAAAGTTTTTGCCCGTGTTGGTCCGAACTCCTTTGAAGAATAGACTATCTATCATGTTGCCAGGCAGTTCGTAAAAGGCGATCGAATAGATACGCGTGTTGCTGCCATCGTGACTACTAGGTGGTAGAGTTACGTAACAATCCGTCCGAGTATTTGGTACAACCGTCTTACATATTTCCGCAATAGCTTCAATGCGCATATGACATTGTTATGCCGCCAGCTTCGTACGCCGGATAGCAAACACCGTTAAAATCTTTGATATCTATAGGCGTTAGTTTCTCTTTTCACCAGAAGAGCTATCTGCTTGTTTGCTAACTAATAATATAAAAAGGTAAAAGATACAATAAACGAAAAGCACATTTTTGTTGTGATTATGGTTAGTTAAAACCACAAACCACCTGAATACTAATAGACTCTCCATTGGAGAGGAAACGTGTCGCCATGCGTAATATGAGCAAACTCTCCTATTACTGTCAAAAATTTGATTCATTTGTAGGTTATATTATATTGTGTAAAAATTGAAATAAACCATGTTGTACTGTTTTATCGCACCGAATAAAATGAAATGACCTTGAAGTGCTTTTATTTCATCGGTAAGTAGTATTTAAATCTGTATTTCTGTATGTAATTACAAACTACACTGACAAACAAAGAAATTGTCTTGAAAGGCGTATCCATTTAATCCGTGGTACAAACCTTTTATGCATTTTTGATGACCATAAAGTCACCTGTTAAATATTTTAAAATCAAGATTTTCGAGTATCTATAAGAGTCTTTTCTCGCTTTTACGAGATACCTGACCAAAATTTAATAATACATGTATTCTAACAAAGGGACTTTTAACGACTGAAGAAACTTAACAGGTCAATTAAAAACAAACTATTTCCGTTCATATTTCTTCTACCATCTCAAGATCCTGATTCGATGAAATCAAAATCATGTCAAATATACACCTTGAAAAAATATTATTTGCAGTTAACCCTAAATCGATGATATTGTCGGTAATATGTTAAAATAATTAGATTTTGATGAACTGAGAGCAACTATCTGAATACAGAAAAACATTTTTAAAAGGGGTTGGGATCGAATTTTCTCTTTTAATTAAAATGATTACACAACCGTTACTAACAAACACAGTAGTACAATTTCGACACGTTCCGGAACTGTGATAGTTTGAAACTGGTGTGTACGGAGATCTCACTAGGTTTATCGCTTTCGTGTCTGTTCTAGAAGTTGGACGTTGTTAAAAGTTGTTCTACATGTCCTCGACACATCGCAACTTTCAAGCCTTGTTCTAGAACTTATGAAATATCGATGACGTTTATTTCATATTGTACTTCTCAGACTTCTCGGGTGAATTAAAACCAGTAATATTTCAATGTTCTTATGAGATTTTCATAAATACCGCATCTATCGTTGAGAATATTCCATGGAGTTATTTGGATTAATTTCCCCATACTTCATGGCGTTAAAATTCAAAGTTGTTATTGCTATTATTTATTTTATATCATAAGATAGCAAAAAAGCAGATGGGTCATGGGCAAAAGCAAATGGTGGTAATGCCACATGCATAAGTTTACGGCTAACTTACCCTCCAAATCGGAACACGTCAATGACTAGCACTGACGCTATAGGTAAGGCGGTGGTACCAGACCTGGGCGAGACACTCTACCACCTAGTAGCCACGATGGTAGTAACTCGCTTAGCCAATCGGTCGCCTTTTACGACATGCTTGGCAGAACGGTAGTTGGCTTATTCTTCAAAGGAGCCTGGGACCAACACGGGGAAAATCCTCTATTGTGAGTGTATAGAGATACTAATATATATCTTATATATAAAATTCTCGTGTCACAATGTTCGTTCCCATACTCCTCCGAAACGGCTTGACCGATTTTAACAACAAAAAAAAGCATGTTAATTTCTTCACGGGTGAAGCTGCATGGGCCAGCTAGTGTAAAGGTAATACCGAAAATTATAACTTATTAAAGAGCCAATCAATAAAGATTAATTAACATGATCTTTTGATTTTAATCCCGTTGTTTGTAAACAGGAAATAAATTTAAAAATACCTTCAGAGTAAGCTGTAATTAATTGAAATACATTTTATTATTTATTCAGTAGATTCCTAAAGTAAATAAATACTACCGGACTGGAACACGGCCACACAATAAGATCTTGAAAGAAATTTAGCGAACTTTTAATTTTATATTAAAAGAACAGCGTATAAGATTACAAACAAGCAGATGTCCCTCCTAATGAAAAAAAAAACAGTAGCAGTCGTGGGACTGCCGATAGAAGTGAAAACGGAACTATTAAGTTGAGAGTAATTAAAACTATATGCAAAACATAGCTATAGATATACTATTATCATTAGCATGTCGGTGACGCGAACCGAGGATTTTACCCTCTACCAAAACGCTCAACGCGCCTAAAGAAGTTTTCACTTCAAAAAAAATTAAGGTAAACTCATTAAGTCCCATGACTCCTCACTAGAAGATGACAAATCCATACTAATATTATAAATGCGAAAGTAACTCTGTCTGTCTGTTTCTCTCTTCTTCACGCCTAAAACCACTGAACAGATTTGGATGAAATTTGGTGCAAAGAAAGTTCGAGATCCAATAAAGGATATAGGATAGTTTTATTCCGGAAATCCCACAGAACGAGGACTATGCGGGTTAAACCCCGGGACTTTCGGAGTTTTTCCATGCGGACAAAATCACGGGCACAGCTAGATAATTCATATTAAGAAATTCACGCTTTTACTGATACTACTAGCAAAAAGCAGAGCTTTGTAAGGGCTCGCAAAGTTATACTATCTAGTAATATTGTTAGAAAAGTATTTTTATGAGAAATACATCTTTTAATTTATGGACTTTATTTATAATTATCTAACCTAAAAAACAGCGTATTTTCACCTAAACATTACATTCGCATCAAAGGCCCGCGTCGTCAGACTTTTGACTAGGAATATTTGGTTTTTGTTTGTTGGTATTTTCAAGGAAAAATGGGTATTAAAAATGAAGGTCGATCTTAAAAAAAAACATCCCTCCTCTAGACCTAAATTCCCCTTGTGCCTCCCACAACATTACTTCGAACTTCCCTTGCATTCTCCTTTCAATGATTTTATCATACACCTTCGATGCCAAACTGATCAAACTGATGGCCCTATACCTATTGCAGTTTATACTTGAACCTCGCCTCTATACGAGGGCACGATGACCGCGCGCCGCCAGTCAAATATGAAGAAACAATTCATGAAGTAGTCTCTTAATTAGTTCAAAAATTCTAATACAAAATGTATCTTCTATCAATTTAAACTCCTTAATTTAATAAGAGATGGCGTTAGTAGTAATAAGATTCTAATACAAGTTGTACCTTCTATTTTTTTATTTTTATAAATTGGTATTTTTATGGTAAATAACAAATCTAGACATGAATATAAACTACCACGTCGAAGCTCAAACCTAAAAAATGCGATACTTTTTCAATAAAATGTACCACAAAAGTGCATAGATCGTGGCCTAGTGTAGGGCTCGCTGCGCTCGCCCTAATAAATTTAAGTTGTATGTATGAAAATTTAAGTTAAATTGTATTTTTTATAAGGGTGATTACTAATAAAAATAGAATAACTTAATTATTATTTTATTTTAAACACTTGTACTGTTTCACGATCATAAACTATATAATATATTTAGTTTTAATTAAACAGCCAACCGATTTCACATTTTGCTGCATTTTCGGGGCTGAAACTTACATAAATTGTCAAAGGTTGACAATTATATTATACTAGCGGCCCGCCCCGGCTTCGCACGGGAAAAAATGATTAAAATCGATCCAGTAGTTTTGATTTATTCATTACTACCCGTGGCCCGCACGCGTTAAATTTGGAGTAAAACGATTCCCCTTTCTCTATGAAGATTTCCTGTTATCTTTGGAATATCTAAATTCATATAGGTACTACATTTTTAGTTTTTACATTTTTACCTATTTCTTTTATTTTTACTATTAATATATTCTGGAATGTCTTTATATACAACGTTCACAGCTTTCTTGCCACTAGACAATACAAAAATGTTTTCTTTAGATGTTACTCTTGAAAGAGCGGTATATAGTTGGCCATGTGAAAAGCAGTCAACGCTCAAATCTAAGCCTGCAACGTTGAAAGCTTGACCCTGCGATTTATTAAAGCGAGGCATCAGGACAAACGGAAAAAAATGTGTAAATGGTTGACCCTACGGGCCATTCCTGAAACTTCTCACTAAATTAAGGTATTTTAAGCTCAAGAGTAAAAAATATAAGCATATATTTTTCAGTTCAAACATCTATTTTGTTGATTAAATTAACGGAACAAAAGCTGATAATATTTTTAAGTCAATCGGTAAATTAACTTGAAAGTTATTTAAAAAAACTTAAGTAAGTTTGCTAAAAATAACGTATGATAAGCTATAAGTTTGAGAATTAGATTCGATTTTGATTTTTGAAACGGCATTTGACGTAGCTTTTTAAGTACTAAAATATCGTAGAACACCAAAAAATGATTGGTTGAAAAATTTCGAAGCTATGTCGAAAAAACACCTTTTCAAAATTTTTCGTCAACTATTACTCTCAAACGGATAAACCGATTTTGATGCAATTTATTTATTAGACATAGTTTTTTGACGAATAGAGCTGATTAGTTTTTCTACTCAATCGGTACATAAATCTGGAAGTTATATTAAAAAAATACTGTTTCGTCAAAATTTTTTTGGTGTTTTTTCAAAATTTCTCAAAATCTCCTGAACCGAATCGGTTCAAATTTTCAGGAAATCTAAGTTGAGCAGAATCCAACCACGTTTCGATCGGTCTAGCCGTTCAAAAGTTATGAGATGTTTACATACACACCTACACACATACACACACACACACACATACACACACACACACATACACATACATATACACACACACATACACACATACATACATACATACATACATACATACATACATACATACATACATACATACATACATACATACATACATACATACATACATACATACATACATACATACAGACAGACATACTGACGTTATCGTGAAAATAGTCGAAAAGATTCCTAGGACCTCTAAACGTGGACATCTGGTAAAAACTCGATCTTCGAAAATCGGGGTAAAACCAGTAACTTCCTTATCTACATACGTATTGGCAAGTTTTTTTTTTTCAAATAGCCTATGTCACTCAGTGAAAAAAAATGAAAAGTAAAATGAAAAGTAAGTAAGTAAAGTAGTAAAAAACTGGTTTGCTACATCACGTTTTTTTTACATTGATTGTTAGATAACAAATTTACAAAAATTATACTATATTTATATTATATTATATACCTGAAGATATTATCTAAAGAATGTGCTAACTTATTACATGATAGAATGTAATTTACTTGATCATATAAAATTCCGAAAACAGGAAAAATAATTTGTTAATACTATTTCTAATCATCCAAATGATTTTTATATGGTGATATTTAGTTAAAAAAAGGAATGTACTACATTTCGGTTTTCAGCTGAAGTTCTATATTTATTTATCCGAAAATTAACACGTTTTCCAGAGGTCCCGCGGCGGCGCACGCCGCCCGACTGGACGGTAACCCCGCAACCGCTATGCCCCTGCATTTTAAATCTGTAATATCTTCGAAAATATTCATTTAAATTACATGCTGTAAAAGGCCATATTGATCTATATTAAATCATTGATATATTTAAGGTATTTAATTGGATAAGGATTAGTGCTGTATTGCTTAAAATTGCTTTGAAAAAAAGCCATTATTTTTCGTAAAAAGTAAATGACAAAAAAATGCTATTGTGGATTATCCATAAGAGCTAGATATATACCACCGCGGACTTTTCTGTAGACCTTTTCAATGTGTACAAATACTTAGTACATTATTTTGATAAATCTCGTAGGGTTTAGCCAGCGTTTGCAATAAAAGCGGAAAAAAATATAATTATTTACGACATGACATCAGAAAACTCAAAAATTGCAGTATTTCTCTACAATATATTGAATGTTATCATACACATAAACCTTCCTCTTTAATCAACTCTATCTATTACAAAAAACTGCATCATAATCCGTTGCGTAGTTTTAAAGATTTAAGCATACATAGGGACACAGGGACATAGGGACATAGGGACAGACAAAGAAAGCGACTTTGTTTTATACTATGTAGTGATAGTTAAAAGTAAATATATAATTAAAAATAAATATATTTTATAGTTTGTGATTGTGAAATAGTACAAGTGCTTAAAATAAAATAATATTTTTTTCCCCGTGTTGGTTCCGGGCTCCTTTGAAGAATAGACCAACTGCCGTTCTGCCAGGCAGGTCGTAAAAGGCGACCGATTGTCTATGCGAGTCACTACCATCGTGGCTGCTAGGTGGTAGAGTTCTGCATTGTCTCGCCCTTGTCTGGTACCACCGCCTTACCTATTCCTGCCGCAATAGCGTCAGTGCTCGTCGCTGTCGTGTTGACTCTTTCCATCAGGAGACCCATCTGCTTGTTTGTTATCTTAGAATATAAAAAAAATTGATTCTCTTTTAAAATTGAAAAAATTTAGAAAATATGTGTTGTCTAGTTGATATGTCTAATACGCATGTCGTAACTTCGAGTACTTACCTTTTTTAAAAAAAATAAATTAGTAGAGCCATCTGCTGATTTACGATCTTATGGTATAAAAATACCGGTCAAGTGCGAGCTAGACTCGCATACCGAAGGTTCCGTACCAACTTGTAGGTAACCTCAGCTACACTGACACATAAATTTCATGATTCTATGTCAACGGGAAGTACGTTATACGTACGTTATACGTACGTTATACGTACGTTATACGTACGTTATACGTACGTTATACGTACGTTATACGTACGTTATACGTACGTTATACGTACGTTATACGTACGTTATACGTACGTACGTACGTTGTGATTCTCTTGTGAAATTGCAAAATATGCGACATAAATAGTCACATCTTTTGACCACATTTTTTATGATGTGACAAAAAGTTTACGGTTTTGGGATATTTTCCTTTATTTGTGCAATATCTTACTATTGCTTCTTGCCAAATTTCATAACTGTAGATCAACGGCAAGTACCCTACAGGTTTTCCCTATAGGTTGTAGGTATTTTTGTATGGTGGTATAGGTTTGAGGGTTCTCCGTGTGTCGCGGGCTTCTTTGAAGAATAGGCCAACTGCCGTTCTACCAGGCAGGTCGTAAAAGGTGATCAATTGCCTATACGAGTTACTAAAATCGTGGCTACTAGGTGGTAGAGATCTGCATTGTCTCGCCCGGGTCTGGTACCACACCCTTACCTATTCCTGCCGCAATAACGTCAGTGCATGTCACTGTCGTGTTCCGGTTTGGAGGGTAAGGAAGCTGGTAAACTTATGCATGTGGCATAAGACCTCGCCACAAGATAGCTACGCACCATTAACACCTTTGGTGTCTATAGGCAAAGGTTGACTCTTTCCATCAGGAGACCCATCTGCTTATTTGTTATCTTAGAATTAAAAAAAATTGATTCTCTTTTAAAATTGAAAAAATTTAGAAAATATGTGTCGGAAATGATCATATATTTTGACCGCGTTGACTTACAAGTATGATTTTTTTCAAAACCGCCCCGTTGGTCGAGTGGTTAACGACCCTGACTACGTAATCAACGGGGCTCAGGTTCGACGGGACAAGCATTTATGTGATGAGCATAAATGTTTGTATTTCCGGGTTTGGGTGATTATTTTTGTATGTAAAAGTATTTATATATGTATTTCGATGTATTAGTATCGTAGACTAACACTCATAACACATGCAAATAATTTGCTTACTTTGGGGTTAGATCAATAACTGTAATTTGTCCTGTGAATATTTATTTATTTATTTATTAAAAAAAAAACGTAGATTCAAGTTTTTGATATAAATTTCAACTTGATTTACGCGTCCGTGACAAAAAGATTCTTGACAGACAGACGGACAACGAAGCGATTCTACATATATGGGTCCTTTTTTCCTAATGAGATAAGGAATCCTAAAAATATCTGGAATTGGAAAAATATACGGCCAAATTGAAAACCTCCTCGAAAGCCGAATCATAAATAGTAATACCGATGCGATGAAATACTAAGGTATTTCATCACATCAGTATTACTATTTATGAATCCTATAAGGATTCTGTGAAGGTTCTTTTTTCTAATGAGATACGAAATCCTAAAAAAAAAATGGAATTAGAAAAATATACAGCCGAATTGAAAATCTTCTCCAAAACCGATTCATAAATATTAAAAACAATGATGGATGATATACCTAACTTTTAAGTAACATGTAGTACGCGCCAGTCAATTCATAAATATTAAAACCGATGATGCGATGAAATATCTAACTTTCAAGTAACATGTAGTAAGCGCCAGTCACAAGTGAATATCATGTACTACAAGTTTGACATGCGCTGCCGAGAGTTGCGCCTACATACAGTCGGCACGAACAACTTACAAACCATGTTTCAGAGCTATCAACATCTGACATTGAAAAGGAAGTAACTACCATACGTAAGGCAGTTTAACAGTTAAGTTGGTAAGGATTTAAGAGTTAACTGAACGCTAAAGCATGTTTAAAGTGACTTTGTAAATATTATTTTTAAATTAAATTATTAGCGAAGTTTAAAGAAAAGCGTTGCATGCCATGGATTTGGTAAAAAAAAACCTCCAAAAAAAATTTCAGGACCTCCCTGATCGACGCAGAATGGCTAGTTTATCGGTTTTTTATCGGATACGTTTCCATCTTAGGTCGCATCTCAGCTTACCATCAGGCGAGATCGTGGTCAAGCGCTTCCCTATCGATAATAATAATGAAAAAATTCCATTTCTATAAAAATATAAAATATGTTCTAGTCTTCAAAAGGATCAGTGATTTCTTTAGGGGAATTTAAAAATATTAAAAAAAATTAAAATGCAAATCGGACTCGCGCACGAATGGTTCCGTTCCGTTTATCAATAAAAACGGCAAAAATCACGTTTGCACAACAAACGTGATTTTCCCTTTATTTTATTTGGATTATTTATTTTTAAAGTGAAAATAACTACAACTAAATATTCTGAGAATATTTCAAGCGTCTACCAGTTGTTATTACGATCGTGAAAAAAAGTGCATGAAAATCCATACAGGAATTTCATGCACTTAAATATTTATTTTATTTTGTTTTTAGTATTTTTTGTTAGTGGCAACAGAAATAGATCGCCTGTTAAAATGTCAACTATCTAGCTATCATGGTTCATGAGATCCAGCTGATGACAGACGGACAAATAGACTGACAGGCGAACCGACGGAAAGCGGAATCTTAGTAGTAGTCTTAATAGTTTTACCCTTTGGGTACGGGACACTAAAAATACTAAAAAGTTGAGCGTGAATCTCAGTAGTTCAGATCGTCATCAGACATCACTATACATGACCGCCCCGTTGGTCGAGTGGTTAGCGACCCACACTACGCCATCGACTGGGCTCGAGTTCGATCCCCGACGGGGACAAGCATTTGTGTGATGAGCATCAATGTTTATATTTCCGGGTTTGGGTGTTTATTAAACATATTCCAGTACCTATATATGTATTTCTATATATTATTATCGTTGACTAAGACCCATAACACAGGCAAATAATTTGCTTACTTTGGAGTTAGATCAGTCAGTGTAATTTGTCCTGTGAATATCTATTTATTTATTATTTATTTATACATAAATCTTCAAGAAATATAGATCTCCCGATACCAGAACACTTTTAACGTAGTAAAACTGTAGCAACCGACTTCCCAACTTCCTGCATCTACGGAACCCTGCCACAGATCTTCAACAAATTAAAATGGTACTGCACGGAAAGTACGTATACCCCGTTCTTGAGAAAACTTTAAAAACTTTAAAAACAACAAAGAAAAATATCGACTCGCGGGATTTGAAAGCCGGGGTGCTCTCCCACTGAGCTAGTGTCGACAGGCACAACGTGGCGAAATTTTTCTTTGCTATATTCGATTCCATCGATTGTACTAATCGCGAATGATGGTATGAAAGACAAGAAGAAAGAATTGTATCGTTGTTGTAAGAATGCCACCAAAACCTTAGTGAAAGAAAAGCGTGAAAGAGAATGTTTGAAAGCGGAAGAGAGACTGGCGAACAACTTCGAGGCAAACACCAAACTTTTTTGGAGGGAGGTGAAGAAGTCTAGGAGTTGTTCGGCATCCTCTAGAATGAATAGGATTAAATCTAAGGATGGTGACATTCTTACAAGCACAGAAAGCGTGTTAAAACGATGGAGTGAATATTTTGGAGATATGTATGATGCTGTTCAGGACGCTGCCTCCGTCTCTGACTCAGTAAATGACTCAGAGACGGTGGAAGCGTGCCAGGACATTACTATGCAAGAGATCGTATGGGCGATAAGAAGTATGAAAAACGGAAAGGCTGCGGGAATAGATAAGGTGACTGCTGAGATGATCAAATACGGTGGTCCTGCCGTCTGGGACTCTTTTTGGGTCCTCTGCAATACATGTTGGAGGACCGGTAGAGTACCCGAAGACTGGCGGCGCGCGGTCATCGTGCCCTTGTATAAAGGCAAGGGCTCACGTATAGACTGCAATAGCTATAGGGCTATCAGTTTGATCAGCTTAGCATCGAAGGTGTATGGTAAGATCATTGAAAGGAGAATGCAAGGGAAGTCCGAGGGAATGTTGTGGGAGGCACAAGGGGGTTTCAGATCTGGAAGAGGATGTATGGATCAAGTTTTCTCACTCCGCAACATCGTAGAGAAGCATCTGGCTGTCGGCCAGAAGGTTTTCTGCGGTTTTGTGGATTTGGAGAAAGCGTTTGATAGAGTTGTGCGAAAGAAACTTTGGGACATTTTACCCAGTTATGGGATAGATGGGCGTCTGCTGCGTGCTTTGCAATCCATGTACTGGGATTGCAAAGCATGTGTGCGGGTGGACGGCAACATATCGCCCTGGTTCGATGTCAATATCAGCGTCAAGCAGGGTTGTGTGTTGTCAGCTCGTCTGTTTATTCTATATCTGGATAAGTGTCTCCAAAGATTGAGGTCATTGAATGTGGGAATGCGCACGAGTGATCTAGTGGTGAACTGCCTGCTTTATGCAGATGACGCTGTACTTTTAGGCTCAACTCCATCTGAGCTGCAAACACTGGTCACAGTTATGAATGAGGATTGTAAGAGTATGGGCTTACATTTGAATGCGAAGAAAACTAAAGTTTTGGTATTTGAAAGAGAAACAACCAGAACGGATGTAAGAGTTGTGGTCGATGATGTAGTGCTGGAGCAAGTGGATGAGTTTGTATATCTTGGATGTGCTTTTAGCAGGGATGGAAGGTACACCGCTGATGTTGAAAGAAGAGTGTGTGCAGGGAACAGAGTGAATGGAGCGTTAGGGAGATTACTTAATAGCACAATTTTAAGTCAGGGTGCCCGTCTAGCCCTGCATAATCATGTGCTTATCCCAACGCTATTGTATGGAAGTGAGAGTTGGGTATGTCAGAAAGGGCATGAAAGTAGAATCAACGCGGTCGAGATGAGGTCGCTAAGAAAAATATGTGGTGTGACACTCGCGGACCGGGTTCGTAATGCCGAAGTGAGAGAGAGGCTAGGTTTGAAAGAAAGTGTCGGTGTAAAGATGAGAAAGGGCATGCTCCGTTGGTTCGGACATGTAGAAAGAATGGTAGATGAAAGGTTAACAAAACAGATATACAACGCGAATGTGGAAGGATGTAGGTACCGGGGAAGACCAAGACTGACATACCACGATCAGATTAATCGAGTACTGTCCGAAGGTGGTGTCAAGAGTCTTCGCAACCGGCGTGTGTGTATGAAGAGAGTGATGAATGTGGAAGAAGCGAGACAAGCCTGCAAGGATCGTGATGTATGGCACTCGGTTCTCTCTGCCTACCCCGTAAGGGATCTGGCGTGAAGATATGTTGTTGTTGTTGTACTAATCGCTCTATATACATACGTATAACTAGTTAAATGAGTTCATCGTTACAGATGAAATTCACATTTATAATTTTAATCAGTACTTTCGTGTTTCTAATTATTTTTGTGTTATAGCACTCACCCCGTGCTTGGGAAAACTTTAAAATTTGTTCGCTCCACTTGGTAGAAGGTATAAGGTTTATTAATTTAAACAACAACTGACGGAATATTGAATTATATTAAATATTAAATACAAAATACAAATCTGATTACACTTTATTATATAATATTACACAACTTCACTTCTCAATTTCACAAACACGAATGCCTCGAAAACATATCTGAGTGCTAAGTGTGAGTTTTTCTTTTCGCATTCGATCGTTTGGAGTTTACTAGGAATTTGTATGTGATTTGTACAGCGCCACCTAGTGGTAAACGTGAGAAACCAGTTTACCACTAGGTGGCGCTGTACAAATCACATACAAATTCCTAGTAAACTCGAAACGCGCTCACGATCGAATGCGAAAAGTAAAACTCACACTTAGCACTCTGACATACCTTTTTATAGTGTTTTGTTTTAGTCGACTATCGTCTAATTATTACCTTAATTATAGATGATAAAATATGATTATAAAATATGTTAAATAATTAACAATGCTAAAGATTCCATAAAATTTTTATAATTATTAAAGATTATCGCCTCTGTGGTCTAGCGGCCCAGCGTTGGCGTTAACCACATGAAGTCCCGGGATGGATTCCCGGGTCGGGCACAAAAAAAAGTGTTTTTTCAGTTTTCTGAGAAACACAAAGTTGCCTGGGATTGAAAAGTGCTCGGTTGGCGATAGGCTTGCCACTTATCACATTTGTGGGACCAATTATCTTCGGCTAATAGTGGGTGCACTTGTTGTACCTCGGCCTACCCCTTCGGGGATATGGGCGTGAAGATACTTAAAGAATTAATACTTTAGCTTTATTTTGACATAATAATTTAGAAATTGATGGCCTTATGTACTCATTTTATATATGTTTGTGTAAAATATTGCCAACAAAACTTTAAAAACAACAAAGAAAAATATCGACACGCGGAATTTATACCCTCTCAAATAAAAAAAGGATTTTCTAAATCAGTTCATAAATGACCAAGTTCTGAGGTAATCTCCTTAGTTTGGGAAGTCGGCAATAAATGCTATATTCTAGTAAGAAAGCGTTTGTTATTATGTCAAACTGTCTAACAAATACAAGTGAGCCGTGTATCGTGACACGTGACGACACGCGTAGGAGGCGTCACGTCGACACCACAGAGTGCTAAGTGTGAGTTTTTCTTTTCGCATTTGATCGTGAGCGCGTTTAGAGTTACTAGGAATTTGTATGTGATTTGTACAGCGCCACCTAGTGATAAACGTGAGAAACCAGTTTACCACTAGGTGGCGCTGTACAAATCACATACAAATTCCTAGTAAACTCGAAACGCGTTCACGATCGAATGCGAAAAGAAAAACTCACACTTAGCACTCAGATAACATGAAATAGTGTTCACTGTTGTTTAATTTTTTTCTTAACAAATATCGTATATTAAAAATCGGGCACCATTCATTGATATAAAAAAACCCAAGATACACAATCAGTGTCTCAAAAACGTCCTCCAAAAATGAGCGCACAATTTTAAATTGTACGCTCATTTCAAATAGAATCGCGTCGGTCGCGACACTGTCAATTTTATTTCTTTTTGTACATAGCTTTGTAAAAACAACATAAATCTTGCGCTTTAGGTTGGATATGTAAAGACATATGGTTTTGCCATATCTATAACTACTTAAATGAAATTAAGGACAGTTTTGAGTGTCAGTTTTGTTCGGGACTGTGCAACTTGGGTTTTTTATATCAATGGCACCATTGAATGAAATAGTGCGTAGTATTAGAGTTAGTTTTGCTCTCTTATGATATGAAAAACCATGCTTGAAAATTACGTTTGTTGTATTTATTTTGAAATATAACTAAGAAATATAACTAAATATTCTGTGAAAATTTTAAGCATCTATCTGTTACCGATATTAATATTGAGCAAAAAATACGAAAAAAATACGTTCATTGTATGGGGACCTCCTTAATATTTTCATTTTTTATTTTTAGTAATTGTTGTTATAGCAGCAACGGAAATACATAATTTGGGAAAATGTCAGCTTTCTAGCTATCACGGCTTATGAGATACAGCCTCGTGACAGACAGACGGACAGACAGACAGCGGAGGCTTAGTAATAAGATCCCGTTTTTACCTTTTAGGTACGGAATCCTAAAAAGTATATTTATTTAATTTTTATTTACGAAAATATACACATATATGTACACAGACGGACTTAATGTTATATGGCATTCTCTATCAGTCAACTTTAATTAAATGAGAACAATATTATGAAGTCCGCATAAAATGTCGTTTTGTGTGCGTGTCGATATTTTTATTTGTTGTTTTTAATGTTTTTCAAGTTTTCTCACGTACGGGGTGAGTGCTATAACACAAAAATAGTCAGCATCACGAAAGTACTGATCAAAATTATAAATGTAAATTTCATCTGTAACGAAGAACTCATTTAACTAGTTATGCGTATGTATACCTCGATCCGTACAATCGATGTAATTGATCATTATATCAAAGAAGAATTTCGCGCCACGTCGCGCCTGTCGACACTAGTTCAGTGATAGAGCGTCCCAGCTTTAGGGAGACAGTCGCAGGTTTAAACCCTTGTGTGTCGATAATTTTTTTTTACATATCATAAGATAGCAAACAAGCAGATGGGTCTCCTGATGGAAAGAGTCAATCATCACCTATAGACACCAAAGGTGTTAATGGTGCGTTGCTATCTTGTGGCGAAGTCTAATGCCACATGCATAAGTTTACCGGCTACCTTACCGTCCAAACCGGAACACGACAGCGACAAGCACTGACGCTATTGCGGCAGGCATAGGTAAGGCGGTGGTACCAGACCCAGTCGAGCCGATGCAGAACTCTACCACCTAGTAGTCACGATGGTAGTGACGCGAATAGCCACTCAGTTGCCTTTCACGACCTGCCTGGCAGAACGGTAGTTGGCCTATTCTTCAAAGGAGCCCGGGACCAACACTGGGAAAGTACGTATACACTCAGTTTATTTGTTGTTTATAAAGTTTTTCAAGTTTTCCCAAGTATAATACAAAAATAAATAAAATTGACTTCAAATAAGACTATAACTGTACTTTAAAAAACGAGTAAGCGCGAGTAGGACTCGCCTATCAAGAGTTCCGTACAATTTTGTACTTACATAAACTAGCCACCCGCCCCGGCATCGCATGGGTGCAAAGCGCACTAATATATGTTTTACGACAAATCTTTGAAATCCTCGGCTATTTTCTGCTATAATTAGCATGTATCCTACTAATATTATCAATGCGACAGTTAGTATGTATGTATGGATGTTTGTTACTCGTTCACGCAAATACTACTATACCAATTACGATGAAATTTGGTATGTAGATAGCTGAAGACCCAGAATAACACATAGGCTATTTTATCCCGGAAAAGTTAAGTGATCCCGCGGGATTCACTAAAAACTTTTATAATGCAGCGGGCTGCACGCTGCAGCTAGTTATACAATACACATATAAACCTTCCTCTTGAATCTCTGTCTATAAATGAAAACCGCATTAAAATCTGTTGTGTAATTTAAATGCAGAACACGGCGGAAGCGACTTAGTTTTATACTACGTAAAAATCAAAAAGATAGTTCAGAAATCGAGTGTCACAGTCTCTTTAAAACTTTTCCTGAAATTTTACTTCCAAAATATATGTGCTTAATTTTTTGTGACTTAACAAATACATAGGTTTCAGATTTTTTTCCCTACACTTGGAGTATAAGGCAATATTATTGGCCAAATTTCATAGTTCGAGGGCGACGCAGAGTACGCCATAAATTTTGTTTCCCTTGAGAGTGTCGAATTATACGTTTTTTTGCGGCACAAACGGCCGTATCTTTTTTACGTTAACTTAGATTGATTTTTTCACAGCTTCAAGAGACTGTAGACCAGAATTAAACCCGGTTATTTATGTAGCATATTGGTAGCAACTGATTTTAGAGATGGGGTATTTATCTATACATATAATAAAATCGTAGGAAAGTCAAAACTGTTCATTGAATATTTTTTTAAAAGAATACTTGGGGCGTGATCTACAATCGATATCGAAGCCAAAAATATAATTTTTAGAATTTTTGTCTGTTTGTCTGTCCGGGGTAAACTCAAAAATTACTGCATGGATTTATTTCAAATTTTGCATGAATATTACTAACAGGTATTATCACGCTATCAGCTACAGGGGAGAAGCAGTGCGGAGTAAGTGAAGTCCACGCGGACGAAGTCGCAGGCAAACAGCTAGTAATTAAATAAATCTCTGTTTTCTTTTTTATTTACATAAGAAAATAAATAATTCAAATAACATATTTTTGACATTGATTTTAATTATGAACTTTTGACCAGTGACGTCGGTAGAAGTAGAAAGATCATTTTCTTGCCTCAAATGGATATTTTCGAGGAGGAGTCAAAGGCTTACTTCTGCTCATATGGAACATATCCAAGTCATTTACTACGTCACATACTAAACAGATGTCAATGTCAATAATATATTATTGTAATTATTTATTTTGTTACGTAAATAAAAAACGAAAACAGATTTATTTAATTAGAACTATCTCATCCCTAAAATCAGTTGCCACCAATATGCTACATAGATAACGGGGCTTAACCAGAATATATTGTTTTAAGTTCAATTCGATACCTCCGCACATTCCTAAATAAAGGATCTTGACAGGCAGACGGACAGACAGATTGACAATAAAGTGATCCTATAAGGGTTTAGTTTTCACAGACCCTAGAATACCAAAATATCAAATCAGAATCACTTAGCTTTTACTGGCTCGCCTGACAGCACCTTACAAAGAAGACTAGTGGCTTAAATATTAAATAAGTTTTATTAAGATGCAACTTTGAAAAAATTTAAGTATATTTTACCTATCTTAAAGCTATAAGATCGCCTCTGTGGTCTAGTGGTCCAGCGTTGGCGTTGACCACATGAGGTCCCGGGTTCGATTTCCGGGTCGGGCACATAAAAAAAGTGTTTTTTCAGTTTTCTGAGAAACACAAAGTTGCCCGGGATTGGAAAGTGCCCGGTTGGCGATAGGTTTGCCACCTATCACATTGTGGGACCAAGTATCTTCGGCTAATCGTGGGTGCACTTGTTGTACCTCTGCCTATCCTTCCGGGGATATGGGCGTGAAGATACTTTTAACTGTGCCAAATTTCATACTTCACCGTTTGCGTTCTTGTCTTGCAAATGGGGGACAAAGTATTTTCTTCGCGTATAAATATAAATAAATAAATAAATATATATATATATATATATATATATATATATATATATATATATATATATATATATATATATATATATATATATATATATATATATATATAGATTACCTTGCGATTTTCTTGCTAAATCTTATTTATGACTGATGATATTCCGGGGATATGGGCGTGAAGATACTTTATAAAATCAGCGAATAATAATATCATGTTATTAATTGGTTTAAGATGATAATAAATTAATTTAGCTGGACGTTAGAAAAGGTTTTGAATATAGTCAAAAGCATTGTCCTAATTATCAAGGTAAATGAAAATCAAGATCTTCAATTATAAGTCAATATTTGTAAAAATAAATTACATTAACATGTGAACTAAAAACTTTGTACCTCTTTTTCGGGACAATTACGCGAATAGTAGAGTATGAAATTTGGCACAATTATAGTTTAACTTGCGAAGGTTTGCAAAAACTTAATATTTTTAAATAATGATCATTAAAAATACATTAAATTTATAAAAATAAACATCACACACACTACGCTCATTTCACACACATAGTAATATACACACACATAAACTATTATTTTATAGTTAAATTATGTTGTCAAACTTAGTAGAGGTTTTATTGTTAAGTCTTTAGTCGAATTTCGACCACAGGCGATCGCTAGCAATAAACAAATTTAACTGAACTATATACAATGCTATTAAGCATTAAGTTAAGCCTTTTGTACTATTTTTTGTGCAATAAACTATTTAAATAAAAATAAATAAAATACACGAATTGATTAACCCCAAAGTAATCAGAAATATATCGTTCCATTATCACAAATAATCTACTAAAACAATTACGAACATCAAACAAAGCTTTAGTGCAATAAAAAGTTTCTTAAAGTATCTGTTCAAACAAACATATTACCTCTGAAATTTTATGATTCGTATTTTTAAAAATGCCATCATCACAAATTGACCAAACCATCAAATAGTTTTAATATCACTTACCAAATAACTGGTATAGACGTCCTTGGCGGAAATATTAAAAGTTATTTTAAACTCACTATTCTGGCATACGCCGGACACAACACAACACTCGCGATTTATCTGAGAATCACACGCGTACGCCCATGGCGGCAGTTAGCGGGAGACTGAATTGAAAACTGAAAATACTGAAGACACTGAAATATTGAGAGAGCGATATGTTTTGTCGCGTTTAACTCGCTGCGGACAGTGACAGATATTTCTTCACTAATAAGACATTCACTTTCCTTTTGGAAGTACTGTGAACTTTTTACACGCTTTTTTACACGCTTTTTATTAGCTTCACCTGTATGTTTGTATGTTTGTATGTTTGTTTGTAACCGACTTCTTTGGGCGCGATTTTGACCCACTTTTTACACGCTTTTTTACACGCTTTTTATTAGCTTCACCTGTATGTTTGTATGTTTGTTTGTAACCGACTTCTTTGGGCGCGATTTTGACCCACTTTAAACGGCCAGATTTCGTTCAAACTTTGTAGATTTATCGAGGACCGATGACAATACACTAATTTGATAAAATTATGTTTGTATGTTTGTTTGTAACCGACTTCTTTGGGTGCGATTTTGACCCACTCTAAACGGCCAGATTTCATTCAAACTTTGTAGATTTACCGAGGACCGATGATGACTAATTTAATAAAATTATTCCATTTTTCAATTTGCAAAATATGATTTTTGTTAATTTATATAATTTTCATCTATAGTCGACAAGGTAAAGAAACTTAATTAAAATTTTTTATAATTTTTCTCTGCAGTCGATAAGACAGGACTTGATCTTAATTTTAATTTCCAATAGTTATCTTTAGTCGATTTCTCTAATATTGACAAATTTTTGAATACTAAGGAGAATTTTAATTCTACAAAACAAATAAGAGTTGTAAAAAACTAAAAAAATCACGCTTTTATAAATAAACCAAAGTAAAAAAATAAATAATAGTTTTAAAAAACTAAAAACACGCTTTTTATAGAAAACCAAACTAAAAAACAGAAAATAAATTTTAATGAATTAAAATTTAAAAAAAATAGTGTTAAAATGAAATTTTTGAAAAATAAAATGAATATATATATATATATATATATATATATATATATATATATATATATATATATATATATATATATATTTATAAATATAAATTAATAGTAGTGTAAATAAAAAAATATTTTATATATAACCCCACGCTTTGTTTTATATAATAAAACAAAGCGTGGGGTGCTTTTTAAGACATTATCAAAATTATAATCCTTCTACTCTGTTACGTTTTCATGTAGCGTTGCAGTAGTGATGTATTTGAGTAAGAATGCGAAATTAGGTTGCGTGAGCACGGTAATGAAGGAGTATTAAGGAACATCGTAAGTGCATGCTGGTAAGTTAGTTGCCTCGAGAATGTCGAGTTGCACTTCGTAAAAGTGGCCGATGTAGTGTGTCGCTCGATCAGTTACCGATGCGGAAACTAAGTTTCAGCCCCTTGGACAGTGGTGATTACCCCGGAGGAGCAACTGAAATTTCGTCGTCTTAAAGTACGCGAGTTTGGGTGTGAATAAGTAAGGTGCGGTTAGTGTGGAATTAGATAGAACAAATGTACATAATATTTATAGATGTAGATATATCACTATCCATGTTAATTTTACATGGATATATATATAGATATACAGTCTTGTAGTTTTTTGTTTTTTATTAATTGTAATTAAACGACACTGAATTTATTAGCTATTCGCATCGGTGACCTACAACTGTCGATTAGAATTTTAAAAGAAAAATTAACTCAAATAATTAATTTTTTCACAAGTTACAGACCTATTTTCATATTTTTTTTCATTTCTATTGCATTAAATTAATTTTTAGAAAGTATAGAATTAATATCCATTAAATCATCTCGACAATAGTATGCAAAATATCTTGATTCCGTTAACTAACAAAGCTATAATATTAAAAATGGTTGCCAAAATGAGGCGAAAAAAATTTTTCGATCGTAAAGCAGTCTCTGATGCTTCGCATCATGAGCCTTGCCATAGTTTAAAATTTAAAAAAAAGCTATTATAAATAAACCAAACTAAAAAGTAGAAAATAAATAATAGTTTAAAAAACCTAAAAACACGCTTTTTATAGAAAACCAAACTAAAAAATAGAAAATAAATTTTTATAAATTTAAATTAAGAATAGTGTAAAAAATTTCAATAAATATAAATTAATAATAGTGTGAATAAAAAAAATATTTTATTTAAAAAAAAGCGTGGGGTGCTTTTTAAGATATTATCAAAATAATAATCACTCTACTCATATCTGTCAGTAAAATATTTATAACTATTGACACCATGCACCCCACACTTTTTTTTAATTTTTTTTTTATTCACACTATTATGAATTTCTATTTATCGAAATTTTTTACACTATTCTTAATTTAAATTTATTAAAATTTATTTTCTATTTTTAGTTTGGTTTTCTATAAAAAGCGTGTTTTTAGTTTTTTTAAACTATTATTTATTTATTCGAAGTTCCATCCTTACCATCTCGATGTCTGGAAATCCACGACCGTGAGATTCTCAAGGCATTTTTTGCCCCGCACTACTCCTATGTGGAACCAGCTATCGGCAGAAATTTTCCAAACGGATACGACTTAGGGACCTTCAAGAAAAGAGCTTACTCATTCTTAAAAGGCCGGCAACGCAATTACAAGACCTCTGGTAGTGTAGTTGTCTATGGAAGGCGGTAATTACTTACCATCAGGTGAGCCTCCTGTCCTTCCTCGTCCTGTCTGTTTGCCCCCTCTTCTATTAAAAAAAAACTTATCCTCAGAATATATTTGGCTTTTCTTACCTTAATATTTCATGGAAGCACGGAGACAATGTTGTAATCTCTCTCGTTAGTTGCATTCGTAATGGATAAGATATAAAGAAGGCTACGATTAAAAAACAACGGTCGAATACGAGTTGGATCCGCATACCGAGGGTTCTGTATAATCTTGTAGGTAATCTTAGCTATACAAATAATTGCCAAATCTAATATATATATATATATATATATATATATATATATATATATATATATATATATATATATATATATATATATATGTATATATATATATATATATATATATATATATATATATATATATATATATATATATATATATATATATATATATATATATATATATATATATATTGTTTTTCGATATAATTTAAAGTCCCCTATATGTGTTTAAAAGTCGACGAGTGGCCAGCATTCTTGTAATACCTTAGAGTTGTTACAGTACGAAACTGGGGCGAAATATAAGAAAACTCTACCATCTAGCAAAAATTAAGGCTCTTTTCTTTAAAAACCCTCAAAAGCGTTTCGTTCAGAGGAAGCCTTAGAAATATCAAAGTAACGTCAGGTACCTAATAAGGTATTCAAACCTAATAAGGTAAATCTTTTCTGTGAAGTAAAGATTATATTGAGAATCACGGCGTAGGCATCACAATGACGAGCCTAACATTACGTTGCGGCGTGATATCAGACAATGTAATTTACCCTTTGAAATCAAATGAAATAAATCCTTAGAGAGTTCCAAGGATTGGTTCTGTTATCATATAGGAAGTGGCCCGATATAATATTAATAATAATTATATAATTATATACTTATAACTAAAATTTAAAGCATTATATAACATTCAAGGGACAAATTACACTGACTGATCTAACCCCAAAGTAAGCAAATTATTTGCTTGTGTTATGGGTGTTAGTCAACGATACTAATACATAGAAATACATATATAAATACTGGAATATATTTAATGTACACCCAAACCCAGAAATACAAACATTTATGCTCATCACACAAATGCTTCTCCCCGTCAGGGATCAAACCCAATCCCCGTCGATTGCGTAGTCAGGGTCACTAATCCCTCGACCAACGGGGCGGTCAAACGTGTTAAAATCAAACGTTAAAAGCATTAGAATATACTTTTAACATTTGCTTTTAACACGTCATGCACACCTTGAAAATTCTATCAGAGTTTGGCAATCTAAAAACGTTCGTAAAAAATTGAAGCATTAGGATTTATTTTTATCATATACACAACGAGAAAATTTATCAGGGTTTTGGTTTTCTTCGCTAGGATTAGAATAATAAATATTAAAATATGATATTTATCAATAAAATTTTAAAATACCAAAGCTGCTCATTCATTGACTGTTAGGTGGAATGAATTTCGCGGGTCATCCAGTAATACAGTTCTTTGGTATCAATTGATACTTTGATATTATTAAGGAATAAATAGAACTTTCACTTGGGCGCTGTCGAAAGTAATTCGTAACGTCATTCGCCCGTTCTTTATATCTATGGGAGGGATTTGCGAACGAAGGGCAGAAAGACGATTATTTGGATTCAGGTACGATTATTAGATAAGTAGATACAGATTTATCTTAAGCCAATTCCCGAACGGTTTAAATAAAGAAAAATTCAGGTGTTTATTTTTTGTAATACAAGATAGCAAACAAGCAGTTACATCTTCTGATGGAAGAGAAACCATTTCCTATAGACAACAAAGATGTTAATGGTGCGTTGTATCCGTGTGGCGGAATGACAATGCAAGCATAAGTCCACCGGCTACTTCACCCTCCAAACCGGAACGTGACAGTGACGCTATTGCATCAGGAATATGTAAAGCAGTGGTACCAAATACCCGGGCGACACGTAAAAAGAATTCCACCACCTAGTAATCACGATAATAGTGACAAATATAGCCAATCGGTCGCCTCTCACGACTTACCTGGCAGAAGAGCAGTTGGTCTATTCTTAAAAGAGCCCGGACCAACACGGGGCAAAACTTTCTTTGTTTCTGTTTCTTTTTTTTTTCTGTAACTGTGGTCTAGTGGTCCAGCGTTAGCATCGACCACATGAGGTCCCGGGTTCGATTCTTGGGTCGGGTATATAAAAAAAAGTGTTTTTTCAGTTTTCTGAGAAAAACAAAGTAGTCCGGGATTGGAAAGTGCCCGGTTGGCGATAGGTTGGCCACCTATCACATTTGTGGGACCAAGTATCTTCGGCTAATCATGGGTGCACTTGTTGTGCTTCTGCCTAGCCTTTCGGGGATATGGGCGTGAAGATACTTTTAACTGTGCCAAATTTCATACTTCACCGTTTGCGTTCTTGTCTTGCAAATGGGGGACAAAGTATTTTCTTCGCGTATAAATATATATATAGATTACCTTGCGATTTTCTTGCTAAATCTTATTTATGACTGATGTAATGCAACTTTAACAAAATGTAGGGTAAGAAATGAAAAAAACTTACCATAGTTCTGGTAAATGAAGAAGATCTCGGCGGCACGATATACCCACGTCGATCGTTTTCACCCACATCGAGAGCATAAACAGAAACACAGTTTATGTTGCCTTTTACTTTTATATCATAGGATAACAAACAAGCAGACGGCTCTCCTGATGGGAAGAGAAACCATTGCTTATAGCCAACAAAGATGTTAATGTCGCATTGTTAACTATGTTTTTTTTTATCATAAGATAGCAAACAACCAGATGGACCTCTCAATGGAGTGTCAACCACCGCCTATAGACACCAAAGGTGATGATGGTGCGTTGTTATCTTGTGGCGAGGTCTAATGACACATGCATAAGTTTACTGGCTACCTTACCCTCCAAATCGGAACACGACAGAATGGCAGTTGGTGTATTCTTCAAAGGAGCCCGGGATCAACACAGGGAAATGGCTTTGGATGACATTTGGCACACAGGTAGATGATGACCTGAAATATCACAAAGAATACTTTTTATTACGGAAAAATAAGTAGTCCCCGCGGAATTCACCAAAAACTGCTCGATGCACTGCAAAAACTATCATTCACACGATACGCATTATCTACTCGTATATCAATTATTCTGGCTATACCACATTTAGCCACACTACGGGTCATTGTGCGTAAAATGTATAGCAGCTATTCTGCCAACCCAGCTCATTCCAGAGATCTAGTATCTTAGACGAATGCTCAAATAGATCCTTGTATGTTTCACTCGGATTGAAGAACTGAGTTCTTAAGGCGATATCAGAGTGCTAAGTGTGAGTTTTTCTTTTCGCATTCGATCGTGAGCGCGTTTCGAGTTTACTAGGAATTTGTATGTGATTTGTACAGCGCCACCTAGTGGTAAACTGGTTTCTCACGTTTACCACTAGATGACGCTGTACAAATCACATACAAATTCCTAGTAAACTCCAAACGTGCTCACGATCGAATGCGAAAAGAAAAACTCACACTTAGCACTCAGACGGTTCACTCGAGTGAATACTTCATTTTTTTTCATTTTATGTTCATGTCAACGTTCATTTTTTTTTCAATATCTCGTCGACCGAACTCGTATATAGTCGTATATCGTGCAATACAAATGATTGTATTTTAACTTGTAGCTTCAAAGACATTGATAATTTTTAAATATATCAAAAACAGACGCGTATTTTGATCCGTCCACTTAGACGTTATTATGATTTATGACTATCATTCGATACCCTCCCTCTCTCTCGAGAGGGGGGGCCTCTCGCACTGTTCCTACAGTACCACATGCAGTCTTATTTAAATTTATAACATGTTTTGGGTGTTTTTAATATTAATAATGGCATTAAACCAGGTAGGCTGTGGACAAACTAGATATGGAAATAACGTCACTATCCTACGACTGTCTTCTTATTATTGGGAAGTTTGCCTCATTAAATTCTGTCCGGAGGTGATGCCAAGAGTCTTCAAAGAGAGTAATGATCGTGCAGGAAGCAAGGCAAGTTTGTCTGGACTAAAAGTTATTATAAAATGTAAGTATTATTATAAATGGGAAAATGTATGTGTGTATTTGTTTGTCTGTCTTTCACGGCAAAACGGAGCGTCGAATTGACGTAATATTTTAAGTGGAGATAGTTGAAGGGATGGAGAGTGACATAGGCTACTGTTTGTCTCTTTTTTAACCCCCCACTTCCCTAAAATGAGGGGTGGAATTTAAAGCTAGGGAAGTCGCGGGCAAACGCTAGTATAAAATAAATTCGTAGTGATAACTTTTTATTTTCTACTTTGCCTTTGTCGAATGAAAAAGATTTTCGAATTGCCTCATTCTCCCTAACATCTATTAAATTATCAGCAAAGCGTCGAAGAATAAGTAGCATTTAAAATTCAAATCCGATGGATCCTAACGAGCCTCGCCGAATATTTCAATGTTTATATCAGAAGCCGTCTTGAATTTAAATGGAGAGTCGAATATGATACAGTAATTAATAGTACTTAATGATTTAATTGATAAGGTTAATAGGTAACACTTTTCAAACAAAATATTTAGTTTGTTTTTAGGGCTTAGGGCACACAGGTAGATGGAATAGGGCATAAACAAATGTTTAGTTGGTTTTTAGGGCTTCAAAGCAAACTAGGAACTCTTGGGGCGGCTTGCAAGAAAATTCTTAAATGCATTTAGTCCCTTAAACATGTTTAGCAAATTTCAAAACGCCTTAAATGCTGTCACTTTAAACGTATTTTTATTTAGTGACTTAAAATGATTCAAGCATTTAGGTGCAAGCCGCCCTTGTAGTTTCGATACGTCCGTCCATCTGTCTGTTCACACTTTAGTTCAGGGATCCTTAGTACTAGAAGCTGTAACTTGTCATAAATATAAATATTAGTCCCAGCAACAAAGTGGTATCATAAAACTTTGAAAAATATTTTTTAAGGTAACTCTTCCACATGTAAAGTGGAGATGTTAAGTTTTTTCTCGCGTACTCCATATTGCAGCATATTGTTTAATAGGTTTTTAAATAATATTATAGGTTTGTGAAAACAAATTTTCAATTAAGGGACACGTTTGTTAAAAATTAAGCTTTAAAGTGACAGTATTTATTAAAGTCGACTGCCTCCCTCCCCTTTCTGCCAACTAAAAGATTGGTTTCGGAAATGGGAAAAAATCACGGTAGCAATAAATATAAGTAATTGTAAAAATAACAAAGAAAAATATCGACACGCAGGGATTGAACCTAGTCATACGTATGTAGAACTAGTTATACATATGTATATCTAGCGATCAGTACCATCGACGGAATCGATCATATAGAAAAGAAGAATTTTGCCACGTCAAGCCTGTCGACACTAGCTCAGCGATAGAGCATCCCGGCTTTAGGGAAAGGCTCGCAGGTTCAATCCCTGCGCGTCGATATTTTTCTTGGTTGTTTTTTATGTTTTTCAAGTTTTTCCAAGCACGGGGTGAGTGCTATAACACAAAAATAATAAATATAAAAAGTTTAAAAAAAAACTGTCACAGTTTAGAAGGCCTTAAGAGTTTTATATCCGTCACTGACGTTAAATTGGTTATATATTTATATTATAAAACATTAAAAGCCCGCTTCTTAATTCGCATTAATGTGTTGCGCAATTTCGGAACTCTACACTGCGCGTGGCCCAAAACGTACTTTACCGATTTTTAATCGATGAACCTGTCTCTGTATCCCGAGTTTGCTCGATAACATGAATATGAGTATCGCGACAAGTAGACAATGAATTTAAACAAAAATGTAAATTAAGAAAATCTGAATAAAGGAAACGCATTAATCTCAACGGAAAAGCAAAAGGATCACATTCAATTTCGACAAATGTCAGAAACTGAATTAGTGAAACCAAATGAAGTATATCATCTTTTAGAGATTTTTTTTATATAGAAAAGTATATATTTTTTAACTGCAATTATGTATATATTTTTTAACTGCACTAGAAATAGCTCTTTTTTAGGGTACCGTATCTAAAAGGTAAAACGGGACCCTATTACTAAGCCTCCGCTGACTGTCTGTCCGTCTGCCTGTCTGTCACCAGGCTGTATCTCATAAACCGTCATAACTAGAAAGCTAAAATTCTCACAAATTATGTATTTCCGTTTCTGCTATAACAAAAAATATTAAAATTAAAAAAATGAAAATATTAAGGGGGTTCCCATACAATAAACGTGTTTTTTTCGTATATTTTTGCTCTGAATTATAAAAGGTAACAGGTAGATACTTAAAATTTTCACAAAATGTTTATTTGTATATTCTCTTTAAAATAAATAATTAAATAAAAATAAAGTAACTATTAAAGGGGGGGGGGCTCCCATACAATAAACGTAATTTGTAACAACAAACGTGATTTTCTTTTATAGGTTATTTATAGGTTATGGTACAGAACCCTTCGTGCTCGAGTCCGACTCGCACCTGGTCGTTTTTTTTATAGTAAGTGCGTGTTACATAATTAATTTTATATATTAAGAGCTTAGAAATAAAAGTACTGTTCACGTAATACGGCTAAAGCCTCATTCAAAACACAATTTATCTTAGTAATCTTCAGCCAGTCAAATGACAAGCCTCTGATTATCCGAATCAGACGTCTTTCAGTACAAATTTGTGTTCCCAAAACCCTTAACTTGAATCCCCATTCATCATTGAACTCTATGTAAATCAATTTCGTATTCAAAATCGGTTTGATTGGAGACTTCATTATTTATGGCATCCGTTGTTGTCAATTCTCAAGAATTTTGAAGTACATTTAAGGTCATACAAAAGCTCATGGAGTAATTTATATAATCAGTGGTCATAACTCTAAACATGTAAAAATTTTAGGTTGCATTATCACAGACACCCGGTTTTATAATTGTTACGAGAGAAACGCACAATAGTTTATTTCCAGACATTGAGACGGTGAGAGTGGAATTTCAAATTTTATCGCGATGATGCTGGAATCGATGGCAGGAATTAATCCAAATAACTCGTTGGAACAATCCCTTAACTCGTTGGAATACTCACTTATTTGGGGTTAGATCAGTAAGTGTAATTTGTCCCGTAAAAATTATTATTATTATTTAAGGAAGCCGTCGCTTTAATTCCAAATTCAAAAACATTCAACCAAGTTTAATAGCAATAGGGTTCTCGCTTATAAAGAAAATTTGTACAGCGTTTGACCCTGTAGACCATCTCTGTAACTTCTCGCTAAGTTGAGGTATTTTAAGCTGAAAGGTTCTGAATTTAGGGTTAAAATATAAATTTAATATTCAGGTTTAGTAAAAAAATATATTAAATCACAAATTAAATTGCCCAAATGTGTGTTTTAAGTACAATTTTAATTAATCAGCACTACCGACCTTCCGTGAATCAAAAAGTTTTAAACATAAAATGTGACAGAACTCCAGAATAAAAGAACTCAAAAATATTATCATTTCATTTTCTTTATCAATTTATTGAAAATGAAATTCAAACAATTTTACAGTACTTGATGCGATCGGCCTCAAGTACTACAAAAATATAGTATCAGCAAAATTTATCGAATAATTTAATATATAATAAACCTATATTAGAATTTAACGGACACTTTAATAACAAATAAATTTTAAAAATTAATATGCTTTGAAGTCATTAAAATAACCAAGCGTGTTCCATTATTCTTATTTCTAAATCAAGCAAAGATTTTTTTCTTCTATCCTAAAGTTAACACTCTTATTAATGACCAACCTAAGAAGTAAGAAATATGCCAGATATGTAAGACGCAAAATGTTAAAGAAACTATAGTATAGCATGCAGGAAATTGAAAAGTGTTTATTACTTTAGTCGAAACTTACAACACAGAAGCTACTCTTAGTATCATCTTAAAGCACAGAATCTTATCTTTATATATATATATATATATATATATATATATATATATATATATATATATATATATATATATATATATATATAAAAGAAAGTCGTGTTAGTTACTCCACTTATAACTCAAGAAAGGCTGAACCAATTTAGCTGAAAATTGGCAGGGAGGTAGTTTAGAGCCAGGAGAAGGACATAGAATACTTTTTTTTCCAATTAAAAAATAAATCTGCTTATTTATTGCCATTAAGGCGGAACAAAGTTTGCCGGGTCAGCTAGTATTTTATAAAAGTACTAGATGTATTGTGAGCCGTACAAATATCACCTATACACCATACACGACTGATTGAAAAACAATTGATGATTTAAAAAAACTGAGCCGTCACGGGACGCCTGGCAGATGTGAAACATCGGGGTCGCGTTGTTGGTTGCCATGGCGACACGTCGCCAAACCGTACACGCTACTAAATATGGACTGTATACTTCGCTGTATACCCAACCTTAGTACATAATATTATAGCGTGGCGACCCGTCGCCAACCGCGTCGCCACGCCAACGATCCGGTTTACACCTGCGCCAATAGATGTTTCACATCAAAAATCTGTTTCACTGAAGGAACATTTAAAAGATGAAACTATCTAATGGTACCATTTAATTAAATAAAAGTATCTTATAATATGAAAAATTAGGAGTTGGAAAATTTTGATTTCTCGTCAAAAGTTGGTCTAAAATGTAAAATGCTCCTTAAAGCTCAGAATATTTTATAATAGTACTAGACATATTGTGAGCCGCACAAAATGTATCACCTGCAGACGATATATAGATATAGCCCGATATAACATGTAGCCGCGTCATTAGTGTGATAAATTCTTTTGGAATGTATTTTGTTTTAAAATATATAATGTTGCATTTTGTTTTAGTGAGTAAATGTATACGAAGTAATTGTAGTAAATGTAATAACGTCGTACGTCCAAAACAGCTTTATCTAATATATTTATTCTGATGTAGAGAGTTGTACCGTTATTTATGAGAACAGCGATGAAGATTGATCAAATTCTTTGAAAATATAATTTTTATTACAATTTATAATATTTTCTTTCAATTTGATTCTAATTATTCAAATAATAACAAGTTTAATTGAAAGATAAATGTTGCCATTGGAGTACCCATGACTGTTCTAAGAGGTTTTTTTGGAAGTGTTGCACCCATTTCATATTTTTGTACTTTTTGTAGTAATAATAGACATAATAAGCTACATTGTGTATTTTTTGTGATTATACGTTTGCGTGAACTTTAAAACGATCGTGAACTTTATTTTCTTTTTTTTAGTAGAAAATAGGATATAAGAATTTTATAAAAATATATAATATAACTAATATTATTCTAATGAATAGTTTATGCTTAATTAGTGTAGCTGTAGCTGTAGTGTATCTGTAGCTGTAGTGTATCTGTAGCTGTAGTGTAGCTGTAGCTGTAGCTGTAGCTGTAGTGTAGCTGTAGCTGTAGTGTATCTGTAGCTGTAGTGTATCTGTAGCTGTAGTGTAGCTGTAGCTGTAGCTGTAGCTGTAACTTTAGTGTAGCTGTAGCTGTAGCTGTAGCTGTAGTGTAGCTGTAGTGTAGCTGTAGCTGTAGTGTAGCTGTAACTTTAGTGTAGCTGTAGCTGTAGCTGTAGCTGTAGTGTAGCTGTAGTGTAGCTGTAGCTGTAGTGTAGCTGTAACTTTAGTGTAGCTGTAGCTGTAGCTGTAGCTGTAGTGTAGCTGTAGTGTAGCTGTAGCTGTAGTGTATCTGTAGCTGTAGTGTAGCTGTAGCTGTAGTGTATCTGTAGCTGTAGTGTAGCTGTAGCTGTAGTGTAGCTGTAACTGTAGTGTAGCTGTAACTTTAGTGTAGCTGTAGCTGTAGCTGTAGCTGTAGTGTAGCTGTAGTGTAGCTGTAGTGTATCTGTAGCTGTAGTGTAGCTGTAGCTGTAGCTGTAGCTGTAGTGTAGCTGTAGCTGTAGTGTATCTGTAGCTGTAGTGTATCTGTAGCTGTAGTGTAGCTGTAGCTGTAGCTGTAGCTGTAACTTTAGTGTAGCTGTAGCTGTAGCTGTAGCTGTAGTGTAGCTGTAGTGTAGCTGTAGCTGTAGTGTAGCTGTAACTTTAGTGTAGCTGTAGCTGTAGCTGTAGCTGTAGTGTAGCTGTAGTGTAGCTGTAGCTGTAGTGTAGCTGTAACTTTAGTGTAGCTGTAGCTGTAGCTGTAGCTGTAGTGTAGCTGTAGTGTAGCTGTAGCTGTAGTGTATCTGTAGCTGTAGTGTAGCTGTAGCTGTAGTGTATCTGTAGCTGTAGTGTAGCTGTAGCTGTAGTGTAGCTGTAACTGTAGTGTAGCTGTAACTTTAGTGTAGCTGTAGCTGTAGCTGTAGCTGTAGTGTAGCTGTAGTGTAGCTGTAACTGTAGTGTAGCTGTAGCTGTAGTGTAGCTGTAGCTGTAGTGTAGCTGTAACTGTAGTGTAGCTGTAACTTTAGTGTAGCTGTAGCTGTAGCTGTAGCTGTAGTGTAGCTGTAGTGTAGCTGTAGCTGTAGTGTAGCTGTAGCTGTAGTGTAGCTGTAGCTGTAGTGTAGCTGTAGCTGTAGTGTAGCTGTAGTGTAGCTGTAGTGTAGCTGTAGCTGTAGTGTAGCTGTAGTGTAGCTGTAACTGTAGTGTAGCTGTAGCTGTAGTGTAGCTGTAGCTGTAGTGTAGCTGTAACTGTAGTGTAGCTGTAACTTTAGTGTAGCTGTAGCTGTAGCTGTAGCTGTAGTGTAGCTGTAGTGTAGCTGTAGCTGTAGTGTAGCTGTAGCTGTAGTGTAGCTGTAGCTGTAGTGTAGCTGTAGCTGTAGTGTAGCTGTAGTGTAGCTGTAGTGTAGCTGTAGCTGTAAGGTAGCTGTAGCTGTAGTGTAGCTGTAACTGTAGTGTAGCTGTAGCTGTATTGTAGCTGTAGTGTAGCTGTAGCTGTAGTGTAGCTGTAGCTTTAGTGTAGCTGTAGCTGTAGCTGTAGTGTAGCTGTAGCTTTAGTGTAGCTGTAGCTGTAGTGTAGCTGTAGCTGTAGTGTAGCTGTAGCTGTAGTGTAGCTGTAGCTGTAGTGTAGCTGTAGCTGTAGTGTAGCTGTAGATGTAGTGTAGCTGTAGTGTAGCTGTAGTGTAGCTGTAGCTGTAGTGTAGCTGTAGCTGTAGTGTAGCTGTAGCTGTAGTGTAGCTGTAGCTGTAGTGTAGCTGTAGTGTAGCTGTAGCTGTAGTGTAGCTGTAGCTTTAGTGTAGCTGTAGCTGTAGTGTATCTGTAGCTGTAGTGTAGCTGTAGCTGTAGTGTAGCTGTAGCTGTAGTGTAGCTGTAGCTGTAGTGTAGCTGTAGCTGTAGTGTAGCTGTAGTGTAGTTGTAGCTGTAGCTGTAGTGTAGCTGTAGCTGTAGTGTAGCTGTAGATGTAGTGTAGCTGTAGTGTAGCTGTAGTGTAGCTGTAGCTGTAGTGTAGCTGTAGCTGTAGTGTAGCTGTAGCTGTAGTGTAGCTTTAGCTGTAGTGTAGCTGTAGTGTAGCTGTAGCTGCAGTGTAGCTGTAGCTGTAGCTGTAGCTGTAGCTGTAGCTGTAGTGTAGCTGTAGTGTAGCTGTAGCTGTAGTGTAGCTGTAGCTTTAGTGTAGCTGTAGCTGTAGTGTATCTGTAGCTGTAGTGTAGCTGTAGCTGTAGTGTAGCTGTAGCTGTAGTGTAGCTGTAGTGTAGCTGTAGCTTTAGTGTAGCTGTAGTGTAGCTGTAGCTGTAGCTGTAGTGTAGCTGTAGTGTAGCTGTAGCTGTAGTGTAGCTGTAACTGTAGCTGTAGTGTAGCTGTAGTGTAGCTGTAGCTTTAGTGTAGCTGTAGCTGTAGCTTTAGTGTAGCTGTAGCTTTAGTGTAGCTGTAGTGTAGCTGTAGCTGTAGTGTAGCTGTAACTGTAGCTGTAGTGTAGCTGTAGTGTAGCTGCAGCTGTAGTGTAGCTGTAACTGTAGCTGTAGTGTAGCTGTAGTGTAGCTGTAGCTGTAGTGTAGCTGTAGCTTTAGTGTAGCTGTAGCTTTAGTGTAGCTGTAGTGTAGCTGTAGCTGTAGTGTAGCTGTAACTGTAGCTGTAGTGTAGCTGTAGTGTAGCTGTAGTTGTAGTGTAGCTGTAGTGTAGCTGTAGCTGTAGTGTATCTGTAGCTGTAGCTGTAGTGTATCTGTAGCTGTAGCTGTAGCTGTAGTGTAGCTGTAGCTGTAGTGTAGCTGTAGCTGTAGTGTAGCTGTAGCTGTAGTGTAGCTGTAGTGTAGCTGTAGCTGTAGTGTAGCTGTAGCTGTAGTGTAGCTGTAGCTGTAGTGTGGCTGTAGCTGTAGTGTAGCTGTAGTGTAGCTGTAGCTGTAGTGTATCTGTAGCTGTAGCTGTAGTGTAGCTGTAGCTGTAGTGTAGCTGTAGTGTAGCTGTAGTGTAGCTGTAGCTGTAGTGTAGCTGTAGTGTAGCTGTAGCTGTAGTGTAGCTGTAACTGTAGCTGTAGTGTAGCTGTAGTGTAGCTGTAGCTTTAGTGTAGCTGTAGCTGTAGCTGTAGCTGTAGTGTAGCTGTAGTGTAGCTGTAGTGTAGCTGTAGCTGTAGTGTAGCTGTAACTGTAGCTTTAGTGTAGCTGTAGTGTAGCTGTAGCTGTAGTGTAGCTTTAGCTTTAGTGTAGCTGTAGTGTAGCTGTAGCTGTAGTGTAGCTGTAACTGTAGCTGTAGTGTAGCTGTAGTGTAGCTGTAGTTGTAGTGTAGCTGTAGCTGTAGCTGTAGCTGTAGTGTAGCTGTAGTGTAGCTGTAGCTGTAGTGTAGCTGTAGCTGTAGTGTAGCTGTAGCTGTAGTGTATCTGTAGCTGTAGTGTAGCTGTAGCTGTAGCTGTAGCTGTAGCTGTAGCTGTAGTGTAGCTGTAGCTGTAGCTGTAGCTGTAGCTGTAGCTGTAGCTGTAGTGTAGCTGTAGCTGTAGTGTATCTGTAGCTGTAGTGTAGCTGTAGCTGTAGTGTAGCTGTAGCTGTAGTGTAGCTGTAGTGTAGCTGTAGCTGTAGTGTAGCTGTAGCTGTAATGTAGCTGTAGCTGTAGCTGTAGTGTAGCTGTAGTGTAGCTGTAGTTGTAGTGTAGTTGTAGCTGTAGCTGTAGTGTAGCTGTAGCTGTAGTGTAGCTGTAGTGTAGCTGTAGCTGTAGTGTAGCTGTTGCTGTAGTGTAGCTGTAGTGTAGCTGTAGCTGTAGTGTAGCTGTAGCTGTAGTGTATCTGTAGCTGTAGTGTAGCTGTAGCTGTAGTGTAGCTGTAGTGTAGCTGTAGTGTAGCTGTAGTGTATCTGTAGCTGTAGTGTATCTGTAGCTGTAGTGTAGCTGTAGCTGTAGTGTAGCTGTAGCTGTAGTGTAGCTGTAGCTGTAGTGTAGCTGTAGCTGTAGTGTAGCTGTAGCTGTAGTGTAGCTGTAGCTGTAGTGTAGCTGTAGTGTAGCTGTAGTGTAGCTGTAGTGTAGCTGTAGTGTAGCTGTAGTGTAGCTGTAGTGTAGCTGTAGTGTATCTGTAGCTGTAGTGTAGCTGTAGCTGTAGTGTAGCTGTAGCTGTAGTGTAGCTGTAGCTGTAGTGTAGCTGTAGCTGTAGTGTAGCTGTAGCTGTAGTGTAGCTGTAGCTGTAGTGTAGCTGTAGCTGTAGCTGTAGCTGTAGTGTAGCTGTAGCTGTAGTGTATCTGTAGCTGTAGTGTATCTGTAGCTGTAGTGTAGCTGTAGCTGTAGTGTAGCTGTAGTGTAGCTGTAGCTATAGTGTAGCTGTAGCTGTAGCTGTAGCTGTAGTGTAGCTGTAGCTGTAGCTGTAGCTGTAGTGTATCTGTAGCTGTAGTGTAGCTGTAGTGTAGCTGTAGTGTAGCTGTAGCTGTAGTGTAGCTGTAGTATAGCTGTATTGTAGCTGTAGTGTAGCTGTAGCTGTAGTGTAGCTGTAGTGTATCTGTAGCTGTAGTGTAGCTGCAGCTGTAGTGTAGATGTAGTGTATCTGTAGCTGTAGTGTAGATGTAGTGTATCTGTAGCTGTAGTGTAGCTGTAGCTGTAGTGTATCTGTAGCTGTAGTGTAGCTGTAGCTGTAGTGTAGCTGTAGCTGTAGTGTAGCTGTAGTGTAGCTGTAGCTGTAGTGTAGCTGTAGCTGTACTGTAGCTGTAACTGTAGTGTAGCTGTAGCTGTAGTGTAGCTGTAGCTGTAGTGTAGCTGTAGTGTAGCTGTAGTGTAGCTGCAGCTGTAGTGTAGCTGTAACTGTAGCTGTAGTGTAGCTGTAGTGTAGCTGTAGCTGTAGTGTAGCTGTAGCTTTAGTGTAGCTGTAGCTTTAGTGTAGCTGTAGTGTAGCTGTAGCTGTAGCTGTAGCTGTAGTGTATCTGTAGCTGTAGTGTAGCTGTAGTGTAGCTGTAGTGTAGCTGTAGCTGTAGTGTAGCTGTAGTATAGCTGTATTGTAGCTGTAGTGTAGCTGTAGCTGTAGTGTAGCTGTAGTGTATCTGTAGCTGTAGTGTAGCTGCAGCTGTAGTGTAGATGTAGTGTATCTGTAGCTGTAGTGTAGATGTAGTGTATCTGTAGCTGTAGTGTAGCTGTAGCTGTAGTGTATCTGTAGCTGTAGTGTAGCTGTAGCTGTAGTGTAGCTGTAGCTGTAGTGTAGCTGTAGTGTATCTGTAGCTGTAGTGTAGCTGTAGCTGTAGTGTAGCTGTAACTGTAGTGTAGCTGTAGCTGTAGTGTAGCTGTAGCTGTAGTGTAGCTGTAGTGTAGCTGTAGTGTAGCTGCAGCTGTAGTGTAGCTGTAACTGTAGCTGTAGTGTAGCTGTAGTGTAGCTGTAGCTGTAGTGTAGCTGTAGCTTTAGTGTAGCTGTAGCTTTAGTGTAGCTGTAGTGTAGCTGCAGCTGTAGTGTAGCTGTAGCTGTAGCTGTAGTGTGGCTGTAGTGTAGCTGTAGCTGTAGTGTAGCTGTAGCTGTAGTGTATCTGTAGCTGTAGTGTAGCTGTAGCTGTAGTGTAGCTGTTACTGTAGTGTAGCTGTAGCTGTAGTGTAGCTGTAGCTGTAGTGAAGCTGTAGCTGTAGTGTAGCTGTAGGTATCTGTAGCTGTAGTGTAGCTGTAGCTGTAGTGTAGCTGTAGTGTCGCTGTAGTGTAGCTGTAGCTGTAGTGTATCTGTAGCTGTAGTGTAGCTGTAGCTGTAGTGTAGCTGTAGCTGTAGTGTAGTTGTAGTGTAGCTGTAGCTATAGTGTAGCTGAAGCTGTAGTGTATCTGTAGCTGTAGTGTAGCTGTAGCTGTAGCTGTAGTGTATCTGTAGCTGTAGTGTAGCTGTAGTGTAGCTGTAGCTGTAGTGTAGCTGTAGTATAGCTGTATTGTAGATGTAGTGTATCTGTAGCTGTAGTGTAGCTGTAGTGTATCTGTAGCTGTAGTGTATCTGTAGCTGTAGTGTAGCTGTAGCTGTAGTGTAGCTGTAGTGTAGCTGTAGGTATCTGTTGCTGTAGTGTAGCTGTAGCTGTAGCTGTAGTGTATCTGTAGCTGTAGTGTAGCTGTAGCTGTAGTGTATCTGTAGCTGTAGTGTAGCTGTAGCTGTAGTGTAGCTGTAGTGTAGCTGTAGCTGTAGTGTAGCTGTAGTGTAGCTGTAGGTATCTGTTGCTGTAGTGTAGCTGTAGGTATCTGTTGCTGTAGTGTAGCTGTAGCTGTAGCTGTAGTGTATCTGTAGCTGTAGTGTAGCTGTAGCTGTAGCTGTAGCTGTAGTGTAGCTGTAGTGTAGCTGTAGTGTAGCTGTAGTGTAGCTGTAGCTGTAGTGTAGCTGTAGCTGTAGTGTAGCTGTAGTGTAGCTGTGGCTGTAGCTGTAGTGTAGCTGTAGCTGTAGTGTAGCTGTAGTGTAGCTGTAGCTGTAGTGTAGCTGTAGTGTAGCTGTAGTGTATCTGTGGCTGTAGTGTAGCTGTAGCTGTAGTGTAGCTGTAGTGTAGCTGTAGCTGTAGCTGTAGCTGTAGTGTAGCTGTAGTGTAGCTGTAGCTGTAGTGTATCTGTAGCTGTAGTGTAGCTGTAGTGTAGCTGTAGCTGTAGTGTATCTGTAGCTGTAGTGTAGCTGTAGGTATCTGTTGCTGTAGTGTAGCTGTAGTGTCGCTGTAGTGTATCTGTAGCTGTAGTGTAGCTGTAGCTGTAGTGTATCTGTAGCTGTAGTGTAGCTGTAGCTGTAGTGTAGCTGTAGCTGTAGTGTAGCTGTAGCTGTAGTGTAGCTGTATTGTAGCTGTAGTGTAGCTGTAGCTGTAGTGTAGCTGTAGCTGTAGTGTAGCTGTAGTGTAGCTGTAGTGTAGCTGTAGCTATAGTGTAGCTGTAGCTGTAGTGTAGCTGTAGCTGTAGTGTAGCTGTAGCTGTAGTGTAGCTGTAGTGTAGCTGTAGCTGTAGTGTGGCTGTAGGTATCTGTTGCTGTAGTGTAGCTGTAGTGTAGCTGTAGCTTTAGTGTAGCTGTAGCTGTAGCTGTAGCTGTAGTGTAGCTGTAGTGTAGCTGTAGCTGTAGTGTATCTGTAGCTGTAGTGTAGCTGTAGTGTAGCTGTAGCTGTAGTGTATCTGTAGCTGTAGTGTAGCTGTAGGTATCTGTTGCTGTAGTGTAGCTGTAGTGTAGCTGTAGCTTTAGTGTAGCTGTAGCTGTAGCTGTAGCTGTAGTGTAGCTGTAGTGTAGCTGTAGCTGTAGTGTAGCTGTAGCTGTAGTGTCGCTGTAGTGTATCTGTAGCTGTAGTGTAGCTGTAGCTGTAGTGTATCTGTAGCTGTAGTGTAGCTGTAGCTGTAGTGTAGCTGTAGCTGTAGTGTAGCTGTAGTGTAGCTGTAGCTGTAGTGTAGCTGTAGCTGTACTGTAGCTGTAGCTGTAGTGTAGCTGTAGCTGTAGTGTAGCTGTAGATGTAGTGTAGCTGTAGATGTAGTGTAGCTGTAGCTGTAGTGTAGCTGTAGATGTAGTGTAGCTGTAGTGTAGCTGTAGTGTAGCTGTAGCTGTAGTGTAGCTGTAGCTGTAGTGTAGCTGTAGCTGTAGTGTAGCTGTAGCTGTAGTGTAGCTGTAGTGTAGCTGTAGCTGTAGCTGTAGTGTAGCTGTAGCTGTAGTGTAGCTGTAGCTGTAGTGTAGCTGTAGATATAGTGTAGCTGTAGTGTAGCTGTAGTGTAGCTGTAGCTGTAGTGTAGCTGTAGCTGTAGTGTAGCTGTAGCTGTAGTGTAGCTGTAGCTGTAGTGTAGCTGTAGTGTAGCTGTAGCTGTAGTGTAGCTGTAGCTGTAGTGTAGCTGTAGTGTAGCTGTAGTGTAGCTGTAGCTGTAGTGTATCTGTAGCTGTAGTGTAGCTGTAGCTGTAGTGTAGCTGTAGTGTAGCTGTAGCTGTAGCTGTAGCTGTAGCTGTAGTGTAGCTGTAGTGTAGCTGTAGCTGTAGTGTAGCTGTAGCTTTAGTGTAGCTGTAGCTGTAGCTGTAGCTGTAGCTGTAGTGTAGCTGTAGTGTAGCTGTAGCTGTAATGTAGCTGTAGCTTTAGTGTAGCTGTAGCTGTAGCTGTAGCTGTAGTGTAGCTGTAGCTGTAGCTGTAGTGTAGCTGTAGCTGTAGTGTAGCTGTAGCTGTAGTGTAGCTGTAACTGTAGTGTAGCTGTAGCTGTAGTGTAGCTGTAGTGTAGCTGTAACTGTAGTGTAGCTGTAGCTGTAGTGTAGCTGTAGCTGTAGTGTAGCTGTAACTGTAGTGTAGCTGTAACTTTAGTGTAGCTGTAGCTGTAGCTGTAGCTGTAGTGTAGCTGTAGTGTAGCTGTAGCTGTAGCTGTAGCTGTAGTGTAGCTGTAGTGTAGCTGTAGCTGTAGTGTAGCTGTAGTTGTAGCTGTAGTGTAGCTGTAGCTGTAGTGTAGCTGTAGTGTAGCTGTAGCTGTAGTGTAGCTGTAGCTGTAGTGTAGCTGTAGCTGTAGTGTAGCTGTAACTGTAGTGTAGCTGTAGCTGTAGTGTAGCTGTAGTGTAGCTGTAACTGTAGTGTAGCTGTAGCTGTAGTGTAGCTGTAGCTGTAGTGTAGCTGTAACTGTAGTGTAGCTGTAACTTTAGTGTAGCTGTAGCTGTAGCTGTAGTGTAGCTGTAGTGTAGCTGTAGCTGTAGTGTATCTGTAGCTGTAGTGTAGCTGTAGCTGTAGTGTAGCTGTAGCTGTAGTGTAGCTGTAGCTGTAGTGTAGCTGTAGTGTAGCTGTAGTGTAGCTGTAGCTGTAGTGTAGCTGTAGCTGTAGTGTAGCTGTAACTGTAGTGTAGCTGTAGCTGTATTGTAGCTGTAGTGTAGCTGTAGCTGTAGTGTAGCTGTAGCTTTAGTGTAGCTGTAGCTGTAGCTGTAGCTGTAGTGTAGCTGTAGCTTTAGTGTAGCTGTAGCTGTAGTGTAGCTGTAGCTGTAGTGTAGCTGTAGCTGTAGCTGTAGTGTAGCTGTAGCTGTAGTGTAGCTGTAGCTGTAGTGTAGCTGTAGATGTAGTGTAGCTGTAGTGTAGCTGTAGTGTAGCTGTAGCTGTAGTGTAGCTGTAGCTGTAGTGTAGCTGTAGCTGTAGTGTAGCTGTAGCTGTAGTGTAGCTGTAGTGTAGCTGTAACTGTAGCTGTAGTGTAGCTGTAGTGTAGCTGTAGCTGTAGTGTAGCTTTAGCTTTTGTGTAGCTGTAGTGTAGCTGTAGCTGTAACTGTAGTGTAGCTGTAGCTGCAGTGTAGCTGTAGCTGTAGCTGTAGCTGTAGCTGTAGTGTAGCTGTAGTGTAGCTGTAGCTGTAGTGTAGCTGTAGCTGTAGTGTAGCTGTAGCTGTAGTGTAGCTGTAGCTGTAGTGTAGCTGTAGCTGTAGTGTAGCTGTAGCTGTAGTGTAGCTGTAACTGTAGTGTAGCTGTAGCTGTATTGTAGCTGTAGTGTAGCTGTAGCTGTAGTGTAGCTGTAGCTTTAGTGTAGCTGTAGCTGTAGCTGTAGCTGTAGTGTAGCTGTAGCTTTAGTGTAGCTGTAGCTGTAGTGTAGCTGTAGCTGTAGTGTAGCTGTAGCTGTAGCTGTAGTGTAGCTGTAGCTGTAGTGTAGCTGTAGCTGTAGTGTAGCTGTAGATGTAGTGTAGCTGTAGTGTAGCTGTAGTGTAGCTGTAGCTGTAGTGTAGCTGTAGCTGTAGTGTAGCTGTAGCTGTAGTGTAGCTGTAGTGTAGCTGTAGCTGTAGTGTAGCTGTAGCTGTAGTGTAGCTGTAGTGTAGCTGTAACTGTAGCTGTAGTGTAGCTGTAGTGTAGCTGTAGCTGTAGTGTAGCTTTAGCTTTAGTGTAGCTGTAGTGTAGCTGTAGCTGTAACTGTAGTGTAGCTGTAGCTGCAGTGTAGCTGTAGCTGTAGCTGTAGCTGTAGCTGTAGTGTAGCTGTAGTGTAGCTGTAGCTGTAGTGTAGCTGTAGCTTTAGTGTAGCTGTAGCTGTAGTGTATCTGTAGCTGTAGTGTAGCTGTAGCTGTAGTGTAGCTGTAGCTGTAGTGTATCTGTAGCTGTAGTGTAGCTGTAGCTGTAGTGTAGCTGTAGATGTAGTGTAGCTGTAGTGTAGCTGTAGTGTAGCTGTAGCTGTAGTGTAGCTGTAGCTGTAGTGTAGCTGTAGCTGTAGTGTAGCTGTAGCTGTAGTGTAGCTGTAGTGTAGCTGTAGCTTTAGTGTAGCTGTAGCTGTAGTGTATCTGTAGCTGTAGTGTAGCTGTAGCTGTAGTGTAGCTGTAACTGTAGTGTAGCTGTAGCTGTAGTGTAGCTGTAGCTGTAGCTGTAGCTGTAGCTGTAGTGTAGCTGTAGTGTAGCTGTAGCTGTAGTGTAGCTGTAGCTTTAGTGTAGCTGTAGCTGTAGCTGTAGCTGTAGTGTAGCTGTAGCTGTAGCTGTAGTGTAGCTGTAGCTGTAGTGTAGCTGTAGCTGTAGTGTAGCTGTAACTGTAGTGTAGCTGTAGCTGTAGTGTAGCTGTAGTGTAGCTGTAACTGTAGTGTAGCTGTAGCTGTAGTGTAGCTGTAGCTGTAGTGTAGCTGTAACTGTAGTGTAGCTGTAACTTTAGTGTAGCTGTAGCTGTAGCTGTAGCTGTAGTGTAGCTGTAGTGTAGCTGTAGCTGTAGTGTAGCTGTAGCTGTAGCTGTAGTGTAGCTGTAGCTGTAGCTGTAGTGTAGCTGTAGCTGTAGTGTAGCTGTAGTGTAGCTGTAGCTGTAGTGTAGCTGTAGCTGTAGTGTAGCTGTAGCTGTAGTGTAGCTGTAACTGTAGTGTAGCTGTAGCTGTAGTGTAGCTGTAGTGTAGCTGTAACTGTAGTGTAGCTGTAGCTGTAGTGTAGCTGTAGCTGTAGTGTAGCTGTAACTGTAGTGTAGCTGTAACTTTAGTGTAGCTGTAGCTGTAGCTGTAGCTGTAGTGTAGCTGTAGTGTAGCTGTAGCTGTAGTGTATCTGTAGCTGTAGTGTAGCTGTAGCTGTAGTGTAGCTGTAGCTGTAGTGTAGCTGTAGCTGTAGTGTAGCTGTAGTGTAGCTGTAGTGTAGCTGTAGCTGTAGTGTAGCTGTAGCTGTAGTGTAGCTGTAACTGTAGTGTAGCTGTAGCTGTATTGTAGCTGTAGTGTAGCTGTAGCTGTAGTGTAGCTGTAGCTTTAGTGTAGCTGTAGCTGTAGCTGTAGCTGTAGTGTAGCTGTAGCTTTAGTGTAGCTGTAGCTGTAGTGTAGCTGTAGCTGTAGTGTAGCTGTAGTGTAGCTGTAGCTGTAGCTGTAGTGTAGCTGTAGCTGTAGTGTAGCTGTAGCTGTAGTGTAGCTGTAGATGTAGTGTAGCTGTAGTGTAGCTGTAGTGTAGCTGTAGCTGTAGTGTAGCTGTAGCTGTAGTGTAGCTGTAGCTGTAGTGTAGCTGTAGCTGTAGTGTAGCTGTAGCTGTAGTGTAGCTGTAGTGTAGCTGTAGCTGTAGTGTAGCTGTAGCTTTAGTGTAGCTGTAGCTGTAGTGTATCTGTAGCTGTAGTGTAGCTGTAGCTGTAGTGTAGCTGTAGCTTTAGTGTAGCTGTAGCTGTAGTGTATCTGTAGCTGTAGTGTAGCTGTAGCTGTAGTGTAGCTGTAGATGTAGTGTAGCTGTAGCTGTAGTGTAGCTGTAGCTGTAGCTGTAGCTGTAGCTGTAGTGTAGCTGTAGTGTAGCTGTAGCTGTAGTGTAGCTGTAGCTTTAGTGTAGCTGTAGCTGTAGCTGTAGCTGTAGTGTAGCTGTAGCTGTAGCTGTAGTGTAGCTGTAGCTGTAGTGTAGCTGTAGCTGTAGTGTAGCTGTAACTGTAGTGTAGCTGTAGCTGTAGTGTAGCTGTAGTGTAGCTGTAACTGTAGTGTAGCTGTAGCTGTAGTGTAGCTGTAGCTGTAGTGTAGCTGTAACTGTAGTGTAGCTGTAGTGTAGCTGTAGCTTTAGTGTAGCTGTAGCTGTAGTGTAGCTGTAGTGTAGCTGTAGTGTAGCTGTAGTGTAGCTGTAGTTGTAGTGTAGCTGTAGCTTTAGTGTAGCTGTAGCTGTAGTGTAGCTGTAGCTGTAGTGTAGCTGTAACTGTAGTGTAGCTGTAGCTGTAGTGTAGCTGTAGTGTAGCTGTAGCTGTAGTGTAGCTGTAGCTTTAGTGTAGCTGTAGCTGTAGCTGTAGCTGTAGTGTAGCTATAGTGTAGCTGTAGCTTTAGTGTAGCTGTAGCTGTAGCTGTAGTGTAGCTGTAGCTTTAGTGTAGCTGTAGCTGTAGTGTAGCTGTAGCTGTAGTGTAGCTGTAGTGTATCTGTAGCTGTAGTGTAGCTGTAGCTGTAGTGTAGCTGTAGCTGTAGTGTAGCTGTAGCTGTAGTGTAGCTGTAGCTGTAGTATAGCTGTAGCTGTAGCTGTAGCTGTAGCTGTAGTGTAGCTGTAGTGTAGCTGTAGGTATCTGTAGCTTTAGTGTAGCTGTAGCTGTAGTGTAGCTGTAGTGTAGCTGTAGCTTTAGTGTAGCTGTAGTGTAGCTGTAGCTGTAGTGTAGCTGTAGTGTAGCTGTAGCTGTAGCTGTAGTGTAGCTGTAGCTGTAGTGTAGCTGTAACTGTAGCTGTAGTGTAGCTGTAGTGTAGCTGTAGCTTTAGTGTAGCTGTAGCTGTAGCTGTAGCTGTAGTGTAGCTGTAGTGTAGCTGTAGCTGTAACTGTAGCTGTAGTGTAGCTGTAGTGTAGCTGTAGCTTTAGTGTAGCTGTAGCTGTAGCTGTAGCTGTAGTGTAGCTGTTGTGTAGCTGCAGCTGTAGTGTAGCTGTAACTGTAGCTGTAGTGTAGCTGTAGTGTAGCTGTAGCTTTAGTGTAGCTGTAGCTTTAGTGTAGCTGTAGTGTAGCTGTAGCTGTAGTGTAGCTGTAACTGTAGCTGTAGTGTAGCTGTAGTGTAGCTGTAGTGTAGCTGTAGTTGTAGTGTAGCTGTAGCTGTAGCTGTAGCTGTAGTGTAGCTGTAGTGTAGCTGTAGCTGTAGTGTAGCTGTAGCTGTAGTGTAGCTGTAGCTGTAGTGTAGCTGTAGCTGTAGTGTAGCTGTAGCTGTAGTGTAGCTGTAGTGTAGCTGTAGCTGTAGTGTAGCTGTAGCTGTAGTGTAGCTGTAGTGTATCTGTAGCTGTAGTGTAGCTGTAGCTGTAGTGTATCTGTAACTGTAGTGTAGCTGTAGCTGTAGTGTAGCTGTAGCTGTAGTGTAGCTGTAGCTGTAGTGTAGCTGTAGCTGTAGTGTAGCTGTAGCTGTAGTGTAGCTGTAGCTGTAGTGTAGCTGTAGCTGTAGTGTAGCTGTAGCTGTAGTGTAGCTGTAGCTGTAGTGTAGCTGCAGCTGTAGTGTAGCTGTAGTGTAGCTGTAGCTTTAGTGTAGCTGTAGTGTAGCTGTAGCTGTAGCTGTAGTGTAGCTGTAGTGTAGCTGTAGCTGTAGTGTAGCTGTAACTGTAGCTGTAGTGTAGCTGTAGTGTAGCTGTAGCTTTAATGTAGCTGTAGCTGTAGCTTTAGTGTAGCTGTAGCTTTAGTGTAGCTGTAGTGTAGCTGTAGCTGTAGTGTAGCTGTAACTGTAGCTGTAGTGTAGCTGTAGTGTAGCTGCAGCTGTAGTGTAGCTGTAACTGTAGCTGTAGTGTAGCTGTAGTGTAGCTGTAGCTTTAATGTAGCTGTAGCTGTAGCTTTAGTGTAGCTGTAGCTTTAGTGTAGCTGTAGTGTAGCTGTAGCTGTAGTGTAGCTGTAACTGTAGCTGTAGTGTAGCTGTAGTGTAGCTGCAGCTGTAGTGTAGCTGTAACTGTAGCTGTAGTGTAGCTGTAGTGTAGCTGTAGCTGTAGTGTAGCTGTAGCTTTAGTGTAGCTGTAGCTTTAGTGTAGCTGTAGTGTAGCTGTAGCTGTAGTGTAGCTGTAACTGTAGCTGTAGTGTAGCTGTAGTGTAGCTGTAGTTGTAGTGTAGCTGTAGTGTAGCTGTAGCTGTAGCTGTAGTGTAGCTGTAGCTGTAGTGTAGCTGTAGCTGTAGTGTAGCTGTAGCTGTAGTGTAGCTGTAGTGTAGCTGTAGCTGTAGTGTAGCTGTAGCTGTAGTGTAGCTGTAGCTGTAGTGTGGCTGTAGCTGTAGTGTAGCTGTAGTGTAGCTGTAGCTGTAGTGTATCTGTAGCTGTAGCTGTAGTGTAGCTGTAGCTGTAGTGTAGCTGTAGTTTAGCTGTAGCTGTAGTGTAGCTGTAGTGTAGCTGTAGCTGTAGTGTAGCTGTAACTGTAGCTGTAGTGTAGCTGTAGTGTAGCTGTAGCTGTAGTGTAGCTTTAGCTTTAGTGTAGCTGTAGTGTAGCTGTAGCTGTAGTGTAGCTGTAGTGTAGCTGTAGCTGTAGTGTAGCTTTAGCTTTAGTGTAGCTGTAGTGTAGCTGTAGCTGTAGTGTAGCTGTAGCTGTAGTGTAGCTGTAGTGTAGCTGTAGCTGTAGTGTAGCTGTAACTGTAGCTGTAGTGTAGCTGTAGTGTAGCTGTAGCTTTAGTGTAGCTGTAGCTGTAGCTGTAGCTGTAGTGTAGCTGTAGTGTAGCTGTAGCTGTAGTGTAGCTGTAACTGTAGCTGTAGTGTAGCTGTAGTGTAGCTGTAGCTGTAGTGTAGCTTTAGCTTTAGTGTAGCTGTAGTGTAGCTGTAGCTGTAGTGTAGCTGTAACTGTAGCTGTAGTGTAGCTGTAGTGTAGCTGTAGTTGTAGTGTAGCTGTAGCTGTAGCTGTAGCTGTAGTGTAGCTGTAGTGTAGCTGTAGCTGTAGTGTAGCTGTAGCTGTAGTGTAGCTGTAGCTGTAGTGTAGCTGTAGCTGTAGTGTAGCTGTAGCTGTAGTGTAGCTGTAGCTGTAGTGTAGCTGTAGTGTATCTGTAGCTGTAGTGTAGCTGTAGCTGTAGTGTATCTGTAGCTGTAGTGTAGCTGTAGCTGTAGTGTATCTGTAGCTGTAGTGTAGCTGTAGCTGTAGCTGTAGCTGTAGCTGTAGTGTAGCTGTAGCTGTAGCTGTAGCTGTAGCTGTAGCTGTAGCTGTAGTGTAGCTGTAGCTGTAGTGTATCTGTAGCTGTAGTGTAGCTGTAGCTGTAGTGTAGCTGTAGTGTAGCTGTAGTGTAGCTGTAGCTGTAGTGTAGCTGTAGCTGTAGTGTAGCTGTAGCTGTAGCTGTAGTGTAGCTGTAGTGTAGCTGTAGTTGTAGTGTAGTTGTAGCTGTAGCTGTAGTGTAGCTGTAGCTGTAGTGTAGCTGTAGCTGTAGTGTAGCTGTAGTGTAGCTGTAGCTGTAGTGTAGCTGTTGCTGTAGTGTAGCTGTAGTGTAGCTGTAGCTGTAGTGTAGCTGTAGCTGTAGTGTATCTGTAGCTGTAGTGTAGCTGTAGCTGTAGTGTAGCTGTAGTGTAGCTGTAGTGTAGCTGTAGTGTATCTGTAGCTGTAGTGTAGCTGTAGCTGTAGTGTAGCTGTAGCTGTAGTGTAGCTGTAGCTGTAGTGTAGCTGTAGCTGTAGTGTAGCTGTAGCTGTAGTGTAGCTGTAGCTGTAGTGTAGCTGTAGTGTAGCTGTAGTGTAGCTGTAGTGTAGCTGTAGTGTAGCTGTAGTGTATCTGTAGCTGTAGTGTAGCTGTAGCTGTAGTGTAGCTGTAGCTGTAGTGTAGCTGTAGCTGTAGTGTAGCTGTAGCTGTAGTGTAGCTGTAGCTGTAGTGTAGCTGTAGCTGTAGTGTAGCTGTAGGTATCTGTAGCTGTAGTGTAGCTGTAGCTGTAGTGTAGCTGTAGCTGTAGTGTAGCTGTAGTGTAGCTGTAGCTGTAGTGTAGCTGTAGTGTAGCTGTAGGTATCTGTTGCTGTAGTGTAGCTGTAGTGTCGCTGTAGTGTATCTGTAGCTGTAGTGTAGCTGTAGCTGTAGTGTATCTGTAGCTGTAGTGTAGCTGTAGCTGTAGTGTAGCTGTAGCTGTAGTGTAGCTGTAGTGTAGCTGTAGCTATAGTGTAGCTGTAGCTGTAGTGTATCTGTAGCTGTAGTGTAGCTGTAGCTGTAGCTGTAGTGTATCTGTAGCTGTAGTGTAGCTGTAGTGTAGCTGTAGTGTAGCTGTAGCTGTAGTGTAGCTGTAGTATAGCTGTATTGTAGCTGTAGTGTAGCTGTAGCTGTAGTGTAGCTGTAGTGTATCTGTAGCTGTAGTGTAGCTGCAGCTGTAGTGTAGATGTAGTGTATCTGTAGCTGTAGTGTAGATGTAGTGTATCTGTAGCTGTAGTGTAGCTGTAGTGTATCTGTAGCTGTAGTGTTTCTGTAGCTGTAGTGTAGCTGTAGCTGTAGTGTAGCTGTAGTGTAGCTGTAGCTGTAGTGTAGCTGTAGCTGTAGTGTAGCTGTAGCTGTAGTGTAGCTGTAGCTGTAGTGTAGCTGTAGCTGTAGTGTAGCTGTAGTGTAGCTGTAGCTGTAGTGTAGCTGTAGTGTATCTGTAGCTGTAGTGTAGCTGTAGCTGTAGTGTATCTGTAGCTGTAGTGTAGCTGTAGCTGTAGCTGTAGCTGTAGCTGTAGTGTAGCTGTAGCTGTAGCTGTAGCTGTAGTGTAGCTGTAGCTGTAGTGTATCTGTAGCTGTAGTGTAGCTGTAGCTGTAGTGTAGCTGTAGCTGTAGTGTAGCTGTAGTGTAGCTGTAGCTGTAGTGTAGCTGTAGCTGTAGTGTAGCTGTAGCTGTAGCTGTAGTGTAGCTGTAGTGTAGCTGTAGTTGTAGTGTAGTTGTAGCTGTAGCTGTAGTGTAGCTGTAGCTGTAGTGTAGCTGTAGTGTAGCTGTAGCTGTAGTGTAGCTGTTGCTGTAGTGTAGCTGTAGTGTAGCTGTAGCTGTAGTGTAGCTGTAGCTGTAGTGTATCTGTAGCTGTAGTGTAGCTGTAGCTGTAGTGTAGCTGTAGTGTAGCTGTAGTGTAGCTGTAGTGTATCTGTAGCTGTAGTGTAGCTGTAGCTGTAGTGTAGCTGTAGCTGTAGTGTAGCTGTAGCTGTAGTGTAGCTGTAGTGTAGCTGTAGCTGTAGCTGTAGTGTAGCTGTAGCTGTAGCTGTAGTGTAGCTGTAGCTGTAGTGTAGCTGTAGTGTAGCTGTAGCTGTAGTGTAGCTGTAGTGTAGCTGTAGCTGTAGCTGTAGTGTAGCTGTAGCTGTAGTGTAGCTGTAGGTATCTGTAGCTGTAGTGTAGCTGTAGCTGTAGTGTAGCTGTAGTGTAGCTGTAGCTGTAGTGTAGCTGTAGTGTAGCTGTAGCTGTAGTGTAGCTGCAGCTGTAGTGTAGCTGTAGCTGTAGCTGTAGTGTGGCTGTAGTGTAGCTGTAGCTGTAGTGTAGCTGTAGCTGTAATGTAGCTGTAGCTGTAGTGTATCTGTAGCTGTAGCTGTAGCTGTAGCTGTAGTGTATCTGTAGCTGTAGTGTAGCTGTAGCTGTAGTGTAGCTGTAGTGTAGCTGTAGTGTAGCTGTAGTGTAGCTGTAGCTGTAGTGTAGCTGTAGCTGTAGTGTAGCTGTAGCTGTAGTGTAGCTGTAGCTGTAGTGTAGCTGTAGCTGTTGTGTAGCTGTAGTGTAGCCGTAGCTGTAGCTGTAGTGTAGCTGTAGCTGTAGTGTAGCTGTAGTGTAGCTGTAGCTGTAGTGTAGCTGTAGTGTAGCTGTAGTGTATCTGTGGCTGTAGTGTAGCTGTAGCTGTAGTGTAGCTGTAGTGTAGCTGTATCTGTAGCTGTAGCTGTAGTGTAGCTGTAGCTGTAGTGTAGCTGTAGTGTAGCTGTAGCTGTAGTGTAGCTGTAGTGTAGCTGTAGTGTATCTGTGGCTGTAGTGTAGCCGTAGTAGCTGCAATAGGTTTTGATTATTTTTAAATTCCCCTTTTTGCGTCTATTTGATCAATTTTCTCTAGAATAAAACAAAATGACAGGCTGAAATTGTGTGAACAGTAAGATTGTACCTCGTCAATGTTACCACGTAAGTTATTTTCAAAATCTCTTTTTGGGGCCGTTGCTTCATCTTATCCTGCCAGACCCTTTGTCAATACAGATTAGCGATTTAATATATTTTGTATGCAACGACGTTGTCGATGTTGATCGCACAAGTTTATATACGACATACATGATTTTCCATCTATGGACATATTAGTTCCATTTTTTTACTGTCGATAGGGAAGCACTTGACTACGATGGTAAGTTAAGATGCGGCTTAAGATGGAATGCGCTTCCCTGGCGCTTTCTGAAGCTTTATGAAGCTTTCTAGCTTTCTAGCACAGACGGACATACTGGACAAATAAAATTGTATGGTTTTAATATAATGATAATGAACCCTAGAGACGAGTAAAATTCAACTGCGCAGTCTAGCATAACTTTTAAAATCACCCCTTTTGTGTTCATTCTTATAAAAACAAATTAAAATTAATGACTTAATTAGAAGCGTTTAAGTACAGAACTCAAAAAAAATCTTGACCTGGCTGCTGAAGTTTTTAATGAAGCATAAAATATGGGTTCTGAAGTAATGTATTCTCACCTTCAATTAAAATATAATACTAACACTTATAATTAATTAAAAGTTAGCAACGTGGTTTTAAGCGAAATTCATTTTAAATGTGTAATTTTGTTCATACTCTTCATATTGTTTATTTCTTTATATCATATGAGAACAAACAAGTAGATGACTCTTCGGATAGAAAGAGAACCGTCGAGATAGACACCAAAGATGTTAATAGTCTGTTGCTATCCTTGTGGCAAGGCCTCAATGTTACATGCATAAGTTTACCGGTTACCTTATTCTCCGAACTAGAAAAAGATAGTGACAAGAACTGAGTTTATTTCGGCAGGGAAAGGTAAGGCGGTGGTACCAAACCCAGGGGAGACAATGCAGAAATCTAACATCTAATGGTCTCAATGGTAGTGACTCTAATAGCCAATCGTTCGCCTTTTACGAACAGCCTAATAGCTAGGCAGATGAGCTATTCTTCAAAAAAAGCTCGAATACTGAAATATAGAATAAACCCTCAAACCAAGACATTTTTTTTTATATTATAAGATAGCTAACAAGCAGATGACTCTTCTGATAGAAAGAGAACCGTCGCGATAGACCTCAAAGAAGTTAATGGTGCGTTGCTATCCTTGTGGCAAGGTCTCAATGCTACATGAATGAATTTACTGCCTAAATTACTTTCCAAACTGGAACACTACAGTGACAAGAACTGATGCTATTGCGGAAGGAATAGGTAAGGCGGTGGTACCAGACCCGGGCGAGATAATGCAGAAATCTAATATCTAATAGCCTCAATGGTAGTGACTGATAGCCAATCCTTCGCCTTTTACGAACTGCCTTGTAGATAGGCAAATGGTCTGTTCTTCAAGAAATACTGAAATATAGAATAAACTTCCAGACCTAGACATACAAATATAATATGTGCTTATCAGTCTTCACACTTGTTCCTGTTAAAACCGAACTCTATCCTTTCCTGATTGTAACCAAGGTAGTTACCTGCCCGACCATCGGAGAAATGTTATTTACAATATAAAAAATGTGGAATTTGAAAATTAAAAAGGTGAAATTAATTAAATTTACTATTATCCGCAAACTGTTCTATGTATCCTCCGTGATGGTACCGAAAAGAAAGACGTCGGTTTAATAAATGGATAAGACTCACCGATGGTCCGGATAAAAAGAAGACCCCAGCGGCACAATTGTCCACCCACATCCACCACACTTTTACAACCAGGATCACGCCGGCACCAATCACAAAAGCACACAATTTATGTACGCACTCAATGCACGTTTCACTCCGAAACCGAAGCATCTTCAGGATAAACGAACACTACCTTACTTTACGCAAGTGTAAGTAATACTGAGTTTGACATGCTATTTATACGCAATGTGTGGCCAGACCAAACGCTTTTTTGTAGCAGGGGTGAATTTGAAAGATTTTTTGTTCATTTAACAATTCGATTGAACCGTTATTATGTTTTATGATCTCTAACTGCTCTAATATATTTAACTTTAAACCCTTATCACACGTATGTAACACTTCAAAAGTATGATTCACTCTTAAACTATGACCGGTTTCTAAAGGTGTTTAGCGAAATGAGACTTATCGGGTCGTTTATTTTTAAAAGCAGATATGTGTTCTTTGTAACGTGACTGTAAATTTCGACTAGTTTGACCTAGTTATATATACGCTACTACATTCGGAACAACGTAATTTATAAACTCCAGATTTATCAGTATTACTTACACTCGCGTAGAATGAGGTAGTGTTCGTTTCTCCTAAACATGCTTCGGTTTCGAAGTGAAACGTGCGTTGAGTGCGTACAAAAATTGTGTGTTTTGTGATTGGTGCCGGCGTGATCGTGGTTGTAAAAGTGTGGTGGATGTGGGTGGATAATTGCGCCGCTGGGGTCTTCTTTTTATCCGGACCATCGGTGAGTCTTATCCATTTATTAAACCGACGTCTTTCTTTTCGGTACCATCACGGAGGGTACATAGAACAGTTCGCGGATAATAGCAAATTTAATTAATTTCACCTTTTTAATAATGGATTTCCGCAAAGTAACGCCTAAATCAATAAAAAATTTGAAATTTGTTTACAAATAAGAATACTTGTTTGGAAATAATCTGGTTTCAACAATAGATTATTTGTCTTTCGTCCACAATGCTAGCCTTATTTCTCTGAGCGCCCTGTTTTATCCCCGTCTGGACGTCTGCGGCACATCTTATCAGGGTTGAAATATTAAGGCACCTGAAGCCTTCGAAAACTTAATGTGTGTAGATGTAAACTTTTCAACGCCTGCTTCTATTTGTATTTCCAAAATCATTTATATGAGAAAACTACTATATAGTTTTTGTACTATATTGTGGACTTACGTAGACAAACATGTGCCTTATTCCTAAAAAGAAGGAAGCTTTTTTTTCATATAATTATCATTTTTGCTACCAACCGTAATCCATACTAATATTATAAATGCAAAATTAAATCTGTTTGTCTCATCTTCACGCCTAATTCACTGAACCAATTTGGATGAAATTTGGTACAAAGATAGTTTGAGACCCGAGAAAGGACATGGAAAATTCCACGGGAACTGGAAATATGTGGATAAAACCCCGAGGCTCTCTAGCTTTTAAACTACGGTAATAAAGAGTAACTAAGTTAACTTTTGTTGTCAATATTTAACACAAATATATATAAAATGATTATACGCGGCCATCAATTTCTAAATTGTTGTGTCAAAATAAATATAGAGTGTTAATTCTTTACTTATTATTAAGAATTGGTAGCTATTTAACATATTTTAAATTAATATTAATTTTGGCGTGAAATAACGTCAAATATTTGATTAAGGTAATATAGGTTGGTACAAATAAAATAATATTATATAAATATATAATATATATATATATATATATATATATATATATATATATATATATATATATATATATATATATATATATATATATATATATATATATATATATATATATATATAAATAAAATAATAAAGTAAATACACGACTAGAATAAAATAGTACAAAAAGGTCTGACAGATATGTTTTCTAGGCAGTCGTGTTTGTGAAATTGAGAAGTGAAGTGTCGTAATCTATACATATAACGAAAACGTAAGAAAGTCAAAACTGTACATTGAATATTTAAAAAAAAATACTTGGGGCGTGATCTATAATCGATATCGAAGCCAAAAATATATATAACAACAACTTACTAACTATAACAACAACAACAAACTTGGTAAAATATTTATCCCGTATTGGTCCAAGCTTCTTGAAGAATAGATCAATCGCCGTTCTGCTAGGCAGGTCGTAAAAGGCGACCGATTTGTTATAAGTGTCTTCACGCCCGTATTCCCGAAAGGACAGGCAGAGGTACAACAAGTGCACCCACGATTAGCCGAAGATACTTGGTCCCACAATGTGATAGGTGGCAAGCCTATCGCCAACCGGGCACTTTCCAATCCCGGGCAATGTTGTTTTTATCAGAAAACTGAAAAAACACATTTCTGAATTGCCCGACCCAGGAATCGAACCGGGACCTCTGTGATCAACTCCGACACCGGACCACTACACCATAGAGGCGATAAGTATATTTGTTATAAGTATCACTACTATCATGTCTATTAGGTGGTAGAGATTGGTAACGTCTGGCCTGGGTATTTGGTACCATCGCCCTAGTTATTCCTGCTGCGATAGCCTTATCATTCCTCCTCGCCCTCCAAACAGGAACTTGACAAGTTTTGGTTTGGAGGAGGTAGCCAGACCTATGCATGTGGAATTGCTATCGCGCCACACGAATAGCAACGCCGCAATAGCGTGAATGCTTGTCACTGTCGTGTTCCGACTTGGAAAGTAAGGAAAACGATAAACTTATGCATGAGTCATTAGACCTCGCCACAAGATAGCAACGCACCATTAAATGTCTTGTGTGTCTATAGGAGATGATATTCTCTGTCCATCAGGAGAACCATCTGGTTGTTTGCTATCTTATCATATAAAAATAACATTAATTAGTAATTTTTACTGCAAAATACGTTTCATATTTATTTACTACTTATTTTATGTTAATTGTCCAGACTCATTCAAAAGCTTTAATGTGGAAGTTAATTTTTTCACACGCTTATTTTTCTAACTGTTACGTTCGAATGAAAACCAACAGAACTGCGCTAGTCCACAGGTCCGTGGGGGACATATTGCGTAGAGATATACTTAGAAATTCTGTATGATGGCTTTACAAAGTTTGGTCCCCCGTGTTGGTCTCGGGCTTCTTGGGAGAATAGGCCAACTGCTGTTCTGCTAGGGAGATCGTAAAAGGCGACCGATTGGCTATACAAGTCACTTTCATCGTGGCTACTAGGCGGTAGAGTTCTGCATTGTCTCGCCCGGGTCTGGTACCACCGCCTTACCTATTCCTGCCGCAATAGCGTCAGTGCCTGTGCTGTCGTGTTCCGGTTTGTAGGGTAAGGTAGCCGGTAAACTTATGCATGTGGCATAAGACCTCGCCACAAGATAGCAACGCACCATTAACATCTTTGGTGTCTATAGGCAATGGTTGACTCTTTCCGTCAGGAGACCCATCTGCTTGTTTGCTATCTTATAAAATAAAAAAAATAAAAAAAATACAATGAAGCTCGAAGTCAAGTCTTACTAGGTGGTAGAGCTCTGCGTTGACTCGCCCGGATCTGGTTCCACCATCTTACCTATTGCTGCCGCAATAGCATTGGTGTTGTCATTGTCGTGTCCCGGTTTGGAGGGTAAGGTAGCCGGTTAACGTATGCATGTAGCATTAGACCTCGCCAAAAAATAGCAACACACCATTCACATCTTGGTGTCTATAGGCGATGGTTAGTTAATTCTTTCCATCAAGAAACCCATCTGCATGTTTATTATCTTATGATATTAACTCTCATGGCCCAAACGGAACAGCAAAATATCGCCCAAATGGTGTCCCCCACGGCCTCAATGAAAAACAACGGTGGTATGGTGGGCGAGACGTTACGGATCTCTACCAACTAGTAGTCACGACAGTAGTGACACTATCGCTAATCGTTCGCCTTTTACGACCTGCCTGGCGGAATGGCCGATGGTCTATTCTTGAAAAGAGACCAGACCAACACGGGGAAAGAAGATGGAAGCTAAAAATATTGTTAACTCGTTGAAAGTACATGAAATGGTTTAAAAGAATTAAGAGGCAGTTCACACTTTAGACCAACTTTTGACGAGAATTCAAAATTTTCCAACTCCTAATTTTTCATATTATAAGGTATTTTTATTAATTTAAATTGTACTATTAGATAGATTGATCTTTTAAATATTGCTTCAATGAAACAAAATTTGTAATCATCAATTGCATTTTTTATAATAAATGTTCTCCGAAATTAAGTTTCGTCAATTACGCAAGGAAACTATTTTTCAAAAAGGTATTGCTACCGCAAGAATAAACAGACTTAATTAGAAGAAACACTTAATTACCAGAAACATCCAACAATTGTGCTTGAATGGATTACTTTTTTCCTAAAAGATCTATATCTTTATCTAATTAGTTAAGTAAATATGCCTATTTCAAAGAAACATTAACAAAATATTAACTGTGTTTTTTGTTATCAAATAATGACATTTTCCTATAGAAATTGGCATAAAATAAAACTATATTCTATTTTTATGCAAAAATAAGCCACTTAAATAATATTTATTTATTTTTTTATTTCAAAAATAAATAAAAGTGAATACTATAAAATCCGTTGCGTCTGTGTGCTAAAATTAAAACCGTGTAGTTATAATTAAAATATTAAAACTATCAATACTATTTTCATTTTACCAGCGCTAGGTGCACTATATGGACGACGACGTCGAGCTCTCGCATCGATTATAAAATATCTAAATTTCAGTCGGGCGATTTTGTGAAATGCCTCTTAATCAAAATTTATATCAAGTGTCTTTGGTGTAGTAGGTGTAGTAGAGAAACTTTTCTCTTTCTATGAAGAGAATAATGTATGTAGAGGAATTAAAACAAATCTAAATGAATCGTGAAATATGACACTAAGTTATCTCTGCCTATTCTGTAAGGATCTGACGTGAAGCTATAAATGTTTAATATTTTGAATGTCATTTTTAGCTTTCGTCACTACTTATTTACATGCATTAAGTATGACTTGTGTGGGAGCAATTCCAATTTATATAAGCATTAAGTATGACTTATTTGCGAGCAATTCCAATTTCTCGCTTCAACAAAGGAATTCAAATTTTTTGCTTTACGTATTGATGTTTCGAATTAATGATATTCATTACTTTATACCTCTCAAGAATTCATATACGTCTCGTATACGCGCGTCCTTATACATACATTTTTATAGAAGCGATAGACACGTTGCGGAAAATCAGTGAATTTACTATAAAAACAATTTGTGTCTTCTTTTAATTTGACCGTCCCGTTGGTCAAGTGGTTAGCGACCCTACGCAATCGACGGGACCCGGGTTCGATCCCCGGCGGGGCCAAGCATTTGTGTGATGAGCATAAATGTTTGTATTTCCGGGTTTGGGTGTTTATTAAATCTATGCCTGTATTTATATATATGTATTTCTATGTATTAGTATCGTTGACTAACACCCATAACACAAGCAAATAATTGCTTACTTTGGGGTTAGATCAGTCAGTGTAATTTGTACCGTGAATATTTATATTTTATATTTATTTATATAATGTAAGACTGCTTCGTGGTCTAGAGGTAGCCTACTTGGTTTATATCATGAGGTCCCAGGTTCGATCTTCGGATCGGGCAAAAGTGTTTAAATTAAGTTTTTTTCAAGAAAAGCTTCGGAAAAAACTTTTCTCCAAAAATTTAAAAATCATAGTAGCAGCTCAGAGTCTGACGGAGTGATGTGGATTATCACTCTCGTGCCTCGGATGTGCACGTTAAACTGTCGGACCCTGTTAACGTGTGGGTAAATGTGGTGACGGTGAGGATCACCACTTATCTCACCAACTGACATACCAGTGAATCGCGGTTAACCGGAAAGTCGTTTGTTTTACTCTGCTAACCACGCAAGACGATGATATTTACTAAAAGAATTGACGATTTAATAGAAACATTGTTAAAATGTTGAATCTTATAGTGTTCTCTGTTTAATCTCTTGTAGCAGAACAAACTGGAACAAAGCGGTATCAGATGTGGGGGCGCGATTCGCTGACTTCAGCGTGCTTTTAATTTATCTCAGGCATTGTGTGGTTGGAAGTCGTCAGGAATTGTATTTTTTCATTTTCCTTTTCCCTGATGCTTAGTTTTAATTGATTTTGCGGCGGATTGATTAGAATCGAATGAGATAGAACCAAAAAAAAACAGTATTACGTACTGTGGGTTTTGAATTGGGAATAACATACGTTCTCATAATTTGAAAATGAATTGAAAAATTATTCAGTGCGATTCGCAACGAGCTATATTTACCACTTTACCTATTGCATTTGCCTTCTTGGGAAAATCTTCCCTTTCCCAATATTTTATTGTAATATTGTAACGTACCACACGTTGCTATCCGTGTGGCAAGATGTCAGTGACACATGCTTAAATTTACCGACAACTTTACCCTTCAAACCACAAAAGGACAGTGACAAACACTGAAGCATGGCAGAAATTTATAACTCAAAGTAAGCCTTTACCAACATCAGTACAAATTAGTTAATTATAACAATATATTTTCCCCCGTGTTGTTCCCGGGCTTCATTGAAGAATAGGCTAACTGCCGTTCTGCCAGGCAGGTCGTAAAAGGCGAACGATTGGCTATGCGAGTCACTACCATCGTGGCTACTAGGTGGTAGAGTTCTGAATTACCACCGCCTTACCTATTCCTGTCGCAATAGCGTCAATGCTTGTCACTGTCGTGAGCAAAGTAGCCGGTAAAGGAGATTGATGAGGCCCCATACAAATTTGGCCTAAAACTCAACACATGATGATGGCTGCTTACCGTATTGTAATACATTTTTAATTTCTTCTGAAATGTAAATTGTATTACGGACACTTTTTATAATACGAAAATTCACAAAACTCCTTCAAAGATTAATGTTACTTGAATTTACAATTATTGTTTTAAATTTTACACTTGTACTGTCTCACAATTCACTAATTATATATAATATATACTTTTTTATTTAAATAGCCAACCGGTTTCGCATTTTACTGCATCATCAGGGCTAAAACTTTTAAGCCTTTTTAACAGGGAGTTTTAGCCCTGATGATGCAGTAAAATGCGAAACCGGTGGGCTATTTAAATAAAAAAGTATATATTATATATAATTAGTCAATTGTGAGACAGTACAAGTGTAAAATTTAAAACAATAATTATGACGGAGTTTCACCAAGTGCCGACGATGGAAAGTATGAATTTACAATTGTTACATTCCATTTTAAGCCACTCATATCGCAATATATCGTCAACACAAATATAATTCATTTTTGTATTACTTATCATGAAGATTATTTGATTTTAGCCACTTAAAATTTAAAAAACGATATAACTTTTGTTTACATTAAAATATTTATTGCTCATTCACAGTTTAAATTGTGACACTTGTTTTTTTTTGTTTCTTTTGGATGATACTAAGAGTACTTGTTTATACAGCCTTGTTTCGACTATAATAATAAATATTTTAATTTTTGTTGCATTTTATACAATAGTTTGTTTAAATATTTACGTCTTACCTATCTGTCCGATAGGTAGTAGGTTTATTATTTTGGTTGGTCAGAAATAAAAGAAAATGTTAATTTTAAGGCAGAAAAGAAAAAAATCTTTGTTTGATTTAGAAATAAGAAATAGCGTATAAATTTGATTAGTTGCATGACTTTCCAACTAAAATCCTTTTAAAATTAACTTGCTATTAAAAAGTGTCCGTTGAATTTTAATATTGATTTATTGTAAATTAAATTAATTTAATAATTTCGGGTGACGCCAAATTCTTGTAGCCCTTTTAGGCCGATCTCATCACTCTCCTTTATGCACGTGGCATTAGACCTCGCCACAAGATAGCAACGTACCATTAACCATAAAATACTATAACGTCCTTGGTGTCTATAGGCTGACTCTTTCCATCAGGATACATATCTGCTTGTTTGCTATCTTATGATACAAAAAAGTATTCTATTTTTTCCATTGTCGACACTTTGTAAACATTCCATTGTTATTAGACACTATAATTATTTCACTTCGAAGTGAAATTAAAATACAAATGTAATAATAATAGTGTCTTAATAATTTATCACATCACTGGTTGACTTCCTCCATGCTGCATGTTTTGTCTCTATTTGGACATCTCTGGCACATTTTATCCGGGCTGAAACTTTAAGCCACCTCAAGCCTTCGTACGCTCAGTGTGTTTGCTGTGACATGAAATGTTTAAGCACAAGGTTATTTTATTTTTTCGAAACTTTAAAGTGAATCAAGTATTTTAGACTTGTATAAATGCAAAGGAGAAGTTCACCACATTGAAACGCCGACACATAGCTCAGTGGTAAAAGGGTTGCCTGGCTTTAAGACAAGATGGTCTCTAATTCAAATTCAGTCGAGTCAGAAAAATCTCCGATTATTTAGAAGACAAAAAAGCCTGGGATTAATTGCTCCTCATACCGATCTCATATATATTTTTTGTAATATTGTGATAATGTAAAAAAAATCAATGATATGAAAAAAAAGACAAGCCCGCCGAGTTTCTTCCGCCGGATCTTCTCAGTGTGTGGCCGCGTTTCCGATCCGGTACTAGTTTTTAAAAAATATGTTGTTGACGTGTCAAAATAACTTGTAAAAAGTTTTATTGAATAAAGTATTTCTGATTTCTGATTTCTGCTATACGATCGATTACGTCGATTGTACTGATCCTTTTTTCGATCCTGTTTTCCGATCCCATGGATTGCGGGATTGATAAAATCTCGGGACTCCAATCCGGGATTTTGGAAGTTTACAAAAAAGAGTAAAAAGCACATGAAAATCTGGGGGCACGGGAGTGCCCCTGCCAAGATGAGTCAAGCGAAGCTCTAGGGCACTACCTACCTTTTCTCGAACCGTTTCGCCGAATTTTTGAACCCTCATAGCTTCGGCCTCGATAATGCTAGATTACTAAAATTTTCACATTTTGGTGTCCATAGCACACTTATTAAACTTGCTAAATTTCATTATCATTACAGTTATATAGTTTAGATTTTATTAACATGTAAAAAACACAAATTTTGTCACTCACTGACTGACTTATGATCAAAATTATAGGGCACTTATTCATTTACTAGGTGGTAGAGTTCTGCATTGTCTCGCCCGGGTCTGGTACCACCGCCTTATCTATTCCTGCCGCAATAGCGTCAGTGCTTGTTGCTGTCGTGTTCCGGTTTGGAGGGTAAGGTAGCCGGTAAACTTATGCATGGGGCATTAGACCTCGCCACAAGATAGCAACGCACCATTAACATCTTTGGTGTCTATAGGCGATGGTTGACTCTTTCCATCAGGAGACCCATCTGCTTGTTTGCTATCTTATAATATAAAAAAAAAAATTTAGAAAAACCCCAAAAAACAGCAGATATCAATGTCCTTTTATAATGTGTATGACTATTTTAAACATAAAAAAATTGAAATTTTGAGTTAAAGTATTAATTTAATTACAATTCATGGTTTAAAAATAATGTTGCATGTCAGTTTTGGCCAAATATTTGAGACCAGCACGACGCAATCCCTACGCATTTACAATATTTGTTGCAATAAACAATTGATTGATTGATAGATGGTAAAGTTCTGCAACGTCTCACCCAGTTTTGGTACCGACGCCTCACCTATTCCTACTGCAATAGCGTCAGTAGTTGGTCACTATCGTATTCCGGTGTAAAGGGCAAGGTGGTAGACTTATATGCATCTGGTATTACAATCCCATCATAAAAATAGTGACACTACCTTAAGATCTTTGGTTTCTATAGGCGGTGACTGTCTTTTTCCATCAGAAGAGCCATCTGCTTATATGCTATCTAATGATATTAAAAAAAGAACATGAGATCAATAAGTATTTAACTAACGTCAAATAATTGAAATTTGATTTAATTAGTTGGAACTCTGTTATATACTGTACCAATTATACCTGCTACCACATTTTTATGCGTTGAGACATGTTTATGCAGTGAGCTGTCGTGCTCTGGCGTGATGAACAGAACAGCCAGTGGACTTATTCATGAGACTGCACAAAGAACGTGATTCTAATATGGATGTTTGCAGCTCGAAGGATTTTTCAAAGAGAACAAACATCGTTAGTCTTGTTTAAATACATCCAACATTAAAGACAAATAGTGTAGAGCACAGATGTAACGTTCTCACGTGAAATAAAAACACTCCATTCACTTCTGAATGATTCCTTCGTTCCTTTAGTTCTGTGTGAAAACTGAATCTGCGGCTAAACCTTTTACAAATATTGTCTTTTATAAAGGTTGACTAGTAAAATATTGCACAAATTGCCAATCGTTGTACTGCCAGACAAGTTGCAAAAGGTGACCGATTGGCTATGCGAGTCACTATCATCTCGGCTACAAGGTGGGAGAGTTCTGCACTATCTCGCCCGGGTCTGGTACCACCGCCTCACCAATACCTGTCGCAATAGCGTCAGTGCTTGTAACTGTCATATTCCGGTTTAGAGAGTAAGGTTACCGGTAAAGTTAAGCATGTGGTATTAGACCTCACAAGATAGCAACGCATCATTAACGTCTTTAGTGTCTATAGGCGATGGTTGACTCTTTCTATCAGGAGACCCATCTGCTTGTTTGCTATCTTACGATATAAAAAAAACACAATAGCAAATGGTCATAAGTAAATAATAAAAATATAATATTTCTTAACCGCATGGTAAACCTTAACGGAATTAATGACGCGATGAGAGGTTAGTCGCGATTTCCGTACAAACAATTAATTGTATGCGCCGTGCGCGGGTATATGTACTAAACACTTTTATTAGACAATTAGGTCAACATTTAAGTACAGGTTTTTTATCCTGCTTCAGTATGTACAGTGAATAACCGAGAAGCAGTTTGGCTAAATAAAACACATCACTTTTACATGCACATGCATTTAGTGTGATATTTGGGCAGAGTAACGCCCTCAAGAAGTGATAGAATTACAATGAATCCAAAACATCTTATTTCAGCCTATTTATACTATCCTCAGTTATGTTTGTCCATTTTTGTTAATAATAACGTCATTATCTCACAATAACGGGTGCATAAATCACACAGGTGCGCCACACTTGGCTGGCTAGTACTTGTTGATAATTACAGTTGCTTACAAGTATTTTACCAATCAACCTGTATAGTTAGTGAAAATCAAACTACTTGTAATGCAAGGAATACATTAAATTGTAAAAACTTAATTTAAATATTAATACGTGTAGTAAAAACCCCTTTTCCAACAATTACGCGAAAGATTACGAAATTTGGCACAGTTATTAGATTGCGGAGGACAGCAGGAATCAAATATTTTTAAATAATATGCATTACAAATATATTAAACTAGTTGCGCCCTGCAGCCCCCTGTATTATAACAGTTTGTGGTAAATCCCGCGGAAACAATTTTTCAAATATAAAAAGCAGCTTGTGTGTTGTTCCAGGTTATTATCTACCAGTTTACCAAATTTTATTCTAAATGTATTTGGTAGTTTTGTCGTGATTGAGTAATAAGCATCCATCAAAGTCAAAGACAAAGTCAAACATTTTTATTCAAAATAAGATTAATGCTAACCTCTTTCTGAACGTCGATTATTAAATAATTGTTAACATTTAAATTTCATGAAGACAATTTGTACATCTTAATTTATAGCGTTAGTAGCATTAGCCCCCAGTTGCGTTTTCACCCGAAAAATACATATTACATGTAGTTGCGATTTCACCCGATTGAAAAAACAGGTACAGGTAATGAGAAAAGAGTTTCAGATTTAAATCAGTTCTTATTAATAAACATTTTTAATACACAAAATCACAATATTGTATTCACAGTTTGTTCTTAGGTTTTAAAATCACTATATAACAAATTGCACCTACATAATAGTTGGTACCTACACGCAGCAAAAATTTAAAAAATTAAAAACTACGAATGTGATGAAAAAAATAATAAAAATATATGCTTAATAGTCCTTATTAATAAACATCATTTTTAATGTACATGATCACAAAATAGAAATCACAGTGTGTTTTTAAGATTTAAAATCAGTAAGTAATTCCACACATTTCATAATTTTTTGTTGTGTCCTTAGACGGACCTTGATCCGACATTGCGAAATAATGTCCTAAGTATTGTTACGAATAATCTAGAAGCGTGTAGAGTTGGAGCGCGCGCGCTAACTTTCTAGAAATAAAGGAAAGAGATAGCTACTCCTATTGACAAACAAATAGTTGACCTGGGCTATGCCATAATGGACTTTGTGGGATATGGCATAAGGTTGAAAATAGCGTGTACTAGGATTTATGACTCATAACATGTTTACGATAAGAAGTGATTCATTGTTTCCCGATACATTTAGATTTTTCTGGATCCAGCTAGGACTTTCCCCTGCCTATAAATACAGAGATGTTGACAAACACAAGGCAGTTTTTATCAAGCGATCGAGAGCGATACATCAAGTGAACAGTGCGAAGTGAGAAGTGTTTTATTGTATAGTGTTCTAAGTTCAGTGATAGTACAGCAAGTGACTATTGTGTAAAGTGTATTTTAGTATTACGTTGTGTTGTGTTGTGTAAATACACGGATTTAATATAAGTGGTGTTTTCTTACAATTGCGAACCCGAGTACGTAGCACTATAATAAGCCATCTACCGCATGCCAATTGGAAGTGCAATAAAGAAAGAGAAAGAAAACCTTGTTCTGTATGGAGTGAGAGAGATGGAGTGTTTGCATCATCAGAAAAGTGATTGAACAAAAACAAATACGTGAGGGTGCGCGGAGCCATTGACTAAGTGCCATAACCGGTTTTGCTGCAAGTAATTGTGCTAAACTTATGTCAATTATTATGAATTATTTAAATGTTAAAAAATTATATATTTGATTATAATTAAGATATTATATTTCATAAGTTATATTTCATAAGAATTTAGGAACTGCAAGCTTATATCTGTGACGCGTGTTATAACTATGGTTACCAGATTTTTTATTAAAGTCATTGAAATTTTTACGTACATACAATATATTTTCATAGATGTATTGTCTATAAACCGTCATTACATTTATATTTTTAAATACGTCCCTTAAGGAGTCTCGTGTACGTAAATTATAAATAGCGCGAACAGCTCTCTTCTGCAAAATAAATATACTTTCTATGGCTCTACCCCATAATATAAAGCCATATGCCGTGATGTTATGAAAATATGCAAAATACACAATTCTAGCCGTATCATACAGCCGTACATCAGTCAACTGACGTATTTTCCTAATTGCATAGGCAGCTGAACTTAGTTCCATCCATCCAAGCATACAAACTTACGCATTTATAATATTAATATAGGTATAGATTAATAAAAACAAACATCACACACACAATATTCATGTAAAATATAATACTATGATAATATACCTTTGACAAGACAAAGATAAGGGCATTAATTTCCATTAACAAACAACATTATAAAATTGCACGCATTCCAACGCTGAACATATAAAAATGGCTTTATCTCTGTCAAACAAGTTCGAATTTTCATAATAGACAAAGCTACAAAAAAATTGTCGGTGCTCTAATTTCAAATCATTTAAGAAAATAATTTCACCTTAAACAGACTGTGGCCAATACGCCATTACTAAAAGACTTGACATGACAGTGACAGTGACATGAAAAATGACAGTGTTGTTGGTCCGTAATTTAAATAAAAGCGACCCTAACTACACAATCTATGAGGCTAAATTTCGATTTCTGACAGAGACATGCATTTAAAGCATAAATGTTTGCATTTCTGGGTTTGTGTGTTTATTAATTATTTATATTTTTAGTAATTATAGATGTCTTTCTATGCATTAGTACCGTTGACTAACACTCACAATACAAGCCAAAAATTGGCTTACATAAGGGTGAGATCGTAATTTATCCAGCGGTATTATTATTTATTTTTATTGTTATCTCAACTTAAGTGTTTGTATATTAGGAATATAAAAAAAGAATATAAAAAATATATAGAAATATTTATTTAATATGAAAAAAATAAAAATGTAACGTGGCAACATTTATTTTTAATCTTCAACGAAATACAGGCTGGCAAAAAAGAGTAAAAAATAATTGAGGCCGCCACTATCGTTTATATGGTATCATATAATTGTTTTCGATACTTCTAAGTTTAGTTGCAACACACAAGATTTAATTGTTTGTTTATTTCATTGAATAGGCTCCAAAACTACTAGACTAAAATTATAACAAAAATGTGAAATTATTATATATAGTAAATTAATTAAGTATTTATACAGTAAACAAGAAACAATTGACGCTTATTACTCGAATCTCAATAACTTTAGTGTTGCTATAAATAGTATATTTAGTTCAATCCGTCACCTCAACATACTCTTTTTTGCAAAGCTGTATTTAGTACTAGCTGTGCCCGCGACTTCGTTCGCGTGAAAAAAATTCTAATATAAAAACCCGCATAGTTCCCGTTCCCGTGGGATTTCCAGGACAAGAACTACCCTATGTCCTTTCTTGAGTCTCAAACTATATTTGTACCAAATTTTCTCCAAATCAGTTCAGCGGTTTAGCTGTGAAAGCGTAACAGACAGACAGACAGAGTTACTTTCGCATTTATAATATTAGTATGGATTAGTAATTAATCATTTTGTAGTATTGCTACGGCGCGGCGTAGCCGATATTATACACTAAGCGCTCATCTATACGCATACTTAAATCCATATTGTCCATACTAATATTATAAATGCGAAAGTCTGTCTGTCAGTCTGTTACACTTTCACGGCTAAACCGTTGGCCCAATTTTCATGAAATTTGGCATGGAAGTAGTTGAAGAGCCGGGGTCAAACATAGGCCAATTTTTTTTTTCCAAAATCAATCCTTAAAGGGTTGAAATAGGGGATGAAATTTGTATGAAAAGCTATCTAGACGACATGTTAATCTACTCGCGGGCGAAACTGCGCGGGTCAGCCAGTTGTTATTATAAATGAAAATCTGTATGTTAAACTTTTGCAGCTAAATCGCTAAACCAATTTTGATAAAATTTGGCGTGAAGATAGTTTAAGATCCGGAATTAAACGTAGGCTAACATTTTTAAATCAACCCCTTTGGGGCTGAAATATGAGATGACAGTTTATATGTAAAATTACATCGACGACATGTTAGTACTCCTATACCCGTGGACGAAGTTGCGCGAGTCAGCTAATACGTTCATAGCTGGCACAATAAACAGCATTGTGTTAAAACTGCCGTCATTTCTTTTCTAGTAATAGGGTTTATCTCTTGTCACAGCACTAGCCGAGCGCCTTGTTCCTTTCAGCTCCATGTTTCACCTCCGTCTGGCTGTCCCCGGCACATCTTATCCGGGCTGAAATATTAAGGCACTTCGAGCCTTCGTAAGCTCAGCATGTTTCAACGATACAACGAGAAATTTTACACCACCTGCTTCTATTGTTATTTTCCGAATTTTAAAGAAAAGAAAGTGAATTTATAAAACTACTAGCTGACCCGGCAAACTTTGTTCTGTCTTTTTAACTACTCTTATTTTTTCAATATTTTCTCATCTTTTAAACCTTTCCTGGACTTCAACAATTAATTCAAAACCAAAATTAGCCAAATCAGTTCAGCGGTTCTCGAGTTTTAGCGAGACTAACGAACAGCAATTGATTTTTATATATATATATATATATATATATATATATATATATATATATATATATATATATATATATATATATATATATATATATATATATATATATATATATATATATATATATATATATATATATATATATATATATATATATATATATATATATATATATAGAAGATGTAGACACATTTTACTTAGTAAATTTTATATTCAGAGCATGACAATAAAAAAATATTTTAGTCTTTATGAATTAGATAAATAAATAATTTTAAAATATTTCACAAATTTCTTAGCTTATATACAACGGTTAATAATAATAACTATATCGTAGGACAAATTACACAAATCGATCTAACCCCCAAGTAAGCAAATGATTGCTTGTGTTATTGACGTTAGCCAACGATACTAATACCTACATAAAAATATGTATAACATAAATACATATATAATTTACATATATAATAAACACCCAAACCCAGAAATACTAACATCTGTGCTCATCACACAAATGTTTGTCCCTGTGGAGAATCGATCCCGAGCTTAACAATTCGTAGTTAGTTTCGCTAACCACTCGACCAACGGGGCGGTTCATTATTATCAGCAACTAACAAAGGGATGTTGTTAGTGATTGATAATTTTACAATAAATTGGTTTTTTCTTCTAAAATTTAAATTGTACCATGGACAGTGGCGTATTTAAGCATAAGCAACATGGCAGTCGCCTATGGGGCGCCACCACAAGGAGGCCACCACCAATCTACAAAAAAATCAAATTAAATCGATAAACGGTTAGTAGAAACAAAAAATACTGATTTTTTTACGAAAAGTTACAATTTTTTTTTTAAACGTGAAAAGTTAACATTTAAAAATCTTCGATATCAAGCAAAATATTAATTATAAACAAATGGCGCCTTTCGCGGATTTTACCGCGCCGCGCTAGACCAATAGCAACAGCGGAAAATGCCGTGTCAGCGGAAAAAACACGGCGCGCGCATCATTTTTACCATTAAAAAAACAAGACTTTCCTCATTGAGAAAGCGAGTGAGACGCGTTTTAATATTTGAAAAGCTGTTACTTTTGAAAATTTAATTCGATTTTGATTCTTGAAGTGCCATCTGACGTAATTTTTTTAGTACTAAAATGTCGTAGAATACCAAAAAATGATTGGTTGAAAACTTTCGAAGTTATGTCGAATAAACACTATTTTTTAATTTTTCGTCAACGATTTCCCTCAAACGGATAAACCGATTTTGATGCAATTTATGCATTAGATGTAGTTTTTTGAGGAATAGAGCTGATTACTTTTTGTACTCAATCGGTACATTAATCTAGAAGTTATGTTAAAAAAATCCCCGTGTTGGTTCCGGGCTTCTTTGAAGAATAGACCAACTGCCGTTCGGCCAAGCAGGTCGTAAAAGGCGACCGACTGGCTATGCGAGTCACTAACATCGTGGCTACTAGGTGGTAGAGTTCTGCATTGTCTCGCCCGGGTCTGGTACCACCGCCTTACCCATTCGCTGTCGTGTGCAAACTCCACTATCTCAGCACTTTCTATCTGTGACATTTGAGATGTGACATTATCACTTTTACGGCTCCATCTTCACATCCTCGACATTAAATGTAATAGAAAATTCACAACAAAAAACCAACGAGTCTGAACTCTACAATCATACTTTTTTATAGATAAGAATTTTGGTAGCACTCTTTCAGCTTCATCTTATCAGATCCTCGTCATTATGAGTGCTAATTAAACTTAGTACTTATACTAACAATACCAATGAGCCAAAATTCGGTTGTCTCGTCAAAACTCTGTATCTGAGAGTTTCGTCCAGGCTACAACATGAGATTAGCTGGATGGTACCATAATATTTTATTATCACTGAACTTACACAAGTTTGCCAAGTTTCAGTACAAACGGTCATCAAAAAGTATTTAAAAAATGATTTTCAATATTTAGAAAATCTGTTACATACGAACATAGTCAGTTACATAAAAGCTGATGATCTTCAAATGAGGATCTTGCAGCGTTAGGTCAAGGTAACCATTTCATTGCAGTTACTGAAGTAACATAATACAAAATTTAGTATCGATAAAGCCTTTACAAATCGCTTAATTCCTTTCATCTAGTCAAACAGAACTGATGATCTTGAAACGACTGAACAGGTCCTATTGAATCAAAGCTTGAAAAAGCGCAAAATAGGGCTTGCATTTAAGAAAACTGCAATCAAATCGGATCATCCGCTTGGGCGCTACGGTGCCACGGACAGACACACAGATACACACCTGAAACTTTATAACACCCCTCGTTTGAGCGTTGAAGGTTAATAAATATATAAATTTGGGATAAAGGTAGTTAAATATCGGGATCAAACGTAGGCTATTTTTTTTCAAAATCAACCCCTAAAGGCTAAAATAGGGAATATTTTTTTTTATAAAAAACTATATCGATGACTTACTTCATATTAATTTACTCGCGAGCAAAGCTGAACGAGTCAGTTAGTACGCAAATATAAATGTGTACAGTCAAGCAAACACACACATAATAAGTTTTTCTTATAGAATTCTAAATACCTTGAAACTTCAAAATTAGTAAAATCACATTAAAGCAAAGAGTATTTATGATTAAATCCAAACATCGCTTGAATATTTGATGCACATGTGGTGCCTACGCGGTCCTTTACAGCAGAACAAACAGGAACAAAGCGGTTTGAGATGTAGATGAGCAATTCTCCAGCTTCAGTGTGCTTGGAAATTATCCTTAGTTTATCTTAAGACTGAGTGAAAGAAACAAGAAATTAAGAATCTTTACATATTTGCAAAAATATTAAAGTTATAACATTTTAGGAAATAAATATTTATAACTAGCTGCAACGTGCAGCCCGCAGATTATATCTAATTTTCCGGGATAACAAGTAGCCTGTGTGCTATTTCAGGTCATCAGCTACCTGTATGCCAAATTTCATACAAATCCGTTCAGTAGTTTTTGCGTGATTAAGTAACAAATATCCATCCATCCATCCAAACATCCAAATTTTCACATTTATAATATTACATAATAATATAGATTTAATTACCTGCATTCGTTGCTTCTGTGGTCTGGTCGCCCGGTGTCGGTGTTGACCGCATTTTCATTTTTGTATCATAAGATAGCAAACAAGCCGATGGGTCTCCTGATGGAAAGAGTCAACCATTGCCTATAGACACCAAGCATGTTAATGGTGCGTTGCTACCTTGTGGCGAGGTCTAATGCCACATGCATAAGTTTACCGGCTACCTTACCTTCCAAACTGGAACACGACAGTGATAAGCACTAACGCTATTGCGATAGGAATACTGGTACCAAATACCCGGACAAGACAATGCAGAACTCTACCACCTAGTAGACACGATGGTCGTGACTCGCAAATCCAATCGGTTGCTTTTTACGACCTGTCTGACAGAACGGCAATTGATCTATACTTCAAAGAAGCCTGGAACCAACATGGGGGGGGGGACCACATAAGGTCCCAGGTTTGATTCCCGGGCCGGGCAAATCCAAATGTGTTTTTTTCAGATTTCTGATAAAAACAATGTGGTTAGGGATAAGTGCTCATTTGGCGATAGGATTGCCACCTATCACGTTGTAGGACCAAGTATCTTCGGCTAATCGTGGGTGCACTTGGTGTACCTCTGCCTACCCCTTCGGGGATACGGGCGTGAATATATTTTTTTAAATTTAATTACCAATTATTAAAAGTAGTTAAAGATAACAGCATAATCTATTTGAATATAAGTTAAAATAATTTCAATTATTTTTAATTAAATATATTTTTTATAACTACCTCTTCGGAGATATGGGCATGAACATAGAGTAATAACGCTTAGAGTGATAATTGCATTCAACGCTTCGTTCATATTTTAGGCCAAAACCGTGTCAATGTCCGTGTAAGCTTCGTGTAATCACTTGCGTCGTCACGCACACAAAGACTCCAAAGACTCGAATAGTGTTGCAAGTAAATAAATATTTTCCCAAGACGGTATTTAAAATATATCTACCTGACCGGTATACAAATAATCTTTCATACTATAACATTATTAATCATTTAGTATAAACTTGAAACTTACACTTTTTATTCGGTTAGGTAAAATATGTTAAATGCCGGGAAATATTCTAGATGTTCTCAAGATGATTCCAAAGCTATTTAACCTTATATTTTTTTAGTTTTTGGGCTTTTATTTGTGATTTGAAATATTTTTACCTCACTGAAATAAAGATTGTCTGTCTTTCCAATAGTATTATTAGTCATATAGAAAATTTAGAACTTACAATTTTTATTCTGGTGAGGTAAAATGAGTAGAATTACAGAAAAATGTTTAAGAGTTTCTCAAGGTTTTTTTTTAAATTTCAGTAATTAAACAGCGGTAACCAACCGGCACCGAGCGTAAATAAAAAATATGGTCAATACGAGTTTACGTTATTTAAGTTATAAAAACAGTGATTGAAGTAATTCTTACAAAAAAAACCTTATTGATATGTATCTACTAATATATTATCCTATATCATACAAATTTTTGAAATACATTGCTTGGCAAATACTTGTGTGTGTCTGTGTGCGTGTATGTGTATGTATGTTTGTTCAAAGCTATTACCTTGGAACCTTTTTTATTTTAACTTTCATACAAATCTTGCCATGATTCTAAACCTTAAACTAGCTTGAAATTTAGCAAATGGGTGGGCAAGCAGAAACAATACTTAACAGAATCAGTTATAGACGAACGTTTTAAGATAAAAATTAATAAGATACTTATTAATCAAGTATTTATTTAAATCAACTTAAAAAATTAAAATGTTTTAAGCTAAACGTACCATATTGGCTACTATTGGCTCTGTGCACGACTTGAGCACCACCTAGCGTCCGCAACTGTTTTGGTTCTGATCTTAGAATAATAACGCCTAGAAACCACAAAAAAGAGTAAATAAAACTGAGCCAAAAACGGCTCAATTCGTTTTGCGAGTTGTCAATGCTTAATAAGATCAGGTTATATCGGACACAGTTCACGAAAAATAATTCGAAATGACTTATTGCATTATAAAGAAGTGTTCTAACACCTTAGAAAAACAAAAAAGTGAACATTTCACAGGTAAGTACTTACAATTTATAATTTTTCTGTTATGTAAATCGACTAAAAATAGATAATTTGAAACACATAACTTATCACTATACAGTTGCTAGTTGTGGAAAAAAAATTGCGCACAATATTTTTAGTTAGACCTTAATGTTAACAAAATTAATTATCGTATTTGCTTTAACTGCTATTTATACTTATTAATATTATTGAGATTAAAAATGTTTGTGTTATAAGTCTTATGAAAATAATTTAGCTCGAGGGTACTTTTTGATAATTCAGCATTTATTTTATTCGTCTTTTTATATTATTAAATATTCAATATTGTGATATTTTTTAAATAAAACGATTTATATAAATTATTTTTTGTCTTTATCAAATAATCTTCAATATAACTATTTTAGGGTACTTATTTTTATTAAGTTGTAGTCATAGGAAGGAAACAATTTAAAGGCACTTGATATTCAAGGTTTTATTTTTCACTACTAGAATAAAACTAGAATAATTTTCTACGATTGTTAAATCAATTAAATAAAATATATCGCTAGGAACAATTATATAAAAAATATTGAGACTTAAATTTTATTGAATTCTATTATCAAATTTAAGTGTTATCATTGTATAAAACTTAATTTACATTTTCATTAAAACAGCAATAAGTTTATATATTATAATTTTCATTATAAGTATCAAATAAAATTTCTCCCTGTTTTTGTATTAAAGAATAGTTAAAGCTAATTTATTTTTTGTTCTTTTAAGTACCTATAAATTGTCTTCGCAAAAACTTAGCTTAGAATTTTGTCAACCTAACTTAGATTTCTGAGATTAACAGCTGTTGTACTGAAGACACCCAATGACAAGATAAATATTTAACCACAGACTACTAAGGAGAGAACTGATTGCTTACGTTAACCTTACCTAAATTCCAACTTTACTTAACTACTATTCCACAAGTTAAATATTTATTAAATGCGGATAAATTAAGCAGTTGATATAGAATCTTAAGGAACATATTAAACTTTAAGATAATAATTAAAAAACGATGTTTGAAGTCTTGCCCGCGTTCTTAAAAGTTATGTGGAATATTAGCTTAATTATAGGAGCTTAATGATAGGATATAAACATATTAGGAGGTTGACATTAGGCGCAGACCGATTTTAGGGCACGTTACCCTACATGTTTTCGTGGATAAAAGTCGAAAATATCGCCAATAAAACTACTTGACACTAAGCAATATGAAATAATGCAGTACGATGGCATATTATTTAATAAGAAAATTAAAAAAAAGTGACTTTGGTGGTGACAGAGTTTTTTTCTGATGGTCACTGTGGCATCTAGAATGCTAGTTGGAATATTTTTTTGTCTTCTAAAAGTCCTCATTATATACGAATAAATGCTTCATAATATTGGTCTGACAAACGGATTTGTAATATTTGTGCCAGTATAATGGGTGAGTCCCAACACTTAAAAACTATTTTTTATGCAAAAGCAAAGTCCAGGCTATGTAATATAGCACATAAAATAGGAATACACATATTATTAATTATAATGAAAATAGGTAAAAACAAATACGTAGTAGAATATTTTTCCCTTTGGCTGGCAACATTTTGAATATCGTTCTACTTAGATATTTATGATTTATTTGTTTGGATTTTATACAAAAATATCCGATGCCAAGTAGTTTTTATCGGTGAAATGTTATCTTCAAGTCTTAAATACGCTTTTGTGAAGCACGGTGACAGCATTTCACCACACAGTAACTCACATTTTTTGAAATTGCGAGAGCTGTACTCCGCATGGCACGTGTCGCATGCCTGAGGGGCCGGCGAACGTAAGAAGCCTTTTCAGGCTTCTTTGAAATGGCTTAATATTGCGCGGGTCGACTCGGTTTCTATGCGTTATTATTCTATGGGCATGAATATATTTTTTTATTAAATATATTTCATTTTAACAATCATATAAACAATATGCAGAAATGTGTAAATACATATACATATATACGTATACATTTTTGAAATACATCCATATTAATATTATAAATGGGAACGTGTTTGTCCGTATTTTATGGCAAAACGGAGCGACGAATTAACGTGACTTTTTAAGTAGAGATAGTTGAAGGGATGGAGTGTGACATAGACTACTTTTTAGGGATAAAAGTAGGGGTAGAAATTTGTATGGAGCATTCCGCAATTTTCAAGGTAGAAAGCTACAAATTGATATGCGGACTACTTGTGAATACCAAAAAAACAATACGTCATTTTTTTTTTTGGAAATCTGCCCCCAATATCAAGCGAACGAAGCCGCGTGCAAAAGCTAGTTTATGATAATTGGTAAATATTAGCACACCATAGAATTTCAAACAAAATAAGCAGTTACCGTTTAAGAAAAAACAAAATAGTCAGAACCTGTAGATTTTCCCCGTATTGGCCTGGGCTCCCTTGAAGAATTAACCTTTCTGCTGTTTTTTTTATATCATAAGATAGCAAACATGCAGATGGGTCTCCTGATGGAAAGAGTCAACCATCGCCTATAGACACCAAAGGTGTTAATGGTGCGTTGCTATCTTGTGACGAGGTGTAATGCCACATGCATAAGTTTACCGGCTACCTTACCCTCCAAACCGGAACTTGACAGTGACCAGCACTGACGCTATTGCGGCAGGAATAGGTAAGGCGGTGGTACTAGACACGGTCGAACCGATGCAGAACTCTACCACCTAGTAATTTGTTTTGGTATAAATTTCTGTAATCGATTCCCCGAATGACTAGTGCGAGGCAAAAACTGCCGAGAGAAACACACGGTTGTGGATTTTCAGACATCGAAATAAGGATGAAACTTCAAATTATTATTAATTAAAAAAATTATGAATTTTTGTTTAACAATTTAAGTTTTAGCCCTGATGATGCAGTGAAATGCGAAACCGGTTGGCTATTTAAATAAAAAAGTATATATTATATATAATTAGTGAATTGTGAAACAGTACAAGTGTAAAATTTAAAACAATAATTTTTTATTGTCAAGAGTCTTCGCAACCAGCGTGTGTGTATAAAGAGTGGTGAACGTGGAGAAAGCGAGACAAGCCTGCAAGGATCCCCGTAAGGGATCTGGCGTGAAGATATGTATGTATGTATGTATGTAATTTTTTATTGAAAATTTACAGTGTCACAGAACGGGGAAATTTCTAGAATATTCAATGCATTTATATGCGCCGCTCAATGTCTTGTAGCAGAGCTAACCACTATAAGACGTAAGGCAGCGATGTGACGGCGTCTTTTCAATTTATGAGATTTATTCACACAGTAACGGAGATGAATTGAAAGGAATTGAATCGAGAATCATGTGTCTTAGTTTTCAATTTATCTGTGTACTGTGATCTACGTATTGGTTTGATGTCAAAATTATTTCAAACTGAATGAAATAAAGTATCTTCACGCTCGTATCCCCGAAGACATAGGCAGAGGTACAACAAGTGCACCCACGATTAACCGAAGATACTTTGTCCCATAATGTGATAGGTGGCAAGCCTGTCGCCAACCGGGCACTTTCTTATCCCGGGCAACGTTGGTTTTATCAGAAAACTGAAAAAAAACATTTTTGAATTGCCCGACCCAGGAATCGTACCCGAGACTGACATGGTCAACTCCGACACATGACCACTAGACCACAGAGGCGACCAAATAGAGCAAAAAAAATGAATACAAAAAGAAAAAATAAAGGTAGTTTTATTTGGAAAAAAATAGCGTTATGCCCAAAAACAAACGTATGTACATGTACAATGACTGGCTTAAACTGGCACTAAGTGGCGCCATCGTTTAAGCATTTTCTTGTCATAAGATAACAAATAGACGGCCCTCCTGGTGGAAAGAGAAAATATCGCCTACAGAAACCATAGATTTAATGTAACATTGCTATTCGCGTGGCGGGTTGGTAATACCCACAGACCACATGAATACTAATAGACACGCCATTGAGAAGGACTCTGTAGCCACACATATGAGCAAACGCTCCTATCACTGTCAAAAGTGTCATACATTTATATATTATATATTATAAAGTTTGTATATTATATTATGAAAAAATTGAAATAAACCATGTTGTACTAGTTGTATAATTTATCGTACCGAATGAGAAAACAAAGTTTAAAAATTACCCTTGGAGTAATTTTATTTCATCGGTAAGTAGTAAAACTGCACTAATTAATCCATGGTAATACCACATGCATGAGTTTATTGGCTACCCTACCCTACAAACGCTATTGCTGTAGAAATAGATAGGGCGGTCGTAGTAGAACCGGGCGAGAAGTAGCAGTATTCAGCTACCTAGTAGTCACGATGGTAGCGATTGGTTTAGGTAATAGTTGGTTTTTAATTATTTTTGTGTTATATAGCACCCCCGTGCTTGGGAAAACTGGAAAAATTTAAAACAAAAAAAATATCGACACGCAGAGATTGAACCTGCGACCGTCTCCCGAAAGCCAGGACGCTCTACCGCTGAGTTAGTGTCGACAGGCTCGAAGTGGCGAAATTCTTCTTTGCTATGTGATCGATTACGTCGCTTGTATAGATCGCTAGATATACATACATACGTATAAATCACGAAACACGAAAGTACTGAGTGCCAAACGTAAGAAACCAGTTTACCACTAGGTGGCGCTGTACAAATCACATACAAATTCCTAGTAAGCTCCAAACGCGCTCACGATCGAATGGGAAAAGAAAAACTCACACTTAGCACTCTGATCAAAAATTATAAATGTGAATTTCATCTGTAACGATGAACTCATTTAACTGGTTGTACGTATCTATTCGACCGCCTCGTTGGTCGAGTGGTTAGCGGCCCTGACTACGCAATCAACGTGGCTCGGGTTCGATCCCCGACGGGGACAAGCATTTGTGTGATGAGCATAAATATTTGTATTTCCGTGTTTGGGTGTTTATTATATATATTCTGGTATTTATATATGTATTTCTATGTATTAGTATCGTTGACTAAAACCCATAACACAAGCAAACAATTTGCTTACTTTGGGGTTAGATCAGTAAGTGTAATTTGTCCCGTGAATATTTATTTATTTATCTATATCTAGCGATCAGTACAATCGACGTAATCACTTCCACCACCACTTCGATCGTTTCGACATTAGCTCAGCAGTAGAGCGTCCTGGCTTTAGGGAGACAATCGCAGATTCAAATCCCGCGGGTCGATATTTTTCTTTGTTGTTTTTAAAGTTTTTCAAATTGTTGGTATTTTATGAACTTCCTGGCAGAATGACAGACGGTCTATTCTGAGGGACCAGACCAACACGGGAAGAGACAAGTCCAATGTTACTTTTTTACCCTTAAGCGATATTATTTACATTTCAAAAAAATCCAGAAACTTCATGGCCTTTTTATCGGGTTTTCGCTAACACTTTTTTTAGAAATGAACTTAAGCAGTTTGTCCAAATAATCATTACTGCGATCTAATTGTTGTACTAGAATTTGTAGTTTGACTATGACTTGGCAACATCTTACGGAAAACGGAAAGTTTTATTTCTGTGTTGCTAACGAGATCATAAAGGTAAATAATTTCCGGAAATACATAATCAAGGATTGTAACAAGCGGTACAAGTAAATTGTAACAAAACAACAAAACCACTCCCTTACCCTATATTCAAATATTCATATTTTCTAAAGTTTAGCTCGCAAACCCACCACACTTTAATATTACGTGCCTCAGTGATTCTGTTTTGCTGTTTTTTTTTGTTATATTTTTTCCAATATTGAAATGAAAAACATATTAATATAAATTTTATTTTTCCTATCATCTAATCTACATTTTTTATCTTGGACTCCCTTACTATTAGATATAAAGCAGTTTTATTAATGTCAAGGAGCGCAAAACTATTTCATATAACGAGTAATATTAAGGTTACAACAAAAAAGCATCCTCCTCGCCTTTGTGGTCTAGTGATCCGGTGTCGTTTTGACCGCATGAGGTCCTGGGTTCGTATCCCGGATCGGGGAGTTCAAAATGTGTTTTCTGATAGAAACAGCGTTGACTGGGATTAAATAAATGCCCGGTAGGCGATAGACTTGCCATTTATCACTTTATGGGACTAAATATCATCGGTTAATTTTGGACGCACTTGTTGTACCTCTGCCTGCCTCTTTGAGAATACAGGCATGAAGATGCTGACGACACAAAAAATCATATTTGAGACCAGAAAGGCTGAAAGAAACAGATCCTTGAACGAAAATTGTTCAAGGATCTGTTTATTGATAAAAACCATATTCTTAGGTCTATTCTTCACACTTTACCTGTAAAAAATTGACCATCTATTATTCTAGCAGACAGTTCATATTGGCAACAATACGAACCCAGGCAAACAACAACATACACTACAATCGTAAATACTAGGTGTTAGAGTTTAGAAACAACGTATTTATTTATTTAATGCTTTATAAAAGATAAGTAATACACAGAAACTTATTAATAAAAAACTTGAGAGGTGTCAAGGGACACCCGGATGGAACGAAGTTCCTTTCGATTAATTAGTGAAGAAATTGTAATATTTTTTTAAGATATAATCATATTTTTTTTATTATTAACAAATATAATGTAATATAAACTTAATCAGTAGGCTCAATTTTCGTAATAATAATAGAAATGAAAATATCTGGCTTGCTTTATATAAGAGAGAGAGAGAGAGACAGAGAAACATGCGCACGCCGCACAGCTTACAATAACTTACTATAGCAAAAAGTGTCCAATAAAAGAGATTTCTTCCAGCTGACCCGAATAAAAGTTAACACAATTATCGAAATATTAAAATAGTGTACAATTATCATAAAACTAGATACCTACATATGTATAAAACAGTTTGGTGCATTAAATTTGGCCACATAATATTTACTCGAGTACTATAATACAACTTACCCGAGTTTTTTACGCCTTTGGCAATTTTAAACTGAGTTTAGGGAATTATTAGCCCTTTCGATCGATCTGTCTTCATGTAAAAGGGTTTTAAAATAGTTGTCTCGCGAACATAATAAAAATGGAGGTATAATAATATATAACATAATAATAATAATAACATAATAAATAATAGTTTTTTTAACATAATAAATTATTATTATGTATTATTAAATGGGGCGTCAGAATTTACGTGAAGTTAAATAATTATTTTGAGAGCTTTAAAGCGACCGCAAAACAATACCGCAACGGAAAGTGTCTGGGAGTATTGACGACTTATTTTTAACGTTATTGTTTAAAATAAACGCCAAAATCAGCTTGGAGAAGTTACGTGAGGTAAGTAATGTTTTTATGTACCTTGGTTGCCTGATACCTAGAAATTGGCCGCCAGATTTTGCTAGCAGGTAGGCATGAGTACCTACATATCTTTTTTATATCACAAGATAGCACACTAGTAGATGGGTCTCCTAATGGAAAGGGTGAACCATCGCCTATAGACACCAAAGATGCTAATAGTGCGTTGCTATCTTGTGGCGAGGTATAATGCCACATGAATAAATTTACTGGCTACCTTACTTTCCAAACTGGAACACTGCAGTGGCAAGCACTGATGCTATTGCGGCAGGAATAGGTACCAGACAATGTACTGTAATAAAACTCTACTACTTAGTGTATACATTTCATTCATCAGAAAATACGTGACGCCTGGTAACTCTGAGATCTTGGACTATAAGATTAATAATGATTATATTATATCGATTTGATTATACACTGATCTGAATTTTGCTACATATTTTAACATCAACGTCGCTAAATAAAAATACAATCTAGAAGCGTCAATACCAAACTCGAATGCAGTTGATTCCTCTGGGTGCGATCGCGTGTCAGTTTCAGTAAATATATCGTCTGGTTCACCACTTAGGTCATTGGCTTTCGTTTTACCCCGCACTTTCCTCAACGGAGTGTTATTGTGAAAAAAATCACATAGATTTTCACGACACACCAACGCTTTCGTCTAAAATATAGGTTTTTAAAAAGCGCTACCCTAAAAACTATTTACAACTAAAAGACAAATTGATTAAATCCAAGCTTCCTTTGAAGAATAGTCCATCTGCCATTCTATCACGCAGTTTATAAAATTGGTGATCATTTGGCTTTACTTGTCACCATCATCGTAAAAACTTGGTGGTAGAGTTTTGCTCGGGTATATGGTACTGTAACACCTCCTTGGTGTTACAATTATAAATACTGGCCACTTGCCAGCTTTTGTTATTAAAAGAAAGAAATGAGATGTATGTACGACTAGTCGGACATCAGTTCCAAATAAATGAAGTTATTTAAATATTTCCTTTCACTTTTTTTCGCCGTATTGGTCCCGGCCTTCGCCGTGTTGGTCCCGGCCTCCTTTGAAGAATAGGCCAACTGCCGTTCTGCCAGGCAGGTCGTAAAAGGCGACCGATTGGCTATCGAGTCACTACCATATTGGCTATTAGGTGGTAGAGCTCTGCATTGTCTCGCCCGGGTCTGTCGTGTTCCGGTTTGGAGGGTAAGGTAGCCGGTAAACTTATGCATGTGGCATTAGACCTCGCCACAAGATAGCGACGCACCATTAATACCTTTGGTGTCTTTAGGCGATGGTTGAGTCTTTCCATCAGAAGACCCATCTGCTTGTTTGCTAACTTATGATATTAAAAAAAACTTATAAATTTCCACATAATGTACCAAACACCGATACCTGAATAGCCGCTGCCGATGAGTACCTCCCCAAGGACCAACGCGCGGCGGTCTCCACAGTACCACCGCCTTACCACTGTCACAATAACGTCAATGCTTGTCATTGTCGTGTTTTAATTTACAAAATAAGGCAGATGGTAGGTAGGCTTATGCATGTGGCATTGCCATCCCACCCCACGTATGGCAATGCACCATTAACATCCTTGATGGCTTTAGTCCATAGTAGGGATAAGAATTAAAATGGTTTGTCTTTTGAACAAAGAACTATATCTTACCATCCACACTTGAACACTAGTATTTATATATATCATTGATCGCCTCTGTGGTCTAGTGGTCTAGTGTTGGCGTAGACCACATGAGGTCCCGGCTTCGATTCCCGGGTCGGGCACTTAAAAAAAGTGTTTTTTCAGTTTTCTGATAAACACAAAATTGCCCGGAATTGGAAAGTGCTCGGTTGGCGATAGGCTTGCCACCTATCACATTTGTGGGACCAAATATATTCGGCTAATCGTGGGTGCATTTGTTGTACCTCTGCATATACCTTCGGGGATACAGCCGTGAAGATACTTTTTATATAAATATTCACGGGACAAATTACACTTACTGATCTAACCCCAATGTAAGCAAATTATTTGCTTGTGTTATGGGTGTTAGTCAACAATACTAATACATAGAAATACATATATAAATACCAGAATATATTTAATAAATACTCAAACCCAGAAATACAAACATTTATGCATAATATTTTAGCCCCGTTGATTGCATAGTCAAAGGCGCAAACCAGGCGACCAACAGAGCGCTAAGTTGGATGTATCTGTCCGAATATAAAATCAGCAATCTTGATCCTTAGTGAATATGGCAGTTTCATTTTACACTAATTATGTACCACTTTGGTGCTAATTAAAAAAATATCCATACTAATGTTATAAATGCAAAAATCTGTATGTCTGTCTGTAAATCCACCTGTCGAGACGAGGACTAAACATAGTCTTTTTTTAAATCAGACTTAGAACTTAGACTTTAAAAAAATCAGACAGACTTAAAAAAATTCAGACTTAGAAAAACCTCAGAATGTTTTATTGGAGCTTGTATACGGTTTTATAACAAGATTCCCGAAGAAATCACTTCTTTAAACGACAAAAAATTTAAGATTTGTGTTAAAAGATTTCTATGTCGGAAAGGCTATTATAATGTAAATGATTATATTAATGACAAAAACGTTTGGAGTATATAATTGATGATCAAACGAACTTACCTGTACGTGAAGTTCGATCACAATTACTTTCGAGCTTCGTTCTCGATATTAGCACATAATACAATGTAGTATCACATACGCACCCGCCATTTCGCACTATATATTGGAGGTAGAAAAATAAAAAATTAATGAGGGTAACATAAAGTTAGCTTCCGCGACCACTCACCGATTACAGTCATTTAGTTTAGAGAATTGTTGAGCATATATTTCACGACTAGGGGTCCCAGCTAGACTTGGGAGGGAGGGATGCTAATAGCTTCGAACGAAGCTCTTCTAGTAATTGTGATCGAACTTCACGTACAGGTAAGTTCGTTTGATGATCAATTACTTTCGAGCTTCGTTCTCGATATTAGCACATAATACAATGTAGACGTTTAGAGATAAAGTCGTGAAATATTATAAATATAGTAAGTCTTTTTTGTGTGGGGGCTCGCGGGGATACTCAGGGCCCCCAAAAGCAAGGTTCGAAAATATCGAAGAATTGCCAAAACATTATGTGCTATAAGGCCTATTGTTTGTAAAAATAAGTAAATCAGCCCGCAGGCTTTACCTTATTTAGCGTCATGTGACAAAAGTGGCCGACACGAGGAGATGCTGGTTCTTACCGTCGATGTCATCCTAGACTTCCGATTCATTCGTGCGTTTCTTGTTCTGCATGACTTTGGTATTGGTATGACCGTTAAGATGCCTCCTGAAGCTTAAAGGTCTAAATAAAAAGTGCCCTAAGTAGCTTCGGGCCGAGAGACCTTATAATAAATAGTTACTGTGAGTTTTAATTAATAAATATGATATTTACAAAGTTAAAAATATCCAGGCAAGTTATTTCTAATTGAAATTAAATTTTAGTTTTAAACACTTTTATAAAAACTTTTAAACTTTCACTGTTATTATAACACTTATTTTTATTGTTAATAAACGGGTTTTTTTACCGCGACTCGTTTTTATTTTATTTTTTCGATATTTTGACGCTGTTAGAGGCGTCACGGTCACTGGTAACTGGTAACTGAAGTTATGCGGGTAGGATTGCAGAAAACTAAGAGTAGACAAGACTGCCTACCCTCTTTTTAATTATACCACTGCCATTGCACCATTGCTGCAATGCTCCAGATACTTTTGTTTGACGGTCAAAAGTGTGCAATATGTATTCGTTAATTACTAGAATCTTAGAGTTAGTCACCCAGCTTATGAACTATGTTCATTAATAATTTTTAATGAACTTATGTTGATTATTTCACTAAGGAAAGTTAAAAGTGCAAGATGTAACATGTTGTTGGGTCTAGAATTTCCGGATTAACCTCAAATGCCGTAATAAGCCTTCATTAAGTAACTACTCGATTTCTGTTCTTTATTATTATTTTATTTTTCTTTCTGATAAACCGTCAACACAGTTTTCTAAAGAACGACATCGCGGGTAACGTGAATCTGGTTTGATTAACACGTATATCAACCCATATATTATAAGGAAATATATTTATTGTACATACCTGTAGAATTACTCCGACAGCACATTTTATCTTTGAACGTGGAAAGCCCCGGTGTGGACAGCCCGATGTTCAAAGATTTCGTTTATACACCAGCTGTGGAAATACCCAGGATGGTAGATCCGGTTAGCAAGTGTTTATTTGTGAACGTGGGAAGCCCCGGTATGGACAGCCCGATTGTTCGGATATATCTATTACACAGCTGTGGAAATACCCAGGATGGTAGATCCGATTAGCTTGTGCTTATTTTTGAACGTGGGAAGCCCCGGTGTGGACAGCCCGGTTGTTCAGATATATCTATTATTTTGGTATTGAATTATACCTGTATTTATGCATCATTACAATTTCCTGTAGAATCATTCCAACGATAGATTGGAGTAGCATATATTTATGCATCGTCACAATGTCCTGTAGAATCACTCCAACGGTAGATTCGAGTAGCATATATTTATGCATCGTTACAATATCTTTTTCGAATCACTCTAACGGTAGATTCGAGTAGCATATATTTATGCATCGTCACAATATCCTGTAGAATTACTCCAACGGTAGATTCGAGTAGCATATATTTATGCATCGTTACAATATCCTGTCGAATCACTCTAACGGTAGATTCGAGTAGCATATATTTATGCACCGTCACAATATCTTGTAGAATGACTCTTACGGTAGATTCAAGTAGCATATAATTATGCATCGTTACAATATCCTGTCGAATCACTCTAACGGTAGATTCGAGTAGCATAATATATTTATGCATCGTTGCAATATCCTGTAGAATCACTCCAACGGTAGATTCGAAGCATATATTTATGCATAGTTACAATATCTTAAAAAAAGAGATCCTTTGGAATTCGCTTTGTCTGTCCCAAGTCGCTAGCAGTTTTAGCGCCTTCTTTTTTCTGCTTTTCTAGTCCAATCATCGTATTCATCTTGAGTTGCTGTTTTCTTCATAAGTGTATTAAACAGAGTCAATTTAAGCAGCATTAATATTATTTTTTTTATCAGATATCAGAATTACTAACAAAAATTGTTAACAACTTGACGAACGCTGAAGACGTGCGAAACAGCGAAGCACTAGAATGTGAATGTGAATGACTGTAATCGGTGAGTGGTCGCGGAAGCTAACTTTATGTTACCCTCATTAATTTTTTATTTTTCTACCTCCAATATATAGTGCGAAATGGCGGGTGCGTATGTGATACTACATTGTATTATGTGCTAATATCGAGAACGAAGCTCGAAAGTAATGGCTATTATTGACATTCACATTTTGGTATATTTTTGATGACATGATTTTAATGATTAATTGTGATAGATTAGTTTTTGAAGTGAAAACTTCTTTAGGCGCGTTGAGCGTTTTGGTAGAGGGTAAAATCCTCGGTTCGCGTCACCGACATGCTAATGATAATAGTATATCTATAGCTATGGACAGCCAGTAGCCTGTGTACACGTATACACTAATACATCGACTATTTCTGACTATATTTTATTATTTAACCCATTATATGTAACTAATAAATAAAACATAAAAAATTTCATATAATTTTTGCATATAGTTTTAATTACTCTCAACTTAATAGTTCCGTTTTCACTTCTATCGGCAGTCCCACGACTGCTACTGTTTTTTTCTTTTGATATATAAACATTTATAATAACATATTATTTTATCTAATATTGTATATATTTTTGACCAAATTGACATTCAAAATATCACTTAACTTTTAGACGTTTCTATTGTATTAATTCAGAATTTTAAATATTTTAAGTTATAAGATAATGTATTTACATTATTTCTTTTTTTTTTCTCTGATATTGTAATACTTTTTTTTGTGATAATAATTTTGATGTTCAAAAAATGTATTTTATATACTCATTTTGAATAAAAAATATATTCTATTCTATTCTAAAATCCACTTCCAAGAGGCTCAAATTTAGAATAAAATGTTTATTTATTTATTTAAAAATTTATGCAAAATTGAGTACGTAGGTGGACTTAATGCTACATGGCATTCTCCACCAGTCAACCCAAACTAATTAGAGAACATTTCATTTAAAGGGGTGCATGATAGGATAAATTAGTAAAATTTAGTTACAATAACTGCTGGTAATACTAAAAAAACTCAAAACATTATATACACATAAAATACACATATAAAAAATATACTTATTATATATTATATACACATATTATATACACATACATACCTAAATAAATAACATACATAGATATACATATTACATATATTAATTTATAATAGGGAAATAAATAAGTATAAATACGACGATTAAATACATAAATAAAATAAAATAATGTCTGATAATGTTAATTCAAAAGATATTTTTAATAGAACGTTTAAATGAGAATTTGGAGGGAAGTTCAACCGGAACCGGAAAATGTTGTATAAAAGAAAAAATACTGTCAGTGTAAACACCGCTATTCTAGAAACTAGTGGCTTGATCTCACTTAGATATAGGACGTGAATTCAATGTTTTTTTAAAGTAGTCTTTATTTTTCCTCGCGCGGGAATATTGTTTAGGTAGTTAAAACGGACGGCCAGTGCGGCAGGTCAGCGCTCTTTGCACATAGTATCCATGAAATTACGGACGGTGTCTGACAGAAACTTTCTCATATTTTTGAAATAAAATAACTTTTTTTATTTTTAAATTCACATAAACATTTTTATAATTAAGTCAACTACCTATGGTTTTAGTGACAACGGTGTTTATCCTTACAGCCTGTATATCGCTATTATGTTACTCTAATCGCGGGCGAAGCTGTACGGATTAACTAGTGTTTGATATAAATAAGCTGAGATGCTCAACTTGTTGAATATTTAAGTCTTTAGCTTAACTCAATACTAACAACACTGTAAGAAACTCAAGTTATTGAATAGAAATGTCATTTGTTCCAAATATAAACGGTTATAATCATAGTTATAATTCTACAAAATGAAGAACATTTATACTCAACGACATTTTATTAAAATATAATAGTAATATCTGTTCACTACGACACTATCAGAGAGTCTTACGAAACAGGAAATGAGGCGTCTCTAGATATAGTCTAGGAGGTGGAAATATGCATCATTTGTAATGAGGTTTGCTTCGTAAAAGTGAACACACTACTTGTTAACAATGCGGGAAAATATTAAATGTCTTCAATCTATTTTATACAAACTTTTTCGATAACAATTGTAATTGTTAGCATTTTTATATAAATATTTTTCAGCATTGTATTTAGAGTGTCATGTTTCTGTGATTATTTCTAGCGGGTACATTAGAAAATTTGCTCCTTTTTTACCCGGTTGATAAAAAAACATTACTTTGGTCACATGAACTAAGTTGTAGGTAACAACTACTAATGATTATGTTTACTTATATCCCATAACAACTATTGGAGAGTCCAGAAAAGATCGATACAATACTTACATATGGGTGATTCCGTTCTAACTGTGATATTCAATGTCCTGTATTGTTTGTTCTCACAGGTCATTAATTAATAATTAATTTATGAAATTTTTGTGCTTATTGGAAAATTATAAACATATTTCAACATTATTTTCATATAATATAACTTGCCACTTACAGAAAACTTACAATATATCACTTAAATATCAATACCGTGTCATGTCCATTTCTAGAATTTATTTATAAATTGTTAGTTTTTTGTCGTAATAAATGATTTAAACTAATTACCTCGTAAATTCTAATGTTTACGACAAAAAAAACTAACAATTTATAAATAAATTCTAGAAATGGACATGACACGGTACTGACATTATATCACAGTTAGAACGGAATCACCCATATGCGTTTTTGTTTTAGAAGATTGAGACAATCCAAATATATATAGCGTGCAACTCTACAAACAATGTATTTTACACTTTTTATCGTCGGCATTTGATGAAATTCTATTTCAATGGAATCTTTATCTTTTCTTTTTAATGAATCTTTATCTTTATCTTTTTAGTGAATTCTACAAAATAAGCTTTGATTCATTCAATTGAAAGTAGTTCCGCGGCTTTTTGATTTTTTAGATTTGTAATTTAAAACATTCCCATTAAAAACATGTTTGTACTATTTTAGTCGAATAAATAATAAATATATTCACGGGACAAATTACACGAATTGATCTAACCCCAAGGTAAGAAAATTATTTGCTTGTGTTATGGGTGTTAGTCAACGATATTAATACATAGAAATACATATATAAATACTAGAATATATTTAATAAACACCCAAACCCGGAAGTACAAACATTTATGCTCATCACACAAATGCCTGCCCCCGATTGCGTAGTCAGGGGTCACTAACCACTCAACCAACGGGGCGGTCAAATAGTTCTAGCTTTTACTCATAGTTATATTTTCTAACACTGCTTCTTAAACTAACAGCGCAAATTAGCTGTGAACAAAATGGAGGACTCTCCGCGCCCGGTACGAGTTACTTGTCGATGTCGATTGTACGCTGACTCGACGCCTTTGTATAAATGTCGTTTACGAGAGCAACTTGAGTAAGACATTATTATTTTGTAAATCATAGAATATCTAATAAGCAGACAATTCTCGTATTTGATTTGGACACTTATGATGTTTTTAGGGTTCTGTACCCAAAATGTAAAACGGGACCCTATTACTAAGCCTCCGGTGTTTGTCTGCCCGTCTTTTTGTATTTTTTTTTCAATATTAATAACGGTAACGGGTAAACGCTTAAACTTTTCACAGAATATTTAGTTGTATATTATCTTTCAAAATAAATCCATACAAATAAATAAAATTGGAGTGTCCGTTTGTAATATTAAAATAACCGGTTTTAACTAAATGCATATGGATGTATGACGGATGGACCGATTTTGACGGGACTTTTATTGATAGATAGCAAATGTAATGAGGAGTAATATAAGCTACTTTTAAAAAATTTCACGTGGGCGAAGTCGCGGGCAAAGCTAGTAAATAAATAAATATAAACATCGGAGATGTAGAAAGAATGGTAGATGAAAGGTTAACAAAACAGATATACAATGCGAATGTGGAAGGATGTAGTAGGTACCGGTGAAGGCCAAGACTGACATACCACGATCTGATTGATCGAGTACTGTCCGAAGGTGGTGTCAAGAGTCTTCGCAACCGGCACGTGTGTTTGAAGAGAGTGATGAATGTGGAGGAAGCGAGACAAGCCGGCAAGGATCATGATGCATCGCACTCAGTTCTCTCTGCCTACCCCGTAAGGGATCTGGCGTGAAGACATGTGTGTGTAAAAATAAAGTAAATATTAACAGAGGGGTTTATAAAACAAACGTCATTTTTAAGCAATTTTTTACTCGAACTTAATAAACAGGTAGAAACTTAGCATATTTTCAAAAAAGTAAGTATTTGGAAATACTATATAAATAAATATCTAATACATAAAATAAATATTTAAGTATTCATACAACAAACGTGATTTTCTTTTATAGATGATGGTACGGAACCCTTCGTACGCGTGTCCGCCTCGCACTTGGCTGGTTTATTTAATGATATTATAGTTTTTATAATATGTATATTGATAGACGTGTACACTTTTATAACCGAGAAGTAGTTTGGCCGAATAAAACACTTGAGTCACTTCTACACGCACAGTATAATTTTCGAGCATAGTAACGCCCTCAACAAGCGATAGAATTACAATGACTAATGGTGTGACTGATATATTAGTATTCGCTAAGATATTAGTAATATTGAAAGGATTCGTGGATTAGTAATCCGGCGAACTGTAATATGCTAATATTTCATATTCGCCTAATATCTGTAACGGCTATCCAAAATGAATCGGATAATATCATTCGGTCTTCGGAATAGTTCGGATTCACTAGATTCGTACGAATGAGACGGACGTAATTCCTGCAGTATCAGATCTTGTTACTGTTGTTTTAAGGTCCAAATTACAGTAAAATATTAGGTAATACTGATATATTAGTTAAGATATTTTCCTGCCGTATCAGTATAAGATCTTATTACTGTTGCTTTAAGGTCCAAATTACAGTGAAATATTAGTATCACCTAATCTTGAGAAATATCGGTATTATAGTGCGCGCGGAACTAGTTGGCCGCGCCATACGTAATACGTAATACGTAAGGCGCGGCCAACTAGTTCCGTGCGCACTATAACCCGTCTCTAACAATGACTCGAAAATATCTTATCCCCGTCTATTTATACCATTCTTCTTTATATATTTTGTTCATTGTAGTTATGACGTCATTATCTCACAATAACAGGTGTATAACACAGGTGCACCGCACATCTGCTCAGCTAGTCTTCTCGTTAAGCGGTTGCTAACACTTTATTTAAAAGACCTTTTGCTGATACTTTTGTTGAGATGGAATAAAAGTACCATGTACAATATCATTCTGTCTCATGAATGTTGTTGTCCTACGTTTCCCGTGTTGGCCCGAGCCCCTTTCGTAGAATAGACCATAATTAGGTACCGTAGGTAAGTAAACACATATAGCGAACGATTGGCTGTGTCATTACCATTGTGACCACAAGGTGGTAGGGTTCTGCAACGGCTCTCCCAAGTTTTTAATGGTATCGTCGTCTTACCTATTCCAGCCGCAATAGTGTCAATGCTTGTCATTGTGTGTTCTGGTTTGAAGGATAAGGTAGTCAATAAATTTATGGATGTAGCATTATCATCCCGCTACACGCATTACAACACATAATTAACATTTTTGGTATCAATAAGCGATGGTTGTCTCTTTCCATCAGGAGAGCCATCTGCTTGTTCGCTATTTTATAATATAAAAAATATAACCATTTTGTCGATTTCAACTTGTGTATCCAGAGATCTGTGCGTTCAAATAAGAAAAAACTTTTTAGCTTTATTTTGTTGGCATATACTCGGTTTTCTCTCCAAAATATTACAAAATAATAAAACCAAATGTGGTCGTAAATCGAAATTATACATAAAAGATAAAGAGGATACAAAAAGACAAATATGTGTAAAGAAACGTTTTTTATTTTTATGTATGTGTGTTTGCTAGTACATGCACACCTCTTACCCACTCCACATTTGGTGCGAAAATCGCGCGCGATAGATTCGACAGGGCGCGAACGCTAATTGTGGAGCCAAATTGCATATGCTTCGCATTTACGCGATAGGTTCTTAGAAATTTGTCGGATTTTCCTTCCGCGTTAAAGCGCGTACCCAACGCGAAAAAAGTCAGTGTGGATTGAATCCTCGTCCAAGAAAGTTGTGATGAAAAAATGAACGTGACATGGTCAAACGAGAAGGAGATATAATCTCTTGAATATAGGAAACTACTTTGTGGGACCCAAAATAAAATAAAAAAACACAATAACAAACTAAAATTTATGATGCATGGATGCGCATCAGCGTAATTATGAGCATATACTTTCCATCGTCGGCACTTGGTGAAATTCCATTACTGTTAGACACAATTAACAATGCACTTGTACTTGAATTTCACTTCACAACATATATATTTTTAGTATATTACTCGACCGGTTTCACTTTTTAAGCATCTTAAACTTAAACATCTTGAAGATGTAATGTTACATCCTGAAGATGCTTAAAAAGTGAAAATGTAAAGTTACATACTGAAGTTTACTTTTTTCTGAAACTTCTAAAATTTACAAAAACAATATGGTTGTTTTTGTAAATTTTAGAAGTTTCAAAAAAAATATAATAAAGTTAAAAATTTGACTATAACAAATTGGTAAGTTAATTAAAAATGGAATTGTTGATAAAAAAATTTTTTTGCTACTTTATAGAAGAGGACAGTCAATTATGATTTTTAGAAAAAAAATTCTTAGCTAATTATTTAAACAATAGAAATGTAAAAAACGATTATTGACAATTAACAATTGTTATGAAAGAATTTAAAAAAAAAACATAATATTTGTAATGCAATAAAGTTGTGATTTTTTTTTAAATATTGAAATAATAAATTTGTTTACAAAAAAATTATCAACAGATGGCGGGAAGTTTTTTTTGCAAATCAATTAATATCTTATTTTAATAAAAAATGTTTGTATGATGATTTAGAAAAAAAATTAATAACATTACGTAGATTTTTAAGTTTTTGTTCAAATACAAAAATTATTATAAACAAAGTATGAATTTTTTTTTAACTTTTATGACGTGATCTTGTTAAGTATGTATATAAGAAGTAAAAAATGTTTACGACAATTATTTAAACTTTTTTTCATTTGCAATTAAGACGGAAGTACGAGAAAATTTTGTTAGTTAACAATCGTTTAACTTGTTGAAAAATTAACTTTAATCCAAATTTCCAACGGGAATAAATTACTAATAGTGTTTAGAATAAATCATTTTTTTTTATTTAAAAAAGAATATTCAATACATTTATATATCGTACTCGCTTTTGAGGCTATGCGCGCAACCTAAAAACGTCGCGTGGAGGCCCCTATTCAGCTTCAAATTAAAATTATAAATAATGAAGATGGAGTTCCGAGAGCAAGAGTTTTTTATTGGAAATTTCCTCCTCATTTCGAATCCTTTTTTTGAAAATGTTTATGAAATATTTGCAAAAAACGAAATGCGATTTTTTTTCACCTTATTTGTTTATAACTTTTACAATTTTTTATGTGCTAATACACGCTTTTAGCACATTTTTCTAGACGTCATTCCGGATCCAATGAGCTATCGCATATAATTTTAAGAACAGTAACTCTATTTTAGATCATTTTCAACTAGTCGAGTAGGCTATACAAAGTCTGGATTTTGTAATTCTAGTGTTCTACGCTGTGCTACGGCGTAGAACGCTAAGTATTTATTTTGTTGAGACTTTTGACTTCAACGTCTTCTTCACGTCAACATATTTTTTTAAAAACTACTAAACGCGGCCACACAGAGCTTTCTGTTTATTGATATATCCATAATGATAAAATCACTACGACATTATACAGAATTGTACAGAAGCACTATTCCGTAGTGGTAATAACTTAAAATATTGGCCGACCGATTGACTATACAAGTCACTATCATTGTGGCTACCAGGTGGTAGAGTTCCACATGGTCTCGCCCGGGTCTGGTACCACCGCCTAACCTATTACTGCCGCAATAGCGTCAGTGCTTGTCACTGTCGTGTTCCGGTTTGGCATTAGACCTCGCCACAAGATAGCAACGCACCATTAACACTTTTTGTGTCATAGGCGATGGTAGTATCTCCATCAGGAGAGCCATCTCCTGTCACTGCCAGTTGCCGCTAAATCGATAATTTAAATATACTTAACATTTTTCTAGGCAGTTTAAATATAATCATGTTCCGTTTCATAATAAAAATAAAAACGTGACTAAGAATTCTCTAGAGTAGTCCCATTTACATTCATTCGAAAATTTAATAATAATATCCAGTCTCTGTTTTGGGTTCTAATGAGCTTGATATCGAAGAATCAGAATTTTAAACTGATCCATATCATAATAATTGAGATAGAAATTGAGGTCATATCAATAAGAATTGAGGTCACATCTTTTATTCTCTTCTTTAATTATATTCCTAATACATTTACTCTACCTCTATTATATACTCTATCTTTTTAAAAACCTGCTTGAATGATGTTATAATCTCATTCAGATTGAAGGTTCGGTTGTTCCTTATCACACAATAAATGATTTTAATAAATAAAATCATTCATTTTGTTGCCACATTTCAGAATTTAAAAATTACAAACACACAAAACGTGCACATTAAAGAGCATAATAACGCCATTTTGTTTTTTTTTCGAAATGACTATTACAGTTGACCATAAGGGTCGTTACTGCGTCACCGGACTTTTTGGGCGAGCAGAGTGCTCAACCAGAATTTAAATTTATATTTGGGCTTACAACGCCCGCGCTAAGAGCTGTCTCCTGTGAGACCCAACCTCGGCTTAGTGCGGCATTCTGACTAAAAATGGAGGGAGGAATCGTGGCTGAACGCCCCGCGCTAAGCGCAGGGCGATAAAAAAGTCTTCGTCGTCGAGACCGGCGGCGACGGTGTCGTGTTATGTGAGTGTGTGTGTAAATGTCAGGATCGTCATCAGGATAAGAAAGTACATGCATTTTGGTATTTAAAAATATATGTACGCAGTAAAAATCTCGTAATTAATATTAAACTAATGACGTATTATTTAATAAAATGGTATTAGCCAATAAGAATATAGGAACAATTAGTATACAGATGAAACACGTAACTCTTTTGGGCTTTGCCACAGTCGTTTATAAAGCAATAGTTGCCAGTAGGCAATTATATTGTTGTAATTTTCCTGCAAAGTCAGTATATAAAATAAAAGTCCAGATACTTGTTAACTGAGATACAAAAATCTGTTATGAAATATAAATAATTTTTATTTCTGTTTGCTGTCGTCCGCAACATTAAAATATATTTTTATTATCGAACACAACCGGAAACTTGCGAACCGGACGCAGCGGCTGTTGGAGTGCCATTAAGGTCTTTTATTTAATCTGTATGCGTTTTATTCCAGCCAACCTGAAACTCTACTAACAAATTTTACATGTAATCCTTGCATTCGGTTCCACTAGCAAAAACCTTTGGCTTTGCCCTTATATTTCTACTCGATATATCTTTGGAGAGAACTTGATCATTTTTTGCAATCCTTGCTCTATTGACGGGTAATTTCACAGTCTTATGAATACGATAACTTTTGAAAAAAAAAAATTAATAAATATATATATATATATATATATATATATAATTTAATTTCAAATATATAAATATACACATACGAATACATATATACACATATACACTTACGAAACACACATATACATACAACATACATATATACATTTACGAAATTGAGTACATGTGTTTGAACGTATAAATAGATTATCATACTCAAATATCATGCACTTTTTAATATCATGCAATTCCAACAATGTTACACACACACACACATATATATATATATATATATATATATATATATATATATATATATATATATATATATATATATATATATATATATATATATATATATATATATATATATATATATATATATATATATATATATATATATATATATATATATATATATATATATATATATATATATATATATATATATATATATGTATATATATGTATATATGTATATATGTAAATATATATATATATATATATATATATGTGTGTGTGTGTGTGTGTGTGTGTGTAACATTGTTGGAATTTATATATACCAACCAAACCACAGACACCAAAGGTGTTGATGGTGCGTTGCTACCTTGTGGCGAGGTCTAATGCCACATGCATAAGTTTACCGGCTACCTTACCCTCCAAACCGGAACACGACCGTGACAAGCACTGACGCTATTGCGGCAGGAAAAGGTAAGGCGGTGGTACCAGACCCGGGCAAGACAATGCTGAATTCTACCACCTAGTAATTTCCAGAAGAGCGTTTTTAACGCAAATGTTTGAAAACTTTTACAAAAACAAAGTTACTAGTAATTTCTTCAACTCATATAGGAATAGTCAATTAATAAGCATTTCAAAGCTAGCTGCAGCGCGCAGCCCGCTGCATTATATTTTTTTTTGTGAATCCCGCGGGATCACCTAATTTTTTCTGGATAAAAAAGTATATGTATATGCTATTCCAAGTCATCATCTATTTCATTCAAATTTCATTTCATTCAAATCCGTTCAGTAGTTTTTGGGTGATTGAGTAACAAACATCCATACATCCAAACATCCATGCATCCAAACATCCAAACTTTCGTATTTATAATATTAATATAGGTTAATATAGATTTTCAAAATACGGCAGGTTTGTTTTTCCACTTTGTACAAATAAAATATAAATAAACTGACTGAGCCAACTGCCATTTATTCGCTTTTACGTAAAAATATACTTTATAAATTATATTATTATTTTTAAATCTATTTGCTAACACGTTACGACCTAGCCACAGGTAGCTGCGGCGCGGACTGAATTGCACTGCGGCTAGCGAGCGAGCGACGAAAACAATTAATGTAGGATGAAGTATGCCACAGCTACCGGCGTCGCAAATTGCGACGCGTCTTGCGGCGCGGAAAGAACCGAGCGACCCGCGACCGTAAAGCGAGGTGTGATAAGTGAATACAAATATAGTAGCTATTATCGAGGTGGTCGCAGATCAAGGTGGCGCGACCGGTAAAATCGGGGGACGCATTTTACATCGCGCGACCAAAATAAAATACTTTGTTTTTTGCATGTGGGGTTTGTAGTTAATCATGGATATTGAACAATTTTTAAAATTTTAAATACGTCCACCGCCGACGCCGTCTCGGTCGCAACTAGTCAAACTATAGCATGCCCAGAAAATCGCGTGACCCGCCGCGCCGCAGTCTGCGTCGTTATTCGTACCACGGATAGCCGTGACCAGGCTGTTACGCATAAACTCACAATACTGTTAGAACATCACACAGTTTTTTAAACGATCAATACATATTTGATATTTCATGAATGTATTACTTTTGGTGAATTTAAAAACCTTTCTATTTTTGAAAGCGCTGTGTTTTTTCAAAGAGCATGATCGAAATTTGCTAAATTTATAAGTTCTTCTTCCTTGATGGATGTAATGAATTTACAAGAAAACTAAATAAGTAATTCGAACAATATTTTGTGTTTACTGCACCTCTAAGATGATCTACTATCGCGAAAATGCCGCATTTAAGCATTTGTGTTTGGGACAAAACATATGTATATTACACATAGTTCGTGTTTGCTAATTGTTTAAATAATAATTATTATTATCAAGTGGTCGTAGTATCCGACTAATCAACAACTCCTTATTGTGTTGTGTTAGGTAGATAGGATAGATTAAAAAAAAACACTTTTTAAAAAAATCTTTGATAGATACTTTTTTTAGACAAAAGGAAGCTACTCACGAGGTCTCCGGACCGTGTTGGTCCGGGCACACTTCGAATAATAGACCAGGCATTTCGTAAGAGGCGAATGATTGGCTGTGCGAGTCATAACACTTAGTAGCATCGTAGCTGGTAGGTGGTAGACTTCCGCATCGTCTCGCCCGGGTCTAGTACCACCGCCTTACTTATTCCCACCGCAATAGCATCAGTGCTTGTCGCTGTCGTGTTACGGCTTGATAAAGTTTTGCATGTGACATTAAGACCTTGTCACAAAGATAGCAATGCACCATTAACATCTTTGGTGTCTATAGGCGATGGTTGTCGCTGTCCATCAGGAGAGTCATCTGCTTGTTTCCTTATGATATAAAAAAATATAAAAGATAATAAGACGTGGCACTCGGAGACTGCCGCGGTAAAGCTATTGCTTAGCATTTCTTATCAACTTATGCAATTACAATTACTTATGTATTTATTTTATTTATGCAGTATTTTTTTTTTCTTTGTTTATTCATATTTAAAACACTTTGTACACAAATTATACGAGTACAGATATTCACTGTTGTACGTAGATGATAAATACCTATACATCTATATACTTTCTCACAAAGAGCTGATTACGGTAGTTTTCCAATACAACCAATGCCACCTAAAGGCGGGTTGCTGAACTAAAGAGACAAGCGTGATATTTCAAAAAGTCATAAAAAGTTCTGGTATTTATCGATAGATAGAAAAACTAAAAAGATTCACCGCTGTGCCGTTCGGAGTGGGGGGTGCTAGGATTTTTCGTTACGGAATTTCTGGATTCGGTCTCCACGCTCAAGGCCCGCGATAGAAGCTATGCAATAGCTTAAAATGTTTCAAGTTAAATACTAAAAACTTTAAATGACGAAGTTTTCAGTATTTAACTTGAAACTTTTCTACGGGACATCACACTAAAATTAGTTCAGTAAAAAAGTAGAGTCTGCTACTTTTTAACAATTGGTATTAATATAAATTTAAAATACTTACAGAGCGTACAATTACATGTATACATTAATATATAACAATAATAAATATAATAAATATTCATGGGACAAATTACACTTACTGATCTAACCCCAAAGTAAGCAAATTATTTCCTTGTGTTATGGGTGTTAGTCAACGATACTAATACATAGAAATACATATATAAATACTAGAATATATTTAATAAACACCCAAACCCGGAAATACAAGCATTTATGCTCATCACACAAATGCGTGTCCTCGTCGGGGATCGAACCCGAGCCCCGTTGATTGCGTAGTCAGGGTCGCTAACCACTCGACCAACGGGGCGGTAACAATAACAAAAGATAGAAAATAAATGCTTGTAATGCTTTTATTACCTTCGTATTGCATTCAAAATTCAAAATTGTCGAATTGAAATATTTAGAGTAAAAAATGCTAATTTCGTTACATTGATATAAAAAACCCTAGATGCACAGTCCCGAACAAAACTGACACTCAAAAGTGTCCCTAATTTCATTTAAGTAGTTATAGATATGGCAAAAACATATGTCTTTGCATATCCAACCTTAAGTGCACGACTTATAGTTGTTTTTACAAAGCAATGTACGAAAATAAATAAAATTGACAGTGTCGCGAGCGACGCGATTCTATTTGAAATGAGTGCACAATTTAAAATTGTGCACTCATTTTTGGAGGACGTTTTTAACACACTGATTGTGTATTTTGGGTTTTTTATATCAATGTTTCGTTATAATAATATCACTATATAAAATAATATTAATAAACAATTTGGAGGGTAAGGTAGCCGGTAAACTTATGCATGTGGCATTAGATCTCGCCACAAGATAGCAACGCACCATTAACACCTTTGGTGTCTATAGGCGATGGTTGACTCTTTCCATCAGGAGACCCATCTGCTTGTTTGCTATCTTATGATATATAAAAAAAAATATATATATATATAAAAAAAGATAATTCTCCTGACGGCAAGAAACCACAACCGCCTGTAAACACCTGTCGCGGAGGAGTCGGTACAACTAAATGTAGGTCCTTAATTGGCTTTTAGAATAATTCTAGTAAGTAAAATTTAAAATAGATTAAGAGCTGTGGACTTTGTTTTACATTAATAAATAAACTCGAAGCAGCAGTGACAGCAAAATATAACCATCGCTTATTATTATAGACACCTGCTGCGGAAAATGTCGGTGCTACCACAGAATACCGGACCGAGCTGTCCCGAACCACTCCGAGAAATCGCGTGAGACGTCTATGTGTGCGTTGCTCGAATATTACTTGTATGTACATCGACTCCTGTTACTCTCCAGTATTCTGTGGTACTACTAAGCGCTCGTAGCGGTAGGACTACGTCATCTAATTGACTTCTACTACAGCCTATCTCAACTAATTAACTCCTAGCAGTGTGACAAATTGTTTCAGAACCTTTTAAGCTGGTAGGCAGTGTGGAAAAGCCGGGAGCGTCCTGCAGGGGTGTAGCAGTTAAACACGGTAACGGTTTTTCACAAATTAACAAATGATGTTAATTAATAGACACATAAAGATATTCATTGTACGTTGCTATTCATGTGGCAGGATGGCAATGCATGCATAGAATTACTGGATATCTCATTCTTTAAATCCGGTTTGAAGGGTTTATACGACATTACCGAACCTGGGCGAAATAGGCGAACTCTACTACTTAGTACTGACAATGTCAGTCACGCGTATAAGCTTCTGTATATCTCGTAAAAGTAAAGCCGTTGTTCTTCAAAATAGGCAGGACTAGCACGAAAAATACTTTGATAAAAATCCAAATGTACTAATAAATACTATGTGTTCCAACTAATAGGATCGCGCTTGTTATCAACTTCATAACTTCATACCACAATTGTGAAATTAGTAATGTCGGCATAACAAATATTTGTTCAAAAAATATTGCTGATTTGTTGAAGAACAAAAACGTTGTAATAATGTTATTTTCATGAATAAAAATTATTAAAAAAACATCAGTCTAGCTGTTCATCTATATAAATGTAAAAAAGTCGAGTTAGTTACACCACTTATAAGTCAAAAACGACGGGGGCAATTTTATTGCGATTTTTGTGGGTTTGGGTTGATTATGTACAGAACAGGCTAAAAAGTATTAAAATGTAATATTCATCAATACAGAAATAGTAAAATATATCAGTGTAGCCGTTCTTTTATATAAATGCATATGTATATGTCGCAGTGAAATTGTCAATACCGTTAGATTATAATCTACCTAAGTGATATTATAATTTAACTGCTAACCTAACCTAACCAAATTATAATTTCCCTAGGTAGATTATAATCTAACGACTATTGACAATTTCACTGCGACATATATATAAAAGTCCTGTTGGTTATTTTACACCCTATTTTAATACATGGTATTATGATCTGATGGGAATCTAAATAAAAAATATACCAATAAATATGAAAATATATTTTTTAAGTATTTCTTTGTTAGAATTTTTTCGCACACCCTACTCATCACTTATGAAGTTTTTGCGAAATGCGGAGCAATATGTCATCCTGACAGTCATATACTCAGATGGAACGCATAGTTCTTCATTGTATACAGAAAATAGCACAATGGGGAGCGAACGTAACCTAAGTACAGGGGGCGAGCTTATCTCTACTTAAAGAGATATCTTCCAGCATGAGTAGACTTGGCGTACAAAAAATAGATAATAAGGTTACATAACCAAACTTTCTGTCGCCTGTGGCCCAAATTCAACCATAGACTAAAAATATATAGTTAAATAACTGGTTTCATCCGTAAAGAACGTACATGTGTGTGTGTGTGAAACACGAATGTAGTGTGTATTATGTTTATTTTTATTATTTTAATGTATTTCTGATGAATATTATCTAAAACAAATTAGATTTCTGCATTACTCCGTCAGTGTAAGCTTTAACTGTGCCAAATTTCAAACTCCACCGTTCGCGCAATAGTCTTAAAAATGGTTCCAACGTTTTTCTTACTCGATAATAATATTGTGTCACGTTATTTGTCCGCCTTAGATTCCGAAACTACTGAATCGATTTCAATGAATTTTGTAGATATCTACAGTTTATTCCAACTTAAGAGATAGGATAGTTTTTATCTCAATTAACACCCCCCCATCTCAAGTACTCCACCAAAATATTCAAAACAAGTAATTTGCAAGCAACTTTGTTTACCTTTTTACTAGGTGGTAGAGTTCTGCATTGTCTCACCTGGATCTGGTACCACCACCTGACATATTCCTGCCTTAATAGGGTCAGTGCTTATCACTGTCGTGTTCCGGTTTGGATATTTGCTATCTTATATTTAAAAAAAAAACAAAGTTTCACTTTTGTAATAATTCTATAGTAGGATAAAATTTTGTTGCTTACCACAATATGATATAATATTTGAGTTTACGAAACCTTGAATAAATGTTTTATCCGGAATATTTCCAGATGATTATATAATACGCTTATATATACTTTTATATATACGTATACTAGCTGTTGCCCGCGACATCATCCGCGCGGACTTCGTTTACTCCGCACAGCTCCTCTCCAGTAAGGGATTGCGTGATAATATGTAGCCCGACCTGTTAGTGATATTCATGTATAATTTAAAGTAAATCCATGCAGTACTTTTTGAGTTTATCCCGGACATACATTGACTTTCCTACGATTTTATTATATGTATAGATGATACGATCGTTCTTTCAAACGAGTATGAAGGCGAAATTTTGGACGATATACTAAACAACTGAAAAGTTCCACGACCCCTTTAATATCACTCCTTAAACAATTCATGATAAAGTAATTCTAAATTTATACTATAAAATAATACTATAAAGTGAAAACATTTATTATATTTTTTACCGACTTTCCAAAACGACAAGGCTATTCAGCTGTACGAGTATATTATTTTGTTTGTTACTTGGCCATTTATGAAACGACTAGCTGTGCCCGCGACTTCGTTCGCGTGGAAAAAATTCTAAAGTAAAAACCCGCATAGTTCCCGTTGCCGTGGGATTTCCGGGATAAGAACTATTCTATGTCCTTTCTTGGGTCTCAAACTATATTTGTACCAAATTTCATCCAAATCGGTTCAGTGGTTTGGCCGTGAAAGCGTAACAGACAGACAGACAGACGTCTGTCTGTTAGACAGAGTTACTGAGTTACTTTCGCATTTATAATACTAGTATGGATGGATTTTGAAAATTACTTTTTGTTTGAGAGGATTATACTTCCCGTGTGATTTCATTTGTTGTGAAGATTAAAGTAGTGAAGACCTGATGCAGGGTCCCGGAAGGAAATTTGAAGTTAGTTGCTGCAGTTTCACTGCGATAATTTTTTTTATATAAGATAGCAAACAATTAGATGGGTCTCCTGATGGAAAGAGCCAACCATCGCCTATAGACACCAAAGGTGATAAAGATAGCAACGCACCATGCGTTGCTATCTTGGCAGGATCTCAATGCCACGTGTATAAGTTTACACATTACCTTACCCTCAAAACCGGAACACGAGTGACACGCACTGACGTTATTGCGGCAGGAATAGGTAAGGCGGTGCTATCAGACCTGAGCGAGACAATGCAGAACTCTACCACCTAGTAGCCACGATGATAATAATACGCTTAACCAATCGCCTTTTACGAACTGCCCAGCAGAACGACAAGTAGTATCTTCACGCCCGTATCCCCGAAGGGATAGGCAGAGGAACAACAAGTGCACCCACGATTAGCCGAAGATACTTGGTCCCACGATGTGATAGATGGCAAGCTTATCGCCAACCGGGCACTTTCCGATCCCGGGCAACTTTGTGTTTATCAGATAACTGAAAAAACAGTTTTTTTTATGTGTCCGACCCGGGAATCGAACCCGGGACCTCATGTGGTCAACACCAACGCTGCACTACTAAACCATAGAGGCGGCAAGTAGTCTATTCTTCAAAAGGAACTCGGAATAACACGGGAAAATATTTCCAGCTACAAACAATAAATGCGATAAACAAGATTCAAACCGACAACCGAATTGACCCCAATCATTAAGCTGTCGTCGCGCGATATAACTACCACAGAAAACAGTTCCCCTCTTAATTTATAGTTGGGGAATACGGAAAATAAAAGAATGGTGTGATTTCAAATGGCTATGCGGGAGCCTGAGCCAGAAAGTTATTTTGTAGGGTGGAACGCATTACACACCGAAACGAGCAAATACTTGCAACATTCCTCCGTGTTGGACCGGGCTCCTTTGAAGAAGGACAATTGGTATAACTGCCGTTCTGCCAGGTAGGTTGTAAAAGGCGTGAGATTAGCTATATACGTCACGACCAACGTGATTACTAGGTGGTAGATTTCCGCAACGACACACCCTGGTGTTTGGCACCACCGCATAATCTATTTCTGACGCATTAGCGTCAATACTTATCATTGTCGTGTTCCGGTTTGTAAGGTAAGGTATTTTTTATATCATAATATAGCAAAAAGCAGATGGGTCTCCTAATGGAAAGAGTCAACCATCGCCTATAGTCTCCAAAGATGGTATTTATTGGTTTCACTAATGGTGCGTTGCTGTCTTGTGGCGAGGGCTAATGACACATGCATAAGTTTACCGGCTACCTTTCCTTCCAAACCAGAACACGACAGCAACAAGTACTGACGCTATTGCAGCAGCAACAGTGTAAATAAAAAAATTATTGAAAACAAAAAACCCGACTGCATTTAATCTTTAGAAAAGGTTCATTGCCTGATATGAAAGCTAAAAAGAAAGAAACAAGCCCAGTAGTTTAGAATCATGTTAAGTAATAATGAATAACTTCACCATTAAAATAGTTCTATAATCGATGTAGGTACATACATATAAAACAATTCATGAATTTTAATTCATCACAGAACGATAACAGTCGGGGCCCTTTGTGAAAATTTGATAACTAAAAATTGAATGGGCCCCGACTGTTAATCGGCCATGAATACCAGACTCGACAAGAAATTACATAACTCTACATTCTAGTAACCATGATGGTAATGAGTAATAACGCATATAAATTGTTCATATTTTACGAACTGTCTGAAGGAAAGGAAGAATCTGTTCTTCAAACGGACCAACATGGAAGAAAACTTAACTCATAAAGGGCTGTTTAAATATATTTATTTACTACTAACTAGCTGTTACCTGTTACCTGTTAGTAATAGTCATGCAAAATTTGAAGTAAATCCATGCAGTACTTTTTGAGTTTACCCCGGACATACATACATACAAACAGGCAAACAGACAAACAGATAAACAGACAAATCTATATTTCTAAAAACTATATTTTTGGCTTCGATATCGATTGTTGATCACGCCCCAAGTATTCTTTTAAAAAAATATTCAATGTACAGTTTTGACTTTCCTACGATTTTATTATATGTATAGTGTATAGACGGATCATATAATAAGAAAAAGTACTTACGATGACCGTTTCTTTTTCTTGAGATTATCAAGAGAGCTTGAGGTGTCAGTTTCCTCTGAATCAGTGTACAGATATGGCAGTTTACCCATTTTACTAAAACGAAGCAATGCTTCAATGTTTGGAAAAATATGTTTACTTAAAAATATGTTATTTGTTTTGTTGTGGGACATTTCTGCTATTGTATTTTTTATGTTTTTGTATTTTTAGACGTTTGCGGCACCATTTTCCTTGTTTCATTTCTATTCATTTATGCCAATAAGAAAAGGCAAAGAATTTATCTGCAAAGCCTTTTTCTTTCTTCACATCACTTTATTATATTCACAGAGGTCATATTATTTTTCTTTATTTTTATTACTTATATAATAAAATTTCAATAATTACAGTCTTATTTATATATCTATTTTAAATAATACTGTTTATATAGAGTTCAAAATGAAACGTACCGGTCAATGTAAGATAATGGTTATAAATTATAATTAGTTAAAAGCGCCATCCGGAAGTTTTAGAAACAAGACATAGGGCGCTTGTGCACTACAATGAATTTTACTGTCCGGAATCCCGATCTTTTATGGTCCGAATATCACGCCACGAAAGTATATACTAGCTTGTGTACTTGACTTCGCCATTTCGGATCGATTAATCCATTGGTGGTACACACAGCGTTAATCTTATATTTTCCTCTGGATCCACGCGGTAAAGCGTAAAAAAAGCGTAGCTGTAGACATCTTTATAGTAATTAAAAAAAATCTTTCGTTCTGCCTCAGTTTATAAAGTTTTATGTAAAATGCTTTGATTATATGATATATCTATGGTAAAATAACCCTGTCAGGTATTTTTCATTGATAAAGGGATGAACTTAATATTCTTTTTGTCTTCTACGTCTTCACACCGTTAATTATCCACTAGCGTATTAACATGTCCGTGGCACGTAGTTTCAAAGAAAGATAACCGAAACTTCATGTCACCGATCCGAGTATAAGCGGACAAATGCATAATCCGTCATCCGCTTTTTTCACGCCGCATTACTGATTTCGTCCCAACTTTAGAAAATCGAGTTTTCGCCAGATCTCCGCTTTTTGAGGTCCTAGGAATATTTTCGACTATATCCACGATGACGTCAGATGTCTGTATGTATGTCTGTATGTCTGTGTGTATGTGAGGGTGTGCGTGTGCGTGTGCACGTGCGTGTGCGTGTGCGTGTGCGTGTGCGTGTGCGTGTGCGTGTGCGTGTGGGTGTGCGTGTGGGTGTGGGTACGCGTATGCGTGTGCGTGTGCGTGTGCGTGTGCGTGTGCGTGTGCGTGTGCGTGTGCGTGTGAGTGTGGGTACGCGTATGCGTGTGCGTGTGCGTGTGCGTGTGCGTGTGCGTGTGCGTGTGGGTGTGAGTGTGGGTACGCGTATGCGTGTGCGTGTGCGTGTGCGTGTGCGTGTGCGTGTGCGTGTGCGTGTGCGTGTGCGTGTGCGTGTGCGTGTGCGTGTGCGTGTGCGTGTGCGTGTGAGTGTGGGTACGCGTATGCGTGTGCGTGTGCGTGTGCGTGTGCGTGTGCGTGTGCGTGTGGGTGTGAGTGTGGGTACGCGTATGCGTGTGCGTGTGCGTGTGCGTGTGCGTGTGCGTGTGCGTGTGCGTGTGCGTGTGCGTGTGCGTGTGCGTGTGCGTGTGCGTGTGCGTGTGCGTGTGCGTGTGCGTGTGCGTGTGCGTGTGAGTGTGGGTACGCGTATGCGTGTGCGTGTGCGTGTGCGTGTGCGTGTGAGTGTGGGTACGCGTATGCGTGTGCGTGTGCGTGTGCGTGTGCGTGTGCGTGTGCGTGTGCGTGTGGGTGTGCGTGTGGGTGTGGGTACGCGTATGCGTGTGCGTGTGCGTGTGCGTGTGCGTGTGCGTGTGCGTGTGCGTGTGCGTGTGCGTGTGCGTGTGCGTGTGCGTGTGGGTGTGCGTGTGGGTGTGCGTGTGCGTGTGCGTGTGCGTGTGCGTGTGCGTGTGCGTGTGCGTGTGCGTGTGCGTGTGCGTGTGCGTGTGCGTGTGCGTGTGCGTGTGCGTGTGAGTGTGGGTACGCGTATGCGTGTGTGTGTGTGTAGGTAAACATCTCATAACTCTTGAACGGTTCAAGCGATCGAAACGCGTTTGATGGCATTTGATTGGATTCTGCTCAACTTAGACTTCCTGAAAATTTGAATCGAGTCGGTCCAGGAGATTTTGAGAAATTTTGAAAAAACTTCATAAGTTTTTGACGAAAGAGTATTTTTTTTAATATTTATAACCTAATTTTTTGTAACAATTAAAATCGATTGAATGCAAAATCTAATCAACTCTATTCCTTAAAAACTTACGTCTAATACATAAATTACATCAATATCATTTTATCCTTTCGGGAGTAGGTTCCTAATCGTTGACGAAATATATTGAAAAAACCACAGACCACATGAATACCAATAGACACGGTGTTTAGCAATGGAAGTGTAGCCGGCCATATGAGCAAACGCTCATATCACTGTCAAAAGTATGGCAAATTATTGACTCCATTAACGCTACAGTATTGACGTACATTGCTTATTAATAACTGGAGTCATGTATGGCATTACGCGTGTGGCGTACAATGAATCGCTTAGCGATAGATATGTACTTTTCTCATCGATTATTGGTACAAGTGCAATTTTACGGGATTCATAGGGCATGTACATGGGGCACACTAAAAGTTTTGCACTTCTAGCTAATCGGAACTATTTGAATTTCGAATGTTATATTTTTAAAATGTTGCAACCTTCTTAGTAATAATAAAAAAATTATTGAAAACAAAAAACCCGACTGCATTTAATCTTTAGAAAAGGTTCATTGCCTGAAATGAAAGCTAAAAAGAAAGAAACAAGCCCAGTAGTTTAGAATCATGTTAAGTAATAATGAATAACTTCACCATTGAAATAGTTCTATAATCGATGTAGGTACATACATATAAAACAATTCATGAGTTTTAATTCATCACAGAACGATTAACAGTCGGGGCCCATTCTATTTTTAGCTATCAAATTTTCACAAAGGGCCCCGACTGTTATCGTTTATAGAACTATTTCAATGGTGAAGTTATTCATTATTACTTAACATGATTCTAAACTACTGGGCTTGTTTCCTTCTTTTTAGCTTTCATTTCAGGCAATGAACCTTTTCTAAAGATTAAATGCAGTCGGGTTTTTTGTTTTCAATAATTTTTTTTATTTAACACTTTTTAGTTAGGATTCATTAACTTCGATATTAAAATTATAAGATGGTTAATTACGCAATCTTGTCATTTCATTCAGAGAGTAAATATCGTGGGGATTATTAAGAAATTTATGGTGGTCTAAACTGTTTATTATTAGCCCCACTTGAGACCTAACCCGGCTCAAAGCAACGCATGCTTTGAGCCGGGTTAGGTTCGATTCTTACTTTCACTCCAGGAACATTGTTTTTAATTGCTTTGTCGTCAAATTCTATATAGGTAAACAGCCTATGGCAATTCTCCGTCTTCCAATTGATCCCTTCGAAGAACTGGTCACTCTATTGTCGTTATAACTCTCATTGCTCCCTTTCCATTGTATAATATTATATTCAATTTACCTTTTTTAATTATATTTTGCATTAATCCCCCCGTTGTAAAGGCAGAATAATGAAACACTAATTAAAGTATACGTATAAAGTAGGTACTTGTTATAAGTAGGAAAATGGTTTTAAACAAATTTAAATAGTTATACATAATATGTACCTATATCCTAAACTATTAGATACTTGCCTCCGTTGTACCTACCTATTAAAAATAGAGCATCTTCTTATGATTTCAAAATTAGAGATCTGATAAATACCCTATTTTAGAAAATGGGGTGAAATCAAGGACGTTCCGAATTTTGAAAATTTTCATTTATCTAGTGGGAAGTTTAAAAAAAGCTAAAGTAAAAGTATTAACGCACTATTAAATAGGTAGGTACCTAATAAAACCAACTAACTAACGCCCTGACCGCCCCGTTTTTGCTTAAGTAGCGACCCTAACTACCAATCAACAGGGCTTGGAGACTGATTATAATAATATAATGGCTACTATCGTAACTTGGGTTTGATTCTAAGCAGGGACAAGTATTTGTTTGAAAAGCACGTATGTTTGTATTTCTGGTTTGAATGACATTAAATAACCAAGAGGAGCTTTGTGACGATAGACGCAAGTGCGGCCGCAGCATTAGAGATACCACGAATATACGTCGCCAAATATTCACGTGATTTTGGAGAATATTTGGCGACGTATTTATTTTCCCTGTGTTGGTTCCGGGCTCCTTTGAGGAACAATCAAACTGCCGTTCTGCCAGGCAGGTCGTAAAAGGTGACCGATTGGCTATACGAGTCACTACCATCGTGGATACTAGGTGATAGATTTATGCATTGTCTCGCCTAGGTCTGGACTCTGGTACCACCACCTTACCAATTCCTGCCGCAATAGCGTCAGTGCTTGTTACTGTCGTGTTGCGGGTTGGATTTATTAGACCTCGACACAAGATAGTAACGCACCATTAACGCCTTTGATGTCTATAGGCGATAGTTGACTCTTTCCATCAGAGACCCATCTGCTTGTTTGCTATCTTATGATCTAAAAAAACATTAGCGAGTTCGGAGTTGATCGTATCACAAGGTACAGGTATTATTTGTTTATGAAGATTGAGTGCTGTAAGCAGATGCTTCTCCTGATAGATAGATGGAAAGATAAAACATCGCCTGTAGACACCAAAGATATTACGACCTGCCTGGTAGAACGTCAATTGGCCTATTCTTCAAAAAAGCCCGGACCTACCGGAGTAAGAATTACTGAACCGATTTTGATAAAACATAGGCAGTTCCCTAAGTTGTTATATAACTTATTTTAAATCAAAAATAATTATCTCGATATGTCTTTTATTTCCCGAAAAATTCCTGGACAAACATACAAATATACATACACTTACGCAATTTTAGTACACGTGCTTGGACGCCTAAATATATCATCATACCTACTCAAATATTATCCAATTCCAACAATATTACATACATATTATGTCAAACTGATAACCTTCATTTTTTCGTCGGTTGAAAATATTGTCTAACCGATGATAAATACTGATTAATGAAATGAATACCGAATAAGAAATACTGAAGTAGGTAGGTATATGGTGTGTATAAAGTACGTGAATATAAATAGGAAAATTAACTTTAAATCGTTATATATCTTAAACTATTATTTAAAAAGAAAAATGATGAATAAAACCCAAAATTATTTTTAAATACCTATTCAACGATACCCCACATGTTATTGTTCATCAATATATTTTTTTAAATTTTGACAATATGGCGCCTGGTGGTTTCCATGGTGGTTTTAATAAATGTCATGTCTTTAGTGACACTCGCAAGGTTAAGACGAATCGATTGACATGCGAATCATCAAAATCAGCCTACGCGTTTGGCCTCTAGAATGCCACATAGGAACAAACATACATACATACATATATAGACTGATAAACACAATACCCTCCTGCAGTCGGGTAATGATAAACACAATACCCTCCTGCAGTCGGGTAAAAACACAATACCCTCCTGCAGTCGGGTAAAAAAGGGGCTACAAAATTTCCACTTCACGTATAATTATTTATTTGTCGCAATTGATAGCCTAATTATAATGTTTAGATTACATCCGTTACTACTCAACATTGATTATTGACTCATAAGAGCTATTAATCAATATTGTCATATGTAAATATACGTCAATATTGATATTTTCACATAATATTTAAATTTAAAATAATACGATATCATTAAGTACCAAAGCGTCGCATACTGACCCAAGCGCACATACATGTCCAATAATAATTATTAAATTATGTATACATTAGCTGCGCCCACGACTTCGTCCGCGTGGAAAATTTTCAAAAAAGTAGTCTATGTTACTCCCTGTAACATCAGTGCCAGTGAAATCCCGTCAAAATCGGCCCAGTCGTTCCAGAGATTAGCCGGACAAACAGACAGACATACAGACAGATAGACAGACAAAAATTGTAAAAAATGTTATTCTAGTATATGTACCGTGTATACATCCATACGCATTTAGTAAAAAGCGGTTATTTTAATATTACAAACAGACACTCTAATTTTATTTATTTGTATAGATATAGTACAGACTAACTGGTAAAAGATGTTAAAAAACCGATATTTAATAAACAATAAAAATATAATATTGCTTAACCATATAATAAACCTCAACGAAATTAGTAAAATAATTTAAAAAAGTAACGTCACTGCATAATGTACTTACACTCTTTAAGTCAGTCGCGAACACCGTCCATTGTTAACAATGAACTACTTTTTTCGGACGCGGGTGTCCATACTAAATATTTTCATTGGATAATTAGGTCAAAATTTAAGTACTTATTTTTTACATATTCAGCATCTGAATCGAACTGAACACCCTCTTTTAGTATGTACTATCTTTTATCAGACAACCTGAATACAGAGCCACGGTATTCGTATTCGGTGTAAAGGTCGCCCACTTGTAAGCCGTTGTAAATATCGTCCTATTTCGTTACATTTTATCCTCGTTATTGAAAAAGATACTATAATATCGATTCTCATCCGATATTAAAGACATGTCGTTGTTCAAAACATTTTTTTGTTTGTCTGTTATTGGTTTTGCGCACTGATTGGCCCAGATGGTATTTGTAGGTAATGCATATAGGAAATACATTTTTAGATAATACAAACTAGGAGTCATTATCGTTCCAAAAGAAACTATATAGTAGGTTTAGCTTCTACACCATAATATGAGCTTTATCAGACTCAAGATGACTTATCAATCTGAACCCAATTTCACTTTACGTCATAATTGTGGTTGAAAATATTGTATTTTATTATAGCACTGTGTAACCTTAAACTTGCAGTTGGTCTCGCTTTTCCGTGACCTAAAATGTTTTTTTTTTGGATCCCTTTGATCCGACTATTTTTGTTTTCTTATTTTACATTTAATTATTTAAACATTATTCGATTATATTATATATTATACAATTAAAAATCAATTTATTTGTCCGCGTATTTCATTTATATATTTGATTCCAGCCTACACGCGGCACACTAAAAGTTTTGCACTTCTAGCTAATCGGAACTATTTGAATTTCGAATGTTATATTTTTAAAACGTTGCAACCTTCTTTGTAATAAAAAAATACAATTGGCGGGAAATGATTTGTCAATTGTTTTTTTATCACACATCAAAATTCTACCTACGCAACTAAAATGGAATTAAGTCGAAAAGATTTTAGAGCGATGATTTTGTATGATTTTAAAAAGTCTCTTTCTCCGCAAGACTGTGCCGCTCGCCTTCAAAATGCTTTTGGGAGAAAAGCACCTTGTTTAAGCACCGTGAGGCGATAAAATAGGATATATATATTTACATCTGATTGTGTAAAGTGTGTGCTGTCATTTAAAGCTATTTAATTATGCAGGTAAAAGCAACCCGTCGGATTTAAACCGCCGCCGCCACATTCGCAAACCTTATTATGAGAAATACATTTTTTGACACAATTTATTTTGTAAATCGAATTAATGGTGTTTATGGACGACGGAAAAATAGACGCTTTACTCGGTGGTTTTCAGGTATCCCATTTCCACATAATAATTCGCACTGTTATGAACAACTAGCTGGTACCCGCGGCTTCGCTCGCACATATTTACTTTAGAATTTATTTAACCTTTATTTATAAGCTACTTCCCGTATTCTACCCCCTTAAGGATCGAATTTTGAAAAACGCTTAAACAATTAATTTTTTGAACTCAATTTATACGAAATTTCATGCAAATATTTCCAGGGAATAAAAAGTTTCATACAAACTTTTATCCCCTATTTAGCGGGGTACTACGAAGGGAGTACTTCGGGGTTGAATTTTGAAAAATTCTTCCTTAGTGGATGTCTACATCATAAGAGAAATACATGTGCAAAAATTTAAGTTTCTAGCCCTAAGGATTTGGCCTGAGCGTTGTCAGTCAGTCACTTTTGCCTTTTATATATACTTGTAGATGTATTTCTTTATAATGTACTAGCTGTTGCCAGCGACTTCGTCCGCGCGGACCTCGTTTACTCCGCACTGCTCGTCCCCCGTAGGTGATAGCGTGATAATATGTAGCCTATATGTTGACCCGACCTGTTAGTAATATTCATGTAAAATTTGAAGTAAATCCATGCAGTACTTTTTGAATTTACCCCGGACATACATACAGACAAACAGACAAACAGACAAAATATCGATTATAGATCACGCCCCAAGTATTCTTTTAAAAAAATATTCAATGTACAGTTTTGACTTTCCAACGATTTTATAATATGTAAGTATAGATATAGATTTCGGTATTTTTAACATTCGTCCGTTCAACTTACACTTTCTGAAAATTTGAACCAAATCTCTAGGTGATTTTGAGAATTTTTTAACAAATTCTCAAAAAAATTTGGCGAAACAGTATTTTATTTAACTTGCAATGTTAAATACATTGCAAGTTAAATAAAATACTGTTTCGCCAATGTTTATTTCGTGTATGTTTCTTAGGGTGGAATCTTTGAACTCAATTTTTAAGTAGATAGCTTCAACCGATGGAGCTAAATTTTGTACACACGTTTAGTTTGGATGACAATCCACGACAAGGTACGTGACGTCATTCTAAATCTAATATGGCGGATCATCCAAGATGGCGAAATATTTATTTTTAATGGACTTCTACAATATGGGTATCAAATGAAAGGGCTCGTTGAGAGTAGCTCGAAAAATAATGTGACGTCATTCTAAATTCAATAAAGCGGACCATCCAAGATGGCGGAATAGTTATTTTTAATGCACTTCTACATTATGGGTATCAAATGAAAGGGCTTGCCGAAAATAATTATAAAAATAATGTGACATCACTTTAAATCCAATATGGCGCACTATTGAAGTTTTTTGTGCTTTCCTATAATGAAAGGGTTCGCTGAGAATAGAAGTGCAAGTTTAAATAATTTTTAAAGCCTGTAACATCGATTGATTAACTTTGATTTGGTAATTTGGCGGGATGGGCGTCATCAGCATTGGTTTATAACCTGTCTAGGAGAAGGACAACTCCAAAATCAAACCCGGAACTGTGTTTCGTCAGGCACAAGCAAGTTTTAAGATGAAATAGGTGGCGCATTCTTCCAAACACCCAAGTCAAAAACACCCGTGCCGAGGACTGAGTGGTATCTGGGTGTAATATGATGTCATGAACGTACCACCTCAGGGCACCTGGGCGAACTCTGTTGTATATTTGCTCTTAGCCTTCTAAGCGGAGCTCTAGAAGGGTCGATGACGTATACGGAAGTAAACAACGAAAGTCGGTACTTGTATTGAAAGCTAGTTTAATACTGGCTGTTGCACATTAATGACTGACAGACACCGACAGAGTGATGTCTATACATAACTTTTTCTCCATCTTTAGTTAGAAGAACCTGATAACAATAATTATAATTCGTAACTATATTTTTATAATACTTTTTACCTATAATGTTTGGTCTTAGCCCGATACGCCGCGGTTCAGGTGGTGAGACACTTTGCGCCCTTTCTATCTTCCCTCTCACTTGTTGCTGGCAATTCTGAGCTACCGGCCGAAGGATGCGATACCTCCTGCGTCTCACCTCATTTCCCCTGTCCTGTTCCAATAGCCTCCGCCTCCTCCTTTGCGTCAAAGGATTCAGACTGCTTCTGGGTCTCAGTATTCACTTCATCCGGAAGTTCGTTATCTTTTGCGACTTCCGGATTCACGGCTTCCGGGTTTGACACTTCGTGAATTAGAATTTGGCTATTAGCAGTTTCCGAAATACCTGATGCTGGTAGGGGCAATTGTGGCGATTGCTCTGTTTGTGGCGACCACGTCTTATAACACCGCCATGATTATCACTAGTTACTACACTACTATCCGAATATCGTAATAATTGATCTATATTTCGCTTGCAGGTACTGTTTGAATTAATTAGTTTCGCTAGATACGTTCGTCTCCCTAAAAATATTTCAAGTAAGCCCTTTTACCAGAAGTGCTTTAAAATTATTCAAAACTAACCGGCAAACAATCTCGCAACAATGATGCGTTGAATGAGATGAATAAACCAAGAAACCTAGCTAGTAACTAAAAAGAAAAAAATAAATTAAAAGCAAAACACTTTTTAAAAAAGCTTTTATTTAAACTCTCTAAAAAGAAGAAAATGAAATTTCCCTTTTAAGTTTTAACAACGAACTTACAACCACAATTATACATAACTTGTATGATCATAAAAGCTTGTCGATTTTCTTGTGTAAATAAACTAACTTAACAGATTTTACATAAATCAATATGTAGGTAACATATTGATTTATGTAAAATCTGCTAAGTTGAAATTAATTTAATATTGATCATCGCGACAAGCTTTTATGATCAAGTAAGTTGTGTATAATAAGGCTGTAAGTTCATAGTTAAATCGACAACATAGATTTAATACGTTTTTGTATCTCTCATAATAAAATTATTTAACTTTAAAGAACAAAGCTAAATATTTTGTGCCACTCACAGATTAAATAGATGTCACTTTTTTCTTTTATGATATCATGTTCAACTTAGTTTCAACTATTAAATACTTTAATTTTTCTTACATTTTATATAATATGTAATTTTTAAATAGATGCAAAATATTTAATTTTAAATATTTAGCATCCTACATATCTCGCGTTTTTCTTTCTTGTTCTGTTTATCATAAATAAAAATAAAAGTTTTAATTTTGTGGCTGCTAAGAAAAATCTTTGCTTGTTTTCAAAATAAGAAATATATACGAGTTTGAGGCTTTCATGACTACTAAGTACCATAGAGTGTTTTTTTAAACGTGTTATTATAGTGTCCATTAAATTCTAATAATTATAGGGTTATCATGTATTAAATTAATTTGATTATTTCTGTTCAGGTTATATTCTTGTAGGAGTGCTTTCGACTTCGCCGATCTCCTTTGCAAATTGAATTTATTCTTGTTTGAGTTGCTGTATAAATAATAAAAATGGCACGCCCAGCACACAGCAAACAAAAACACTAAAGCTCTGTTTCCGGAACATCCGGGGCGAAAAGGAATGGGTGTATTTATGAGTTAGATGATTTATGGCGTATTCATGGCAGGACGCCTTTTGGACTTCCGCCAAATATGTATCCTTTGGTAACACGAGTCGAACACTTCTTTGTGTATTCGCACTAGGACGATATCCGGCGTCGAGCGAGTTTTTGTATAATAAGTAGTTATTGACGATAAAAAATTATGTCCTACCATTTGACAATCACATGTTCTCACTGTATGTTCAAGGCGTTCTTGAGTTCTCATACAAAGAAAGAAATAATTATTACTTACTGGCGATCGCCCTGAAGCCGAAATTCAACCATAGCCAAAATAATAAAATCTCTTTTTAGTTTGACAACAGGTTTATCCAGAGCTTCAGCCGTAATATGAATATTTGAGTATTAAATCAAGTTAATACTCAAAGCATGAATATGAACAGTATATATACATGTGTGTATACTATCATATATGTAGTAGTATCTTCACGCCCATATCCCTGAAGGGGCCTACCCCTTCAGGGATATGGGCGTGAAGATACTACAACTGTAGGCAGAGGCACAACAAGTGCACCTACGATTATCCGAAGATACTTGTTCCCACAAATGTGATAGGTGGCAAGCCTATCGCCAACCGGGCACTTTCCAATTCCAGGCAACTTTGTGTTTATCAGAAAACTGAAAAAACACTTTTTTTATTTGCCCGACCTAGGAATCGAACTCGGGACCTCATGTGGTCAACGCCAACGCTGGCCCACTAGACCACAGAGGCGACAGTCATATATGTCACATGAATTAAGTTAGTGTAATGTTATTGCATGTATTTCTAATGCATCACTACGTAGTATAAAGCAAAGTCGCTCTCCGCTGTCTGCCCCTATGTATGCTTAGATCTTTAAAAATATGCAACGGATTTTGATGAGGTTTTTTCAATAGATAGTGTGATTCAAGGGCTTTCCCTAAATATGTATAATAACATCCATTATATAGTAGAGAAATACTGTTAAAATATATTTATCAAAACAACGTTTGCCGGAAGCCCGTGTTAATTAAAAAGTAGCGATTGCTTGTGACAGACTCTTTTGACAGACTTTAGCCGTAAAGAAAACAATATACATGTGTGTCTAATGTTATGTATGTCACAGGAACTTAGTGTGTGCAATTTTATTTTTATTTAATTCAATGTGTTATTGTCTAAAATGTTTTATTTAAAAATATTCGTTTTCTACAGTCCTCCGCGATGTAAACTTTAACTGTGCCAAAGTTAATACTCCAACGTTCGGGGAGTTGCCGGAAAAGTTTATATTATTATAGCAGCTGTTTCTTCCGACTGCGTTTTCGTGACTTATTCTCATTGAGTAAATAGACTAGAGAGTTTTTAATAGATCAGTTGTTCTGTCAACTCATCAGACAAATAGATCTTATAAGTAATTCTAACTGAAACGCAAAAATTAGTACCGACTAGTGAGCTGTAAACACGCGCGACAAAATACCGCTTTTGAATTATCCAATCGGAACACCATGTTCGTTTTCCCGCGACTCAGAATATTGACAGAATTAATTTGGTGCAAGAATTCAAAGTTTATAGTCTAGTGTAGGTTGTCAATGCTTATACACATTACTTGTTTTTACTTAGTCGGATAAAAAAGTAGCTTACGCTGCTTAATGATAAGCTTGTTGCTTTATGTAGCTTTATATAGGTGAAGGAGTTCTTAAAATCAGTCCAGTAGTTTCGGGTTCATCTGTTACAAACAAATACCTTTTTGTAATTAGTAATATGAGTGTAAATATACCGATAAGAATATTTGTGTTTTGGTTTTAAGAGCGTGTATTCGATTCGCAACGAAAACTTAATGTTTTCAAGTTTTTAAAGCAATATCGTAATAATATGAGTAGATTATTCAAAGAATACTACAGTTTTTGCAAAATTAAGTCTTTATTTAGTGCACTACAGAGCAAGAATACAATTTTTGACGCTTGTGCTGAGTCAATCAGCGGCGCGAGCGCTGGTCATTGGCGGAGGTGATGGAAACATACATGTGGCCGTTTGAGTGGCCGTCGCGTTGCTCACGTTTAACAAGAACTTAGATTTAAAAACCGAAAAACAATCCCGCTAGTAGCTAGCTGACGTGAAATCGCCACCTTAACCCGCTAAAATCGAGGAAGACAGGACACAGGAGATCTCCCAGGACCCAGGACCCATCCATCCCGGTGAGCATTGATATAAAAAGGGAAGATACGTTACCTAGTCACAGCGCCTGGTCCTACAAAACTAGGTCCGTGGACACAGTGTCAATTGGTGATAATCAATCACGCGCGGGACCTCATATCATACACTTATATTTTACGACTGTTTTTACCAGTTTTTACCATTAAACACGCAACAAAATACCTTCTTATATATTCAGCCAGTGTTATAATCACACAAGGAAACAAATAAGACACACGGGATTACTTTCCACTCGTAAATACGGCTAAAACAATTTGTTTGAAAATAAGATTAAATTATTGTTTAGTTCGCCATGTTTGTGAGAGTGAGATAGTACAATACAAAAGTAAGCGAAAGAAACGTAGTTTGCTACGTTCGTCGCATTACTTTGCGTTCGAGTGACCGAGCTTAGGTTTAGCAGTTGCGATGTTAGAACGTAACATATCTTCCCTTTTTATATCAATGCCGGTGAGTGTGTTTTTGTTCTTTCCTGCTTGAGTCCATGGGTTTCAAGGTACGATTGTAGTGATCAATGCAGCAGCCCCTATCGCGAGGCTCATACAATATCCTACTACTAGTTTAACACTGTTAACTACTAGTGTAAAATACATTTAAGTGACTGTATAGTATAGGAGAAGTAGGAGTAGTAAACTAGTAACACCACTAGGTTAACACTAGTAACTTAACTACTAGTTTAACACAGGTTTAGGTTTAGGTAGGAGTAAGAGTAGTTACAGATATTTACATCCAACTACTAGTGTTAAAGTGTGGATGATCACTACATAGTAAGTATAAAACAAAGTCGCTTTCTCTGTCTGTCCCTATATCCCTATATCCCTATGTCCCTATGTATGCTTAAATCTTTAAAAATACGCAACGGATTTCGATGCAGTTTTTTTAATAGATAGATTGATTCTTGAGGAAGATTTAAGTAGCGTAGTAAAGCTGCGCGGGTGAAACTGCGGGCAGTTCGCTAGTAAGATATAAATCTTTGATCAAAAGAAAATACCGTCTTTATACGTAGCAAATGATGTCAATTCCTTCTACACTTTAGTCACATGTCATTAGAATTTTGACCGCTTTGGTGTTAATCAAAAACATAATAATATTAATAACGGCCATTAAAAATATTTCCTAAAAATATTTATCTTACTAAAGGAGAAAATACACCTTAACAGAATTTTAGGTATTTCCTGACAGGGTGAGAACAATGCAAAACAAGATATTTTAAGCATTCCTTTATATTTTCAACATAAATTCTCTGACAGTCTGCGAAATCTTCGAGTTTATCATGAAAAGTAGGCTTAGCACAAAATAAATCACGATAGGCAATCGCTCGGATAAGCTCACGATTTATTTTGTGTATCTGTGAGGTTACTGCTAAATAAACTTTTAGACGCTAAGTCTGTAGCTCAGACTGAAGTCAAGGCAAAAGTTAGAACTTGTTTGTCAACTGACTTTAAAAATGAAGGTGTTTAACTCATCTAGCTACATATATTATTTATGTTTATTGAATAAGAATAAAAATTGTTTTATTTACGACACATACTATACACATACAATAAAAACAAGAACACGCGTACAAATAAGACAAAAAAAAAAACAAAAAGTCACAAATAGAGTAAACAAATAAAAAAAACATACAAAACTTTTTAACAGACATCGATAATTACAATTTGTACAGCATGTTAATGTGCATGAAAAAACAAATACTTAACATACAAATTAATTAATGTTTATGTACAGCAGTATATGTTTATGTATATGATGGTAAAATGGTAGGCAAACGCATAGAGTACAAAATTATCAACCCTACAGATTTTCTAACTGTAACTGTAACTGGGCTACCTTTGTCTAACTGTCACTTGAAATAGTTATGCAAAAAAAATTATAATAAATAAGAATACAATGAATAAAATGATATATTATGTATATGGTATGGAAAATAATGTTGATTCTGGTTTACAGAAGTCATTTCCCTGAAATATATGTATAATATACATGTACTAGCGATCTTCCCGCGGTTTCACCCGCGTAACTTTCGTTCCCGCGGGAATACCGAAAAGTTTTATATACTAAAACCTTCCTCAAGAATCAATCTATCTATTTAAAAAAACCGCATCAAAATCCGTTGCGTAGTTTTAAAGATTTAAATATACATAGAGACAGACAGAGAAAGCGACTTTGTTTTATACTATGTAGTGATTATATTTCAGGACAATGCTTTAAACTGCTTTAAAGCTTAATAAACCGTTGGCTGTCCTGATGGAAATACAAACAACCGTCGATAGATAACAAGTATATTAATGGTGCGTTGCTATCTGTGTGGCGGCAATGCCACATGCATAAGTCTACCGGCTACCTTGCCCTCCAAACCGGAACACAACAATGACAAACATCGCGGTGGTACCAAAAACCCCGGCGGGAGACTAGGTTACCCATCACGACCGGGTTCAGTACCACCGCCTAAACTATTTTTGCCGCAATCATATGTGCTTTTGCTGTCGTGTGTAGGTTGCCGGTGGACTTAAGCATGTGGCATTACAATCCCGTCATACAGATAGCAACACGCTGTTACAATTTTTAATGTCTATAGACAATGGATTCCATCAGGAGAGCTTTTGAGTTGAGAGAGAACAAAGATTTTGTTTGTTATCCCATATAAAGATGTTAATGGTACATTGCTAACGTGAGGCGGATGGTAATGCCACATGCATAAGTTTACCGGCTATCCTCGCCTCCAAACCGGAACATCAGTGACAAGCACTGACGCTATTGCGACAGAAATAAGTAGTAATAGATCCGGACGAGAAGTAGCAGAACTCTACCACCTAGTAGTCACGTGAGTGACACGTTTAGCCAATCGTTTGGGTGATTCCGTTCTAACTGTGATATTCAATGTCCTGTATTATTTGTTCTCACCACAGGTCATTAATTATTAATTAATTTATGAAATAATCGCCTCTGTGGTGTAGTGATCCGGTATCGGAGTTGACCACAGAGGTCCCGGGTTCGATTCCTGGGTCGGGCAATTCAGAAATATGTTTTTTCAGTTTTCTGATAAAAAACAACATTGCCCGGGATTGGAAAGTGCCCGGTTGGCGATAGGCTTGCCACCTATCACATTGTGGGACCAAGTATCTTCGGCTAATCGTGGGTGCACTTGTTGTACCTCTGCCTACGCTTTCGGGGATACGGGCGTGAAGATACTTTTTTTAATTTATGAAATTTTTGTGCTTATTGGAAAATTATAAACTTATTTCAACATAATTTTCATATAATATAACTTCCCACTTACAGAAAACTTACAATATATCACTTAAATGTCAGTACCGTGTCATGTCCATTTCTAGAATTTATTTATAAATTGTTAGTTTTTTTTGTCGTAAACATTAGAATTTATGAGGTAATTAGTTTAAATCATTTATTACGACAAAAAACTAACAATTTATAAATAAATTCTAGAAATGAACATGACACGGTACTGACACATATCACAGTTAGAACGGAATCACCCATTTACACAATGTCTGGCAGAATGGCAAATGATTTGTTCTTCACCGGGCCCGGACCATGAAGAAGGTATAGGTGGAGCTAACACTCATATTAATCACTTGGAACAACCTATGTTACATCTCATTCTATCATTCTATGAGGTCTCTCCGTCTCTTTTTATATAGCTGTTAGAAAGAGAAGGTGAGATGTCAGAAGATGACAGCAGTATTTAAAATTGTGTTTAAGAAGGTATTAGAAGTGTAGGAGTGAATTAAAAATGTTGCCCCCAGATATAATTCAGCAATAAATCAGCTCCATTTGCCGCCCTGTTGGTTAAGTGGTTAGCGACCCTGACTACGCAATCGACGGGGCTCGAGTCCGATTCCCGACAGGAAAAAGCATTTTTGTGATGAACATAAATCTTTGTATTTCTGGGTTTGGGTGTTTATTAAACACTAGCTGTTGCCAGTGACTTCGTCCGCGCGGACTTCGTTTACTCCACATTGCTCTTCCCCCATAGGTGATAGCGTGATAATATGTAAGTATTATGTTGACCCGACCTGTTAGTAATATTCATGCAAAATTTGAAGTAAATCCATGCAGTACTTTTTGAGTTTACCCCGGACATACATACAGACAAACAGACAAACAGACAAAAATTCTAAAAACTATATTTTTGGCTTTGATATCGATTGTAGATCACGCCCCAAGTATTCTTTTAAAAAAATAATCAATGTACAGTTTTGACTTTTCTACGATTTTATTATAATTATGTATAGATATTCCAGTATTTATATATGTATTTCTATGTATTAGTATCGTACCCATAATACAAGCAAATAATTTGTTTACTTTGGGATTAGATCAGTCAGTGTAATTTGTCCCGTGAATATTTATTTATTATATTTATTCATTGCTAGGACCAATACGTGACGTTACAAACTTTAATATTTACGTCAATAAATTCAATTTGTGACACTTCATGAACATGACTTACGCACTACGGTAGCTGATTGATTACGAACCCTTTGCTTAATGCTTTACACCCCGCTACCTAGCAACGGCATCCCTCAGTAGTGTGTTATATTCAAAGGATAGGCATAATAGAATAATAATCTCGGAGGTTAGCGACTATCTTGAGGGATTGGCTATATTTATAGCGATTTTAATATACTTGTTACCGCCGTGTTGGTCCCGGCCTCCTTTGCAGAATAGGCCAACTGCCGTTCCGCCAGGCAGGTCGTAAAAGGCGACCGATTGGCTATCGAGTCACTACCATCATGGCTACTAGGTGGTAGAGTTCTGCATTGTCTCACCCGGGTCTGGTACCACCGCCTTACCTATTCCTGCCGCAATAGCGTCAGTGCTTGTCGCTGTCGTGTTCCGGTTTGTAGGGTAAGGTAGCCGGTAAACTTATGCATGTGGCATTAGACCTCGCCACAAGATAGCAACGCACCATTAATATCTTTGGTGTCTTTAGGCGATGGTTGACTCTTTCCACCAGGAGACCCATCTGCTTGTTTGCTATCTGATGATATAAAAAAAAAAGAAAAGACTTTCTTTTTCTTGATCAAATTTGTCTTTAGCCTAAACGGCTAAGACCTTACAGACTGAATGAAGTCCGAACCATGAGTTTCGTTATTAAAAATATTATGTACTAGCTTTTGTCTGCGGCTTCGCTTGCGTTAAATTCGGGTAAGAAGTGGGGGTTAAAATAGACAAAAAGTAGCCTATGTCACGCTCCATCCCTCCAATATCTCCATTAAAAAATCACTTCAATTCGGCGCTCCGTTTTGCCGTGAAAGACGGAAAAAACAAACATACACATACATTATCATATTTATATTAGTATGGACTAGCTGCTCTCTGTAACATGCTGTATAAATTGTAATTAGTTATTTTCAATTAATCCAACAGCGGCATCATATTTTCAAGCCTTGCTGCCCCACAATAATCCTTGACTTTTACTAAAATATATAGCGCACACAAATGCACACATACACACACAAACATACACAGAGAAACATAGACACGCACACGCATGCACGTTTTCATGTAACTATACATATATACTAAAACTTGTTTTTAGCGTCGCTACACCAAAATTACAACTTTTTATTTATCCATACAAATAAATAAAATTGGAGTGTCTGTTTGTAATACTAAAATAAGTGCTTTTTACTAAATGCATATAGATGTATACACGGTATATATACCAAAATAACATTTACAATTTTCGTCTGTCTATCTGTTTGCCTGTTTGTTCCGGCTAATCTTTGCAACGGCTAGAGCGATTTTAATGGGACTTTCACTGGCAGATAGCTGATATAATAAGGAGTAACTTAGGCTGCTTTTATTTTAAAAATTTTTCCACGTGGACGAAGTCGCGGGCTCAGCTAGTATTTTTATATAATTAAATAACAAACAAGGAGATGGCACTCCTGATTGCAATAAAATCAAAAAGCACTTAAACAATTTAAAAATTATTTTACCTATGGAATGATACGTTATTCGAATGTAACATAGCTCACGTTAGTGATAATATAGCACACTTTTTTACCCAAGTGTACTATGCGTTCCAACTGAGAATAGGATCGCGCTTGTTATTAACTTCATACCACAAGTGTGAAATTAGTAATGTCAGCAAAAAAAATATTTGTTCAAAAAATATTGCTGATTTGTTGAAGAACAAATAACGTTTTAATAATATGATTTTCATCAATAAACAAATAATAAAAAACATCAGTCTAGCTATTTATCTATGTATACAAAAAAGTCGTGTTAGTTACACCACTTATAAGTGAAAAACAACGGGGCCAACATTGCTGCGGTTTTTGTGGGTTTGGGTTGTATTTGTCCAGAATAGGCTAAAAAGTATTAAAACATAATATTCATCAATAAAAAACAGTAAAATATATCAGTCCTGCCGTTCATCTATAACTACATATGTATACATAAAAGTCGTGTTAGTTATTTTTCACCTTATTTTAATACATGATAACATAATCTGATGGGAATCTAAATAAAAAACATACCAATTAGAACGAAAATATTTTTTTAAGTATTTCTTTGTTAACATTTTTTTGCACACCTTACTCATCACTTACAGAGTTTTTGCAAAATGCGGAGCAATATGTCATCCAGACAGTCCTATTCTCAGTTGGAACGCATAGTATAAAAATCAGTTTTTGAGTTACGCAAATGAAGTTGTGGGCAAAGCTAGAATTATATAAGGATGTATCTAGAACAATACTCTTGTTGTCTACACACCATTGCTTCCACATTATCTCGCAAAGTACCCTCCAACCACACGTAAAGTCTGTCGGAAGCCTATTTATTATGAATTACCTATAACCTTGTGGTCGAAAATTGACCAAAGACTAAACAATAAAACCTCTTTCAATTCTGACAACAGACTTCAGCCATAATACAACGGCGTAATATCTACTGGGGCTTATTTATAATGAACTAGCTGACCCGGCAAACGTTATTTTGCCACACATATTAGGAATCCACAGCGGATAAACAACGTGACACGTAACAATTTATATAAGACTACGAGATTGTCCTTCCACGCAGCCAAAATGGCATTAATCTTTATATGGCGGTTAAGTATTCTTAAATTTTCTAATTTTCCGCGCAATTTTCTTAATATTTTCTTTTATAAGAACCTTCTTCTTACAATTACAAACAAAACAAAAAAAATACCAAAATTGGCCCAGCCATTCAGGCGTGATGTCGTGACCAAGTAAAATAGGGATTGATTTTTATATATATAGATTTGACGATTTAATTTATTTCTACCGTGAAGGACTCAAATACTTCCGCTGTCTCTCGCACCACACCCTTAAACCACACGTAATAGAGCATAGATAATGATACGGCAGCGCGGCGTAAGGTCTGCCGGGACCCTATTTACTGCCGAAGGAGGGTTTCGGGATAATTAGGTGTAAGCAGATGATAAGATTAATGACTGGCCCTCCATGGTGTGAAATTGAACCTTATTCTGTTATTAATATAGTTGTAATTGAGATCTGCAGTTTTTTTAGTACGGGTTCTTCCGCTAATGCTCGCCAAGGATATGGATTATTGCAATTTTATAATTCAAAGCATTGGCATGTCTATTTAGTTATACATAGGGATATCATGCTGGGTTCATTCCCAGGCCGGGTTTATAGTGGATATTTCAACCAATGAAAAATACGTATCGGATCACTCGCTATGTAGGGTTCCATAGTTGGCTATTACATTAAGGCGATAGGTAATGCCAAACTACCGAATTGACTCCTCTTTGAAAGCCTACTACTTCTAACCGGTAGGTCCAATAATTTAAAAAAAATATATTATACGTACAATATAATTAAGTTTAAATTTTAAGTTCGTTTTTTCAAATTTTATTGTTATTTTTGGCGGAAAAAAATCGAATATCTTTCTTATTTTTACGCAAAAATTTGCTTATAACTTCCAAACTACTGTAACGATTTTGATGATTTTTTCTTTTTATTACAGACAATTTATTGCTTTATAAAATTTAAGTTCAAAATTTTACAAAATCATTATAGTGTGCAATTAAGTCAATAAAAACCTTATTATTTCATTCGCGGACAGCGCTCGCGTCGAAAGTCAGTCTCCCGGTAGCGTTCATACTTAGTTCATACGGGGAGGCTGTGTCGCATGTTAGCGTGCTCCGCTCTCCATATTCGAGTCAAAGAGTAATAGTGCAGATAGAACGTTTGGCACAATAGTAAGGTTGTGCCGTTTGGAAATTGAACATTTCGTTTACGCTTGGATGTTTTTTTATAGTAGATAATGAGCTTGGACCGAGAAGGCTGTTTTTTTACAGATGTTGTTCTTATGATATAGACAAGGAATAAGAAAGGATTTTTTTAAATTCATCCCCTAAGATGGTGAAATAGGGGGTGAAAGTTTGTATGAAACTCTGTCATTTTTGAGTTGTAATGTAAGAATGAAATGCCGTAATTAAATTATCCTTTAACTGAAAAAAAATTAAATACAAATTTAATATTTTTTTGAATTCTAGCCCATAGAGAGGTAAAAAGAGGCTTTAAAGCTTGTATCAAAAATGAATTGTTTATTTATTGCATTACTATAAAATCTAAATTATTTTAATTTAGTATTTATGATTTTTAATACAATTAAGAAGTACGAATTTTCGGATTTTTTTAGTACTTATGCTCTTCAATCGAAATTGAAGAAACATGCACGTAATGTTCGAAGTTTCATCCATTAGAGGAGTAAAAGTGTGTGTTACAATTTATATAAAAAATCAAACGTTTTTGGTCAAAATAACTTGAAATTCGATACTTATGTTCTTCAACACAATTTAAGAATCATATATTTGGGAATTTTTTTAAATTTCATTCCTTGAAGTATAAAAAAAAGCATTGATGTTTGTATAAAAAATAGATTGTTTATTGTAGAATATTGTAGAAATTATTTAAAACTTAGTATTTATGATTTTTAATACAATTACATGAATACGAGTTAAAAGCTTTTCAAATGTCATCTCTTCAAAGAATGAAAAAAGTGGTAAAGTTTGTAGAAAAAATAAAATATATTTTATCAAAATCTCTTCAAATTTATTAGTCATGTTCTTTAATTCAATTAAATAAACGTGCATGTAAGGATGCTGTGTTTTATCTGCTAGAAGTTTTATCTCTTAAAAAGGTAAAATAGGGTATTAAAAGGGCTGAAAGCTAGTACTTTATAAATAGTTTTGTTTGCGAGTAGACGCTGAATAATATTTTGAGACTATTCATGTACTTACCTACGTTTACGTTTGAATGTTTCATTAGCTATAGATAGATAAGTATTTCGTCAATATTTTGTATAAATGTACAAAAAAAAACATATAAACAACTAAGATAATTCAAGCAAGCGAATAAATAGCAAAACTCTAAAGAAAAAAAAATACTGGTACCTATTTATTTGAAGGTAGTGAGGACTTCGCAACTAAAAGTAAATAAATTAAATATATTATACATACAAATAGTCTAAATAAACTAACTTATTTAGTAGTTTCCTCTATAAACATTAAATCAAATTATATATATACTTTTTTCTTACGAGATTTTGAAACAAAAACTAAGAAGCTAGTTAGTTTTAAAATATTGTTCAAGAGATTACATTTTACAAAATCAAATTTTGAAAGGTTTTGTTAAATATTAATTGTTGATTGTATGTATTAAAATAAAGTGCTACACGGGATGTATTGTATATTACAAAACTTTCAAAGAAATAGGATACGTAACTGTTATTATTGTGTAAATTGTTATATGATTTTTCGTCGATTTTCGATATATATTTTTTTTCTTTAGATATTTATCGTTTTTCTAAAATGAATGTATATGTAATCGATAAACGAGCGATTACTGGTTATTGGTTTTGAGTTTGACAACATTCAGTCGATTCATGATGATAAAAGTTCATATAGGTAAACAAAAATGTTAAAACGTAGGTATCTGCATCCAATGTAAATACTCTTTGACGTTGGGGCATGCCAGCGCGCGAAATAGTATTTGCGCTGCTCCTGTTAGAAAATCAAGGTCGTTCGCAGCTGTAATCGCCTTAATTGGATCAAGAAGAGGACGTTTCCATATAGTATCCCTCAGAATCAGGCGAGAGCACATCAATTTGAAATTAAATTCTTTACGTAAATATTTCATTGGGTAGGTTGCGATTATTCGCAATCGCTTATTCTCATTTAAACTCCTACAATGGTATGGTAATGACAATATTTTTATTTTAGTGGATAAATTATAAAACTACTCGACTGTTTTCAAATATTGTGCTAAGCTACATCTTACTATAGCCTTTTTTACTTAAACAAAGTAAAGGGAATTTTGCAACAAATTTAGTTTTATAGCGCAAATCAGAACAAAACATTAGCATAAAAAAGTTTGGGTAATCTAAAAGAATAGTAAATGCAATTTGCCGGTATAGGGTGACGTTATCTTAGTATGGATACGCCATTGAACTTCACTATCTCAATAGTTTTTGTATACAAGGTAAAATAAAATTAGTGATATTCTTTCAAAAAGGTGATCAATTTATCATACCTGAGTATTTAATGATGATACAAGTATGAAGAACTTCACTTAATGAAGAAGATGTTTTCATTTTTTAAATTAATTATTTTTATTTTGCCGCGGCTTTTGACCAATAATAATCAAAAGATAACAATGACACAAATAAAAAAGTACCCAACTCCACGCTTTATTTTTGGAAAAGGGGGCAAACGAACAGGAGGCTCACCTGATGGTAAGTGATTACCACCGCCTATGGACAGCCATAGCACCAGAGGTCTTGCAGCTGCATTTCTGGGCTTTTAAAAATGAGTATGTGCTTTTCTTGAAGGTCCCTAAGTCGTATTCGTTCGAAAATACCCCCGCCGGTAATTAATTCTACAGAAGACACAAATTTTGCCGCGATGTCCGATGATGAATTTCAACGGCAGGGATCAATCCAAACAGTTCGTCGGAATACTCTCCATGAAAGATGCGGTAAAAGATGCTAAGCACACCTACATATCTGCGTAATGCCAAGACATTAAAAGCCGATTGGAAACAGAATGGTCGTCAACGATTCGAACCACTCTATGCTGAATCCAATCAAGAGGTGGAAGCTGATACTCCGGAGCTCCCGCCCAGAGATGAGAACAGTACTCCATATGAGGGCGAACTTGCGCCTTGTAAATCTCTGCAAGTGGTATTTATCAGAAAACTAAAAAACACATTTTGAATTGTCTGACCTGGGAATTTAACTCGGGACCTCATGTGGTCAACATTGACACCGGATTTCTATACCGACAGCGGTGATAAATAGAAATTATTACGAAACAAATAGAGATGATACAAATAGAAAATATATTTTGGTATAATCAACTAGTGTCCCGGAACAAAGTCGTAGCACTGTAAAAAATAATAATTAATAGTACACCATCACTATCGGTATTCAATGGCATATCCATTCTAAGATAACGTCACTTAACAAAGAAGACGGGCAAAACTTCATACATCATTTTTTTTACTTATTATCTTAAAGTTTAATATATACCTTAAGATTCTATATCAACTCCTTAACTTATCCGTATTTAATAAATATTTTTTAAACTTGGGGAATAATAGCTTGATAAAGTTGGAATTTAGGTAAGGTTAACGCACATAGTTAACGTAAACAATCAGTTCTCCCTTAGTAGTCTATGGTTAGGTATTTATCTTTAGGGTGTCTTCTTGGTGTCTTTGATACTTATAATGAAATGGTTTCGGTTATATATATATATATATATATATATATATATATATATATATATTAGGGTGGAGTGAAAAAAAAATTTTTTTTTCTTTTTAGCCTGGGGGTCAAATTTGTAGCTTATAAAAAACAAAAATTTTTGAAAAAAAAATAAAATTTTTTACTCAACGTCTTGAGGCAGCCCACTCATTTTTAAAATTAATTACGAGTAAAAATATTTGGTTGCAAAAAAAATTTTTAAAAGCGTTATAAAAACTTCAAAATATCCTCTTTTATGCCAATTAAAAATCACAAGTTAAAAAAAAAATTTGTGACTATTGTTTTAATATTTAAAAAAAATCCAAAAAAGTAACATTCCTCGTTAGGGCACTATGATAAAATTTGAGTTGGAAATGATCATAATTGCCAATTCTTGGATGTTTTAAGACATTAAAAGACAAAAAAATTATTTTTTTTGCAACCAAATATTTTTACTCGTAATTAATTTTAAAAATGAGTGGGCTGCCTCAAGATGTTGAGTAAAAAATTTTATTTTTTTTTCAAAAATTTTTGTTTTTTATAAGCTACAAATTTGACCCCCAGGCTAAGAAGAAAAAAAATATTTTTTTTTTCACTCCACCCTAATATATATATATATATATATATATATATATATATATATATATATATATATATATATATATATATATATAGAAGTCCTGCATTGTCTCGCCCGGGTCTGGTACCACCGCCTTGCCTTTTCCTGCCGCAATAGCGTCAGTGCTTGTCGCTGTCGTGTTCCGGTTTAGAGGGTAAGGTAGCCGGTAAACTTATGCATGTGGCATTAGACCTCGTTACAAGATAGCAACGCACCATTAACATCTTTGGTGTCTATAGGCGATGTTATGTTTGCTATCTTATGATATAAAAAAAAAAAGAAAATTATGATATATATAAACTTATTGCTGTTTTATTGAAAATGTAATTAAAGTTTTATACAATGGTAACATTTAAATATGATGTAGAATTCAATCAAATTATAGTCTCAATATTTTTATACTATTGTTCCTAGCAATATATTTTACTTCATTGATTTAATTGATTTAAAAATCGTAGAAAATTATTCTAGTTTAATATTCGTCACACCGAAAGACACACAAGGGATGTACAAAACGAAAATGGCCTGTGTTCTTTGCGTTACCTATTCCAATTTCCAATCTATAGTGATAGCAAACTGTTTACACAAAACTGTGTAAGATAGAGCATTATAAAATCTGAGATTATTTAGAACACATAAAAAGCCTGGGATTAATTGCTCTTCATACCAATCTCAAATATACTTTTTGTAATCTTGTAATATTGTATATTGTAATTATAATACTTAAAAATAATCTTACTTAAGAAAATATAAATGAAAAAAAAAACAAGCCCGCTGAAGTTCTTCCGTCGGATCTTTTTTAAATTACTAGCTGACCCGGCAAACGTTGTTTTGCCATTCATATTAGGAATCCATAGCGGACAAACAACGTGACACGTAATTTATGTAAGTCTACGGGATTGTCCTTCCACGCAGCCAAAATGGCCTTAAACTTTATATGGTGGTTAATTTTCCGGGCAATTTTCTTAATATTTTCTTTTATAAGAACTTTCTCCTTACAATTACAAACACAATAAAAAAAAATACCTAAATTGGTCCAGCCATTCAGGCGTGATGTCGTGACCAAGGAAAATAGGGATTGATTTATATATATATATATATATATATATATATATATATATATATATATATATATATATATATATATATATATATATATATATATATATATATATATATATATATATATATATATATATATATATATATATATATATATAGAAGTACTCCCGATTTCTGAAAAGAATGCGGTAGAAATAACCAGTGGTATTTGTATAGAAACTTGTTTGACAAAATATCTGAGGCGTATGTAAAAACAGCATACGTTAGCCAAAGAACAGCGTATCCGAAAGTTGTAACAACCAGGAAGTGCCCTTGGGGGTCATAAAAGAGAGTTAAGATAATTTGTCAGGGAAGCTTCCACGTTCAGCCGCAGTGCATGCGCGACGGAGCTCACAAATAACTAATTACATTATCTCGGGTAGTTTCGAAATTTCTCGTCGTCGTTGCCACTTTTTTGGCCCTTGTACAAATTTTTGGAATATTTTTTTGAGCAGTTTATTTTATATTAATAGATAACAAACAAGCAGATTTTTAATAGATAAGAAACAAGTGTGTTCCGGGCTCCTTTGAAGAATAGACCAACTGCCGTTCTGCCAGGCAGGTCGTAAAAGGCGACCAATTGGCTATGCGAGTCACTACCATCGTGGTTACTATATGGTAGAGTTCTGCATTGTCTCGCCCGGGTCTGGTACCACCGCCTTGCCTATTCCTGCCGCAATAGCGTCAGTGCTTGTCGCTGTCGTGTTCCGGTTTGGAGGGTAAGGTAGCCGGTAAACTTATGCATGTGGCATTAGACCTCGCCACAAGATAGCAACGCACCATTAACACCTATAGGCGACGGTTGACTCTTTCCATCAGGAGACCCATCTGCTTGTTTGCTATCTTATGATATAAAAAAAATTGCCTATAAACACCAAAGATGTTAATGATGAAAACTTCATGTTTTCAAGCTTTTTCTAGAGCAATATCGTAATAATTTGAGGAGTTTATTCGAAGGATATTACAGTTTTTGCAAGATTAGGTCTTGATTTAGTGCACTACAGAGCAAGAATATGAATTTTGATGACGGTTTTTTAAAACGAAGATAATCTCAGCATAGCGTTTTACGAAAATAGGCGTCATACTGCCATAATATTTTATTTTATGCATTTTTCTAATAGAATAAATGGTCCTAAAGTGCAACGTAGAGTCTAAATGACAAAAATATTGTCGTTAGATATTAAAAAATAATATTAGAAAATTACAAAATCAGTTCACTTTAACGTTTTATTTTCGCCAGTAATAATTTCAATAGAAACCTAAAATATGTATTATATGTGAATTAAGGTAATGTTCAATATACTGTTTTATTAGTCCGTTATATGAACTCATTTATTTACAAGAATTATTTTAAAAACACTATAATGTATATAAACGCGCAATCGTTTGCCGATCAAATTTTAAACCTGTGAATAATCTGCTCACATTATTACGATATTGCTTTGGAAAAAAAAGGTACGGTTTAATTTCCATGTATTAGTTGAGACTTAAATAAAATAAGTAAATGAATAATAGACCAAATCATACGAATTAACCTAACCCGAAACAAAGAAAGTTATTAGCATGTGGTATGGGTAGTAAATATACATAAATAAGTATATGGCTCTTCTGATGGAAAGAGAAACCATCGCCTACAGACACCAAAGATGTTAATGCTTTGCTATCCGTGTGGCAGGATGGCAATGCTACATGCATAAATCTACTGGCTACCTTACCCTCTAAACCGGATATAGGTAACGCGGTGGCAACAAATACCCGGGCGACACGTTGCGGAACTCTACCACCTAGCAGTCAAAATGTTAGTGACTCGTATCGCCTTTTATGACCTGCTGAGCAGAACGACAGTTGATCTATTTTTTTTTAAGTAGCCCGGACCGTCACAAGAGAAAAGTTTTTAGTAGGGACAAAACTTATGAGTCTGCTCAGCTTTCACGCTGGTGACATAGACATACAAAAATGCGCTAGTGTAACATTAACTAGCTGTCGAATGATCATTGATATAAAAAACCCATGATACACAATCAGTGTTTCAAAAACTTCCTCCAAAAATAAGCGCACAATTTTAAATTGTGAACTCATTTCAAATAGAATCACGTCGGTCACGACCATGAAGTATTAGGTATAGGTGGAGCTACCACTCGTATTAATCACTTGGAACCATTGATATAAAAAACCCAAGATGCACAGTCTCAAACAAAACTGACACTCAAAAGTGTCCCTAATTTCATTTAAATAGTTAAAGATACGGCTAAAACATATGTCTTTGCATATCCAACCTTAAGGGTAAGATTTATAGTTGTTTTTACAAAGCAATGTACAAAAAGAAATAAAATTGACAGTGACGCGGCCGACGCGATTCTATTTGAAATGAGAGTACAATTTAAAATTGTGCGCTCATTTTTAGAGGACGTTTTTGAGACACTGAATGTGTATCTTGGGTTTTTTATATCATAGCTTGAAACACATATTTACGTAATATCCCTGTCTATGAGGTCTCTCCGTCTCTTTTTATACAGCTGTGTTAGAAAGAGAGGGTAAGACCTTAGAAGATGACAGCAGTAATTAAAATTGTGTTTCAAGTAGGTTTTAGACGTGTTGCCTCCAGATATAATACAGCTTTATGGTCACGAAACTGTCAATTTTATTACTTTTTGTATATTAATTTGTAAAAACAACTATAAATTTTGCGCTTATGGTTGGATATGCAAAGACGTATGTTTTTGCCATATCTATAACTACTCAAATAAAATTAGCGACACTTTTGAGTGTCAGTTTTGTTCGGGGTTGTGCATCTTGAATTTTTTATATCAATGCGTATGATCTATTGAGTTTTTTCAACTTTGCCGCTGTCTACCCAGTCTCCTTGTGAAGAATATAATATCCGCTATTTTGCCAGGAACTGAAAGGTGAATGTTTAAATGTGTCATTAACGTCCTGATTTATGATTAGTGAAGTTCCACAACGTCTTGATACGGTACTACCAATTTACCTACACCACAATAACCTCAACACTTTTCACTGTCATATACAGGTTTGAAGTGTAAGGTAAGGTAAACTTACCGGTATCTCGCCGCAGGCATAGTAACGTACCTCTACAGGTGAGCGTCTCCTTCCATCAGGGGAAATATCTATTTGTACACTATTTTATGATTTAAAATATATAATTTATCAATTACTAATTAATCACCTCTACGATTTAGTGGTCTGGTGTCGGAGTTAACCACATGAGGTCCCGGGTTCGATTCCTGGGTCGGGCATTTCAAAAATGTGTTTTTCAGTTTTCTAATAAAATAACGTTGCCCGGGATTGGAAAGTGCCCAGTTGGCGATAGGCTTGCCGCCTATCACATTCTGGGACCAAGTATATTCGGCTAATCGTGGGTGCACTTGTTGTACCTCTGCCTACCTGTTCGAGGATATGGGCGTGAAGATACTTTTTTTTACTAAATCAGGACATTGGTTTTCACCGTATTTTAATTTTCCCCCATATTGCAATAGCGTCAGTGCTGGTTGCTGTCGTGTTTCGGTTTTGGCGGGTAAGGAAGCCGGCATACTTATGCATGTGGCATTAGATCTCACCACAAGATAGCAACGCACCATTAACATCTTTGGTGTCTATAGGCGATGGTTGACTCTTTCCAACAGGAAACCCATCTACTTGTTTGCTATCTTGTTATATAATAAAAAAAGTATTGGTCCGGGCCCCATTCAAAGAACAAACGTAAAAGAGTTCGTAAAAGGTGAATGATTGGCTATGAAATACCACTACAATCATGATTACTAGGTTGTAGAGACCCGCAACGTCTAGCCCGGGTACATGGTACATCTTCCTGTCGCAATAATATCAATGCGTGTTCCGGTTTAAAGGGTAAATGTCGGTAAACTTATGCATGTGACACTAAAATCTCACAACACATATATTTTTTCATTATCAACCATCAAGAAGCAATCATCGCCTATAGACACCAAATGTGTTAATCGTGCCTTGCTATCTTGTGGCGAGGTCTAATGTCACATGCATATAGCAGCGCATCATCAACACCTTTGGTTTTTATAGGTATAGACAGACATAGATAGACACCTATTGACGATGGCTGTCTCTTTCCATCAGAATAGCTATCTGGTTGTTGAAAATAAAACCAAGCAATTGCTAAATTATTTGTAATTATTCTTCCACGTTAGGAAAATAGAATCACGGATTTAAATAAGAAGTCTTATATCTTGTACTGTTTATACGTAAACATTAATTGGCATCGTGTGTTCTGAATATTCATGAAATCTCTTCATTTCTCCCACTTTAAAGTAAACTGACAACATTTTATCGTGTTTCTGATTAAGCGACATGAATTTTAATAGCTCAGGTCGAAAGTTTAATGTCAAAATGTCGGAGTAACCGCTGAAAGCTACGAATTATCTCTGCCAACTTTATTTCGTTAATTTACAAGTGTTCATTTGTCTGTCTGCACAGTGTGGTGTTGTGGTTTTTTGGTCTACAAATTTTTATGATTGTTATTGAAGTTACAGTACATTTTATGAAATTAAATAATCTATTTATAAAGTTATTTTAAGTTTTTTTTGTACAATTTTATTGGCTGCTAATCATAATTGTAATGATAATTTATTTTATATAAATTTGTTTTACCCCTTCAGCTCACGAAGTTATTAATGATTTTTATGAACCCCTCGGAAACAAATCATATTTTGCGGGATAAATAGCTGCCTATTTGTTTAGTCTAGATATTAGTAACAATATTTCAAAGTCGTTTCGTTGCTTTAGGCACTACGGCTTAACAAAAAAGTACCATCACCCCATACATTATACAAATGCATTATATGCTACTTGGTGCATTGAAACGGCCAAGTCACTCATTTTAACTAAAGTGTAGAGTTTATGAAGTTAGTGCTTGTAGAATTAGGGCATGTAGAGTTAGTTAATCGTAAAGTTTCTGCATTTACATGGCAAGGTTCTAACTCTTCTTGATCTTATTTTATAGTTAGATCAAAAAGAGTTAAAACCTTGGCGTTACATAAGAACTGATAACTTTTTTACAGTACAAGGCGTGTGTACTCGTCTTGGCAACATTTTACATGAAAATGTTTTGTTGGGATTTGCTTTTACATTAAAGCGTCGCACTTGTAAATGATGCAAAATTTGTTGAAACTAACCACAGAATTTATTCATAATCGCAAACGCTTTCCATTTACGAGTATATCTACCTCTTGGAGGTGAAGTTTACTACTTAGTTATATTAATTTCTTTCCATGCCTGATATTGATTTGTTCTTGTAGTTATTGTTGTTGTATGTAACAATGTGTAAAAATGCCATTATTTCTACCTGTTAATCTAGTATCGCCCCGGTTTGACGTCAATATCGGCGTCACGCAAGGTTGTGTGTTGTTAGCTCACCTATTTATCCTATATCTGGATAAGTGTCTCCAATGATTATGGTCACTGAATGTGTGAATGCGTATGAGTGATGAACTGCCTGCTTTATGCACATGACGCTGTATTTCTAGGCTCAACTCCATCTGAGCTGCAAACAGTGGTCACAGTTATGAATAATGATTGTAAGATTAAGTGCTTACATTTGAATGTGAAGAAAACTAAAGTTCTAGAATTTGAAAGAGAAGCAACCAGAACGGGTATAAGAGTTGTGGTCGATGATGTAGTGCTGGAATAAATGGATGAGTTTGGATATCATGGATGTGCTTTTAGCAAGGATGGAAGGTACACCGCTGATGTTGAAAGAAGAGTGTATGCAGGGAACAGAGTGAATGGAGCGTTAGGGAGATTACTTATTAGCACAGATCTAAGTCGAAGTGCCCATCTAGTCCTGCATAATTATGTGCTTATCCCAACACTATTGTATGGAAGTGAGAGTTGGGCATGAAAGTAGAATCAACGTAGTCGAGATGAGATCGCTACGAAAAATATGTGGTGTAACACTCGCGAACCGGATTCGTAATGTTAAAGTGAGAGAGAGGTTAAGCTTACAAAAAGTGTCGATGTAAAGATGAGAAAGGGCATGCTCCGTTGGTTCGGACATGTAGAAAGAATGGTAGATGAAAGGCTAACAAAACAGATATACAATGCAAATGTAGAAGGATGTCGATACCGGGGAAGACCAAGACTGACATACCATGATTAGATTGATCGAGTACTGTCCGAAGGTGGTGTCAAGAGTCTTCGCAACCGGCGTGTGTGTATGAAAAGAGTAATAAATGTGGAGGAAGTGAGACAAGCCTGCAAGGATCGTGATTTATGGCACTCGGTTCTCTCTGCCTACCTTATAAATCTGGCATGAAGATATGTATGTATGTACATTGGTTCAGCGCAAACAATCTTTTATTAAATAGTAACAAAACCAAGTGTGTCAAATTTTCATTGCTTAATGTAAGGCATGTAGATACCAGCGTACAACTGGATGGAAACAAACTGGATGTAGTGGATTCCACTGCGTTTTTAGGTATTACTTTAGATAAGAAATTACAATGGGGACCGCACGTTAAAAAATGAGATAGTTAACTGATGTCGACACAGCAAGAATTATATACTTTAGATACTTCCACAGCATTATGTCATATGGAATTCTCTGGTGAAATTCTGCTGAAATAAATACTATATTTTTATTACAGAAAAGAGCTATTAGGGCAATTTACAATCTTAGCTCGAGGGTTCCCCTGAGAGAAAAATTCAAGAAAATTAATATCCTAACTGTTATATCCCAATATATATTTAAGAACTTGATGTACGTTCGTAAAAATATTTGCTTGTTTAAAAAAATGGTACGTACACTCACTAAACACAAGGAACAAAGGGAATCTTGTTGTGCATGCATCTCGTCGGCACAGAATAAATAACTCTTTTATGGGGCAATGTATACGCTTTTACAATAAACTTCCCGTAGCTATAAGAGATCTAACAGTCAATAAATTTAAAAAATGTATTAAAAGAAAACTGTGTAAAAAAGTGTATTATAAAATCTCAGATCGTTTGGAAAACAAGCATGGGATTAATTGCTCCTCATATCAACCTCATATATATGTTTTATAATTTTGTAATATTGTGATATTGTGAAAAAAAATTATATGAAAGAATAAGATAAGCCCGCTGAGTTTCTTCCACCGGATCTTCTCAGTGTGTGGCCGCGTTCACGCACGCACGTCAAATTTTTTTTAAAACAACTACCGGTAGTAGTTTTTAAAAATATGTTGACGTATCAAAATAACGTAAAAAGTTTTATTGAATAAAGTTCTTCTGATTTCTTCTGATTAGAGAGCCTGACTACGCAATCAACGGGGCTCGGGTTCGATCCCTGACGGGGACAAGCATTTGTGTGATGAGCATAAATGTTTGTATTTCCGCTTTTGGGTGTTTATTATGTATGTAAAAGTATTTATATATGTATTTCGGTGTATTAGTGTCGCTGACTGACACCCATAACACAATCAAATAATTTGCTTACTTTGGGGTTAGATCAATACGTGTAATTTGTCCCGTGAATATGTACTTATTATTATTTATTATTTCTGATTTCTATGTATGCAAATCAAGTAGTTAGCGAACTTAACTACGCAATTAATGGAGCTGGTATTCTTTGCCTGACAGGAACAGGCATTTGTGTGATGAGCACAGACATTATTATTATTATTATTATATTTGTATGTATTAAATAATATTAATTACGTTTACTAACACACATATCACAAACAAATGATTTGCTTATTTTAGGGTTAGATTCATTCATGCCACCAGCGACAGTTTTACTATTCCACATAATTCTGTAACAACTTAATTTAATAGTTTGAATAGTGTAAACTCAATCAATAAATTAACCACTGTATTTAATCCATTTAAGGAAAGCTCGTTTTCTCTGAACGCAACTGTAATAGAGAATAGAGGTAAGAAGGACAGATTCATATTGGGTGACAGTTATAAAAGTTTCCAGCTGTTTACTGAAAATAAAGTTCTAGAATGGCGCTAGCGTAGCACAAACTACATTATGTAGTAAGCAGTTGTAGACGGAGTGAAGTGTACTGAGCATAAGTATTTAACAGCGCTTGTTGCGCTGTTTTATTAGTTTAATAGAAACGCATTTAAAAGCATTTTACCGCTTCCTTTCTAAAAATCCTTAGGTGACGTTGGCGTGACCACTATTACATGCTTTTGATGGACACTTTTCTTCAAAGTCTCGCTCTCCTTATTCTAGTCTCCACCCAAGTAGCACGTTAAGCCGTATATAGGCTGGATTAACTTCATTTTTAAACTTGAAGCTGTATACTAAGCCGTACAAAGGCTGTAGAAGCGCTTCTACAGCCGATATAACACCAAAAAGGGCCCCAAGTTATACAGCTTATTGCGTTATGTTGGCTGCACGATAGCTATACAAGCTGTTATAAACTATACAATGGCTGTTATTTGGTGTATAAAGAAACTATAACACTAAAGATACTCTCTTGTAACTGTCTTGTACAGCTAAGCGTTAAATAGGCTGCACAATAGCTGTACCAACTGTTATAGGCTGTACAAAGGCTGTTATTCGGTGTATAAAGAAACTGTAACACTAAATATACTCTCTCGTACAGCTAAATGTTCTTAATAGTTGTTTGAAAATGATCAAAAGTAACAATCTGTTTTTGACATTGTATAACATTAATTATATCACGTATCTGCAGACGCCATAATTAAAAATATATTAATAAACGATAAATTCTTGGACTTGGAGCAGTATTGAACGGTGTATTCAAAGTGCAAATTCTAAATGATCGTGAAGTCGCGTATGATTTCCCTCAAAATATTCACGCGCCAACGAAATAATCAAGATAACACAAATAAAATCATTGCAAAATACGGTAAGTGTTTGTGTTTAAGGTTAGAATATACAAGTATTTATGGTACAATATTGTATATAAAGGCATAATGATTATAATATAAGTTGCTTGTCATGATGTAGCTATAGCTATTCCTAAATATATCTTTTATTTAACAATATATTTCTTTAATGTTGTTTTTAATATACAATAATGGCGACGCTTTGTTATACAGCCTAAAGTGTATTTGGAGGGTGATATACTGCAAATAGCTGTACTGAATCTCTTTTTTATTCTATTATACCGCTATTGGCTTTTAATTACCGTCCAAATACACTTTAGGCTGTACTAAGTCCCTATATAAATCTATTGTACAGTCATTGGCTTTTAATCACTTAACTTATGTTTAAAGATGCGTACTAAAATTGAATAACCCTAAATACAAAACATATATCACTTGATTTCGCTATTGTGATGTATCGATGTCGGTTGTTTGACTTTACAACTAAACCAACTTATTGTTAACTATAACTTATGGGATATGTATTTCAATCATGTTTTACTTTATTTTTCAGGGAAATATGCCTTATAAAACAATAAAAACAATTGAGTGAAGCCAAAACTGTATTTGCATCGTATCCAGTTTGTGGGAGGATAAAGGTGAATTATAATGGCCAAGAAAACAAAATGATATAACTAAGTTGATCAAGAACGAAAAATCTAGCCCTTTAAAGATTATCTTTAAGTCTATCACAAAAATATTTTTAAGAAGAATACGTTATTTCGTGCTTGTGATTTAATATTATTAGTTCTTCAAAGAGAAACACATACTCTCTTGCCTGTAATTGTATCTAAGTATATAATATTTTTAAAATGATTGTAAGTATACATATATACGGGGTGTTGCAAAAGTAGTACAGTAAGCCGAAAGGGACTCAGGGGGTCATTCTTAAAAACTTTTGTTTAACAACTTTTGGAAATTCGCAAAAAATATTGATTCTCCACAGAAATTTTGTTGGTCACAAAATGGTGACTTTTCACAATGGAAAAACAAAATTATTTTTCGCAAATTTTCACAAACTGTTGAATAAAATTTGTTCAGAATGACCCTCTGAGTCACCCCCTTTCGGCTTACTATACCGCTTTTGTAACACTCCGTATAGTAGCAAGTTAAAAATAAAAAAAAAATATTTTCTCAGTCTAGAAAAGTAAAAGTAAAGTATCTTCACGCCCATATCCCCGAAGGGGTAGGCAGAGGTACAACAAGTGCACCCACGATTAGCCGAAGATACTTGGTCCCACAAATGTGATAGGTGGCAAGCCTATCGCCAACCGGGCACTTTCCAATCCCGGGCAACTTTGTGTTTCTGAGAAAACTGAAAAAACAATTTTTAATGTGCCCGACCCGGGAATCGAACCCGGGACCTCATGTGGTCAACGCCAACGCTGGACCACTAGACCACAGTGGCGACTTTTCTCAGTCTAATGATTATTATTTCTCTTTTTAACTCTTTTTTATATATTCTTTGAAGAATAGATCAATTGCCTATCTGCCAGGCAGGTCGTAAAAGGCGACCAATGGGCAATGCGAGTCACTTCTATCGTGGTTACTTGGGGATAGAGTTCTGCATCGGCTTGACCGGGTCTGGCACCACCACCTTATCTATTCCTGCTGCAAAGCGTCAGTGCTAGTCACTGTCATGTTCCGGTTTGGAGGGCAAGGTGGCCGGTAAACTTATGCATGTGGCATTAGACCTCGCCACAAGATAGCAACGCACCATTAACATTTTTGCTGCCTATAGGCGATGGTTGACTCCATCAGGAGACCCATCTGCTTGTTTGCTGTCTTATGACATTAAAAAAAATTAAAATATTATAAATTACCAACCAAATAACCTTAATGAAGAAGATAATCCTAAAAAATAATAAACCAGATAACCTACATTCATTTTTTTAATGTTTTTGTGACGGAACCCTTTTCCTTGAACATTAATAAAAATGACGATTGTAGGTTACCTGATTTAGTAATTTTTCAGCTTTATCTTCATCACAATTACTTGGTTGGTAATTTATAATATTTAAATATTCCTTTTCAATCTTCCTCTTGATTTTTTCCACATGATATCAACGATGCAGATATAAAAACAGCAAATAACAAAATCAGTAATACAGCCTTGAGCTGCACTACAGCTGTATATGCAGATTTTTTAACACCATTGGCTGCATAACAGTCTACAATTACGCCATAAATATTAGCTGTAGAACGGTGAATGCATCTCCTATTTTACAGAAATAAGCGTTAAGTGATACTATAATAACACTTAAAGCTGTAATGAATTCCCGTGCTAAACATAATACAGCTAATGTACAGCTTTAAGTGTTAAAATAAGCCTAATGAGTTACAAAATACTTAAAGTTGTACAGTAGTGTATTAATATTCAGATATAACGCCTAAAGCTTACGCGAAACTCTAAGAAAGGCCTTGTACAGCATTAGGCTGTATATAAACTCATAAAGGTCTTTTATACCGATAAAAGCATCTTTTTACACCATTGTACGGCTGCAATAGAACTTTAAGTAATATATGAGCTGCTTTATGGGTATTAAACATGCTTGATTGCTGCTTGGGCATGATCAATGGTAAAAGGCTTGTGCCTACCACGAATAAATCGGATATTTTTTAGTTTCTAATGATCAAATATAATATCGAAATAACAAAAAACTAAACTATTTATTTTAAAATATCATGAAGTAGAGAGAAACAAATGCCATATGTTACGATCCTTACAGATTTGTCTTACTTTTTGAACTTTCATTACTATTTTTTACACACATCTGTTTCGGAATCTCTTGATACCACGTTTTCCCCGTGTTGGCCCCGGGCTCCTTTGGAGAATAGGCCAACTGCCGTTCTGCCAGGCAGGTCGTAAAAGGCGACCGATTGGCTATACGAGTCACTAACATCGTGGCTTTACTAGGTGGTAGAGTCCTGCATTGTCTTACCCGGGTCTAGTACCACCGCTTTACCTATTCCTGCCGCAATAACGTCAGTGCTTGTCACTGTCGTATTCCGTTTTGGAGGGTAAGGTAGCCGGTAAACTTATGCATGTGGCATCAGACCTCGCCATGCAACAACGCCAGCAACGCACCATTAACACCTTTGGTGTCTATAAGCGATGGTTGACTCTTTCCATCACGAGATCAAGCTGCTTGTTTGCTATCTTATGATATAAAAGAAAACTATGATCACGATGTGTCAATTTTAATCTTCCCCGGTATTTACATCCTTTCCACTGTATAACTGTTTTGTTAGTTCCTTAATCCTTTAATCTACCATTATTTCTACATGTCCGAAACATCGGAGCATGCCTTTTCTGCTTGTCCCCTTGCTCTTAAAGCATATTTAAATAAAAACTAATATTTTTATTTTGTATTTTTTTCACTTTTCACTCAAGTATTGTAATGTTGCCCGCTTAAACAATAACCCCACTGTGCACTGGAGAAGTCAGTTTATTCACAGTTGGTTTGTTACAAAATTAATTTTAATCTGCGACTATACCCTCGATATTAATACGGACTTGCGTAGACAAAGTTTTAACTACAGATTTAGATATGGCGTGTCGCTGGTTTGCAAAAATAGAGACACAATTATAAATTTTAAAGGATGACGATTTTAAATTTCTTTATAAATGTAGTTCATATTTCAAAATGTTAATGATTTACGGACCGTTTTACTTTACTAAGTAAAGGGAAATTTAACATTAAAAAAGGTATAATTACGCCTGGTTCCCTTGCAGGTAGGCAGAGTAAATCGAACGTCTATAGACTTTCTAGTTCACTACGATTCACCGGTTTATCGGTTGGCGAGATAAATGGTGATCCTCATCGCCGTAGTTACTGACATGTTAACGATTTTTGACTGTTTCTATTGATAACCGGGACCGATTCTTTAACCTGTTCATCCGAGGCACAAGAGTGATAATACACCACCCGCCAGACTCTGAGCTGCTACTGAGGATTAGATTTTCGAGAAAACCTCGAAAAAATCTCAATAACACATTGCCTAACCTGGGGATCGAACCCGAGACCTCATGGTCTGAGCCAAATAGGCTACGCCTAGTCCACGAGGCACGAATTTAACATAATATCAAAATACATAAAAAGTATTTTACTGAAATTGTAAAAAAATAATCATCATTCAGATTTGAGCTTCAAATATCAATCAGTCTTGATTCTCGAAGAAATACAATGTCAGTTCAGTTTTAATACAACCGATCATGAAATATATTATCATTATTCTTGTAATTTTTTTAATGATCAGTAGACACGAGTAGCTTTTCTTCGAATGAGTTAATATTTTCACAGATAGTTCTACGCAAGATGGCGGATTTAAAAACAATACAAACACACACAATTAACAATCTTATCCCTCTAGTTTCCCCGAGATAAAAAAGTCAAAGAAATTAATATAAAAAAAGTATATTCACTTACGAAGATTTATCTTCATTAATGAAGATTTGTCTAGAATATATTTTATATTAAAATCTCCACAGACAACAATATTTATCTTTGATTTGGAGACTTTAAATACAACCTTCTCTATCTTGTTTATAAACTCATCATAAGATACACAAGAAAGCGTGTACACTGATAACAATAAATTGCTCAAACTTTATACAAGCAATCTCAATAACTCGTTCAATAGAAAAGCTCACTATGTTTTTACGTTCCTTATATTTTATTGTTATACTAACTATAATCATCAAACTACCATGTATTATATTAGTTCTACTGAACGAGCTGGCCACCTGGTGATTATTGAAGCTTAATGACCTGGTGGCTTCTTAACCAATGTTCTGTAATGCATAAAATATCAATATTATTACAGTTCAAGAACAGCTCCAATTCTAAAACGACCTTTACAGGCTTTTGACAGGTCGATAAAATTATCGAACTGCCAAAAGCCTGTAAAGGTTATGAACTTTTAAACTAATGCATTCTACTATATTTTTTCAAATATAAACGGGTCAAAAACCGTACATATATAGAACTTACTTGTAAAGCTCGACGTTTCGGCCAAGTTACATTGACCGTGGTCACGTGTGGAGCGTGGTCCACGGACTTCACGGACCATGGTCTAACTTTATTGAAATATCGAGCTTTACAAGTAAGTTCTATAAAGGTTCATTTAAATAACTTTTTTTTTTCAAATTTTCGACATATACGGAAAACTTACACATATAAAAAGTTTCACATATTTATATCAATTAATGTGAATTTCATCCACAACGATAAACTTATGTAACTTGTACAAATGTATGTATATCTAGCGATCAGTACAACCAATGGATTCAATCACAAAGGGAAGAATTTCGCCACTTTAAACCAGTACTGGCGTGTCTAATTTTTTCTTTATTGTTGTTAATTTTTCCAAGCACGTGCTGAGTGCTAAAACACATATGTAATATCAATTAGATTTACTAGTTAAGTGAGTAATGAAAATACACTAATAACACTGTATGGCCTAAACCTGCACTTTAGCCACGCTCTGGTGTAATGTAAATAGTTTTTTTACATCGGAAAGCATGGCTAAAGTGCCAGCTCAGGTCATGCAGTGCTATAAAATAATATACCACACGTCTGACTGAAATTGTCTTTTATCGCAGCGCTTAGCAGCTCCTTTATATTTGCGTGCAAACTTCACCCCCGTACGATATTAAAAAAACCGTATTGCAATGTTCTATTTCAGTACGATACGCACGCCACCTACTCTAAGTTTACACAAGTAATTTTTTTATATCATAAGAAAGCAAACAAGCAGATGGCTTATCTGATAGAAAGACAATCGCCTGTAAACCAAAGATGTTAATGGTGCTTAGTTATTCTTAGCCTTATTCTAGACCTTAATGTCATATGCATAAGTTACAACAAAAGTTAAATCCAAACATACATTGATTTTTATATAAAACATATATTACTTAACTACCAGTGTGTACCAAAATTAATATAACCAGCAAATGCGAAATAGAGCCTCTGTATCGGCTCTGCAACGTAACGTCCTGTATCAGGGGAGCTCTAAATTTGAATGTAAATTGCAAATCTTCTCTTTTAACAAAGCCCTGAATATTGGCCTTCATTTAAACCTAACTTTATAAGTTATGTATTTTAGAGCTCTTCGGTGTGAAATTACAGGTTATAAATATTAAACAAACAGAACCATACTAATATCTATACATATAATAAAATCGTAGGAAAGTCAAAACTGTACATTGAATATATTTTTAAATGAATACTTGGAGCGTGATCTACAATAGATATTGAAGCCAGAACTATAGTTTTTAGAATTTTTATCTGTTTGTCTGTATGTATGTCCGGGGTAAACTCAAAAAGTTCTGCATGGATTTACTTTCAATTTTGCATGAATATTACTGAAAGGTCGGGTCAACATACAGACTACATATTATCACGCCATCGCCTACAGGGGAGAAGCAGTGCGGAGTAAACGAAGTCCGCGCGGACAAAGTCGCTGGCAACAGCTAGTTATAAATACAAGAATCTGTCTGTTATGCTTTCACAGCTTAATGCGCAGTTTTCCTCGTGTTGGTCCAGGCTCCTTGAAGAATAGATCAACTGCCGTTCTGCCAGGCAGGTTCTAAAATGCGACCAATTGGCTATACGTGTCACTATCATCTTGACTACTAGGTGGTAGAGTTCCGCAACGTCTCGCCCTGGTATTTAGTACCACCTCCTTACCTATTCCTGCCGCAATAGCGTCCATGCTTTTCGTTGTCATGTCCGGTTTAGAGGGTAAGGGAGCCAGTAGACTTATGCATGTTGCATTGCCATCCTGCCACACGGATAGCAACTCATTAACATTTTTGGTGTCTATAGGCGATGGTTTTCTCTTTCCATCAGAAGAGCCATATTTTTTTTATATTATAAGATAGCAAACAAGCAGATGGGTCTCCTGATGGAAAGAGTCAACCATCGCCTATAAACACCAAAGGTGTTAATGGTGCGTTGTTATCTTGTGGCGAAGTTTAATGCAACATGCATAAATTTACCGACTACCTTACCCCCCAAACCGGAACATGACAGTGATAAGCACTGTCACTATTGCGGCAGGAATAGGCAAGACGGTGGTACCAGACCCGGTTGAGACAATGCAGAACTCTACCACCTAGTAGTCACGATGGTAGTGACTCGTATAGCCAATCGGTCGCCTTATACGACCTGCCTGGCAGATCGGCAGTTGGTCTATTCTTCAAAGGAGCCTGGAACCAACACGGGAAAGTTATTTGCTATGCTATGAAACATTAAAAAAAACTAAATATTTTTTAAATAATTTTTACTACGGTTAAATTAATTTAACCAGTATCCAAATAGTTTGGTACAAGCGGACCTTAATTTCCCACTTATCTTCCGTAAGCCAAAGTTTGGTCTCACTAAGCCCACGAACTTAATTTCTAGCTGAGCACTCTGTTCTTTTGATAGACCTGTAGGGCTACTCTTGAAAACCGATTTCAATTTTAAATGAATTTTTAATGAATTTTGAAGTATTTCGTTTCGCAATCTCAATAACTCGTTCAATAGAAAAGCTCACTATGTTTTTACGTTCCTTATATTTTATTGTTATACTAACTATAATCATCAAACTACCATGTATTTATTATATTAGTTCTACTCAAGGAGCTAGAAACCTGGTGATTATTGAAGCTTAATGACCTGTAGGGCTACTCTTGAAAACCGATTTCAATTTTAAATGAATTTTTAATGAATTTTGAAGTATTTCGTACTCTGGACAATATTATTCAATTTTTGGATTCGGCGACAGCGCCACACGGATTTCGAAATTTTTCGAAACTACTCATTATTGCTTTTATTCGTTATTATGTTTAAAACGGTACTTAAAATTTCCACTTGTAACACTAGCTTGACGTGTAACGATGACATCTATTTCCAATAATTAGGTCGTTACTATACTGAATCAGTGTGGGCAATATTGGTTTCAAGAGTACCGTTTTTTGACGATATTCGAAACTTATTGTTTTTATCAAGATTGGTTAAAGATTTATATTGTTTTCAAGAGTAGGCCTGCTGTTTTCGCAGTAATAGTCATATAGACCAACCGTCTTAGTTAATTTGAAAAAAAAAAACTTATTCTACGACACGAAATATAATATTAGTGTTTGACCGCATAATAACGTATATCTTACTACGGTTTAACACCAATATTACCTATGTCGTGCATCTAAACTAATATTATAACGAAAAATTTGATTTTTCTTTTGTTTATTTGTTACGATTTAATTCAAAAACTACTGGATCGATCTTATAAATTCTTTCAGCTTTAGAAAACTACATTATGCAGGAGTGATAAAGAGTTCTTTTTACCCGACTGAGTAAAAAGAAATAATGATTTTGAGTCACGCGAATGAAATTGTTTGAACGAAAACTAAGTTATAATATCGCTGAACAAATTTCACAAATCGATCTATCCCCCAAAGTAAGAAAATTATTTGCTTGTGTTATGGGTATTAATCCACGATACAAATACATAGAGATACATATATAAATACTGTTACATACATAATAAACACCTAAACCCTGAATTACAAACGACTATGCTTATCACACAAATGATTGTTCCTATCGGGAATTGAACTTAAACCCTGTAGATTCTTAACTAGCTGTTATTCATGACTTTGTTCGCGTGGCTCAAAACCTTTACTTATTTTTACTTTGTCTGGTATAAAGCTTATTTTACTCTTGAATAATACAACTTTCTAATGGTAAAATAATATTTAAGATCGGTTTATTTCTTTTTGAGTTTTTACGTTACAAACATACAAAATCCATAAATAATACAAAATATGTTTCCTCTATATTATATTAGTGTTGGAGTATAAATATGATCGTTATAAAAACGTAGCAATGGCTTCCCGAACTCACTTATCACTTTGTTATTGTCTGTATGCGGTATATCTGTCGTAACATTAGTATTTATGATGACAACAAACGTATATTGCGTATCCCAACCTCTGCCATAGATTGTAACGACGTATCTCTAGAAATACAGATACGCTTTCGAGTCAAGTTTTTGCTTTAGGTTTTCTCCTGTTTTTCTCTATATTATCCAGAACAGCGATTCTTAAAATGGGAGACGCAGATCCAAAAGGTTCCATGGATTAATAAATGAATGACAACTCTTTATTATGCAAAAACTTACGAGTAAAAACCATGCTTAATACAATTGATTACATGAGTTGTAAAACACAAAGGCTGCCTTATCGCCTAAAAAGCCATACAGGGTAGAACAACAGGACATCCATAACAATGGTAATAATTTTTATATTAATTACTAAGTACATTTTTTTTATACCATAAAGTAGCAAGCAAGCAGGTCTGATGGAAAGAGTCAACCCTCGCCTATAGACACCAAAGGTGTAAATGGTGCGTTGCTATCTTGTGGTGAGGTCTAATGTCACATGCATAAGTTTACCGGCTACCTTACCCTCCAAACCGGAACACAACAGTGACAAGCATTGACGTTATTGCGGCAGGAATAGGTAAAGCGGTGGTACCATACCCGGGCGAGACAATGCAGAACTCTACCATCTCGAAGCCACGTTGGCCTCGTGACTCATATAGCCAAGTGACTCGTATAGCCAATCGGTGGCCTTTTACGACCTGCCTGGCAGAACGGCAACTGACCTATTTTTCAAAGGAGCCCGGGACCAACATGGGGAAAAACCGCATGTTTCATCGCATTTTCAGTATTAATTAGGTCTAGATTTTTATAATAAACGCGGCAATTAGGCATACCATCCATCGCACCAATTGACAAACTCATGAATGTTAAAGTTTGAGATCCGTTGCCATTGTTATTACTAGTTTTCTTTATTGCAACTGATAATATGGGTCCTTAATGGAAAGAGAATCATCACCAATAAAAAATTAAAATAAATATTCTCGGGACAAATTACACTTACTGATCTAACCTCAAAGTAAGCAAATTATTTGCTTGTGTATATTATCAACCATACTAATACATAGAAATACATATATAAATACTGGAATATATTTAATAAACACCCAAACCCGGAAATGCAAACATTTATGCTCTTTACACAAATGCTTGTCCCCGTCGGGGATCGAACCCGAGCCCCGTTGGTTGCGTAGTCAGGGTCGCTAACCACTCGAACAAAGGGGCGGTCAAACTTTTTATGGCGAGATGCCACATGCATACATGTCTTCCACCGCAGCAGAACACTGACAGACGTTAACGCTACTACAGCAGGAAAAGGTAAGGCGGTAGTGTTAAGCCCGATAGAGACGTTACAGAACTGAACCATCCATAGGGTAGTTGATGTATTCTTTAAATACGGGTATAAGTAGGGCAGTTGGTATATTAGTTAAATACGGGTATAAATAGGACAGTTGATTTTTTCTTTTAATACGGGTATAAGTAGGGCAGTTGATTTATTCTTTAAATACGGATATAAGTAGAATAGTTGAGTTATTCTTTGAATACGGGTATAAGTAGAACAGTTGATTAATTCTTTAAATACGGGTATAAGTAGAACAGTTAATTTATTCTTTAAATACGGGTATAAGTAGAACAGTTGATTTATTCTTTAAATACGGATATAAGTAGAACAGTTCATTTATTCTTTAAATACGGGTATAAGTAGAACAGTTAATTTATTCTTTAAATACGGGTATAAGTAGAACAGTTCATATATTCTTTAAATACGGGTATAAGTAGAACAGTTGATTTATTCCTTAAATACGGGTATAAGTAGAACAGTTGATTTATTCCTTAAATACGGGTATAAGTAGAACAGTTGATTTATTCTTTAAATACGGGTATAAGTAGAACAGTTGATTTATTCCTTAAATACGGGTATAAGTAGAACAGTTGATTTATTCTTTAAATACGGGTATAAGTAGAACAGTTGATTAATTCTTTAAATACGGGTATAAGTAGAACAGTTGATTTATTCTTTAAATACGGGTATAAGTAGAACAGTTGATTTATTCCTTAAATACGGGTATAAGTAGAACAGTTGATTTATTCCTTAAATACGGGTATAAGTAGAACAGTTGATTTATTCTTTAAATACGGGTATAAGTAGAACAGTTGATTTATTCCTTAAATACGGGTATAAGTAGAACAGTTGATTTATTCTTTAAAAACGGGTATAAGTAGAACAGTTGATTAATTCTTTAAATACGGGTATACTTTAAATACGGGTATAAGTAGAACAGTTGATTTATTCTTTAAATACGGATATAAGTAGAACAGTTGATTTATTCTTTAAATACGGGTATAAGTAGAACAGTTGATTTATTCTTTAAATACGGATATAAGTAGAACAGTTCATTTATTCTTTAAATACGGGTATAAGTAGAACAGTTAATTTATTCTTTAAATACGGGTATAAGTAGAACAGTTGATTTATTCTTTAAATACGGATATAAGTAGAACAGTTGATTTATTCTTTAAATACGGGTATAAGTAGAACAGTTGATTTATTCCTTAAATACGGGTATAAGTAGAACAGTTGATTTATTCCTTAAATACGGGTATAAGTAGAACAGTTGATTTATTCTTTAAATACGGGTATAAGTAGAACAGTTGATTTATTCCTTAAATACGGGTATAAGTAGAACAGTTGATTTATTCTTTAAAAACGGGTATAAGTAGAACAGTTGATTAATTCTTCAAATACGGGTATAAGTAGAACAATTAATTTATTCTTTAAATACGGGTATAAGTAGAACAGTTGATTTATTCTTTAAATACGGATATAAGTAGAACAGTTGATTTATTCTTTAAATACGGGTATAAGTAGAACAGTTGATTTATTCCTTAAATACGGGTATAAGTAGAACAGTTATTTATTCTTTAAACACGGGTATAAGTACAACAGTTGATTTATTCTTTAAAAACGGGTATAAGTAGAACAGTTTATTTATTCTTTAAATACGGGTATAAGTAGAACAGTTAATTTATTCTTTAAATACGGGTATAAGTAGAACAGTTGATTTATTCTTTAAATACGGATATAAGTAGAACAGTTCATTTATTCTTTAAATACGGGTATAAGTAGAACAGTTAATTTATTCTTTAAATACGGGTATAAGTAGAACAGTTGATTTATTCTTTAAATACGGGTATAAGAAGAACAGTTGATTTATTCCTTAAATACGGGTATAAGTAGAACAGTTGATTTATTCCTTAAATACGGGTATAACTAGAACAGTTGATTTATTCTTTAAATACGGGTATAAGTAGAACAGTTGATTTATTCCTTAAATACGGGTATAAGTAGAACAGTTGATTTATTCTTTAAAAACGGGTATAAGTAGAACAGTTGATTAATTCTTTAAATACGGGTATAAGTAGAACAGTTGATTTATTCTTTAAATACGGGTATAAGTAGAACAGTTGATTTATTCTTTAAAAACGGGTATAAGTAGAACAGTTGATTTATTCCTTAAATACGGGTATAAGTAGAACAGTTGATTTATTCTTTAAATACGGGTATAAGTAGAACAGTTGATTAATTCTTTAAATACGGGTATAAGTAGAACAGTTAATTTATTCTTTAAATACGGGTATAAGTAGAACAGTTGATTTATTCTTTAAATACGGATATAAGTAGAACAGTTGATTTATTCTTTAAATACGGGTATAAGTAGAACAGTTGATTTATTCCTTAAATACGGGTATAAGTAGAACAGTTTATTTATTCTTTAAACACGGGTATAAGTAGAACAGTTGATTTATTCTTTAAATACGGGTATAAGTAGAACAGTTAATTTATTCTTTAAATACGGGTATAAGTAGAACAGTTGATTTATTCTTTAAATACGGATATAAGTAGAACAGTTGATTTATTCTTTAAATACGGGCATAAGTAGAACAGTTGATTTATTCCTTAAATACAGGTATAAGTAGAACAGCTGATTTATTCTTTAAAAACGGGTATAAGTAGAACAGTTGATTAATTCTTTAAATACGGGTATAAGTAGAACAGTTAATTTATTCTTTAAATACGGGTATAAGTAGAACAGTTGATTTATTCTTTAAATACGGATATAAGTAGAACAGTTGATTTATTCTTTAAATACGGGTATAAGTAGAACAGTTGATTTATTCCTTAAATACGGGTATAAGTAGAACAGTTTATTTATTCTTTAAATACGGGTATAAGTAGAACAGTTGATTTATTCCTTAAATACAGGTATAAGTAGAACAGTTGATTTATTCTTTAAAAACGGGTATAAGTAGAACAGTTGATTAATTCTTTAAATACGGGTATAAGTAGAACAGTTAATTTATTCTTTAAATACGGGTATAAGTAGAACAGTTTATTTATTCTTTAAACACGGGTATAAGTAGAACAGTTGATTTATTCTTTAAATACGGGTATAAGTAGAACAGTTGATTTATTCTTTAAAAACGGGTATAAGTAGAACAGTTGATTAATTCTTTAAATACGGGTATACTTTAAATACGGGTATAAGTAGAACAGTTGATTTATTCTTTAAATACGGATATAAGTAGAACAGTTGATTTATTCTTTAAATACGGGTATAAGTAGAACAGTTGATTAATTCTTTAAATACGGGTATAAGTAGAACAGTTAATTTATTCTTTAAATACGGGTATAAGTAGAACAGTTGATTTATTCTTTAAATACGGATATAAGTAGAACAGTTGATTTATTCTTTAAATACGGGTATAAGTAGAACAGTTGATTTATTCCTTAAATACGGGTATAAGTAGAACAGTTTATTTATTCTTTAAACACGGGTATAAGTAGAACAGTTGATTTATTCTTTAAAAACGGGTATAAGTAGAACAGTTGATTAATTCTTTAAATACGGGTATAAGTAGAACAGTTAATTTATTCTTTAAATACGGGTATAAGTAGAACAGTTGATTTATTCTTTAAATACGGATATAAGTAGAACAGTTGATTTATTCTTTAAATACGGGTATAAGTAGAACAGTTGATTTATTCCTTAAATACGGGTATAAGTAGAACAGTTTATTTATTCTTTAAATACGGGTATAAGTAGAACAGTTGATTTATTCCTTAAATACAGGTATAAGTAGAACAGTTGATTTATTCTTTAAAAACGGGTATAAGTAGAAAAGTTGATTAATTCTTTAAATACGGGTATAAGTAGAACAGTTAATTTATTCTTTAAATACGGGTATAAGTAGAACAGTTTATTTATTCTTTAAACACGGGTATAAGTAGAACAGTTGATTTATTCTTTAAATACGGGTATAAGTAGAACAGTTGATTTATTCCTTAAATACGGGTATAAGTAGAACAGTTGATTTATTCCTTAAATACGGGTATAAGTAGAACAGTTGATTTATTCTTTAAATACGGGTATAAGTAGAACAGTTGATTTATTCCTTAAATACAGGTATAAGTAGAACAGTTGATTTATTCTTTAAAAACGGGTATAAGTAGAACAGTTGATTAATTCTTTAAATACGGGTATAAGTAGAACAGTTAATTTATTCTTTAAATACGGGTATAAGTAGAACAGTTTATTTATTCTTTAAACACGGGTATAAGTAGAACAGTTGATTTATTCTTTAAATACGGGTATAAGTAGAACAGTTTATTTATTCTTTAAATACGGGTATAAGTTTCTACTTTTCATTTATTCTTTAAACACGGGTATAAGTAGAACAGTTCATTTATTCTTTAAACACGGGCATAAGTAGAACAGTTCATTTATTCTTTAAATACGGGTATAAGTAGAACAGTTTATTTATTCTTTAAATACGGGTATTAGGGTAGAACAGTTCATTTATTCTTTAAATACGGGTATAAGTAGAACAGTTCATTTATTCTTTAAATACAGGTATAAGTAGAACAGTTGATTTATTCCTTAAATACAGGTATAAGTAGAACAGTTCATTTATTCTTTAAATACGGGTATAAGTAGAACAGTTGATTTATTCCTTAAATACGGGTATAAGTAGAACAGTTTATTTATTCTTTAAATACGGGTATAAGTAGAACAGTTGATTTACTCCTTAAATACGGGTATAAGTAGAACAGTTGATTTATTCCTTAAATACGGGTATAAGTAGAACAGTTGATTTATTCTTTAAATACGGGTATAAGTAAAACAGTTCCTTTATTCTTTAAATACGGGTATAAGTAGAACAGTTTATTTATTCTTTAAATACGGGTATAAGTAGAACAGTTGATTTATTCTTTAAATACGGGTATAAGTAGAACAGTTTATTTATTCTTTAAATACGGGTATAAGTAGAACAGTTCATATATTCTTTAAATACGGGTATAATTAGGGCAGTTGATTTATTTTTCCCTCTACTCTTACTGGCTCGAATCTATACGAGTAAGACCTGAATAACCGGCTACCTTATCCTCCAAACTGATAAAAACAGTGACAAATACGGAAGTTGCTTTGGTAGGAATAAGTTTGGTGGTAATTTAATTAATCGCAATATACATATGCCTAAACACATATACATATATAGAAATAAATAAACATATAGATATCGAGATACAAACGATTTGGTCTTAAAATACACATGTAACCATATTTCGGTACTAACAGTTCTTTCCTCTGGGATAAAAATTTTCAAGTTCACAGTCAATATAATCCTAGTAAGCAATAAAACAAATCAGCTAGCTATATGCTGAGGGAAACTCGTCAGCTGGTGCGTTTAAGTAGGCTACCCAAGTAGCACGTTAAGCTGTATATAGGCTGCATTTAGGTTCATTTTTAAACTTAAAGCTGTATACGAAACCGTACAAAGGCTGTAGAAGCGCTTCTACAGCCGATATAACACCAAAAAGGGCCCCAAGTTATACAGCTTATTGCGTTATGTAGGCTGCACAATAGCTATACAAGCAGTTATAAACTGTACAATGGCTGTTATTTGGTGTATAAAGAAACTATAACACTAAGGATACTCTCTTGTAACTGTCTTGTACAGCTAAGAGTTAAATAGGCTGCACAATAGCTGTACAAGCTGGTATAGGCTGTACAAAGGCTGTTATTTGGTATATAAAGAAACTATAATACTTAAGATACTCTCTTGTGCAGCTAAATGTTCTTAATAGGTGTTTGAAAATGATAAAAAGTAACTAATCTGTTTTTGATATTGTATAACATTATATCTGCAGACGCCATAATTAAAAATATATTAATAAATGATAAATTCTTGGACTTGGAGCAGTATTCAACGGTGTATTCAAAGTGCAAATTCTAAATGACTGTGAAGTCGTGTATGTTTTTCCTCAAAATATTCACGCGCCAACGAAATAATCAAGATAACACAAATAAAATCATTGCAAAATACGGTAAGTGTTTGTGTTTAAGGTTAGAATATACAAGTATTTATGGTACAATATTGTATATAAAGGCATAATGATCACAATATAAGTTGCTTGTCAAGATATAGCTTTAGCTATTGCTAAATATATCTTTTATTTAACAATATATTTCTTTAATTTTGTTTTTAATACACAATAATGGCGGCGTTTTGTTATACAGCCTAAAGTGTATTTGGAGGGTGATATACTGCAAATAGCTGTACTTAATCTCTTTTTTGTTCTATTATACGGCTATTGGCTTTTAATTACCGTCCAAATACACTTTAGGCTGTAATAAGTCCCTATATAAATCTATTGTACAGTAATTGGCTTTTAATCACTTAACTTATGTTTAGAGATGCGTACAAAAATTGAAGAACCCTAAATACAAAACATATGTTTGTCACTTGATTTCGCTATTGTGTTGTATTGATGTCGGTCGTTTGACTTTACAACTAAACCAACTTATTGTTAACTATAACTTATGGGACATGTATTTCAATCATGTTTTACTTTATTTTTCAGGGAAATATGCCTTATAAAATAATAAAAACAATTGAGAGAAGCCAAAACCGTATTTGTATCGTACCTAGTTTGTGGGAGGATAAAGGTGAATTATAATGACCAAGAAAACAACTTGATATAACTAAGTTGATCAAGAACGAAAAATCAAGCCCTTTAAATATTGGTCTATCACAAAAATATTTTTAAGAAGAATACGTTATTTCGTGCTTGTGATTTAATATTATTAGTTCTTCAAAGAGAAACACATACTCTTTTGCCTGTAATTGTATCTAAGTATATAATATTTTTAAAACGATTGTAAGTATACATATATACAGGATGTTGCAAAAGTGGTACAGTAAGCCGGAAGGGGGTGGCTCAGGGAGTCGTTCTTAACAACTTTTGTTTAACGACTTTTGGAAATTCGCGAAAAAAATATTGATCCTCCATAGAAACTTCGTTGGTCACGTGACTTTTCACAATGGAAAAACAAAATTGTTTTTCGGGAATTTTCACAAATCGTTGAACAAAAGTTGTTCAAAATGACCCTCTGAGTCACCCCCTTTCGACTTACTATACCGCTTTTGTAAAACTCTGTATAGTAGCAAGTTAAAAATAAAAAAATACATATTTTCTCAGTGTAATGATTTTTATTTCTCTTTTTAACTCTTTTTTATATATTCTTTGAAGAATAGACCAATTGCCTTTCTGCCAAGCAGGTCGTAAAAGACAACCGATGGGCTATGCGAGTCACTTCCATCGTGGTTACTAGGTGATAGAGCTCTGCATTGGCTCGACCGGGTCTGGTACCACCACCTTATCTATTCCTGCTGCAAAGCGTCAGTGCTAGTCACTGTCATGTTCCGGTTTGGAGGGAAAGGTGGCCGGTAAACTTATGCATTGGGCATTAGACCTTGCCACAAGAGAGCAACGCACCATTAACATTTTTGCTGTCTGTAGGCGATGGTTGATTCTTTTCATCAGGAGACCGATCTGCTTGTTTGCTATCTTATGACATTAAAAAAAATCAGTTATTGTAAATTACAGACCAAGTAAATGAATAATGAAGAAGATAAGCCTAAAAATTAATAAATCAGATAACCTACAATCACTTTTTAATGTTTTTGTTACGGAACCCTTTTCCTTGAACATTAATAAAAATGACAATTGTAGGTTTACCTGAATTAGTAATTTTTCAGCTTTATCTTCATCACGATTACTTGTTTGGTAATTTATAATATTTAAATATTCCTTTTCAATATTCCTCTTGATTTTTTCCACATGATATAGTTGGCATAGTTGGCAGATATAAAAACAGCAAACAACAATTTTCTCAGTAATACAGCCTTGAGCTGTACTATAGCTGTATATGCAGATTTTTTAACACCATTGGCTGCATAACAGTCTACAATTACGCCATAAATATTAGCTGTAGAACGGTGATTGCATGTCCCATTTTACAGAAACAAGCGTTGAGTGATACTATAATAACACTTAAAGCTGTAATAAATTCCCGTGCTAAACAAAATACAGCTAATGTACAGCTTTAAGGATTAAAGTCAGCCTAATGAGTTACAAATTGCTTAAAGCTGTACAGTAGTGTATTAATATTCAGAAATAACGCCTAAAGCTTACGCGGAACTCTAAGAAAGGCCTTGTACAGCATTAGGCTGTATAAAAACTCATAAAGGTGTCTTATACCGATAAAAGCATCTTTTTACACCATTGTACGGCTGTAATAGAACTTTAAGTTCTATATGAGCTGCTTTATGGGTATTAAACATGTTTGATTGCTGCTTGGGTATATACGCTGTTGTCTGACTCCTGCGTTACACCTTTGAGGGCTCAGCTGTCAATTACTCCACCGAGATACAGCCAGCTGACGTATTTATTTATTTACAATATCATGATAACTGTTATCTGGCGAATTTTCAATTGAGAAGATATGACTGCAAAAACTTTTTTATACGTTCGAATGACCAGGTGACGTATTTTCCACCACGATACAGTCAGCTGACTTTTTTTTATTCAAAATATTGGACAAGCTATAATATGACAAATTTTCAGTCGGGAGGAAATTACTAAAATTCATTTTTTTTCGACGTGCTTGGGAGCCTTCTGCTGCCTAACCCACCCACCTAGCCGCAGCTGACGTACACAAAGCTTCATAATGCAACTAACTCTCTGAAGCATTGTACAAATTATCTTCCGAGAGGAAATGATCGATCAAATTTTCGCCTTGCTCGGGGACCGTTAATAAGAAGAACAATAATTCGTGTGAGATTCGGAACGCAGCAATGTAATAAATCGGTGCTCTGCTGCGTTTCGAAACATTTATTTACTTTGTAATTTTTGTAAGCGAACAAACTAACGTATATTAACTTACAAGTGTTTGCCCCATAGCTTTGCCTACGTTAAATACTAGTTAAATTAATAGGTAGTATAGGTACAAAATCTTGGTCAGGGAGTCATAATTATATTATACTAGCTGACCCGGCAAACGTTATTCTGCCTTTTTAACTACTCTTTTTTTCTATATTTTCTCACCTTTTAAACCTTCCCTGGACTGAACAATTAATTCAAAACCAAAATTAGCCAAATCGGTCCAGCCGTTCTCGAATTTTAGCGAGACTAACGAACAGCAATTGATTTTTTTATTTACAGATAAATATCAGGGAATACACTATATTTATTATGAACTAGTTATAACGCCGACTCACACTTGGCTGATTTTTGGGTACACAATCCTTTTTGAAGGCTGGATCCGCGCCTGGCCTGTGTATGTATGTAGCGTCACAGGTTAGCGCTCAAACGCATCGACTACAACATAGCACATGATCAAACTTGTTTTATTATAAAATCAATTGTCATCATGATCATCTAACTGATTGTTCCGGGTAATCCTCACGTTGAGACCTGAAAACCTAGGGTCCGATTTTCCGAATACGAGAGGGCTATTCCAATTTTTAAATAATAAACTTTCTACCACGTCAGTAGCACTTAAAAATAATGTATAAAAAGCCAAAATTCTACTCTTTAAGCCTCCAAGCAAAAACAAGATAGTTACTAGCAGATAGTGCCAGAATGTAGCAGGGCGGTGACATGATCCAAAACATCTTAGACATATTTTAGAAAATAGACCATCTCCGGGGTTTTCCGTAAAAATTGAACGAATAGCTATATAATATGTCGCTAGCACTATAGCTACTAGGTGATAAAATTCCTTAACGTCTTGCTTTTTTTTTTATAGAAGAGGGGGCAAACGAGCATGAGGTGCACTTGATCTTAAGTGATCACCGCCGCCCATGGACATCTGCAATACCAGAGGACTTGCAGTTGCGTTGCCGGCCTTTTAAGAATGAGTAAGCTCTTTTCTTGAAGGTCCCTATGTCGTATCCGTTCGGAAATACCCCTGCCGGTAATTGATTCCACAACAGAGTAGTGCGAGGCAAAAAGTGTCGGGAGAAACGCACAGTTGTGGATTTCCAGACATCGAGATGGTGAGGATGGAACTTTGAATTTTGACGCGATGTCCGATGGTGGAATTCGGCGAAAGGAATTATTCCAAACAACTCGTCGGAACACTCCCCATGATAAAGACGATAGAAGACGCAGAGTGAACCTACATCTCTGCGTAATGCCAAAGAGTCGAGCTGTTCCGAAATAGCCTGCTCGTCAACGATTCGAACCGCTCTACGCTGTATGCGATCAAGAGGAAGAAGCTGGTATTGGGGAGCTCCGGCCCAGAGATGAGAACAGTACTCCATGTGAGGCCGAATCTGTGCCTTATAAAGTTGAAGGCGATGGGCCGGCAAAAAGTACTGTCTCGCTCTGCTGAGCACACCGAGCTTTTTAGAGGCTCACTGATTGATGAGGCTCAATATGCTTAATTGCTTGGTAGCAATTTAGCACCACCTTATCTATTCCTTCGGAAATAAAGTCAATGCTCGTCACTCTTGTTTTGGTTTGGAGGATACGGTAATTGGTAAACTTGTCCACGTATATCTTGTCTCGGCGGACAGATAGCAACGCATTATTAACATCTTTGGTGTCTATTATGGTTGAATATTTCTATTAGAAGAGCTATCTGCTTGTTCGGTATTCTATATTATATAAAAAATACAGTCTTGATGTACTTTTATAAGCATGTATATATTTTTTTATTGTAAATGCTAAACATTGTCTTTAGACACTGACGATGTTTATGTTGTGTTGCTATTAACAAGAATGGGACGTTAGCTTATAAGCTTTCTCTTCAAGCTTCAAACCGGAATGACAGTGACCAACACTGATGGTGTTAGGAATAGATAAGGGAATGATTTGAACATCTGAACCATAAAGTATTTAACTATATGTGTATTAGCACTTGAACTTAAAAAAAAATAAAAAAAATAACTAAAATATTACGTCATGACAGGGTTTGAGTCAGGATCGCTCTCGGCAACTTAACTATCGACTGGTTGAACACGACAAATTTATTTTTGCTTTGTAATTGATTCCATTGATTATTCTGATTGCTAGACATAGCATTTACCATACATACCACTTACATATTATAACCACACAATACATTGTACTGTAAGTAAGCCCTCACAAAACAATTCACTTCTGTAAAGACGCAGTGGAGCCCGAACTCATTGTGTCATCCATAACCCGCCAAAAAGAAAAGGTCGCCCGGACCATCTTCATTTGTAAGTGGATTGTGGGTCTGACTTGTAGTTTTGCGACTTTGAATAATGTGCTATTATTTGAGAGGCATGTTCAGAACAAAATCCATTGCGAGATTGCCACAGGTAGCTCGCAAACACAAAACCTCTTTATAGCTCGTGGATTGGTGGAAGAATGATGGATGCGGCAATTTTAAACGTTTTATGCCATTTAAATTATATGAGATACTTTTTATATCATTTATAATAAATAATAAATAATTAATATTTACGGGACAAATTACACTTATTGATCTAAACCCAAAGTAAGCAAATTATTTGCTTGTGTTACGGGTGTCAGTCAATGATAGTAATACATAGAAATACATATATAGATACTGGAACATACACACATAATAAACACCTAAGTCCAGAAATACAAACATCTATGCTCATCACAAAAACGCTTGTCCCTGTCGGGGATCGAACCCGAGCCCTATCGATTGCGTAGTCAGGGTCGCTAGCCACTCAACCAACGGGGCAGCCATTTAAATAGATTGAGATGCATTTTATGCTTTTGAAATGGCATTGAATTCGTATTATATCATTTAGATAGCATGAGGTAAGTTTTATGCTATTTAAGCGCCATGAGATACGATTCATGTCATTTATGTAAATAGCAATTCAAAAATGTAATGTTTCAGTTTTCTGATAAAAAACAAAGTTGCCCGGTATTGAATAAGTGCCCCGTCAATGATAGGCTTGCCACCTATCACACACAAATATCTTTGGCTATTCGTGGGTGCACATATGTTATACCTCTGCCTACGTCTTCGGGGATACGGACGTGAAGATACTTTTTTTAATTACATTGGGATACCTTTTATGTCATTTAAATAGCATGAGATACGTTTTTATGTCATTCAAACAGCATGCGATACGTTTTATGTCGTTCAAAATAGCATGAGATACGTTTCATATCATTTAAATAGCATGAGATATGTTTTATGTCATTCAAATAGCATGAGATACATTTTATGCATATCATGCTATTTGAAATATCAATTTGTGTAATTTGTCTAGCGATATTATTATTATACTAGCTGTTGCCAGCGACTTCGTCCGCGCGGACTTCGTTTACTCCGCACAGATTCTCCCCCGTAGGTGATAGCGTGATAATATGTAGCCTATATGTCGACCCGACCTATTAGTAATATTCATGCAAAATTTGAAGTAAATCTATGCAGTACTTTTTGAGTGTACCCCGGACATACATACAAACAAACAAACATACAGACAGACAAAAATTCTAAAAACTATATTTTTGGCTTTGATATCGATTGTAGATCTCGCTCCAAGTAATATTTAAAAAAAATATTCAATGTACAGTTTTGGCTTTCCTACAATTTTATTATATGTATAGATACTCAAGTATTATCCAATTCCGACAATATTACTTGCACACTGGTCATACTAATGACCTCCTTTTAGGTACGGTTATAAAACGATGTGATACCCACTACGTAAACTTTCCCAAAAATTGGGGAAATATTTTAAAGAAAATGAGTTTTATTTAAATACTAGCTGACCCGGCAAACGTTGTTCTGCCTTTTTAACTACTCTTATTTTTCGTATATTTTCTCACCTTTCAAACCTTCAACAATTAATTCTAAACCAAAATTATCCAAATCAGTTCAGCCGTTCTTGAGTTTTAGCGAAACTAACGAACAGCAATTGATTTTTGTATGTAAGATTTAAGTAACATTCCGAAAAAAATTCGAACGAGACGATATACAACGCATCCATATTTCTTTCCTCCATGCTGCACAAAACCCTGTCTCCGGACAAATGTCTATCATCACGGTAACGGGCCTTGCGACTCGCGACTTCGACTCTGGCTGCAAATTGCACGCCATTTTTCTTGAACGTTACAGCAGATTGGAGTCTTTGGGGTACGTTTCGGAGGCTATACATTGTGTTTCGTATTTTCCGCGATGAACATCTGCGATTCAATTTCAATTAACAATAGAAATTCTGCAAACTCCAGAAAATGAAAGGAATACCTTTATTGTACATTCAATAGAATATGATGTTGTTATTAAAATTCATATACATTTCGTAAAATGTCTTATCTCACGTGAGGTTTTTAAAAATACGTATTTTAACAATATTCTACACTTTCCATCTTTTTCTCTTTCATCCATTTAGTGAAATCTCATTATCAGACACTATTACTACTACACATTTACTTTAATTTTACTTTGAAAATCACCTGTTTTATTAAACGGTTTCCATTTGAAAGTAACTTATGTAATATATATGCGCATCCTGAAGATGCTTCAAAATGAAATTGAAGTATAAGTGTATAATATATTCCCCGTGTTGGTCCCGGGCTTCTTTGAAGCATAGGCTAACTGCCGCTCTGCCAGGCAGGTCGTAAAAGGCGACTAATTGGCTATACGAGTCACTATAAAACGTCTAGTAAGATGCGATACTCACTACGTAAATTTTCCCAAAAACTGGGGAAATATTTTAAAGAAAATGAGTTTTATTATTTTCGCCGTTTTGATCCCGGCCTCCTTTGAAGAATAGGCCAACTGCCGTTCTGCAAAGCAGGTCGTAAAAGGCGACCGATTGGTTATCGAGTCATCGTTACTACTGGGTGGTATAGTTCTGCATTGTCTCGCCCGGGTCTGTTACCACCGCCTTTCCTATTCCTGCCACAATAGCGTCACTGCCTGTCACTGTCGGGTTCTGGTTTGGAGGGTAAGGTAGCCGGTAAACTTATGCATGCGGCATTAGACCTCGCCACAAGATAGCAACGCATCATTAACACCTTTGGTGTCTATAGGCGATGGTTGACTCTTTCCATCAGGAGACCCATCTGCTTACTATGTTATGGTATAAAATAAGGTAGGCAGTGTACAATAACAATTTACTCTAAATTAAAGTACTAGGTATAGCAAATGCTAAAATATGTAAATACTAATTATTTTAAACAAATAGTAGTGACAAATAGTACGGACTGTTACGGATGTGATATGGACGAAATAGGAAATGTTCTTTTAAATAGTTCGGTGTTGCAGGATCTTATATATATATATATATATATATATATATATATATATATATATATATATATATATATATATATATATATATATATATATATATATATATATATATATATATATATATATATATATATATATATATATATATATATATATATATATATATCATCCTTAAGATGCTTTAAAAGGTGAAACCGGTCGAGTAATGTAATAAAAAATTGTGTAAAAGTGAAATTTATGTACAAGTGGAATAGTAAAAAACAGGTGTCTAATATTCGTGTTTTTATTATTTTTACAATACATTAAATATTACATCCCCGCTACACCATTAGCAACTCACCATAACATATTTTGTACTAATGGGTGGTGGTTTTGTCTTTTTAGAGCAGAAGGAGGAGATTATCTGTTTTTAGCTCATGTAGTTTCTCAGGAGAACCATTTTGTTGGATTAAACTTTGTGAATTTGGAAGAAAAGCAGGTTTAAAGAATTTACATAGTATTTTTTCATAAAAAAATGAATTACTTTTTTGAATTATTGTAGTACCCTGAGTGTAAAGTTATTATAAGGCGGGGTATGAACAGGCAATAACTTGGAATGTCGTTATAATTCACGTTGGATAATGAAATCTTTTGTCCTGCTGCAAAATTGAAATTTTCCGTATAAATCAGGACAAAAAAATTAGGTCAGGTAGGTTTTTTTGATATCATAAATATAATATAAATAGATAGCAAAAAATAAGATGAGAAGAGTCAACCATCGCCTATAGGCACCAAAGATGTTAATGGTGCATTGATATTATTTGGCAAGGTCTAATACCACATGCATAATTTTACCTACCTACCTACCTTCCTGCCGCCATAGCTTCAGTGCTAGTCACTGACGTGTCCCAGTTTGGAGGGTAAGGCAGCCAGTAAACTTACGCATGTGGCATTAGACCTCGCCATAATACCATTTACATCTTCGGTGTCTACAGGCGATGGTTGACTTTTTCCATCAGGAGAGCCATTTGCTTGTTTACTATCTTATAACATTAATTTAAAAAAACTCTAAACTGGAATACAACAGTTTCAAGCAACAACGCTGGCAGGAAAAGTTAAGGCGAGACAATGCAAAACTCTACTGCCAAGTAGCCACGCTAGCAGCATCACGCATAGCAAATCGTTCGTCTCTTAAGACTGCAGAGTCTGGCAGGTAGTCCATTCATCAAAGGGAACTCAGACCAACACGAGGATTTTTTTAATAGAGCAAATAAATATGCTGCTCTCTTGGTGAAAAGAATTAACTGTTCGTAACAGATTATGCAAACGTGTGTTTCCCACAGCATCTTATGTCTTGTGACTAAGTTCATGGGCTAGCTCTTTATTCTAGCTCAGAAAAGTTTAATGTGTTGGGCAAAGGGGTTATTTTTCGTTATTACCGCTATTACTCCTATATATATTTTTTTTATATCATAAGATAGCAAACAAGCAGAAGGGTCTCCTGATGGAAAGAGTCAACCATCGCCTATAAACACGAAAGATGTTAATGGTGCGTTGCTATCTTGTGGCGAGGTCTAATGCCACATGCATAAGTTTACCGGCTATCTTACCCTCCAAACCGGAACACGACAGCGACTAGCACTGACGCTATTGCGGCAGGAATAGGTAAGGCGGTGGTACCAGACCCGGGCGAGCCGATGCAGAACTCTACCACCTAGTAGTCACGATAGTAGTGACACGCATAGCCACTCGGTCACCTTTTACGACCTGCCTGGCAGAACGGCAGTTGGTCTATTCTTCAAAGGAGCCTGGGACCAATACGGGGTATATACCAAAATGAACTCCTTACTTTTGAATTCAGGATGCTCTAAGCCTGATACAGCTAATATGCCTTGATATGTTAATCCGAAATGTAAAAGAAAAGTAGGAAATCATATAAAATATATAAAAATAAATGAAAACAAAACACACTTACAAGTAATTAAAAAATGCCTAGTATGAAACTTTAAAAACAACAAAGAAAAATATCGACACGCAGGAGATTGAACCTGCGACTGTCTCCCTAAAACCGGGACGCTCGTCCACTGAGCTAGTGTCGACAGGTTTGACGTGGCGAAATTCTTCTTTGCTATATGATCGATTATACTGTATCGGTAGTACTGATCGCTATATATACGTATAACTAGTTAAATGAGTTCATCGTTACAGATGAAATTCACATTTATAACCTTGATCAGTACTTTCGTATTTCTTATTATTTTTGTATTATAGGGATATCGTTAGGGAGACAATCGCAGGTTCAATCCCTGCGTGTCGATATTTTTCTTTGTTGTTTTTAAAGTTTTTTCAGTTTTCCCAAGCACGGGGCGAGTGCTATAACACAAAAATAATGCCTAGTATAATCCCGCACATCCCATACGTATAAATGTGAAAATTTGTGTGTTTGGATGTTTATATATTTGAATGTTTAGATGTTTGGATATTTGTTACTCAATCACACAAAACAGCTGGACCAATTTGGATGAAATTTGGCGAAGAGTTAGACGATAACCTAAATTAGGTCATAGAATATTTTTTCCCGAAAAATGTATTGTTTTTGTGAGATTCACTAAAACTGCGGAACTCAGCTAGTCAATCATAAAACTTGTATGTAATACGAAAAAGCGGTCTTATCGCTAAAGCAGCGATCTTAGTGAAATAGTCATCGCCAGGAAATTCGATCATATAAATTTATACTAATTCATACTAATATTATAAATGCGGACGTGTCTGTATGTTATGATTTCACAATTAAACTGCTAAAGTGACTGATGAAAGGTGGTCAAACACAACTTTTTTCAATAAAGTCAACACCTAAAACAGTGAAAATTCGTCTTGTGGGCAAAGATGCGTGAGTCAGCTAATTTTACTGAATTCTGTATAGTTACTTTTCTCTTATTATCTATATTAATGTTAAGCCTGCCAAATCTAAGACTTCATGCATGCAATTTATTAAATACTAGCTGTGCCCGCGACTTCGTCCGCGTGGAAAAAATTTGAAAAAAGTAGCTTAAGTTACTCCCTGTCACATCAGCTATATGACCGTGAAAGTCCCGTCAAAATCGGTTCAGCCGTTCCAAAGAATAGTCGGAACAAAAAAACAAACAAAAAAGAACAAACAGACAGACAGACAGACAAAAATTGTAATAAATGTTATTTTGTTATATGTACAGTGTATACATCCATATGCATTTAGTAAAAAGCGGTTATTTTAATATTACAAACAGACACTCCAATTCTATTTATTTGTATAGAATATAAATCCCAAAATCTCCGTTCAAGTGCATGAATATAGATTTATCATGGCCTAAAGTGTACTTAAATGTTGGTTCGTTTTCCTGTATTTCGTTTTTATCATTGATGTTTTATTTATATGAATGATCTCTATTGTATAAACATAATGGATGTCCTTCAGTAATCCTAATTTCTTATATACCGAAAGTCTTTTATATAAATTCCATAACGCCCGTATCTCCAAAGAGGTAGGCAGAGGTGTGTGCACCTACAATCAGCCGAAGTTACTTAGTCTCACAATTTTTTGTTGTTTTTATCCGAAAACTGAAAAAACACATTTTTGAATTGCCCGACCCGGAATCAAATCCGGGACCTCACGTGGTCAACAACGACACTAGACCACTAGACCACTAGACCATAGAGGCGATACGAATAAATAAATATTACTTACTAGCTGTTGCCTGCGACTTCGTCCGCTCGGACTTCGTTTACTCCGCACTGCCCATCCCCTGTAGGTGATAGCGTGATAATATGTAGCCTATATATTGACCCGACCTGTTAGTAATATTCATGCAAAATTTGAAGTAAATCCATGCACTACTTATTTGAGTTTACCCCGGACATACATACAGAGAAACAGACAAAAATTCTAAAAACTATATTTTTGGCTTCGATATCGATTGTAGATCACGCCCCAAGTATTCTTTTAAAAAAATATTCAATGTACAGTTTTGACTTTCCTACGATTTTATTATATGTATAGAAGATTATGCACTATACAAATTAGACGAATTAATCTAACTAAATCCACACTAGCTCATATTTTAATTATTATTAATTCGAAAATCTTTCTGTGTTTATTATATTTTCACGGCTAAACCAATAAACCGATTTTGATGAAATCTGGCGTGGAAATAGTTGAACATCTGGGGTATAACATATGCTAAGTTTTATTGAGTACTTTTTTAATTTATAATTTTCAATTGTTAATAAAAAAGTATACATTTCAAAACTTTACTGCAACTATTTCTTCATCCTTTTTATTCTATTCATTAGCTTTTTAAGAATAACTTTACTAAGTGAAGGTTCCCCCGTGTTAATCCCGGTATCCTTTGAAGAATAGACAAAATGCCGTTCTGCCAGGCAGGTCGTAAAAGGCGACCGATTGGCTGTGCATGTCACTACCATCATGGCTACTAGGTGGTAAAGTTCTGCATTGTCTCGCCTGGGTCTGGTACCACCTCCTTACCTATTCCTGTCGCAATAGCGTCAGTGCTTGTCACTGTCGTGTTCCGGTTTCGAGGCCAAGCTAGCCGGTAAATTTATGCATGTGGCATTATACCTCACCACAAGATAGCAACGCACCATTAACATCTTTGGCGTCTATAGGCGATGATTGACTCTTTCTATCACGAGACCCATCTGCTTGTTTGCTACCTTATGATATATATTAAAAAAAGGGAAAAAATCTAGGGTTTTAGTTTGATATTAATCATGGTTTTTATGTTAACTTTAAGTTTAGAAAAAGTAATTAATTAGCAAATGCATAATTAATGGTAAAACTTGAGATAAAAATTCTTTAACCTCGTATAATTGTTCATTGATGTATTCCGATACTATATGGATTTTTTTTATTCCTTAATTCTCATATTTAATATGTCTAATTATTTTTTGTTGTTGTGTCACATTAACGCAATGCGCCTAAAAGCAGACCATCCGTTTTTGGCTCTATTTTCAAGGCTTTGTAAAAAAATTCCATGCGACGAGGCCGCGGGCTCAAGCTATCTTTGTACCAAATTTTATCCCAATCGATTCAGTGATTTAGGCGTGAAGAAGAGACAGACAGACACAGTTACTTTCGCATTTATACTTACTAGTATTACTAGTATAGATTTTAGTTTACCGCGAAACAAATTATCTCGTTTCGCTTTCAAGGCGATGAAAATCACAAACAATATGAAATATCATTATTAATATAACAATACATAATATATGAAACCGCATAAATAACACTTCATAACTAAAGGACAAATTTAAACAGTTAATTACTAAGATAAACTCCGCCTGTTAACTTGGCGAATGATCAAATTAATTATCTACACTGAGCGTATTATCATTAACTATTATAACTTTTGGTAAAATTGAATTAATACGTTATTGAAATAGAGAAGAACAGAGAATAAGAGAGAGTGGGGTGCAATTGACAGGAGTGGGGGGAGGGGTTATGCATTTACGAGTTTACCTCAATGGCTATTAATTCTGATTCAGCTGAATATCAGGAAATCCCGCATTCGATTGCCAGGAATATACAAAACTATAACTTCTTTTTAATAAAGTTAGTTATTGCTACTTATTTCTTTTTAATAAAGTTCGTTATTATTACTAACTTATTTTTAATAAAGTTCGTTATTACTACTATATTCTTTTTAATAAAGTTCGTTATTACTACTAACTTCTTTTTAATTAAGTTCGTTATTACTACTCACTTCTTTTTAATAAAGTTCGTTATTACTACTCACTTCTTTTTAATAAAGTTCTTATCACTATTAACTTATTTTTAATAAAGTTCGTTATTACTACTAACTTTTTTTTAATAAAGTTCGTTATTATTACTAACTTCTTTTTAATGACGTTCGTTATTACTACTAACTTATTTTTAATAAAGTTCGTTATTACTACTATCTTCTTTTAAATAAAGTTCGTTATTACTAATATTTTCTTTTAAAATAAGTTCGTTATTACTACTAACTGATTTTTAATAAAGTTTGTTATTACTACTAACTTATTTTTAATAAAGTTCGCTATCACTACTATCTTCTTTTAAATAAAGTTCGTTATTACTACTAACTTATTTTTAATAAAGTTCGTTATTACTACTATTTTCTTTTAAATAAAGTTCGTTATTACTACTAACTTATTTTTAATAAAGTTCGTTATTACTACTATCTTCTTTTAAAAAAAGTTCGTTATTACTACTCACTTCTTTTTAATAAAGTTCGTTATTACTACTAACTTATTTTTAAAAAAGTTCGTTATTACTACTATCTTCTTTTAAATAAAGTTCATTATTACTAATATTTTTTTAAATAAAGTTCGTTATTACTACTAACTTCTTTTTGATAAAGTTCGTTATTACTACTCACTTCTTTTTAATAAAGTTCGTTATTACTACTAACTTCTTTCTGATAAAGTTCGTTATTACTACTCAATTCTTTTTAATAAAGTTCGTTATTACTACTGACTTATTTTTAATAAAGTTTGTTATTACTACTAACTTCTTTTAAATAAAGTTCGTTATTACTAATATTTTCTTTTAAATAAAGTTCGTTATTACTACTAACTTATTTTTAATAAAGTTCGTTATTACTACTATTTTCTTTTAAATAAAGTTCGTTATTACTACTAACTTCTTTTTAATAAAGTTCGTTATTATTACTCACTTCTTTTTAATAAAGTTCGTTATTACTACTAACTTATTTTTAATAAAGTTCGTTAATACTACTATCTTCTTTTAAATAAAGTTCATTAGTACTACTAACTTCTTTTTAATAAGGTTCGTTATTATTACTCACTTCTTTTTAATAAAGTTCGTTATTACTACTAACTGATTTTTAATAAAGTTCGTTATTACTACTAACTTATTTTTAATAAAGTTCGCTATTACTACTATCTTCTTTCAAATTAAGTTCGTTATTACAACTAACTTATTTTTAATAAAGTTCGTTATTACTACTATTTTCTTTTAAATAAAGTTCGTTATTACCACTAACTTCTTTTTAATAAAGTTCGTTATTACTACTAACTTATTTTTAATGAAGTTCGTTATTACTACTAACTGATTTTTAATAAAGTTTGTTATTACTACTAACTTATTTTTAATAAAGTTCGCTATCACTACTATCTTCTTTTAAATAAAGTTCGTTATTACTACTAACTTATTTTTAATAAAGTTCGTTATTACTACTATTTTCTTTTAAATAAAGTTCGTTATTACTACTAACTTCTTTTTAATAAAGTTCGTTATTACTACTAACTTATTTTTAATAAAGTTCTTTATTACTACTATCTTCTTTTAAATAAAGTTCGTTATTACTACTATCTTCTTTTAAATAAAGTTCGTTATTACTACTAACTTCTTTTTAATAAAGTTCGTTATTACTACTCACTTCTTTTAAACTAAGATAATTATAATAAGTGATAGCAGTCTATCACTTTTAAAATAATTTCCACGTATTATTTTGTCAATTGTAAATACAATTAATAGATCGGGAGAAAAAGTTTTTCGTATATTCAACCGACATCCCAAAAGGAGAAGGTTTAAACAATTGCTTCCTTTTTTTTATGTTTATTACCTCATAATTCGGTTATTTGTGAACTAATTTTAAAAAACCTTTTTTTGTTTGAGAGGGTATTTTCAATTTGGTGAAGAATTTAATACCGGAGATACAAAAAATGAGAAGTCGGTGGCTGCAGTTTTACTGCGTTAAAAATATGTAAGTAAAAGTTGCAATTAAATCTCTCTGGTTGTACTGTTTCTGTTTGTAGGTATCGTGCTGGTTTTGAAACCATTATGTAGATGATATTTTGTAAAATAAATTTGAAGGTTCAGACAGCCTATGTCATTTTTTTATATTATAAGATAGCAAACAAGCAGATGGGTCTCTTAATGGAAAGAGTCAACCATCGCTCATAGACACCAAAGGTGTTAATGATGATCTTGTGGCGAAGTCTAAAGCCACATGCATAAGTTTAGGCTACCTTACGACAGCGACAAGCACTGACGCTATTGCCGCAGGAAAAGATAAAGTGGTGGTACCAGACCCGGGCGAGACAATGCAAGACTCTACCACCTAGTAGTCACGATGGTAGTAACTCATAAAACTTCCTGACAAAACATCAGTTGGCCTATTCTTCAAAGGAGTTCGGGATCAACACGGGAAAAATCAATTGATATAAGCTTTCTGAATAGCTAATATTTTTACCTTATTTACACGAAAACCAAATACATAGTATCAACGCTTTGGAAAATTGCATGCTTAATGCCAAAATTATCTCCTAGTCATTTTACAAAATGTTATGTAAAAAGGTGTCATGTATCGACTCAATTATTCAGCTAGCAGCTAAGCCATTAGTGAACAGTCCCGTTACTTAAAGTTAAATATAGGTTTATTGAGTTCGCTTCTGCAGGCGACAGACAATTATTTCTGATTACCATGACTCGCTTTGTTACTTATTGGAATTGACATTGACGTATTGACAAAGACAATGCTGATTTGGTGTAATATCAATATTCGATAAAGCAATATTCGTAAATACATTCTTAATATTATAAAATAACAATTAGGAAATTTATTGACGTGATAACATCTTATAAATCGATGTGTGCGGGCTGCACGCCCGAAAAATCATGACTCACAGTCACGTTCCGCCTGAGCCGAGCGTGCAAGTGAGAGCGCGGAAGAAGCGCTAGAGAGGCACGATTGGCCTAAGCGTTTTTTATGACATTATTACGTTAAATTATTTTCCCTAAAACGACTTTACAGACAAGCATTTTTTTACATGGTTCTCTCACAAGTTCGTCCGGCCCCCCTTAGAAGAATAGACCATCTATCATTCAACTAGATACGAGTAGTTCGTAAAAGCCGAATAATTGGCTTTACTAGTTACTATCATCTTGACTACTAGGTGGTCAAGATGGTAGTGACTTCTGGTTCTGCGTTGTCACGCCCGAGAATGGTACCACAGCCTTCAATATCCCTGTCGCAATAGCGCCATTTATCGTGTTTCGGTTTTAATGGTAAGATAGCTGGTATACTTACTTATGCATGGTACATTACTTAAACCACTTCTTTATGTTACATTTACAATAGTGCTGGCCACTTGTCTTATTTTGGACTAGCTGTTGCCCGCGACTTCGTTCGCGCTGACTTCGTTTACTCCGCACAGCTACTTCCCAGTAGGTGATAGTGTGATAATATGTAGCCTATATGTCGACCCGACCTCTTAGTTATATTCATACAAAATTTGAAGTAAATCCATGCAGTACTTTTTGAATTTACCCCGGACATACATTGACTTTCCTATGATTTTATTACATGTATAGATTATATATTTTTACTAGCTGACCCGGCAAACGTTGTTCTGCCAGCTTTGTGTCTATTTTTCCGTTTTTTTTACTATTTTTCAGCTTTTAAACCCAACTTGAACCCTATGAATATTTTAAAACCAAAATTAGTCAAATCAATAATGACATGAAACAGAATGTAATCGTATGCAAGTCGATCTGGACATTGCTGGACATGAGTCCGAAATAAATGAAGTGATGGAAGGTTTTTCATAATTAATTAGAAAAAGTTCCTCAAAAAATAAATGCACCGATTACCGGTACCTGGAGAGCCAATCCAGAGCCGCAGCCAAGCAGAAAACCCCAAGGCGATCGTTGGCATCGCTACAATTGGTGGCAGGCAGGCAAGGCAGCTAAATAGTAGCATCTTGTATGGTAAGATCGTCGAACGTTATAAAATGGATGCCCTTAAACGTTTCAACGGGACGCAAAATTTTGCTTTTGCGGAGTTCAATAACGACTTCAGAACATTCGCAGCGGTGAACAAATGGAATGGAGAAAGCTTTTCTCTATTATTAGGGCTGTATCTAGATGGGCCAGCACTGGCGTTCTTGCACTGGTGACATCTTTGGTGTCAGTATACGATGGTTTAGGCTACCTGGTTTTTTACTGTGTTATGATATAAAAAAACTACTCTATTTTAAGATTAAACAGTTTAGTTTGCACATACTACCAAATGTTTAATAACAACCGTTGGCATTCATGTAGGCAGCAAGTGGTTCATAGACGTGTAAGGTGACAATAATTGTGCAAAGCTCTGATACAACCAAGTCTACTGATAATTCAAAGTGTTAATTTTGTTATTTCTGTTTTCTTTCAATTGTTCGTGTAATAATACGCAAAGGTTATTAAGGAACTATAACAAGTTGTACGGAGAGCCCGCAATCAGGTTAAATCAAGTTTGAAGGTGCTAACACTAGCTGACTCTACAAGAGAGCACAGATGTGAATAAAGTTTGCGATAAGCTAAGGCTGGTGATGCATATGCGATTACAAATGTTATTGAATAAGATCTAGATTTTTCCACGTATTAGTCCGGGCTCCTTTAAAAAAATAGACCATCGGCCGTTCCGCCAGGCAATTCGTAAAAGATAAACGATTGGCTATGCGAGTCACAACCATCGTGGCTACTAGATGGTAGAGTTCTGCATCGTTTCGCCCGTGTCTGGTAACATCGCCTTACCGATCCCTGTCTTAAAAGTTATTTATCTGGACCTTACCCCGTATAAGCACAGTCTTGCCTTTCAAGCGTCGACCTTGTCTTTATATCCTGGCGGTATGCGTATTTGTAAAAAACATCAACATTTGTTTAAAACAAATGCTGAAGTATAAGATAATACACATTTTAGGAATAGTGAAAAACTACATGTGCCCAGCCAAAGACTCCACATTTTTAAAAGAAATGCCTTAAATCTTTACCTCTTAATAAATTCCGCAAACAACTATTTGATTTACTACTAGACAAATCTTATTATAATGTAAATGAATTTCTTGCTGATAAAATTAAATATTAATCGAATGATAAATCTTTTATTGTATAATTATAAAAAAACGTTGTAATTAATAAATTTAAACTAACATGAATTAAAAATTACTCTTTTTAAATTACAAGTATGTTGATTTATAAAATTGTATATTAAAAATGTAGTTTATAAGGTAGAACATGTTGATAAATATACATTAAATTGTACAAATTAACTAAATTGTTATAAATTATCTATTATCTTTCTTCTGTCTTTAAACTTTGTAAAATGTCAATATTTTAACTAAACAAAAAATGAATTTTGTAATTTATAGAAATAAGTTGTGATGTGAAATAATGTTTGTAATTGTATCATGTAACTATAATTTAAAAAAAAACAAGCCGGCTGAGTTTCTTCCGCCGGATCTTCTCAGTATGTGGCCGCGTTCCGATCCGGTAGTAATTGTAAAAAATCGACTCACAATTTTTTTTATTTAATGATAAATAATTATAATTTTAAAATATTTGCACACCATATCATGGTAGAATATGTTGGTAACTTAATCAAATTTTAATAACTTGTAACTCCCATATTCTGGCAAATAAATAATTTCTTTCTTCTTTCTCAGTGGTGGAGAAGGAATGGTTCGGGATGCAAATGAGTAAAGATCTTCGAGTACAATTCCAGAGATCGAGGGATAGGCTTAAAGGACAGAAATCAAGCGGCACGTTAGCGCCTAGCGAATTCGATGGTCTACGTAATTGGGACATTACCTACGGCTACCATCTACTACCTACGGCTACCACGTCAAGAGCCAGCTAGCTTCTGCCAAATCATCCAATTCAACCGCTTTTTTGCCGACGTCACGTGAACTCCGACGATCCCCACATCTAGTTCGCTAACCCGGCAGTCTTCCAGGTGGACAACGCCAGCAGAAAATAACTTCTCTCTTTTTAATTTATAAAATTTATTTGCACGATGGTCGTATTCTAGTTAAATCTTCGTTTTATTTAACTAGGACACGACCATCAGTTACCGCAAATTTGGAAGCATTACGTCACACCGTGGTAAAACATTATATTGTTTTTGACATTTTCATATCAACCATATATGTAATACAATAGCGTCGTAGCACTTTGCAACGTTGTAACTATCACGTTTATGTGTGCAAAACTTTACCACTGCACCAGATTCATTTATTATCCGTGTCCATTCCTGTAACTATTAATTCCTGTAACTAGTAATTATAAAGAAATCGACCTAAATTAAAATGTTTGCACGCCATATTATGGTAGAATATGATAGTAATTTAATTTATTTTAATAACTTATGACACCCATATTCTTGCAAATAAATATTTTTTCATTTTCATTTTTCATTTTTCAACCGTATAAACATTGTGATTGCGCAGAACTTGAGCGTACTTCAATTGTTAGGTATCTTGGTGTCTGACTAGATACTTCATTATCTTGGAAAGAACATATAACATCCCTGACGCCCAAAATAAGGAAATTAATTTACATCTTCAAAAGATTGCGATGCATTGCTGACATTACCTTGTTAAAGATTGTGTATTTCTCTCTAGTACAGTCGGTTATTTCATACTGTATCACAGTTTGGGATGCCGCAGCACAAACTCATATGGCTGGGTTGAGGTTGCTCAAAGAGCCGTTTTAAAGGTGATGACATTTAAACCCTTCCGGTTCCCCACAGATAGCCTTTACTCTCTCTGTAATGTTCTTTCTGTGAGAAGACTATTTGTACTGCAAACAATACTCCGGAAACAGACAGAATTGGTTTTGATCCAGAGATTTATAACAAGCGACGAGCAGATATAGCATGTCTAACTATGAGTCGGAGAACGGCAGCTGCAAGCCGTCACTATCAGCATCTTAGCACAAGCGCTACAACCTAGCAAATAAGGAATTGAAAATTTATCTCCTCCCATGTAAGCGTAAATTATTTGACTGGCTAGTACTGCTTTCATATGAACAGTCGGAACATTTAATAAAATAAGTGAGATAACCAGTACCATTGTCATAATCATCACACACACATTCACTCACACACACACATACACACGCACGCATAAATCAAAATCAGTACCTTAAATTCAAAAATTCATACACTTTTCTTTTAATTAAGAACATATTGTTTGTGTATGATAAATTGTGCATAGATAAATTTCTTATAAACTTTAAATTATAAAGAACATTGTTTTACCTAACTTAAAGAGGGGACACTCTCAATGCGCTACAGTTTTTAACTTTAGCAGTTGAGAGCGCTAAAACTGTTTGTATGTGTAACGATTTTTGTTCCAAATAAACTTTTTTATTTTTTTATTTTATTTTATTTTTAAGAATCCTAAACGCTTCGACTCGATTGAAGTCTTTTTACGTGAATTTGGAGGCAGAGAGTTTTCGCGGTAAATTTAAATTTTACGCGAAATTTTATTGTAAGTATTTTCACGCCCATATCCCGAAAGAGGTAGGAAGAGGTACAAAGGCAGAACAACGTTTGTCGGGTCAGCTAGTAAGGTATAGTTTTTATATATACAGTTTTATAACAGTTTTTTTAGTCAACAGTTCAAATTTTATCAACAAGCCTATTATGCCACCAAGGTATTCTTTATTTTAGACCTACGGTGAGTTTATTGCATTTCTTACATCGCTTTTTCATTTTCCTTTCAGCGGCATCCCAGAGGTCGGACGTTAAAGTTTGTGGAAATTCACAAATTGAATTGTTTTCTACTTTGAAGTGTTGAATTGTCATAAAACGTTTGTTGTTAATCTGTCTCTCGCCTTATTCTATTTGTGAGTCGCGCTCCGCTAAGAATGGATTATGAAGTTTGTGTCTGTGATGGAATAATATTTTCTAGTGTGACTGCACTGCTGAAGCTTAAATTCAGTTTGTAGTAATACAGAAAGCGGTTAAGTATTCATTGCAAGTTAAATACAGTGCGGTTATTTGCGAATTTTGTATAATCCAGCAATGAAAATTACAAACAACTATTTCCTGTGTTGGTACGGACCCACTATGAAGGATAAACTCTCTGATGTTTTGCCAGTCATTTCGAGTTTTTTCCCGTGTTGGTCCCGGGTTCCTTTGAAGAATAGACCAACTGCCGTTCTGCCAGGCAGGTCGTAAAAGGCGACCGATTGGCTATATGAGTCACTACCATCGTGACTACTAGGTGGTAGAATTCTAATGCCACAGGTATTATGCCATCTTCGAGGTCTAATGCCACATGTATAAGTTTACTGGCTACCTTACCATCCAAACCGGAACACGACCGTGACAAGCACTGATGCTATTGCGGCAGAAATAGGTAAGGCGGTGGTACCTGACCCGGGTGAGACAATTCGGAACTCTACCACCTAGTAGCCACAATAGTAGTGACTCGATAGCCAATCGGTCGCCTTTTACGACCTGCCTGGCAGAACGGCAGTTGGCCTATTCTACAAAGGAGGCCGGGATCAACACGGGCGAATCTACATTAACAATTGAAGGAAGGTAATGTTTTTATAAATGCGAAAGTTTGGATGTTTGGATGGATAAATGTGAGTCAATTACGTAAAAACGTCTGAATCGATTTGGATTAAATTTGTTTCACAGATAGATGATAACCTGGAATAGCATATTGGATACGTTTTATCCCAGAAAATAAGTTGTTCCGGTGGGATTCATGATTTACTTTTCATGATAATAAAACTTGTAAGATTGTAAATGCGAAAGTTTGATTGTTTGTTAGTCAATTACGCAAACACAGCTGAATCGATTTAGATGAAATTTGGCACACAAGTAGACGATGACCTGGAAAAAATCTTTGTACCCCGGAGGAATAAGTTGTTCCAGTGGGATTCACAAAACATTTTTATAATGCAGCGAGGTATAGACTTCAGCTAGTAATATAGAATAGAATAGAATAAGTTTTTATTCAAAATAAGTATTGCATGATACACTTTTTGAATGTCAATGTTAAAAGAACATGTAATACAAGTATACTAAGCTTTGTTATACATACTATCTGCATTAACACAATTTCAAAAAAACATGAGCGTGTATTGCACACTTAATAAAACATAAAAAATCGAAAGAAAATACAAACCCTACAACTAATGGTATTATCGTTAAAGCGTAACAAATGTCGTTAAAGCGTAATATTGTCGTTAAAGCGTAATATTGTCGTTAAAGCGTAATATTGTCGTTAAAGCGTAATATTGTCGTTAAAGCGTAATATTGTCGTTAAAGCGTAATATTGTCGTTAAAGCGTAACAAATGAACTGACAAAAGTCAGTTCATTTGTTACGCTTTAACGCCTAACCCGCTAACTTAGCATATAGAAAGATAAGAATCCGTGGTGAAACTTAAGCTTTTTCTTTCAAAACTAAATCTCTAGAAGTATGAAATAGGGAATGAATATTTAATAAATGATATGAAAAAAAGACATGCCCGTTGAGTTTCTTCCGCCGGATTTGCTCAGTGTGTGGCCGCGTTTCCGATCCGGTAGTAGTTTATAAAAACAAAATAACTTGTAAAAAGTTTTATTGAACAAAGTACTTCTGATTTCTGATAATTGAGACATGTTAATTTCGTCGCGGGCGAAGCTGGGCTTAATCAATAATATATTTTTCTTTTATTCAATACTAGCGACCTGCCCGCGGTTTCACTCGCGTAGCTTTTGTTCCCGTGAGAATATCGGAGAGGTTTATATACCAAAACCTTCCCCAAGAATCAATCTATCTATCAAAAAAACCGCATCAAAATCCGTTGCGTAGTTTTAAAGATTTAAGCATACATAGGGACATAAGGACATAGGAACAGACAGAGAAATCGACTTTGTTTTATACTATGTAATGATAAAAACGTTATAGTAACAAATCTCCAATGAGAAGTCTCGTTATCCAAATTACATCATGACCGACGAGAACCCTCCACTAACGAGGATTTGAGTGTAATAGAGGAAGGGCATAAACAACGGTCTATTATTCTGACGGATAATATACAGCAGTTTTTCTCAATGATACATGGTCGGCTTCTTTATACGACATTATTATGAAGCTAAATCAACCATCAAGTGTGTTTATTACATATATACACATTATTATTACATATATATGTTATGTTTTTTACGCTATCTTGTATGCTTGTAATAATATTTATTACCTCATATCTTCCAAGTCACTGATCAGATTTATATAAACAATATCAGGTATATCGTTAGATACATCTCGAAAACCCAAGTGTACTTAAATAAATGACGTTACAGAAAACCAGCATGGCGACCGTGAGACGCTATAGTGAAAAAAATATATTTGAATATTGCAATCCATACAACACTAGTTCAATGTTTACAACCTCCAATTAAATGGAAATAAAACCAAGTGTATTAGATTCTCAACGCCTAATGTAAGGCATATAGATACCAATGTACAACTTAACGGGGACCAATTGGATCTTGTGGACTCTACTGTCTTTTTAGGGTTTACGATAGATAAAAAACTACAGTGGGGACCACATGTCGACAAATTAACGAGTACACTGAGTTCAGCAGCATTTGCAGTTAAAACAAGATAAAATTAAAAATTTCAAAAACCCCCGACACATCCTCAGACCGCCATTCCGCTACATACGTTGAAATCATTTTGATCCAGAGTGTATGTAAAATATAACAAATGAGACCACACTCAATGGACTTATTTTGTTTATATCAGGAGTTCCACGGCCACTTTCTATTTATATTATCAAACCCTACGAATCTCCTAGTAATAAAATTGGCTTTTATTACTAGGAGATTCGCAGGGTTATTCGATATTAGCCCAATCTCGATGGCCACCTTTCAGTTCCATCATTATTTTATCTTAAAAAATATCCGGCACCTAAATATTTGCCAAAATAAACTGAATTAGCTAATATTCGATGGGTTTTTCTAGATTACCTTAAAAGTTATAATGGACCTCTTCCAGCTTTATTTTTTAGACACTGAAAAACAAAAAAAAGAACGATTCAAACGGGATCAAAATCGATGGTGCTTCTCAATTTTCATTCGTTCGTTCGTTTCGTTTCCATGACCTTCTATCACTTTTTCGTAAGAGCCTGGAAATCATCTAACACCAGATTATTTGCTAAAACAGAACAAATAACGCGTTGAGTTTGTCTTGTTTAGTTTAAAAGATCCTATAGCCACCTTTAAATGACATCAATAGATTCTTAAAATCAGCACCAAACAGTATACCAAAACAAACCCAATTAACCCGTACTCGATGGGCCTGTCTGGTTTAGCGAGAATTCATGGACTTCTTTCAGTTTTATCTTGAGAAACTGGAAGTCATTCTGTTGCAAATTCCTTATTAGAAGGAACCAAATGAATCTCAAATCGCCTGCTTTATCATAGGACCATAGAAATTATCTAACACCAGGGTAACTCTCAAAATAGAAGAAATGAGTCCAAACTCGATAGGATATCTTGTGGAGTTCTTCCCACTATCATCTGATACCGGAAGCCATTCTGCTCCAAAGACTTTCTCCTTCCTGTTTCATGATAAGCATCTAGCATTAAAGTATTTGTCAAAACAAAACAAATGAATCTAAGCTCTTGTTTTTATATCGTAAAATAGCAAACAAGCTGATAGGTCTCCTGATGGAAAGAGTCAACCATCGCCTGTAGACACCAAAGATGTAAATGGTGCTCTGCTATCTTGTGGCGAGGTCTAATGCCACATGCATAAGTTTACCGGCTACCTTACCGGAACATCCAAACCGGAACACGACAATGATAAGCACTGAGGCTATCGCGGCAGGAATAGGTAAGGTGGTAGTACCAGACCCGGGCGAGACAATGGTAGTCACTCGCATAACTAATTGGTCGCCTTTTACGACCTGCATGGCAGAACGACAGTTGGCCTACTCTGCAAAGGAGCTCGGACCAACACGGGGCTCAATAGTTTTATCTTGTTTAGTTCAAAAATTATCATGGTGACCATGATAATTTTTGAACTAAACAGTTCTTCTAGTTTCACCATCAGATCCTAAAAATTATCCAGCACCAAAGTATATGTCAAAACAAACCCAAGCAGCCCACACTCAATGAGTTTATTTGGATTTGCTTATAAGTTCTTATAGACTTTTTCCAATTCTATTACCAGGCACTGATAAACAACGTGATGCAAAATCCTTGTAAAAATTTACTCCATTTTATTTCAAAGTTGCAATGACCTCCATTATCGGCTCTATTATAAGACCCCAGAAATCGTCTAGTACCAGGATGTTTGTTAAAACACAAGAAAAGATCCGAAATTCGACAGATTCCAAGACGTTAGACGTTCCAATTCCATCATCAGATACTAAAGCGTCTAGCACCAAATTGTTTGCAAAAACAAACTGAATTTTTTCCCCACTTGATGGGTTAACCTGGTTTCTTCTTCTTCTTCAGGAGTTCTTGGTTACATCCTTCAGCTCTATCATCAGGCACTGGAAGCCGTTCCACTCCAAAGTCCTTGAAATAACTATACAAACTACCTCAAATTCGATAGTATTGCTAATTTTATTCCAAGGTTCCCATTAAGTATTTCTAACTCTATCATGAGACTCTGGAAATCGTCTGGCACTAGAGTATTTGTCCAAACAGAACAAATGAGTCCAATTTCGATTATTTTATCTTATTTAGCTTAGGAGTTCTCATGGTTACCTTTCAGTTCCATCATCAGATCCTGAAAATCATCCAGCACTAAGATATTTGCCAATACAAGACAATTAAGTGCAAATTAAAAAACTTTACCTCGTTTAGTTTAGGAGTTCATTGTAGTTGAACTATGAATCTGGATTTTTGAAGTTCAAATGTCACTTTTACGGCTCAATCTTCAGACCGATATGATCATGAGAAAGATCTTACTGTAACAAATGAAATGAATCCAAACTCCATTATATTAGTTCCAGTCCAATTTCTATCTGTGGGTAACCCAATAATTACACTCTTACGGCTCCATGTTCAGTTCTTCGACGTTATATGTAATGGAAAGTAAACATCATCAAAAATCCATCGAGTCCGAACTTGACTATTTACTAGGTGGTAGAGTTCTGCATTGTCTCGCCGGGGTCAGGTACCACCGCCTTACCTATTTCTGCCGCAATAGCGTCAGTGCTTGTCGCTGTCGTGTTCCGGTTTGGAGGGTAAGGTAGCCGGTAAACTTATGCATGTGGCATTGGACCTCGCCACAAGATAGCAACGCAACATTAACACCTTTGGTGTCTATAGGCGATGGTTGACTCTTTCCATTAGGAGACCCATCTGCTTGTTTGCTGTCTTATGATATAAAAATAAAAAATAAAAATTCTACGCGTGAGTTTCGGTAGCACTTTATCAGCTCCAAACTTAGTACTTATAGCAACCAGACTTAGTCTAAGCAAGATTGTCTTGTTAAAACTCTGCATCAGACAGTTCCAGTCCCTACATCCAGGCTACATCACGAATTCAGTTGGATGGTACCATAGTATTTGCATTTCCTTCAAAGTCTGTCAAGTTTTGTACTAACGGATATCAGAAAGTCGTTAAAAAGTGGCTTGCAATTTTTGCAACAAAGTAACAGAATACAAAATGTAGTATTGATAAAGCATTTACAAGTTATTTAATTCCTTTCATCAATTTGAAAAGAGCTGGTTATCTTGAAACGGCTGAACAGATTCTATTGAATCTTAGCTAAGAACCATCTCGCAAAACAGGGCTTTCAATTAAAAAAAAACGCAACCAAATTGGATCATCCGCCAGGGCTCCACGATGCCACGGACAAACACACAGACACACACATACACAGATACACAGATACACACCTGAAACTTATGACGACGTTTTACGTCGGGGGTTAAAAATGAGACAGATTAGTGACGTAGACACTGCGAAAATTGTGTATTTTAGTTATTTTCATAGTATTATGTCTTATGGGATTCTACTATGGGTTAATTCCGGTGATATAAATACAATCTTTGTTTTACAAAAAAGAGCTGTAAGAGCTATTTACAATCTCAGTCCACGAGTTTCCCTAAAAGAAAAATTTAAAGAAATTAATATTTTAACTGTACCATCTCAGTTTATATTTGAAAACTTGATGTATATTCGTAAAAATATTTCTTCATTTAAGAAAAATAGTGATGTACATAGTGTAAACACAAGGAACAAAAACAATCTTGCTCTGCATGTATCACGTCTCCACAGAATAAGTAATTCTTTTATGGGGCAATCTATACGCTTTTACAATAAACTTCCAAATGCTATTAAAGATCTACCAATACACAAATTTAAAAAATGTATCAAATCTAAACTTTGTAAAAAAGGTTATTATAAAATATCTGAATATTTGGATGATAATAAGGCATGGGATTAATTGCTCCTCATAGCAGTCTCACAGTAATTATAATATATTGTTCATAAAGACATTGTAATTGTAATTGTAAAAATATTGTTTAAAAAAATGTATGTGCACAAAAAAAGACAAGCCCGCTGAATTTCTTCCGCCGGATCTTCTCAGTATGTGGCCGCGTTTCCGATCCGGTAGTAACTCAAAAAATGTTGACTCGTCAAAAGTGCCTGTAAAGGATATTTTGAATAAAGATGTTTTGACTTTGACTTTTGACTTTGACATACTGATATCACAAACGCGAAAGTAACTCTGTCTGTCTTTTCTTCACGCCTAAACCACTAAACCGATTTGGATGAAATTTGGTACAAAGATAGCTTGAGACCCGAGAACGGACATAAGATAGTTTTTATCTCGGAAATTCCACGGGAGCGGAAACTATGCGGGTGAAACCCCGGGACAGTCTATCTTACCTTAGGCTACTTTTATTTTAGAAACTAGCTGTTGCCCGTGACTTCGTTCGTGCGGACTTCGTTTACTCCGCACAGCTCCTCCCCCGTGGGTGATAGCATGATAACATGTAGCCTATATGTTGACCCGACCTGTTAGTAATATTCATGCAAAATTTGAAATAAATCCAGGTAGTACTTTTTGAGTTTACCCCGGACATACATTGACTTTCCCACGATTTTATTATATGTATAGATTATTCTACGCAGATGAAGTCGCGGGCGCAACTAGGAACTAATATTAAGGTGCTCCTTCACCGGGAGCATTCGCGTGTAATGTAACGGTACAGATTTGAGCATTGCATCAGTGAAGGAGGAGAACCGAGCATTACAATGTGCACCTTGTAATGATACAAAACCGACTTACATCAGTGAAGAAGGAGAACCGAGCATTACATTGTAATGATACAATGTGTAATATCTTGATACAACTAGTAACATCCATGCGCTCCACTTCACCCCATTCGTTCAGCTTTGAAATAATTCATGACACCAATATCGTTTCTTCTGTGTTTTTTTTTACGTAAATAACAAAGTTGAATTAATACTGCAGCACTCAGCACAACGAACGCTTCGTCTGATATTATGGAATCAACTGATGCATACATTACACGCGAATGCTCGTCAGTCATTGAGTTATTATTGTAATGTAATGCTCAAAAGACGAATCTATAATGTTACATTACATGCGAATGCCCGTCAGCCAGGAAGGTATTATTGTAATGTAATGCTCAAAGACGTATCTATAATGTTATATTACACGCGAATGCTCCCGGTGAGGGGGCACCTTTATATCAACATGGCGACCGTGAGACGCTAAAGTGAAAAAAATAATGATATTGCATATGGATATCAAGAGCTCGTCATGAGGATTCTAAAATGGTGTATAAAGACCATTATTTCAAAGATACAATAAGAAATATACATAATTTATCTATTCTACAAAATACGCGAGTTGGTTCGGGCTCCTTTGAAGAATAGATCGTCTGTCGTTCTGCCAGGCAGTTCGTAAGAGACGAACGATTCGCTATGCGAGTCACTTCCGTAGTGACTACTAGGTGGTAGAGTTCTGCATTGTCTCACCCGAGTCTGGTGCCACCGCCTTACATATTCCTAATAGCGTCAATTCTTATCATTGCCGTGGTCCGGTTTAGATAGTAAAGTTGCCATGTCGCCAAACAGATAGCAATGCACCATTAACATCTTTGGTATTTATAGACGATGGTTTCTCTTACCATTGGAAGAACCATCTACTTGTTTACCATTTAATAATATAAAAAACCAGCCAAGTGCAAGTCGAACTCACGCACCGGGGGTCCCGTACAAATCTGTATACATGATAGCAACAATATATCAACCGCAAAATAACTAAAATATTTTTAACTAGCCGACCCGGCAAACATTGTTCTGCCTTTTTAACTACTCTATTTTTTTCTACATTTTCTCATCCTTCCTCCTACCTTCCTTGGGCTTCAACAATTAATTCAAAACCAAAATTAGCCAAATTGGTTCAGCCGTTCCCAAATTTTAGCGAGACTAATGAACAGCAATTGATTTTTATATATATAGATATATGATGCAATTAAATTTTTATGGTTTCAGCAAATTTTCCTTAAACCTGTGCTATAAGATGTTGCTTCGTACCAAATTTCAAGATTCTGAGTTAACGAGAAGGACCCTGTAGCCTGTAGTTTTGTTGCCTTGCGAGTTTCGAAAATTTGCGGAAATTTGCGGCATAAACGGCTGCATCCTTTGATTGTGTTTGCTTGAAAGTTTGATTTTTTCACAGCTCTAAGAGGCAGTAGACTTGAGTATTTGATATAAATTTCAGCTTAATATCTCCACGCGTTCCTGAGAAAAAGTCTTGACAAACAGACGGACGGACGGACGGTTAACAAAGTGATCCTATAAGCCAAGGGTTCCGTTTTTTTTCTTTCGTGGTATGGAACCCTAAAAATACCTATTTAAAAATAAGCTTAAAATTGTTTTAATGAATCAGACTTCTAAATAGATTTGAACATGCCCCGTTTGAATTTGAAGCGTCCTTTCGTTACAAAACCGCATTTAAAATATAATTTAATTTAAATACAAAAAGTCGCTTATAATTTGAGTGCGAGCTCTCGGTAGGCGCGGAACGCGTTTTAATTAAACCCAGCTTAAAGTCGCTGGCAAATCGCAGGGGATAAATCTGATCTAAATTAAAAGCGACATTAAATGTACAATATTCATTACCTACTTTACAAAGTAGGACTTCATTTTAGAACCGACGAAAAATTGGAGGTTATTAGTTCACATGCATGTATGTTATTGGAATTAGATAATATGTGAGTATGATTAATATATATATTTCACCTTTTCAAAAACCCAAACTTTTTGAAAAGGTGAAATATAACATTATTAAATTTACATTATTATAAAAGGTAAAATTCTACTTCGTGAGTTTGTCTACCTACGTGAACATGCCACCTTGAAACATTTTTGTTTGGGAAGAATCAATACATACAAAGTTTATTTTTGCTTAATTGTTTTTAAATAATAATTAATGTTTTCAAATGGTCATATGGTCCGAAAAATTCCTTACTGCATTGTATAAAGAATAAAATCCAGTACCAGATTTTAATATGTCTTTAGTATACTTCTAGTGAACTATTTGCAGATTATAAGTTTAAACGTCTATTCAACTTCACGGCTAAAAACCATCTGTTACCAAAAATGAGGTCTCTCATATCGTAAGCTCCACCAGAAGCCAACTTCCCACTTTCTGTTCCCGCCATTTAGCTTTCACAACTTCAGCCAATAGGAAGGTGACGCCTAGTGTTGTCATTTTTTGAAACTTAATCTAATATTACACACTTGAAATAGATTATTAGAATGAACAAAAATCATTACAAACATAAAAATCATTCCTTTTGGCCATCCGACAAGGTGTGGTACTCTATTTTACACAATAAACAGTTCTAAAATCAAAATCTATTACATAAGTACTAAGGATATTAATTAGGAAACATTTTACTTGAAAAAATTCAAACTTACAACTTTTTAAATCATTACAATTATTTCAGGCCGATAGACATATCATGACATTGATATGGAGATAATGTATCGCAGCATTTTCAAAAAAATCGATATTCAGATAGAAAGTTTGTTAGACTCGCCGTATTTCGCCGTGTTGGTCCCGGCCTCCTTTGTAGAATAGGCCAACTGCCGTTCTGCTAGGCAGGTCGTAAAAGGCGACCGATTGGCTATCGAGTCACTACCATCGTGGCTACTAGGTGGTAGAGTTCTGCATTGTCTCGCCCGGGTCTGGTACCACCGCCTTACCTATTGCTGCCGCAATAGCGTCAGTGCTTGTCGCTGTCGTGTTCCGGTTTGGAGGGTAAGGTAGCCGGTAAACTTATGCATGTGGCATTAGACCTCGCCACAAGATAGCAACGCACCATTAACATCTTTGGTGTCTATAGGCGATGGCTGACTCTTTCCATCAGGAGACCCATCTGCTTGTTTGCTATCTTATGATATAAAAAAAAAACTCGTTAAAAACGTCACTATGAAACTTCATGTATGTATAGATCATTAAATAAAAAAGGTGCTGTCCCGCGGACTTCATGTGTAAGATATGAAACTTCTTTAAATAAAGAATTTTCTCAGAATAGCGCCTGTTTCCATAAATAATATAAATTACATGCGTTATAAGTGTGTCAGCATAGAACATACTCATGAAATGCAATCATATAAAGAACTATAAGAACTAAAAGTTAAAACATCCGTAGTACTCCAATCGTGGATAGTGGCTGCCGCTTGGAGGAACGCCAGCGCACTTGAATTTATTGCCTTAATTATACTATTTATTGTTTTAATAAACATCTTAGCTCGTTTATGGTAAATAACATGAACTGAAAATAGGACAATAAATATGAAGGCTAGATGTAAGAAATCATAGAACACAAAGCTGTCAGTTGAGCACAAATCCATCACAACTACAATAAACTTCCCGAAGCTGTAAGAGATTTACCAGTAAACAAATTTAAAGAATGTGTTTAAACAAATCTGTGTAAAGATGGTATTTACAATTTTCATGTTATTTAGAAGACAAGAACTCCTTATACCAACCTCTCGCATATATTTTGTGTAATCTGTAATAATTGTTGTAATATTATAATTAACTAGCGACCCGCCCCGGCTTCGCACGGGTTATGTACGGATGATGTGTGAGGAACAAAAACAATCTTGTTATGCATGCATCTCATCTCCACAGAATAAGTAACTCTTTTATGGAGCAATGCATACGCTTTTAAAAAAACTTCCCGAAACTATAAATTTAAAAAATGTGTTAAAACAAAACTGTGTAAAAAGGATATTATAAAATCTCAAATTATTTAGAAGACAAAAAAGCCTGGGATTAATTGCTCCTCATACCGATCTCATATATATTTTTTGTAATATTGTGATATTTAAAAAAATAGATGATATGAAAAAAAAGACAAGCCCGCTGAGTTTCTTCCGCCGGATCTCGAAACGGCAGTAGTTTTAAAAAAAATGTTGACGCTACAAAATAACTTGTAAAAAGTTTTATTGAATAAATTATTTCTGATTTTTGATTCCTGTAGTAAGAAATATGACAACTTAAGTACCTACTTAGTTCGAAAACAGGATATGTGTGAATAATTTTGAAACATATTGTAGTTCAGACAAATATAGTGAAACTATAAGTGTTCTTTCTAGGGAACAGAGTGCCATAGGAATTTGTATGTGATTTGTATAGCGCCACCTAGTGGTAAACGTGAGAAACCAGTTTACCACTAGGTGGCGCTGTACAAATCACATACAAATTCCTAGTAAACTCGAAACGCGCTCACGATTGAATGCGAATAGAAAAACTCACACTTAGCACTCTGAACCCTAAAACGTTGATCGTACCTTTAGATAGTGGCTATAAGTCAAACAAACCTTTAGCTATAACATATTCATATTTTCAACAGCAAATATTTTTATACCAAACCTGGACAATATATCAACGTGCTTCGAAACGGCCATATTTTAGATTTATAACACAAAAGGGGTCCAACTTTCTGCAGTAATTGTTACTAATGCCACATATATCAAAACTTGCCGATACATATCACTGGGTACAGTGAAAATTCTTCTTAAAATGAGCTCCAACTTCCACATTTCATAGGGTACTTTGGAGTCTATTTTAAAGCTATGTTATAGTTAGTTGACACAATCTAGACATTGTTAGAAATGTCGTAAATATTACTAAAAAGTTTTTTTACACAAAGTCTACTTATCTGCTTTCTTTTATCTCCTTTAAAATTCCTTTAAGTAGATATAAGCTCGCCCATTGTACTTATGTTTATTTATTTTTCCTAATTGTGCTATTTTCGGTGTACAATAAAGTATTAAATAAATAAAATTATAAACTACAAAATTGTTACAAAATTTTTTCACCAATATATAGCTACGAATGATATCGCCAGTCATTACTGTTATTATTTATACTTCTAAGACGGTTCAGGCCATGGATTAAATGAATATACCTTTCAAGGCAATTTCTCAGGTTGTCAGCGTAGCTTACATTTACACATAGAAATACAGAATTATTCTACTTATCGATGAAATAAAATCACGCCAAGGGTAATTTTTAATCATTGTCATCTCATTCGGTACGATAAAACCGTACAATATTTTTCACAATATTATAATATATCTACAATAATTAATGCGAGGATTAAATGGATACGCCTTTCAAGACAATTTCTCAGTTTGTCAGTGTAGCTGCAATTATATACAGAAATAGAGTGTTATATAACTTACCGATGAATTAAAATCATTTCAAGGGTAATTTTTAAACCTTGCAATCTCATTCGGTACAATAAAATAGTACAAGATGTTTTATTTCTATTTTTTCACAATATAATATATCAACAAATATGTAACATTTTTGACAGTGATATGTACGTTTGCTCATATGTGCGGCGACAGGTTTTCTTCCCGATGCCGTGTCAATTACTATTTCTGTTCTCTGTAGTTCAGGCAAACACAGGGAAAATGTTTCCATCTGTATGTCAAAGATGTCACATACAATTTTTTCCTAGGTTTTTATCACATGAACCTTACCTTTGTTTGTGTGTAATATTACCTTGATGTTGTACCTTATTGAATCTTTTATATATGTATACCTTTTTATCTTTTTCAATAAATGGATAATCCATCCTAATTGACAATTGGATGTATTGCGTTTTTGATTTCTCGTTTTTCACAAACACATATTTTTGATCCCGGCAATGACGTGGAGCTCAAATATATCTTTTACGTCAAAGTTCGGATAATTCAGCGTACGGATAAATTTTTCACCCGTGTTGGTCCGGGCTCCTTTAAAGAATAAGCCAACTGGTGTTCTGCCGAGCAAGTCATAAAAGGCGACGGGTTGGCTTATGCAAGTCATTATCATCGTGGCTACTAGGTGGTAGATTTCTGCATTGTCTCGCCCGGATCTGGTAGCATCGCTTTACCTATTCCTGCCGCAATAGCTTCAGTGCTTATTACAGTCGTGTTCCGGTTTGGAGGGTAAGGTAATCGAAACATAGCAACGGCAGATAGATGGTCTATTACTCAAAGGGACTCGGACCAATACGAGTATGGGTTGTTTTTTTTTACTGTCGATAGGGAAGCGCTTGACCACGATCTCGCCTGATGGTAAGCTAAGATGCGGGCTAAGATGGAACGCGCTTCCCTAGAAGGTACCTGTTCATTCTTCTCTTGAAGATCCCCAGGTTGTATCCGTCGGGGACCAGACTCAGGAAGCATATTCCAGTCCCTTGCGGTTCGGATCAAGAATATCGAGTCGAACCGCTTTGTTCCGGTGCGTGGAACGTCCACCATATGGCGAAGTCTACAAGTAGTATCTGTGCGCCTGTGGTTCTATATAAACCTAATAGTAAAACTACTAGAACATTGTAATGGGGACGCTGAAGTATTAAGTATAATTTATAAAGTAGCTATCTCATTGATAGAGCTGTCAGCGACCTTAACTATGTAATCGATGGGGCTTGAGTTCGATTCCCGACAGATACTAGCATTTGTATGATGAACGTAAATGTTTCTGTTTTTGGGTTCGGGTGTTTACTAAATATTGAAAAACTTTAAAAACAACAAAGAAAAATGTCGACACGCGAGACTCGAACCCGCGGCCATCTCCCTCAAGCCGGGACGCTCTGCCACTGAGCTAGTGTCGACGGGCCCAACGTGGCTAAATTCTTCTTTGTTATATGATCGATTACGTCGATTGTACTGATCGCTAGATAGATATACATACGTAAATGAGTTCATCGTTACAGATGAAATTGATATTTATAATTTTTTGATCAGTACTTTCGTGATTTCTAATTATTTTTGTTTTTATAGCACTCATCCCGTGCTTGGGAAACTTGAAAAACTTTAAAAACAACAAAGAAAAAAACGTATGTATATCTAGCGATGTGTTGAATATTGAGAGAGTTGACAGTTGAGTGGCAGAGCGACCCAGCTTGAGGGAGATGGTCGCGGGTTCGACTCTCACGTATCGACATTTTTCTTTGGGATTAGAAACGTTTTTTATTATTGCTATTTTTGAGCAGAAGTTGACGTTCGAGTATACTTTAGTCTATGTTAAAGAAATATAAGTAAAATTACTTAACAAGGTATTTTTAAATTAATTTTGGAGAAATGAAACGCAGATTTTTTTATAAAGGTACCTCCGCCTAAAACAACTTTAATTTGATGAAGCTTCAGTGTTTTTTATAATCTAGCTCTTTGATAATTAATAAAAGCAATTTCTTAAAAGTAAAATCTCGCTATGGAATTAACTCCACTTACAATCTTCTAACACAGCTTCTATATAAATTAAAAAAAATAAACGTATAACTGACTGAACGTGTAGTATATAACACAGTATGTGTAATAAGTAGTAAGTATATTATATTGTACGTACTTGTAATATATTGTACGAACTTAAATTCGTATAAGTTAATTTAATGTAATAAAGTGTTTTTTGTATCATGACAGTAAACAAGCTGAAGATCAGAACCAACTAATTATCAACATGTTTCTGTTCTGCTTACCCTGAGTAAAATATTTGAAAAAATCGTTCTTGATCTTTGATCAAGAATGTTGAGACATTTTAATAAATTTAAATTATTCCATGAGAAACATTTTGGTTTTACAAAGGGACAACTACTAATGCTGGTGTAGAATTATATAAGAAAATGTATAAAGCCTGGGAGGAGTCACAGGATGCGCTCGGAAGTTTTGTGATTTATCATAGGTTTTTGACTGTATTCATCATACCATATTAATTACAATAAATAAATAAATTACGGAATTAGAAATAAGGCTCTGGATCTTTTGATTTCTTATTTAAATGGAAGAATTCAGAAAATAATTGAATAACATCCTCCGGGGCTGCTGTCATAATGGGTGTCCCACAAGGGTCCATCTTTGGTCTATTTCTGTTTTTCATATACACAAATGACGCCTTACTATGTAGGTGATAAGCATGTAATCGTATTGTTTGCGAAAGACAAATTGGTAAGTATGACGGAGTAAACAATATGATTTCAAAGGTTGTACACTGGTTCAATGTTAATAATCTGCTTTTTAATGGTAATACAACTAAGTGTATTAAATTTTCAACGCGTAATGTAAGGCATGTAGTTAAGAATGTACAACTTAACGATAAAAAATAGATCTTGTGTCAAATTTTGAAAATGTGAAAATGCGTCTTGGAACCTACTGTATTTTTGGAAGTTACTATAGCTAAAAAAAAAGTTGAAAAAAGTTATCTAGTAGACTTAGTTCAACAGCATTTGCAGTGACTGAATAACTTGTAAAAATTTATTGAATAAAGTACTGGAAATAGTAGTTTCTCCTTGTCAGGAGACAACATTCACCTATAGACACCAGATATATTAATGTTTCGTTGCTATTCATGTAGCAGGTTGGAATGATAAATGTATAAGTTTGTCAGATTCCTTACCCTTTAAAACGGAAAACGAAAGTGACAAGCACCGTCGTTATTTCGGCAGGAATAATCACAGTGGGGAATCCAAACCCTGGTGAGATCCTGGTGAGAATAACAAGTCAACAGACTTGTTCAGCTAATACCCCGTGTTGGTTCGGGGCCCCTTTGAAGAACATAACATCTGGCGTTTGCCAGGGTGTGATACCGCCGGGTTACCTATTCCTGCCGCAATAGCGTCAGTGTTTGTCACCGTCGTTTTCCGTTTTGCAGGTTAATGTTACCGGTAAATTTCTACATGTAGCATTAAGATCCCGACCCAAGGGAATAAACGCTTCATTAACATACTTGGTGTCTATTGCCGATCTGGGAGCTAGTAAATATAACTTATAAAACGTTTCATTGAATAAAGTACTTCTGATTTCTGATGGTTATCTCTTAGATATCCATACCTGCGTAGCAGAATGGCAGATGAACTGTATGTTCTGTTTACTTCGTAAGAAGACTGGCGTAAGGATATCTTATTCTACGTAAACACAAAGACTACCATACCTTTAAATTTTTTGAATAAGTACTATGCGTTCCAACTGAGAATAAGACTATCAGGATGACATATTACTCCGCATTTTGCAAAACTTCATAAGTGATGAGTAAGGTGTGCAAAAAAATTCTAACAAAGAAATACTTAAAAAATATTTTCATTCTAATTGGTATATTTTTTATTTAGATTCTCATGTAACCGTGTATTAAAATAAGGTGTAAAATAACCAACACGACTTTTATATATACATATGCATTTATATAGATGAGCGGTTAGACTGATATATTTTACTATTTTTTTATTGATGAATATTATATTTTAATACTTTTTAGCCTATTCTGGACAAATACAACCTAAGCCCACAAAAATCGCAACAAAATTGCCCCCATCGTTTTTGACCTGGAAGTGGTGTAACTAACACGACTTTCTTACATTTATATAAATGATCAGCTAGACTGGTGTTTTTAATTTTTTTTTTTTTTTGATGAAAATAACATTATTAAAACGTTATTTTGTTTCTTCAATAAATCAGCAATGTTTTTTGAACTCATATTTTTATGCTGACATTACTAATTTCACGTTTCTGGTATGAAGTTGATAACAAGCGCGATCCTATTCTTAGTAGGAACGCATAGAACTTTGTAAGATACCTAACTTGTAACATTCTTGCAACGAAAATATATAGTCAAGTTAGAAACAGGAATAACAAAAAGATTACCAAAATGTATGTTAGAGAAAATCTGATTTGTGTTTAAGTGTTACCAGATTGGAGATAAAAGCCGCCCCGGGGTAATTTCTTGGGAAATGTGAGAATGTTGCCTTATGTAAATAATGTTTTATTTACTAAAGAAGCTAAGTGCTAGAGAGATTATCTTTTTTACTTACTTTTAACGTATTTGTACAGGAGGCTTTATATAAAGAACAATTGCGTGCAGTTGTTTTAATTCTTTTAGTGACTACACGTGACTCTGTTAGAAATTTATGTATTTTTAATATATTAAAGTATTCTGCTTAGATTACACATTCTGCTTAGATTCTGGTTTGGTTCCGGTTATGGTTTGGTTTGAAGTTTTTTCAAAATTCCTCAAAGTTAAGTCGAATCGGTTCAGATTTTCAGGAAATCTAAGTTAAGCGGAACCCAATCAAACGCCATCAACCATATTTCGATTGGCCAAGTTGTTCAATAGTTATTTAAACACACACACACATACATACATACAGACATACTGACGTCATCATGAAAAGAGTCGGAAAAGATTCCTAGGACCTCAAAACATGGAGACCTGGTGAAATCTCGATTATTGAAAATCGGGGCAAAATCAATAGGTTCCTTATGTACATACGGAGCGGGAAGTTAAAAACGAAACTGTTAGCAGTAATTTGCACAAACATACATATATTAAAATGAATATCGTCCACCAATTCCTAGATTGTAATAGGTATCAGAATAAAGATAAAGTGTTATTTTTTACTTATTATTAAAATATCTCGTACATCTTTTGAAATGTTTAGAACGGTTTATTATTTTAACTTTTTTATACTTTTTTTATACTAGAGGATGGTGCACGAGATGATAAGTGATCACCGCCGCCCATGGACATCCGCAATACCAGGGGTATTGCAGCTGCGTTGCCGGCCTTTTAAGAATGAATAAGCTCGTTTCTTGAAGGTCCCTAAGTCGTATCCATTCGAAAACATCTCCGAGGGTAATTGATTCCACAAAGGAGTAGTGCGAAGCAAAAAGTGTCGACAAAAGCGCACGGTTGTGGATTTCCAGACATCGAGGTGGTGAGGATGGAACTTTAAATTTTGACGCGATGTCCGATGGTGGAATTTAGCGGCAGGCATTAGTCCGAACAACCCGTCGGAACACTCCCCATGATAAATACGGTAAAAGATGCAGAGCGAGCCTACATCTCTGCGTAACGCCAAAGAGTCAAGCCGATTAGAAATAGCCTGGTCGTCGACGATTCGAACCGCTCTACGTTGAATGCGATCAAGAGGAAGAAGCTGGTACCTAGGAGCTCCGGCCCAGAGATGAGAACAGTACTCGATGTGAGGTCGAATTTGGGCCTTGTAAAGTTGGAGGCGATGGGCTGGCATGAAGTACTGCTTTGCTCTACTGAGTACACCAAGCTTTTTGAAGGCTACTTTAGCCTTCCCTTCCAAATGACCGCGGAACTGAACGTTGTTCGATATGTCGACTCCCAGAATTCCAATACTAGCTGAGGCTGTCAGGAGAGTGTTTTCGAACCGAGGTGATACGACAAAGGGTGTTTTTTTTTTGCGGTGAACGCACAAAGCTGCGTCTTTTTCGGGTTAAATGTAATAAGGTTTTGACGACCCCATTCTGAGACATAAGTTAGTTGATTCTCGAATTCAGACACGAGCTTGTTCCGGCCCTCTTCGACGTGTTCCCGAGAAATACCGCTACGTTCGGAGTATGTAGCATCACCAGTACTGGACGACAGTAGCATAGCAATGTATGTTACTAATTCGCAACATATCATTGATATGTAGAAGAAACAGTGTCGGTGATAGCACGCAGCCTTAGGGAACACCAGCATTGACATGTTTAAGATCGGAGCATGCACCGTCGGCTACGACCTTAATGCTCCGATCAGCCAAAAAACTGGTGATCCACTTGCATAGTTTCTCGAGAAGCCCATAGGAAGGCAGCTTTAAGAGAAGCGCTTTATGCCATACCCGATCGAAGGCCTTCGCTGTGTCTAAAACGCGACGACAGCCTGCAAAGGAAGGCCGTGATGGGCGCGTGACCGGCACTTTGCTCCGGATCAGGCAGTGGTCAGACGCGCCAAGTGGAGCGTCCACCGATACCTGATAACGATCCGGGTCAGAGGTCAGCAAGAGATCTAAAACTATTTTAAATTAATACTAGCTGAACCGCAAACGTTGTTCTGCCTTTTTAACTAGGTATTCTTATTTTTTTTGGAACGAAGTTCCTTACGGCAGGCTTGGAGGGGATAGGGATTTTGCTGCGCAACCGAACTGAAAAAAATGTGATAGTAAAACCGTAAGAAAAATGCGTGGAATAAAAGCGTTAAATGAGACATGCGCAGGCGCGACAGTCGCGTACACAAGCGAGTAGTGCCGTTTAGCCGAAGGAAGTTCGTTCCTACCTGGTGTCCCGCGACACCACATCATTTATTTATATAACATATTATATAATATAACATATATTATATTATATAATATGTTATTGGAACGAAGTTTTGGAACAAAGTTCCTTACGGCAGGCTTGGAGGGGATAGGGATTTTGCTGCGTGACCGAACTGAAAAAAATGTAATAGTAAAACCGTAAGAAAAATGCGTGGAATAAAAGCGTTAAAAGAGACGTGCGCAGGCGCGACAGTCGAGTACACAAGCGAGTAGTGCCGTTTAGCCGAAGGAATTTCGTTCCTACCTGGTGTCCCGCGACACCACATCATTTTTTTCTATATTTTCTCACCTTTTAAACCTTCCCTGGACTTCAACAATTAATTCAAAACCAAAATTAACCAAATTGGTTCAGCCATTTTCGAGTTTTAGCGAGACTAACGAACAGCAATTGATTTTTATACGTATAGATTACCTTCGCTCTAAAATAAAATCACATATTTGCTTAAGGTAATAATTAAGTCGATAATCGACTATATTAAAACATTATGAAAGGGTGTGACAGATATGCTTTCGGGCACAGAACACTTATACCTTCTCTCTACGAGAGAAGAACGCGAACACCATACTTAAAAAAAGAAAACAACTAGGTACTTACACACCTTAGATAAAGGAAATATCTTCTCTTGTTAAAGTTACATACGAATACTACTGGCGCCACATTGAATGCCCATATAAAACTTTCGGCGGCAAATTTAAACGTACTTCCATACTCTGTGCCGATTAAATTAAAAGTAATCGGAAATCAGAAATACTTTATTCAATAAAACTTTTTACAAGTTATTTTGACACGTCAACATATGTTTTTTAAACTACTACCGGATCGGAAACGCGGTCATACACTGAGAAGATCCGGCGGAAGAAACTCAGCGGACTTGTCTTTTTTTTTCATATGATTGATTTTTTACATTATCACAATATTACAAAAAATATATATGAGTATGAGGAGCAATTAATCTCAGGCTTTTTTGTCTTCTAAATAATCTGAGATTTTATAATCCTTTAATACACAGTTTGTTTTAACACATTTTTTAAATTTATTGACTGGTAAATCTCTTATAGTTTCAGGAAGTTTATTCTAAAAGCGTATATATTGCCCCATAAAAGAGTTACTTATTCTGTGGAGACGAGATGCATGCACAACAAGATTGTTTTTGTTCCTTGTATTAAGTGAGTGTACGTCACCATTTTTTTTTTAAAAGTAAATATTTTTACGAACGTACATCAAGTTCTCAAATATATATTGGTATATAACAGTTAGAATATTGATTTCTTTGAGTTTTTCTCTCAAGGAAACCCTCGGGCTAAGATTGTAAATTGCCCTAATAGCTCTTTTCTGCAATACAACTATAGTATTTATTCCAGCAGAATTTCCCCAGAGGAGAATTCCTATGACATAATGCTGTGGAAGTAACTAAAGTATACAATTCTTGCTGTGTCGACATCAGTTAACTGTCTCATTGTTTAACTGCATAAGCTGCTGAACTAAGTCTATTTGCTAAATTATTAATGTGCGGTCCCCATTGTAATTTCTTATCTAAAGAAATACCTAAAAACACAGTGGAATCCACTAGATCCAGGTTGTTTCCATCCAGTTTCCATCTATTCAATACATACATATCTTCACGCTAGATCCCTTACGGGGTAGGTCACGATCCTTGCAGGCTTGTCTCGCTTCCTCCACATTCGCACGGACGAAGTCGCGGGCAATAGCTAGTTAATTATATTTTCTTATTCATTAAAGTAATTATTAAAACAAATCGATTTACATTGTATTCTACAAACTGGGGTTTTATTACCCCACATGGCATGCTTACACAAACATAAATCGAATTTTCCAATACATACTTGCAAAAAAATACAAACAATCAGTTATCTTTACTAATATTATAAAATTGTAGAGTTTGTTTGTTTGGTTGTACGCGGTAATCGCGAAAACGGCTGAACCGATTTGAATAATTCCTTTTGAGTTAGATAGCTTGTTTATCGAGGAAGGTTATAGGTTATATAACATCTTGCTACTACCAATAGGAGCGGAGTAAACAAAGTCCGCGCGGACGAAGTCGCGGGCAACAGCTAGTTGATTATATTTTCGTATTCATTATTGATTACATGAGCTTAAGCGGTGGAGAATCCCCCTCTGGACATCCATGTTCAGGGGATTGTAATCAGCCTAATCAATCAATAACAAATAATCAAGCCCTGCGTACTCTGGGGGGGGGCACAATTGCGCTCTCAAACTTCGCTGCTCGGAGCAAATCGAACAGACATCGAAAGGCACCCTCTACCACACTCCACGTGAATTATACTAATATTAGGGGTCTTCACTCAAACCTAAATGCCGTCCACTACCACCTTGAGACGGCTAAGCCGGCTCTGTTCTTTTTAACTGAGACGCAGATATCTTCTCCGGCTGATACCTCATATCTCTCCTACCCGGGGTACAAACTCGAGCATTCATTTGTACCCCGGGCGGGAGTTTGTGCTTATGTCAGAGAGGATATCTGCTCTCGACGTCTCAGCAGCATTGAAGGCTATAGGGACCTATCCATCCTCTGGCTGCTTGTAGACTGCGATGACCATCCCCGCGTCTATGCGTGTCTCTACAGGTCCCATAGCGGAAATGTTGAAGTCGACAGGCTCGTTGAGCACCTTCAAACGGCTGTGTAGATTCCGTGTTGCAACAAACCCCCTCCGCTGAGATCGTAATCTTAGGCGATTTTAATGCCCACTACGCCGAATGGCTGTGTTCACGCACTACTGATCATGCGGGGAGGTCTGTTCACGATTTTGCCTTGGCATATGGTCTAACACAATTGGTAACCACGCCTACGCGAATTCCCGATGTGGACGATCATACGCCTTCACTGCTGGATCTTCTGCTGACCTCCCATCCGGACAATTATCAGGTATCTGTGGACGTCCTTCTTGGTACGTCAGGCCACTGCCTGATCCGGAGTAAAGTGCCGGTTACGCGCCTATCACGGCCTCCTTTTGCAGGCTGTAGTCGCGTTTGGTACTATAGGTCAGCAGATTGGGACGGGATGCGGTCTTTTTTTGCGTCCTGCCCATGGGGGCGAATGTGCTTCTCGCTTGATGATCCGAGTGTCATCGCTGACTCTATCGCTGATGTGGTGCTGCAGGGCATGGAACTTTTCATTCCATTTTCTGCGGTACCAGTTGGTGGTAAGTCTCAGCCTTGGTTTGGTCGCTCCTGCAAAACGGCTTCACGCCGAAAGCAGGAATGCTACCGGGCTTGGGCTGCAGCGTCGACATCTCGTGATGAAAAAACCAGCGCGTTACGTACGGAGTACAATTCCGCTTCAAGGTTCTTCAAAAGAGCTATCGCCAAGGCAAAATCTGAACACATTGGCAGAATTGGTGAGAAATTATTTCGCCTTCCTTCGGGAACTCGTGCGTTCTGGTCTTTTGCCAAGGCTGTCTTAGGGAATTTCTCACAGCCCTCTCTTCCACCCTTACACGGAGATGGTGACTCTCTGGCCCATACCGCAAGGGAGAAGGCCGATCTTTTGGGCTCGTTCTTTGCGGCCAACTCGACTCTGGACGAGCAAGGAAATGCACCGCCTACCATCCCGCAGTGCTATAGTTCTATGACGGAATTAAAATTCTTGCAGTCTTCCGTACGTAAAGCACTTTTTTCCTTGGACGTCCATAAGTCGAGTGGACCGGATGGCATCCCTCCGATTGTACTTAAATCATGTGCTCCAGAGCTGGCGCCAGTACTAACACGCCTATTCCGGCTCTCCCACTCACTCGGCGTAGTACCGATTTCATGGAAGACAGCTTTAGTGCATCCCATCCCTAAAAAAGGAGATCGCTCTTATCCGTCTAACTATCGGCCGATAGCCATAACCTCCTTGTTCTCCAAAATTATGGAGACAATCATCAACTCGCAGCTCCTCAAGTATTTAGAAGAGCACCAGCTGATTAGCGACCGCCAGTACGGTTTCCGTCGCGGCCGCTCAGCTGGTGATCTTCTTGTATACGTAACACATCAGTGGGCGGAAGCAGTTGAGTCCAAGGGGGAGGCATTGGCAGTTAGTTTGGACATAGCGAAGGCCTTTGATAGGGTATGGCACAAAGCGCTTCTGGCGAAGCTGCCTTCCTATGGGCTTCCCGAGAAATTATGCAAGTGGATCACCAGTTTTTTGGCTGATCGGAGCATCAAGGTCGTAGTTGACGGTGCGTGCTCTGACCTTAAATCTATCAATGCTGGTGTTCCACAAGGCTGCGTGCTATCACCGACACTGTTCCTTCTGCATATCAATGACATAATGTGAATTCGCAACATACATTGCTATGCAGATGACAGTACTGGTGATGCTACATACTCCGCCCGAAGCGGTATTTCTCGGGAACACGTTGAAGAGAGCCGAAACAAGCTTGTGTCCGAAGTTGAGAATCGACTAACCGATGTCTCGGAATGGGGTCATCAAAACCTGGTCACTTTTAATCCCAAAAAGACATAGCTTTGCGTGTTTTCCGCTAAAAAGACACCCTTTGTCGTGTCACCTCGATTTGGGGATACTCTCCTGACAGCCTCAGCTAGTATCGGGATTCTGGGAGTCGACATATCGAATTACGTTCAGTTTCGGTCATTTGGAAGGTAAGGTTAAACTAGCCTCCAAAAAGCTCGATGTGCTCAGCAGAGCGAGACAGTACTTCTTGCCGGCCCATCGCCTTCAACTTTATAAGGCTCAAATTCGGCCCCACATGGAGTACTGTTCTCATCTCTGGGCCGGAGCTCCTCAGTACCAGCTCCTTCCCCTTGATCGCATTCAGCGTAGAGCGGTTCGAATCTATTACCTGGCTATTTCGAAACGGCTCGACTCTTTGGCATTGCGCAGAGATGTTGGCTCACTCTGTGTCTTCTATCGTATCTTTCATGGAGAGTGTTCCGACGAATTATTTGGTTTAATTCCTGCCGCCGAATTCCATCATCGGACATCGCGTCAAAATTTGAGATTCCATCCTCACCATCTCGATGTGTCAACGTAACTGTAAGACCTCTGGTATTGTGGATGTCCATGGGCGGCGGTGATCACTTACCATCAGGTACACCTCCTGCTCGTTTGCCCTCTCTTCTATAAAAAAAAAAGAATTAAGAACATCTTTAAGAATAATTTTAATATAGTAACATAAATAAACATCAAGACTCTCAAACATCCATGAGCCTACTAATTAAATGAACCCCTATAATTAAATATAAATTTTGTTAACTCCAGTAAGTCAAGGGTACAGAATTTATTGAATTAAACAGCAATTGATAAAATAAATATTGATATTAAATACAAAACCCAGAATTAATTACACTATATTGTATATTATCACACTTCACTTCTCAATTTCAGAAGCATAAATGTCACGAAAACAGGCTGTTCCGACCCTAATTGGGCGTACAGAAACATCACACATTGATACCGTTTGTGTTTGTGTGAGTTAGGCTAAAATAATCAAAGTTCTAAAATAAAACGAGAAAAATATATAAAAGTTGCCAGTTATGAAAAAACTGAGCTACATTTGCTTAAAAAAGGTATCATCAAGCCCGGTTCCCTTACGGGATAGGCAGAGTAAACTGAACATCTATAGATTTTCCAGTTCACCACGATTCACCAGTTTGTGCGACTGTAATTCTAAACATTACTGTTATAGTTACTACGCCAAAAGCTCGATCAAGTAAAGGGAAAATGATGTCCCAATTAATTTATTCGTAAATTCCCCCACAGTCTGAATCTATAAATAAGTCACTAAACTATAAACGAGTCCGATATCTCACCTAAACCACTGTCTTACACATACAAGGAGTTCAATTTCTCATTAAAACATAATTAAAGCTAATAAGGTGCCCGATTTCTCTATAAAAACACAAACCTACTAAGGAGGCCAAATTCTCAATAAAATTAGCACTGTTGCGAGAATAATCCCATAAGCAATAATAAACCCAAGATGCACAATCAGTGTCTCAAAAACGTCCTCTAAAAATGAGCGCACAGTTTTAAATTTGCGCTCATTTCAAATAGAATTGCGTCGATCGCGACACTGTCAATTTTATTATTTTTTGTACATTGCTTTTTAAAAACAACCATAAAACCCGCGCTTAAGGTTGGATATTCAAAAACAGTAGTTGTAGATATGGCAAAATTTTATTGCCATACATACAACTACTTGTGTGAAATTAGAGACAGTTTTGAGTGTCAATTTTGTTAGAGACTGCGCATCTTGGGTTTTTTATATCAATGCCCATAAACAAACAGAAACGATTTCAAAAACAATTCACTTAAAACATGAAAATCCAAAATGGTAAAATTTTAATTTTAAAAATAACAACGATATTTCTAAACGGACACTTTTTTTGTTTTTGGTTGATAAGTCTGCGAAATGTCATAATGCCTTGTAAAATAAGCTACTATTTTAGTCGCAAAAAATAGTTTAAGCTACTTATTTAAATCGCAAAAAATAGTTTTCCTCATTTGGATATGGAAATCATGCAATCCCACGCATGAAAAAGTAAATGATTTAATCGTAACTAAAATACGATTATTTTTAATTCAAGCAATTGTGCCTCGTGGTCCAGGGGCTATTCGGCTCAGACCATGAGGTCCTGGGTTCAATATCCGAGTGTGGCAAAGTGTTATAGAGATTTTATCAAGGTTTTCTCAAAAATCTAACTCACAGTAGCAGCTCGGAATCTGTAGCCACTCCCGTACCTCGGATGAGTTTAACGTAAACTGTCGGACCCGGTTATCGATAGAAATAGTCGATAAACGTTAACATGTCAATAAATGCGGCGGCGAGTATCACCAACCGACAAACCGGTGAATCGTGGTGAACTGGAAAGTCTATAGACGTTCGGCTTACTCTGCCTACCGCGCAAGGGAACCAGGCGGGATGATTTTTTTAAGCAAATGTGGCTCAGTTTTTTCATAACTGGCAACTTTTATATGGGTTTTGTATTTAATAACAATATGTATTTTATCAATTGCTGTTTAATTTAATAAATGTACCTTTACCTAACTGGAGTTAACAAAACTTATATTTAATTATAGAGGTTCATTTAATTAGTAGTTTAAAGACCGGCTAGATTAATACAATTAGAAATAAACGCAATTCAAATAGGCTGGTTTATAACCTTGCGTCAAGGATAGTAGCATTGTACCACAAACTGTACTACGTAGCGAAAATTTACAACTCTCGGAGACAGTGTCTTTCAAATCTCTTTGAAACCGAAACCTATAAATAAACCTTGGTATGTCGGAGTGCTTAGGTATACAGGATGGGGACATTAAGCAGTTGGGGACTGAGCGTTTCTTTGGCCGTCTGACAAAAGTTCTAAAAAGTCTTTTGTCCGGTGGTAATAAGGTGCGTGCATTCAACAGCTGGGTGATGCCCCTGTGAGATTTTTTAGCCGGTTTTTGGAACTTTATACGATCGATTAAAGTACATTCTATCATGTAATGAGTTAGTACATTCCTTAGGTAATCAGAAATACTTTATTCAATAAAACTTTTTACAAGTTATTTTGACACGTCAACATATTTTTTTAAAAACTACTACCGGATCAGAACGCGACCACATTGGAAACGCGGCCAATATCTTCAGGAACATTGTTTATTTTTTGTAAAACCGTTATTTAACAATAAATACATAAAAATCTGATTAATCAAACCAGTTTTTTTTCATTTGTCTCCGGTGCCTGACCTTATAACATTTTTTATAAGGTTAACTTTCCTATAAATAAAATTCAAGTTTCATACTTTTGAACTATATTTATATAATGTAAGAACACATGTTAACGAACCCTGTTTTCTGCAATAAATAATTGATTGTCTGATTGATTGATTTAATACCACGACGGTACCGGTTGACGGGTTTTGCGCAACTTGGATTGAGATAATTTAATAACAGAAACCATTCCCGAAGTCGAATCTTATTCAGAAATCAGAAATACTTTATTCAATAAAACTTTTTACAAGTTATTTTGACACATGCGTGTTTAGCGGCCCCGGACTCTATTTTAAAAATAATAAATCGTTGTATTGCTGAAGGAGTTTTTCCCAAAATATGGCGCCAAGGATATCTTAAAATTATTCCAAAGTCCGGTGACAAGCCTACGGATGACCCTAAATCTTATCGTCCCATTACACTTCTGCCGTCCCTTGGTAAACTGTTAGAAAGATTGATAGTTCCTCGACTTCTACCACGAGGGCCCACGTTCAATAAACAACAGTTTGGATTTACCGCCGGAAAATCCACTATCGATGCAGTGCTCTCTATGAGAAAAATGGTAGAATTGTCACGAAATAATTATGTTGTAGGTATTTTTTTGGATATTTCTGGTGCTTTTGACAACGCTTGGTGGCCGATGTTATTGTTGAAATTAAAAACAAGGGGGTGTTATTCAAATATATATAAGCTAATTAAATCGTATCTAGAAAACGGTCATACGAAATTGCAGCTAGGGCATTACGCAGTGTCTAAACGCCTTACTCTAGGCTGCCCTCAGGGATCAGTACTTTCACCATATCTATGGAACTTAGGATTTGACGAATTATTCTCATTAGCCTTGCCGGAAGGATGCTCGCTTATAGGTTATGCAGACGACGTTGCTTTAATGATACAAGCTAACACACGAGCACAGATAGAGTCGCTGACTCACACTAGTCTTAATTTGATCATCAACTGGGGTTTGAGAAATCGTTTAAGCTTTGCGCCCCATAAAACGTTTTACTTAATATTAAAAGGTTCGCTCCTATCATATCCCAGTATAAAAATAAATAATAGCACAATAAAGAGAAAAGAATCGGTAACATATTTAGGTTTAGTCATAGAAAAAAAATTATACTTTTATAAATCATATTAAGTATATCGGTGAAAAGGCTAAACGGAATTTCTTATCCTTTGCGGGCATACCTACCTCAACATGGGGTTTAACGTTTAACACTTTAAAGATAATTTATAACGCCACGTATTTAGGTTGTATCTGTTATGCTTGTTCAGCGTGGGCTGATAAAGTTACGAGTGATGCGATCCGGCGCAAACTACTTCAAAATCAGCGTCTAGCACTAATATTTCTATGCAAAGCATATCGCACTGTAAGCTCCGAAGCTTTACCCGTTTTATCAGGCGTTAGATTTAGAAATTCAGCGTCGGGCTTCAATGTATTACAATTCTAGGAATTTTACTAACCCACAATTTATCAACTCGCAAGCCCAAACAAAAATACGTCGCCTTTTTAATCCCGTAATTGACGTTACTAATGAATTAATTGATGAATGGCAGTCGCGTTGGTCTTGTTCAACTAAAGGACGGCATTTATATAACTTTTTCCCGTGCATCCGGGATCGCTTAAGTAAAACTTGGATAGAAATAGATCATTGTGTTGCACAGTTTCTCACTAGCCACGGTAATTTTAAAGCTAAATTATTCTCGTTTAAATTAGTTCCTTCTCCCTTTTGCGAGTGTTCTACATTAAACTGTAAATATGAACAAACTGCACATCACATTCTTTGGGAGTGTAATCTTTGGCAAAACGAACGTCGTCAAATGCTTGATAGTATCCAATGTATATCCGGTGTAATTTATTACTCCGATCTTGTGGGTACACGTGGGAACTTCCGTGCCTTCAAACGATTTTGTCACACTTACTACTGGAAGCAAAATTAAGTAGGCCATTCTAGTAGGTCCCTAATTTCCAAACTTCCGTGGTGCAATAGCAATCAGGCTTAACCTGATTGTAAAAGTCTCATTTCGTAGCATTTTTATGCTTTTAACATTTTGCTGTCTCCTGCTAAAAAGGGAGGGAAACAGGATGTATTTTCCTACTCCTCCTATATACTTCTGATTAATTTCGTTGCGGGATCCAAGACAGCTTAGCTTTTCCCCAGGGCACCCTGAGCTCGCAACTCAGAGGTTATCAGGACGGTTGCCGCTGTTGATTCTGGTTTACAGAAGTTACAGTGGTGGGAACGAGAGGTGGGCCCATTGCCCTTTAAAAAAAAAAGTTATTTTGACACGTCAACATATTTTTGTAAAAACTACTACCGGATCGGAAACGCGACCACACACTAAGAAGATCCGGCGAAAGAAACTCAGCGGGCTTGTCTTTTTTTCATATCATTGATTTTTTTACAATATCACAATATTACAAAAAATACATATGAGATTGGTATGAGGAGCAATTAATCCCAGGCTCTTTTGTCTTCTAAATAATCTGAGATTTTATAATATCCTTTTTCACACAGTTTGTTTTAACACATTTTTTAAATTTATTGACTGGTAGATCTCTTATAGTTTCGGAAAGCTTATTGTAAAAGCGTATACATTGCCCCATAAAAGAGTTACTTATTCTGTGGAGACGAGATGAGGAGATATTCACTCAGCAATTAGTCTAAATATTTTAAAAGGCTACGAGGCATTAGCATTATATTAAGTACTAGCTGCAGCGTGCAGCCAGCTGCATTATAAAAGTTTTTGGTGAATCCCGCGGGATCACCTAATTTTTCCTGGGTAAAAAGCAGCATATGTGCTATTCTAGGTCCCCATCTACCTGTGTATCAATCAAATCCGTTCAGTAGTTTATGCGTGATTGAGTAACAAACATCCATCCAAACATCCAAACTTTCTCATTTATGATATTAATATAGATATAATATAAAACATGTTTTTTCTATCAACTTCCCAAAATAAACAGGTTATCAATTCGGTTGTATGTTTTTTTATGTTTGTTATGAGTCACTACCATCGTGGCTACTAGGTGGTAGAGTTCTGCATTGTCTCTCCCGGGTCTGGTACCACCGCCTTACCTATTCCTGCCGCAATGCGTCAGTGCTTGTCACTGTCGTGTTCCGGTTTGGAGGGTAAGATAGCCGGTAAACTTATGCATGTGGCATAAGACCTCACCACAAGATAGCAACGCACCATTAACACCTTTGGTGTCTATAGGCGATGGTTGACTCTATCAGGAGACCCATCTGCTTGTTTGCTATCTTATGATAAAAAAAAAACCTCAGAACTCGGTCATTTGTGAACAGATTTTGAAAATTCTTTTTTTGTTTAAGAGGATATACTCTCCGTGTGGTAGGTACTATTTTAATTTGGTGAGCATCTGATGCAGGGTTCCGGAGATGCAGGAAATGGGAAGTCGGTTGCTGCAGTTTTGCTGATTTAAAAAAATATTTGATTGACAGCATTGGTATATTAACAAGGACGCTCTAACATCGCAATCGCTTAACCTAGGCTCAGTCTGCCGAGCGCAAAGTGATGTGACGAACGTAGCAAACTACGTTTCTCTCACTTACTTTTATATTATACTATCTCACTCTCACAAACATGGCGAGCCAAACAATAATTTAATCTTATTTTCAAACAAATTGTTTTAGCCGTACTTACGAATGGAAAGTAATCCCGTGTATCGTATTTTTTCCCTTGAGTGATTATAAAACTGGTTGAACACACAAGAAATAAAAACCACCCATAAACATGCCTATGGGTGTTTAATGGTAAAAACAGTCGGAAAGTATAAGCGTATGATATGATGTCCCTCGCGTGATTGATTGTCACTGTGTCCACGGACCTAGTTTTGTAGGGACCGGGCGCTGTAACTAGGTATCGTAACCTCCCCTTTACATCAATGATTTACTGAGTACTTAATATGTAACTACAACGCGATTACATTAACTTGACGCATCTCTGGAATGTAAGGCGGGGCTTTCCTTAGCTCATTAGGTTAATAATATGTGTCAGTATGGTCATGGTCAGCATTTTTGTTACCGATACGCACGTAGATAATTTGGTTAGTTTTATGTTGTTGTTATATTGTTTTTCGACATTATTGTTACGTTTTGCGCCAAATGACGTCATCAACTGCATGCGTCAAGTTAACCTGACCGTGATGTACTGTTTAATGACCGTGTGAGTTCGGAATTCGGATCTCTAAAAGAACAGTTCATCTGCTATTTTATCAGGCAGTTCGTAAAAACATTTTGCTAAGCGTGCATATATACCTTTGACGAAAAGAAAAAACTAAAAAAAATTCGACACGTGTTATGTTGGGAGCGTAAAAAACGCCTTTTCAAAAAAGATACAAAATGTTAAGTCGACAGGCTTCAGTGGTAGACGGTAGTCGGTTGTGAATTAAATTTTATTTCATACAGAATTTTACAAGAGAACACCTTATCTCTAATGAATATATAATAAAAGTACTTAAACTAATTGATTCTTCGTATTTGGGCGTGGGACCTAATGTTATGTCAAGATAACTCACGCCAAAAAGCAGCATATGTGCTATTCTAGGTCCCCATCTACCTGTGTATCAATCAAATCCGTTTAGTAGTTTATGCGTGATTGAGTAACAAACATCCATCCAAACATCCAAACTTTCTCATTTATGATATTAATATAGATATAATATAAAACATGTTTTTTCTATCAACTTCCCAAAATAAACAGGTTATCAATTCGGTTGTATGTTTTTTTATGTTTGTTATGAGTCACTTATATAGAATATATAATAAAAGTACTTAAACTAATTGATTCTTCGTATTTGGGCGTGGGACCTAATGTTATGTCAACATAACTCACGCCACGAAAAATTTTTCTTTGTTGTTTTTTTTTTGAGAAATAGCGCCGGGAGCTTATAATGCTTCACCATTTTATCTGCTTTGAAAGCTTTGGACTCTCATCAAAATTGTGGTTGGCACATTTCACGAATTTTGTAACATTTTTTCGTTAAAAATGTAATTCTTGCTACAATAGCGTCAGTGGATTTACTATCGTAGACAGTGTGGTAGCCAATAAAGTTATTTATGATTTTTATCATAAGATGGCAAAAAACTTATGGTTTTTCAGATGGAAAGATACCATTCATTAACACCTTATCGAATGATACAAAAAGTCCGGCTACCTTTCCCCCTAAGCCGAAAGACGACAGTAATATCCGCTTATGCTATAGCAATATGAATTACTAACCTTTTTTATATATCATAACATAGCAAACAAGCAGATGGGTCTCCTAATGGAAAGAGTCAACAATCGCCTATCACCTAATCGCCTGTGGCGAAGTCTAATGCCACATCATAAGTTCACAGGCTACCTTACCCTCCAAACCGGAACACGACAGTGACTAGCACTGACGCTATTGCGATAGCGGTGGGACCAGACCCGGACGGATCAATACAGAACTCTACCACCTAGTAGCCACGGTGGCAGTGACTTGCATAACCAATCGGTCGCCTTTTACGACCTATCTGGCAGAACGACAGTTAGCCTATTCTTCAAAGGAGCCCGGGACCAACACACCAACAATTACTGAAAATCTTACAAAACTCTTTAAATGTGCCAATCACCACAAGTGAAAGTCTTAAGCTTTTAAAGCAGTTGAAACTGTGAAGCACTGTGAGCTCCCGGCTCTAGTTGTCTAAAATTTTGTTTCGGTGTATCTGAAGCTTGCAAGCAAATTCTATAATTAGTCCGTATACAAATGGCGTCGTAAGTTCAAAGATAAATAAATACGTTTTAGAAAATGCCTTGTGCCGAACGTAAAATGTCGTCATATAATATTGTTGTGAACTTCAAGTTCGTATTGTGTAATAAAATACCACATATATTAAAACCGTGTATTCACAACACAAATGTACAATACACTACAACGCAATACGTAAATAGTGTATTACAGTTATAACACTCACTATATTTACACTAAAATTAACTGACTACACTGAATCACTAAACTAAAACACTTCCCGTATCACTTTTCGCTATACTATATCGCATTACACTGAACGTCCGAACTATCGCTTCCGAATCGCTATATAAAACTGAACTCTATTCGCCAACACAACCCTATTTATAGCCAAGGTAAAGTTCGACCATGTTCCCGAATGTTCCGATAATATCGCATAAACAATAATTCTAAATGTAAAGAAGTACTAGCACACACTATTTTCACCCTTATGCAGGATGGCGGAACATTTACTATAGCATAGCTGCTTGGGTAATGGCGGCTATTGTTTATCAACAGAGCAGCTATCTCTTTCTTTTTTTTAGATTTTTCCAGTTTCTCACTCTTCACTTTTCTAGAATATTTGCAACAATATGCATGATATATATCGCGGCCGTTATCAAATTGCTGCGGCATATTATTTAAATTACTTGTTATATAAATGGGTTGCTTATTTAGAACTAGAACCTTGTCCGGCTTCATACTTAAAAGAGAAAGTTTGTCAGGTTGCCTTTATGTCCCACAGGCGGAAAAGGAAGCCCCCTGTAGTGGGGCTACTTCGAGCGTTGGCGACATCGGAGTTAATATTTGACGTTTACGCAATTTATATCATCAACAATTTGCCTTCGGTAATTTGTTTTGGTCGTTTACGTTTATTAAACGACGATACTGTTATGGCAATGGCAACGATACTTTTATGGCAATGAAATATACAAATCGCCTGCGACATATTATGTATAACACTTGTGCTTAAGTATTTTAATTTCAATTAGACCAGAGTGCTAAGTGTGAGTTTTTCTTTTCGCATTCGATCGTGAGCTAGTGGTAAACTGGTTTCTCACGTTTACCACTAGGTGGCGCTGTACAAATCACATACAAATTCCTAGTAAACTCCAAACGCGCTCACGATCGAATGCGAAAAGAAAAACTCACACTTAGCACTCAGATCCAGAGTTGATTACGCGTATATAAAGTTTATATTACCCCGTGGGACCGGACGGCCAAACTACTAAAGATGATAATAATCATATTTGGGTCCCAAATAATATCAACTCTCATAATCGTACAGATCACAGTTTTACTTTGGCCGTGGACTACCTGGCTGATCGGATGGATGAGTTGGCTTCGTGAGGGGAACACGAGTAGATGATTCCAGTACCAAGTCAGATACCAAAGGTAAGTATCTATCACAGATTAAATGTTAGGCGTTGGACACCCCAATCTTGATAGGCGTATTCAACGCCTATCAAGACAATTTCTTAGTTTGTTAGTGTAGCTTGCAGTTACACACAGAAATATAGAGTTATACATACTTACCGATGAAATAAAATCACTTTAAGTGTGATTTTTAAACCTTGTCATCTCATTCGGTACAATAAAACAGGACGACATGGTTTATTTCTATTTTTACACGATTTTATATATCTACAAATGTATGAAATTTTTAACAGTGAGAGGAGCGTTTGCTCATATACGTTTTGACACCTTTTCCTTCCCAGTGTTCCTCCCAGTTAATATTCATGTGGTCTGTGGTATCTATATTGATTAAAGGGAGAGATATAAAATACGAGATCATATAAATAAACAAATAAATAAAATAAATAAATATTCACGGGACAAATTACACTTACTGATCTAACCCCAAAGTAAGCGAATTATTTGCTTGTGTTATGGGTGTTAGTCAACGATACTAATACATAGAAATACATACATAAATACTATAATAAATTTAATAAACACCCAAACCCGGAAATACAAACATTTATGCTCATCACATAAATGCTTGTCCCCGTCGGGGATCGAACCTGAGCCCCGTCGATTGCGTAGTCAGGGTCGCTAACCACTCGACCAACGAGGCGGTCAAAACACATACAATATACGAACGAACACACATACCCCATGTTTGTTCCGAGCCTTTTTAAAGAATCCGATTAGTCAGGCAGTTCGTAAAATACGAACAATTGGCTATAGGTACATGTCACTACCATTGTGACTATTAGGTGATAGAACTCCGAACATCTCGACCGGACTTTAATACGATCACCTTACCTATTCCTGCCCCAATAACGTCGGTGCTTGTCACTGTCGTGTTCCGGTTTGAAAGGTAAGGCAGCAGGTAAACTTATGCATGTGGCGTTCCAACCCCGCCACACGGATAGCAATGCTTCATTAACATCTTTGCCATCCTATGAAACAAAAAATCATCTCTATTAAGTTATATGGCTTTATTGCCGAAACAAAATTTTATGCAGGATCTTTGATATATATGTGAGGGTTATCTCTTCACATCATCTCTTTACATCCATATGTTTGCCATCCTATGAATCAAAACAACCATATCTGTTAAGTTTAATGTCTATATTGCCTAAATATAATTATATGCAGAGTCTTACACATGAAAGCATCTAAATAGAAAAACTCGTGATTGATGAGCCATTTCCGACCAATGAAACCATAAAAGAATTTCGTCAGGGATTCCAGAAATTTCGACAAATTAGTAACCACAAAGAAAAGCGGCAGTTGTATAACATTTAACGATAGTCTAGTGCGATTTTGTTTTGTAATGACTTATTAAAGGACAACATAGTTGATGGTCATAATATGTAATTAATAAAAATGACAATATTTAGTACAGACACCCATGCATCACAATAAACATAAACATAAACATAAATTTATTTCCAAAAAAATTATTACGATTAAAGTACAGTTTTATATGACACTAGTTAATTTAGTATAATTGAAATATGGCACTTGGCGTCTGCTACTGTACTAAGCTGCTTGAGCTTGTGTTACAGTCACAGAGCCTTTCCCCGCTTCATAATATTACTTGAAGTGTACTTTTAGTAAAATAATATATATGTATATTCTGATATTAATGCGTAAATATGTAGTATGTGTCTATAGGTGTTTGAGTGTGTCTCTGTGTGTGTGTGTATGTGTGTGTGTGCATGTAATTTGTGTATGTGTGTAATGTACTATGTGTGTGGAGTGTGTAGGTATGTATGTATGATGATGTGTGTAAATGTTGGTTATATAGCGAATGGTTGGTAGAAATACATACATACATACATATAAATATACACACATACACATAAGTACATACATATACATATAAGTAGGTGCTATTTAGGTATTTGCAACAGATTTTCCGTTTCATCATAAGTTAAGTTTTGTAACCACTTCACAACTGTTTCTTTACAAAGTCTTTTATTCAATTCATATATGCTTAATATTCGGTTCAATTTATTATATATATGCGGTCCAAGGAAAGGTAAAAATTTGTGTGCAAAAAATGTATTTTTCCGCTCATATTCACATACTCTATCTTTTCTACGTTTTTGTGGTGCTAATGGTTTGAATTCAACATTGGTGTGTTGTTTTAAAACTAAGTTAAGAATAAATAATTGTCGCACTGTAAGCATGCCACAATTCCTGTATAAATCATTAGTAGGAAAGAAAAAGGGCTTAAACATGTAAACTTTTAGGATTGCTCTTTGAGCGATTTCAACTTTCTTTAACAGTGTTTTGGATGCTCCGCCCCAACTTAGTATTCAGTAAGTAATCAGTGGTTGCGCTAGCGAAAAATAGATTTGTTTTAAATGAGAAGGCTCAAGTAAATATCTTAGTGTTTTAAAAACATGTATTAGTTTTCGCAACCTCATTGTGATTAGTTCAATATGATGTGTGAAGCTAAGGTTGCAATCGAGTACTACACCCATATATTTTATATATTGAACCCTCTCAATATTATGACATGCGCAATCAGCATCAGACGGCCTCGGACATAAAACCTCATGAGAAATAATTTGGTGGGTATCGCTAATTATTGCAGGATTTCTAATGTGGAATATTAAATACTTCGTTTTATCTTTATTTAATGAAAGTTTATTATCCTGCAACCACTTCTCAACATTGTTAAAACCGAGTTGCGCTAATTTAAAAACTGTATCCCAATTTTCAACTGAGAAAATAAGGGCCGTGTCATCTGCGTACGCAATTATGCGTCCTTGTGATAGATCAAGTTTTAGTAGATCATTTATGTATACTAGGAAGAGGGTTGGACCGAGTACGCTCCCTTGTGGAACACCGAAGGTCAATGGTAAATCGTCACTAATATATGGTCCCATTTTAACACATTGATATCTATTAGATAGGTAGTCAATGAAGATATTTAGTTGATTCCCCCTAATACCCAGCTGTTCTAACTTAGTTATGAGACGAGAGATAGAGATGGTATCAAAAGCTTTTGCTAAATCGAGTGAAATGGCTAAACATTTATTACCGTTATCTAAATTATTAGCTATAAAGTTAGTTAGAGTAGTTACTGCATCATCTGTAGATTTATTACGTCTGAAGCCAAATTGGTTAGGTGATAAAAGGTTATTGCTTTCCATGTAATTCATCACTCTTCTATTTAAAAGTTTCTCTAAAATTTTTGAAATGGATGACAAAATTGATAAAGGTCTGTAATTATTAACTCTACTTCTATTACCACTTTTGTATACTGGAATAATCACCGACTTTTTAAGAGCGTTGGGAAATACGCTAAGATGAAAACAGCTGTTGAAAATATATGTCAACGGAGGAATCAGTAAATCTTTAAAATGTTTTAACAACTTATTAGGAATTTTATCTAAACCGACTGCACATTGATTTTTTAACCCTAGTATTAACATGCGAACTTCATTTTCATCTGTATCATAAAGTACAAAAGAGTTTCCTTTATCATATCTACTAGAATTTAATTTACATTGATTTAATTTATTGTTATTTTGTGCAGCTTCACACTTTTCTGCAATTGTTTTTCCAACATTCACAAAGTATTTATTTATTTCATTTACAGATATATGAGGGTTGTTTGTTATAGTAAGAAGTTCTTTAGGAAATGTTTTAATTGTATTTGTATTAGTTATTTGTTTAATTACTTGCCACATTTTTTTATTATTATTACCAGCTTTTATTACTTGTTCCTTATCGTAAGCTCTCTTTAACTTTTTTAATAATTTGTTACAATAATTACGATATCTTGTATATGTCAATTTTAGAGTAGCATTATGTGGATTCTGATTCGACTTTTTGTGTAGCATATCTCTATTTCGGATGCACTTTAAAAGACCTGGTGTTATCCAGGGCTTTAAAATTTTTGACTGATTCGAAATGTTCAAAATTGTTGTATTATTTTCTAATGCAGTTTGAATGCAATCTGATAAATAAGTCATTGACCAGTTAGGGTCACAAGAGTTATAAATGGGTGATAAATCTATATTGACCATGTCCTGCTCCAACCCCTCATAATTGATTTTATTATGACTTGTAATTAAATTATGTCGGTTACATTTAGTTTTAATACAAATAATTACAGACTTGTGATCACGATTGAAGTTCATTGCGATTTGTCGCCATGTTACGTGTCGGCCAAAGCACGCGCCTATTGCCTGCGTGGTGACCAATCCATGCTAATATTATAAATGCTGTCTGGTTTCTGTCTATTCTTAACGCCTAAACCACTGAACCGATTTGGATGAAATTTATACCTAAGATAGTTTGAGAAGGACATAGGAGTTTTTATGCAAGAAGTTCCACGGGAACGCCAATAATGCGGGTAAAAGCTCGAGACTTAAATTTTTTGTACCAAATAAAACCAAAATAATAAGAAAAAACTCAGACTACTTTTAGATTTTTTTCCATGCGAACGAAGCCCTGGGCACTGCTAGTTTCTTATATATTACTACACTAATAACGTGGAAATTTAATATGTAATTAAGCAATATTCTCTTTATAATTTATTTTTATTGGTTGGGGCTTTAGAGTCTTACTGTCTCAATAAGTCTATAATAAGACTCAATAAGTCTTATACCAGTCAGTGTGTATATATATTAGTAATAGAAGTGTATAGATGAACAAAAATGCACTGGATTATCTTAAAGTGGTAGTAAACTCGATTAACTTGCTAAAAGTGTCTGCTATTTAAGCAGACACTTTTAGCAAGTTAATCGAGTACTGAACACCCCCTCCTTCAGTCTCAGATCTAAATATTAATCCAATATATATCACATAGATCGAAGTTCATTGTTAAAAACATCGAGCTAGGAGAAGAAATTTTCCAAATGTTGACTAGAGTGACTAGCCCTGTTCTGTCAACAGCACAGTGACCATACCTTTTGAATAACACTAATTTTGTTGAGAGTTGTAGTTAAGTAATATTTCCTTTTCATATATATATATATATATATATATATATATATATATATATATATATATATATATATATATATATATATATATATATATATATATATATATATATATATATATATATATATATATATATATATATTAGGGTGTCCGTTATTTACCAAGTTGATTTTTTTTTTGCGGACGCCCCCTGGATTTTTAGTTTTTGACCTAAAAAAAAATATCCTACATAAATAAGCTCTTAATTACCGAATTAAACCTTGCCCCAATCGAGTTACATTTCCCATTTAAATAACATGGGAATTTGCAACTTTTTCTTATTAATTTTATTCCTCTGAAAAAAATACCACTACGACTATTATCGATGCATATTCTGATAGGGAATTTAATGCTCTACAAAAAAACTCTCTTATAATTTTTTTTTGAATTCAAGATTTGGTCAACAAAAATAATCAATTTCGTAAATAACGGACACCCTATTAACTATAAACACAACTTAAACCACGAATAACTCTTAAAGGAATGATTTTATCGAAAAATTATAAGAGAGCTATATATATATATATATATATATATATATATATATATATATATATATATATATATATATATATATATATATATATATATATATATATTATAAATGCGAAAGGATGTTTAGATATTTGAATGGAGGAATGGATGTTTATTAATCAATTACGCAAAAACTACTACACGGATTTGAATGGAATTTGGTACACAGGTAGATGATGATCTGGAATAGCATATATGGTAACTTTTATCTCGAAAACTTAAATGATCAAACATAGGTTTTATTCATCATTCAGAAGTCTGATGTAGGTGCAGACTGCAGTTTAGTGGAACCCAAAATATGACGTTGCTCATGCCTTGTCTAGTACCTTAATATATTGTCTTTGAATGTATGTTCATTTAACTTGCATTGTGAGGTTGCAACAATATGTGGCAGTGCCATGGCGATAGCACGCTATCTACCAAAAAGTAATCTCATAAGAATTTCGCCACTATATTTTCTCTTAACGTGAATAGCTAATAAAATCTTAGGGAGCTTAAAATTGTTGACAACGAAACTCCTTTGATGATTAACAAAGAAATATCGCAAATTATTATAAAATAATTTTGGAATATTAATTTTTAGTAAAATCATTTTTGGTTTAATGCACCGCCCTATTGAGGATGGACTTTTGAATTAATTTTTTTCTGCCTGACTGAATTTATTTTTTTAAGAGATTTATGTATGCCCGAACGCGCTAAGGAACTCTACTGGGGGAAATTTTTAAGACCACAGTTTACACACAATAATTTCGAAAAAAGTTTTGATTTTTTTTTATTTTAACATCTTCATTCAAGTTGTGGGAACATACTGAATACCAAAGCTTAAAATTTGTCACTGGTTTAACTACAGTAAGGTTATTAATTTATTTTTCTGTCATCCCAGCAGCTTTGTGTTATTTTACGAATACAGCATCGGGATGGCTGATACTATACCTAAAATGGAGAATGTTTAGAATCCATATTTCCCCGTGTTGGTTCCGGGCTCCTTTGAAGAATAGACCAACTGCCGTTCTGCCAGGCAGGTCGCAAAAGGCGACCGATTGGCTCTGCAAGTCACTACCATCGTGACTACTAGGTGGTGTTCTGCATTGTCCTGCCCGAGTCTGGTACCTCCGCCTTACCTATTCCTGCAAACTTATGCATGTGACATTAGACCTCGCCACAAGATAGCAACGCACCATTAACATCGTTGGTGTCTATAGGCGATGGTTGACTCTTTCCATCAGGAGACCCATCTGCTTGTTCGCTATCTTATGATATAAAAAAAAATCAACTCTATTCCTCAAAAACTGCATTCAATGTTGCAAATTGCTTCAAAACCGATCTTTCCGGATCGAGAGTTATTGTTGACGAAAATTTTTGAAAAAAAAATTTTTTTTTGTTATAACTTCGAGATTTTTCTACCAATCAATTTTTTTAATATTTACAGTATTTTAGAACTTGAAAAACTGCGTCTAATTCCGTTTTAAAAATCAAAGTCGAACTGAATTTCCAAAAGTTATAGCTTTTCAAATATCAAAGTTATGTTGTTTGCAACATACTTACTTGCGTATTTGTGTATTTGTGTGTCTATCCGTGGCGTAGTGCCCAGGCATATGGTTCGATTTGGTTGTGGTTTTTTAAGGTTCCGTACCTCGAAAGGTACTTTTTCTCAAGAACGCCTGAAGGTATTAAGCTGAAATTTATATCAAATACTCAAATCTACTGTTTCTTGAAGTTGTGAAAAAATTGAACTTCTAAGTCAACGCAATCAAAAGATACAGCTGTTTATGCCGCAAATTTCCGCAAATTTTCGAAACTCGCAAAGGAATCAAAACCTGCAGGGCACTTCCCGTGAACTCAGAACCTTGAAATTTGGTACGAAACAACATCTTATAACTCAGATAAAGGAAAAATTGCGGAAGCCGTAAATTTTTAGTTACATCATATAATAAATATATTTTTAATAATTTTAAAGTTACTACCCCTATCCTCATGAATTCAATTTTCAATTAAATTGCAATTCATATCAAATAGTCAAGTCTATAATACCTTTAAGCTGTAACATAATCAAAAGGAACCCTCGGTGCGCGAGTGCGACTAGCATTTGGGCGTTTTTTTTTTAAATGAAAACCCTATTTTGCGAGATTGTTCTTAGCTTTAATTCAATAGAATCTGTTCAGCCGTTTCAAGATCATCAGCTCTTTTCAAACTGATGAAAAAACTTACGCAACTTGTAAAGATCGATAATAAATGTTGCATTTTGTTACTTCAATGATGTTGCAATGACACGGTGACCTTGACTTGATGCTATTAGATCCTCATTCCAAGATCATCAGCTTCTATTTAACTGGCAATGTTCGTATGTAAATATCAGATTTTTCTAAATATTGTATACCATTTTCCAATGACTTATTGATATCTGTTTGTATAAAAACTTCGCAAATTTCTGTAAGTTTAGTTGCAACGTAATAATTATGACACCATCTAGCTAATCTTATGATGTAGCCTGGATATAGAGACTGGAACTCTCAGATGCAGAGTTTTGAAGATACAACCGAGTTTTTACTCGGCGGTAGTGTTGCTATAAGTACATATTAAGTTTAACTAATACTCATGATGACGAGGATCTAAAGATGGATCTGACAGATTACTACCGAAATTCACAAATAGAAACTGCTAAGATAGTGGAGTTTGGAAGCGTTTACTTCGTTCTTTCTCATTATTTTGAGGTTCAGTTGAGAGAAATTTCCGAATCTAGATGCACATTGCGAAATTATGAACAGTGAACTCCAAAACACAATATGCTAAATTTATTGAGTCACTACTCAATTCAAGTCTTCTATTGGCAAATACTCTAGTGCTGGGTGATTTTTAGGATCTAACAATAGAACTGAAAGGTCACCATAGGAACTCTTACACTACCCAAGGTAAAACTACACAAGGTACTCAAGGTAAAAAGGTTGTTATATTTTGGCAAATACTCTGAATCAGAATTATTTTCAGGGTTACATGATACAACTGAAAGGGGGACACGGGAGCTTTGCAATGAAACAACTTAAGCTTTCGAAGATCATCAGCTTCTTTTCGTTTTGCTCTTCAAATGATGCATCATGCATGTAAAGCAGAATAGTAGTCTGGTGACAAGAAAATGTGTTGGTTTTTTAAAATTCAGAATTATTAAAATAACTTCTAAATTAATATACCGATTGATTTTAAAATCTAATCAAGATTTATCTTTAAAACTGCGTCTAATGCCAAATAATGGATCGAAATCAGTTAATTTATTGGAAATTTATCAATGAAAACAATTTAAAAAAAGTTAACCTAACTCAAAATTTAGAGGGCTCGGGTCCGATTTGCGTCAGGGACAAACATTTGTGTGATGAGCATAGAGGTATGTATTTGTGGGTTTGGGTGTTTATTATGTATGTAACAATATTTATATATGTATTTCTATGTATTAGTATCGCTGACTAACACCCATAACACAAGCAAATAATTTGCTTACTTTGGGGTTAGATCAATACGTGTAATTTGTCCAGCAACATTTATTTATTTAATATACTGTCAATTTTAGCAAACTAGATATTTGAACTTAAAAAATCTATGAAATCAGAAATCAGAAGTACTTCATTCAATAAAACTTTTTACAAGTTATCTTGACACGTCAACTTATTTTTTTTAAACTACTACCGGATCGAAAACGCGGCCATTATACTATATATGTAAATACTTTTTCTTCCTACGAGCTTAAAATACCTCAATTTTGCGGAAAGTTTCAAAGATGGCCTGCAAGTTCAACCGATTAACAGATTTTTTTAAAATTCAAATTAATCTTTACAGGCACTTTTGACGAGTCGGCAATTTTATAACTACTACTAAATTGGAACGCGGTCTCACACTGAAAAGATCTGGCGGAAGAAACTCAGCGAGTTTGTCCATTTTTCAATTATAATTTTTAAACAATTACATTAATTGTCAGAAATTGAAATGAGGGGCAATAGAACTAAGACACATATCACAAGCAAATAATTTGCTCACTTTGGAGTTAGAAAAATAGTGTATTCATTATATCTCACAGTAGTGTGAGCTTATGGTCACCCTACCCCATGATATAGACAGCAGATACGTCGATCCAGATTAATTAAATTGGTTTAAATGTATTCCGTGTAGTCGACTCGTGCTGCACCGTAGAGACGTTGAGACTTTGAAATCCGGAGAACAGCTGGATTTTGATTGAACACGATATTGGCATTCCTGTGTCTTTTATCGCAGAATATAAAACACTATTCCCTGATGTAATATATCTATGTATTTATTAATACCTGAATCAAAAATTTCGTACTCCTTTTTCAGACAAATACGCGAATGGTTCGAGTATAAAATTTGACACAATTAAAGTTTACAATGTGGACTATTTATAACTCACTAGCTGTATCCGCGACTTCATCCGCATAGAAAAATTTCTAAAATATAACCGCAGATGAATATTTTTCATGCATGTACACATTTGCCAGGCTATTCGTAAGGGGTAAAGCATGGGCTTTACGACTACGTGTAATCAATATGACTACTAAGTAGTAAGGTTCCTCAAAGTTTTTTTTTATATCATAAGATAGCAAACAAGCAGATGGGTCTCCTGATGGAAGGAGTCAACCATCGCCAATAGACACCAAAGATGTTAATGGTGCGATGCTATCTTGTGGCGAGGTCTAATGCCACATGCATAAGTTTACCGGCTACCTTACCCTCCAAACCGGGACACGACAGCGACAAGCACTGACACTATTGTGGCAGGAATAAGTAAGGCCGTGGTACCAGACCCGGGCGAGACAATGCGTTTTCGTTTTCGTCTAGTTTGGTACCACTGCCTTGTCTATTCCTACCGCAATAGCGTCAATGCTTGTCACTGTCGTATTCCGGCATAAAAAGTAAGGTATCCGGTAAATTTATGTTATTAATATCCTGCCATATGTGTAGCAACGCATCATAAACATCTTGGGTGATTATAAGCGATGGTTCTCTTTCCATTAAGATAGTCATCTTTTTGTTTATTATTTTATTAAAACAGCACTTTTTCCACCCTGAGTTCTCTAATCATAAGCTAAATAAAAACAAGACCAAGACGCAAGTTTATTAGAATAAAAATCTCATCAATAATATAAATATAAGACTAAAGCAATATTTAAGAGCATACATTTTTACATTTCCATATACACCGGTCCGTCGGGAAATTCGCTCCAGTCAGCGCTGGAAATTTACAGCAGATCTCCTTGCACCGGAAATGGCTCGTTGCTTCTTGTATTGCATTTGTTACAGGGTTTGTGTTGTGATAAATACAGAATGCTTATGGTAATAATTTAAAAATTAATCTCCTAACAGCTATTTTGTAAATATGGGCTATGTTTTAAATTGAAAAAGTAATATCATTTTTTCAATTTAAAACATAGTTTAGTTTACTTGTGAATTATTTTTTGTTACTTATATGTTGTCTATTATTTTGGTGCACAATATAATAATATATATAATATAATATTCACGAGACAAATTACACTTACTGATCTAACCCCAAAGTAAGCAAATTATTTGCTTGTGTTATGGGTGTTAGTCAACGATACTAATACATAGAAATACATATATAAATACTGGAATATATTTAATAAACACCCAAACCCAGAAATACAAACATTTATGCTCATCACGCAAATGCTTGTCCCCGTCGGGGATCGAACCCGAGCCCCGTCGATTGCGTAGTCGGGGCCGCTAACCACTCGACGGGTTAGCGACCCTGACTACGGGACGGGGACAACGGGGCGGTCAACAATAAAGAGTTATTGTATTGTGTTGTGTTGTGTTCTATCATGCCAGATTCCTCACAGGATAGGATAGACACACCAGCGCCTTACCTATTCCTGCCGCAATAGCGCCGGTTAGTGACACTGTCGAGTTATGTTTTGGAGGGTAAGGTAAACTTATGCATGTGACATTATCATCCTGCCACACAGATAACAATCGGGAATTAACATCCTGCTACACAGATAACAATCGGGAATTAACATCCTGCCACAAAGATAACAATCGGAAATTAACATCCATGCTCATTAAACAAATTTTTGTCCCCGGTCAGTGCGTTTATCGAACCCAAGCCACATTGATTGTCTAGTCAGGATCGCTAACCACTCAACTAACAGGTCCGCATATCTAAAAATACAGGGCTACATTTAAAGGCCCGATTAAATTTTAAAATTAGGAACTAAATATTGAATTAAAAGTGCTTTTTAATTATTATAGTAAATTTTTTTTTTTTATATCATAAGATAGCAAACAAGCAGATGGGTCTCCTGATGGAAAGAGTCAACCATCGCCTATAGACACCAAAGATGTTAATGGTGCGTTGCTATCTTGTGGCGAGGTCTAATGCCACATGCATAAGTTTACCGGCTACCTTACCCTCCAAACCGGAACACGACAGCGACAAGCACTGACGCTATTGCGGCAGGAATAGGTAAGGCGGTGGTACCAGACCCGGGCGAGACAATGCAGAACTCTACCACCTAGTAGCCACGATGGTAGTGACTCGATAGCCAATCGGTCGCCTTTTACGACCTGCCTGGTAGAACGGCAGTTGGCCTATTCTACAAAGGAGGCCGGGACCAACACGGCGAAAAATATATATAAAATTATAAAAATATCACTAAATTCATGAAGTGGATGCACCAAGTCTTGTAAATGAGCTGTGTAATGTTGGCAGTGTGTTATTTTTTTCTGGGCCAGTTCGAACAAGTAAAGTTATGGCGACTAGGGTGTCGTGGCGTTGACTTACCAAACAGTTAATTTTAGATTTTATTTTTATTTCTATTTTATTTTTTTATGTTAAGTTCCTTATTATTTGACCTGATTTATAATTTTTTGTGTTATAATAATTGTTTCCCAATTTTATTTTTTCCTTGTGATTATTTTTCTTAAATTATATTTATTTTGACAATTTTCAAAAAATATGTAATTTGTATGGTAAAAATTGATTTCAAATTTGATTTTTCTTATGATTTTTTATGTATTATTATTTTTTTTGACAATTTTTTTTTCCTTTAATGTTTATAATATTTTTTATTGGTAAATCAAATGCAGTAAAATTCTGTTTTTTTGTATACAATGACGATTTTTCAGAAAAACTTTTCATTTTTTTATAATGACATACGATTTTGTGATATTGTGAGGACTACACTATTGTATTAGGGCAACCTGTAAAAATAGTTGTAAATGTGAATAAATAAATAAATAAATAAATTTTACATTTACCTAAACTTACGATAGTAAGTACTATGAAAGTTGTCGCTCTAAGTACAATTTTCCCCATCATTTTTAATTTGGTTGAAGGCAATAAAATATTTTCGAATTTCGCGTAATTGAAATTATATCCATGCGTTTTATTTTTGTATCGGATAAAAATTAAATTTTGAATTTCTTAAATTATTTTTATTACATAAATCAAATATATCTATTATCGATTCTGAACAGCCTGTAAAAAAAATTGGCCGGACCTGTAAAAGTAACGCTGTATATATGATATTATTCATCTTTTTTCCGTCACAGCTTCACCGATCGCGGGGGCGAGCTGAGTGCTCAGCCAGAATTTATAGGTGTGGGGCTGTACGCCCTCCGCCCTAAGGGTGTCTCCTGCGAGACCGAACCTCGGCTTAGGGTGGAGTCGTGATTTGCGATAAGAGGGCTAGTGGCATTGTTTTATCCGTCGGCCGAACCTTGCCCTTGGGCTCGGTTCGCCGAAGGGCGAAACAGGGGTCCTCGTCGCAGGCGGCGACGGTGTCGCGAATGTAGGTGTGTAATGTTTTCGTGTGAACCGTTGGCCAGAGTTATCGGGTCATCGGGATCGGTGAGAAATTCTTCATCGCTGGCGTTAGGTGAAACCACAGACCACATAAATACTAATAGACACGCCATTGGGAAGGAAACGTGTCGCCGCGCATATGAGCAAACGTTGCTATCACTGTCAAAAATGTCATACATTTGTATATATATATATAGTGAAAAAATAGAGAAAACCATGTTGTACTGTTTTATTGTACCGAATGAGATGACAAGTTTTAACAATTACCTTTGAAGTGATTTTATTTCATCGGTTAGTGGTATAACTCCGTATTTCTGTGTGTAAATGCAATAAGTTACACTAATAAACTAAGAAATTATCTTGAAAGGCGTATCCATTTAATCCGTGGGTGAAAAAATAATGTCTGGGATCGAATGGCAAAATTTAGTTTATTGTTTTAAATTTTACACTTGTACTGTTTCACAATTCACTAATTATGTATAATATACACTTTTTTATTTAAATAGTCAACCGGTTTCGCATTTTACTGCATCATCAGGACTAAAACTTAAATTGTCAACAAATACGTTGTGTTAGGAATTGTTAATAATGGTCGGTAGATGTGAAATATTGAGTTTGATAGAAAATATTAATGTTGCCAACCATTATTTCCAAATCTCCACAGTACGAAGATACAAAATTAGGCAAACTACCAAATAAAAATTATACAAAATTACAAATGAAATCCAAAACTAATAACGGATCTAAAGTAATAATAAAATCAAATGTCACTTAAATTACTAATTTAAAATTATCCAAAATTAAGATATGTCATTGGGTTCAAAATGTCAAAATGTTCAGTAAATACTATATATAATATGTCAAACATAAAATTAATATTATTAAATTGAATTAAATTATATAAATAATGTTAACTTAAATTATATAAATTGAAATTAATTAGTAAAAATATTTAATAAGGGGGAAGAATTTAAATCCCTATGATCATTTAATAATTTCGGATTATTTTTCTGTTTATTAATTTCTAAGGCTTCAAGGGCATTCAGCCTTTCACCCTTTAAAATTTAGTTTGCTATTTGAATTCGTTCTTATTTACTTATTTTTTTAATTATTTATAGCAATGATTTGTACGGAACCTATGGTGCGTGAGTCGAACTCTTAATTTGCTAGTTTCATAATCATCTGCTGATGTTCTAATAAGCGAAACATGTTGGCTTGGGAACTAATATATTTTGATTGAGAAACAGCACAAGAGTTGAATTCAAAGAATTATTATTTAAATATTTTTTTTCATTTTAATATGACTCAAATTGCGCTCTCATAATTTTACTACCAACTAAAATCTCTGTTCCCTTTCAAGTCTTTAGTTTTCTTCATCTTAAAAACCTTTATCTTTGTATTGTACCTCTTCAAGTAAAAATGCACCAATTAACGTTCAAAACTATCTTATAACATTTAATTTAAATAATCTGAAACTCGTCGTAAATTTTCACAAAACAGTTGTAAAACTTTGTAGCGGAAAAGACTGTTTCACGGTCTTCATCGGCTAAATTACTTTCACGTCATTTTTCTATTTAATATAGTAATTTTATTAATCTACTAGCTGCAGCGTGCAGCCCGCTACATTATAAAAGTTTTTGGTGAATCCCGCGGGATTACCTGATTTTCCCGGGATAAATGTAGCCTATGTTTACCAGGTTATCATCTACCTGTGTGCTAAATTTCATTAAAATCCGTTCCGTACTTTTTGCGTGATTGAGTAACAAACATCCGTCCATCCCAACATACACACAAACACCTAAACTTTCGCATTTATACCTAATATTAACATAAATTACTCAAAACAAAATAAGGCCCACCCCGATTTTTTTCACAAAAAATGATTGTATGACACTTAAAACGTAATTTTGAGTAAGTTTTTTTTTTTTATATCAGTTCAAATGTCTTACCATAAACTTCAGATGTTTATGTTTCCTAACATTATTTTGAACAACATTTTTTAATCTTTACCCTCAAGTTGGTAGACTTAAAGAAATTAAGTTAAAATCACTCTGGACACAATTTCTTATTCACTTATGTTTAGACTACCGTTACGAACAAAATCCATTTAAATTTTTTACACATTACTTTTCTATTTCTGACGTTACTAAACGGAAGTCCATAGTCAAAATGTGAAATAAAATAACTTCGCTATTTTTTTATTTATTATTAACTATTTTATGACGTCACCGTGATGCCGCCGTAAAGAAACAAGGTGGTAAAAAAATCACTAAGTTTACCATTTTTACGGGTTATTTTGACGCATAAATTTTTTTAAGCTACTACTGGATCGGAACGCGGCCACACATTGAGAAGATAAGGCGGAGAAACTCAGCGTATCTTTTTTGTGTATTTAATTATATAAGATTTTATTTTTATACAAATATGCTACAATAAAATAAAAGATTGTCCTAAGGAATTAATATTTCCAAGTTTTCTTGTCGTTTAAGTATTCTGATATAAGTACCTTTAAACTTATTTACAAACAATGAAATCTTTCCTACTTATAGTGGCAATGGCAAAATCAAAGTATCCATTCTTTTTTTTGAAATTATGTTTTACTTAAAAATATACAAAGTATATAAACAAACGCCACTGTGGTCTAGTGGTCCGGTGTCGGTGTTAGCCACACGAGGTCTCGGGTTCTATTCTCGGGTGGGGATATTCGAAAAAGTGTTTTTTTTTTTTTCAGTTTTCTGATAAAAACAACGTTTCCCGGGATTGGTTATTCGACGTAGGTACACATAGGAACACTTATCGACGTCATTTATTTAAAGCAAAATTATACATGACAAGTTATAAAATAGTTATACAATACGCTAACGTAAAATACAGAAAAGTAAAGTCAGCTAAAGAGAATTCTTTGTTTACAGAAATGACTTATACTTAAATATTTTAAAAATGTTACCTAAGTATATAAAAATAATAAATTGGTATAAATTGAATTTCTAATTTACTAAGAGAAAATTTAGTGATGTTTAATTTAAATCACAATCAATATGCATGAAGAGTTGTGAAATTTAATTAAATCAAAATAAAAGCAAAATTCGAATATATATTATATATTAAAATTTAAAAGTCATAATTAATTTGGCAAATTAAAAGATATCATGATATTAAATTGTGGAATTAAGTATCTTAGGCTAATCATGGGTGCATTTGTTGTACCTCTACCTACCTCTTCAGAGATACGGGATAATTTTTACGTATACAAACTGTAAACGCATAACAGATAAGAGAACTTCATGCTCTTTGGCGTCACGGGATTCGAGTTTCCCCGTGTTGGTCCCGGACTCCTTTGAAGAATAGGCCAACTGTCGTTCTACCAGACAGTTCGTAAAAGGCGACCGATTGGCTATGCGAGTCACTACCATCGTGGCTACTAGGTGGTAGAGCTCAGCATTTTCTCGCTCGGGTCTATTACCACCGCCTTACTTATTCCTACCGCAATAGCGTCAGTGCTCGTCACTGTCGTGTTCCGGTTTGGAGGGTTAGGTAGTCTGTAAACTTATGCATGTGGCATTAGACCTCACCACAGGATAGCAACGCACCAGTAACATCAGGAGACTTGATTGCTATCTTATAAGATAAAAAATTCGATTTTGTTGCCAAGTAGATATTTCACACCAAAAATGATGTACTTAAATGATGAAATACTATATTTAATATCGAAGGCTCTCTAGTGTACATTATCTATGAGTGTATTTAACACGGCCGGGTGTGAAATTCAATTTAAGGGCTACCGAAGAAGCTTTTATGGATAACTTAGTGAGCGAATACTTAACGGCAAAAGCCTTACTTAACGTAAGCACCAACGTTATAACACACTAGCGATTCAACGCAGCTTCGCACGCGAATAGACTAACATACCATCAATATTGAAAGATTATATTCATATTTCATCCACTTAGGGGTTGATTTCTGAAAAAAATCCCTGATCTCCATGCCTTTCATCAAAATCGGTTTATCAGTGAAAGTGTGACAAACAAATAAACAAACTCATTTTGTCATTTATAATATAAGGTAGGAAGTATCACGGGCGTAGCCAGGGGGAGGGTTCTGGGGGTTTAAACCCTCCCCCCGCCCCGAAAAGATAAGATTAAAATTCATAAAATTACAAGATTCATTACCATTCCTACACTAAAATTAAAAATATGTAGTTTGGATTCATCACCCCGCCCGCCTTTTCTTGAACCCCCCCGATACCAAAACCTGACTATGCCTGTGGGAAGTATAAATATTCATTTATAACTAGCAATCGCCCTGTGGTCGAAATTCGACCAGACTAAACAATACCTTTTAAGTTTGACAATAGACTTTGGCCGAAATAAAATAGTATAGGTACATGTGTGTATATTATCATGTGTGTAACATGAATGTAGTGTGTGTTATGTTTATTTTTATTATATTATCTCGTTTCTAAATGCACATTATTTTTAAAATTTAGGTTTTTGCCGTCCCTTACAACGTAAACTTTAAATATACCAAATGACACACTCCATCGTTCGCGCAATTATCTTAAAAAGGGGTACAAAGTTTTTGCTTCACATATTAATATTGAGATATGGTATTTTATATCAGAGGATAGCAAGTGAGTCCTGATATATATAGAGATAACCACCATCTAAAGACACTGACCAGCTGTTCCGCACTGGAACAGAAGTAGAATGTAATTTTTGTATTAGAAAAGATTTTGAATATAGAATACCTATCGTTCTATCTATACTAATATTATAAAAATATAGTTTGTTTGTTTGTTTTTTTAGTTGTACGCGGTAAATGCTGAACCGATTTGAATAATTCTTTTTGAGTTGGATAGCCTGTTTATCGAGGAAGGTTATAGGCTATATAACATCTTACTATGACCAGTAAGAGCGCAGTAAACAAAGTTCGCGCGGACGAAGTCGCGGGCAACAGCTAGTATTATATAAAAATTAAAAAAAGTATCTTCACGTCCATATCCCCGAAGGGGTAGGCAGAGGTACAACAAGTGCAACCACGATTACTATACACAAGGACAAGCAAAACTTCTCACTAGAGAAGTTTTATTTGTCCTTTGAAAACACTATGTAACGAGTCGCGCCCGAATCAACGGCGAATTATAGTAAAAAATACTTAATTTGTGAAGTGACGCCTGTTCGCCCTAAGAATCACTCTTACCAGAATCAGCGAAACCTATGGACTCAGTTGAGTAGATCTATTGGCAGAAGAATCGCGCTGATTACCATCGCCTGACCCCGACACGTGGACACTCGGACGAGACGGTAAGTCACACACCCAGTAGACTACTTAACACCAGCGTTAGTACAGCGTCGTTCATGTATATTTGCCCGCCGCCTGCCATTCACTCCGTGTTGTTTCGAGCCGCTTTGAAAGAACTAACCATCTACCTTCCTAGAAGGAAATTCGTAAGTGGTGTTTGATCAAACACGTCACTAACATGTCATTTTAAGAGCCTACTCATTCTTTAAAAGCTGGCAAAGCACCTGCAAGATCCCCGGTGTGACAGCTGTTCGTAAGCGGCGGTGATCACCTACCATCAAATGAGTGTTTTACCCGTTAGTCCCCGGTTTAAAGTAAGGTTGTCGGTACTCTGCTGCCTAACAGACAGGATGGAAGGAACGTGCTTGTTTAATATATTACTTCACCTTTTACAAACCATATAGCAAAGACAAATATCTATTCTTTCACAAATCAACAGTAACATGCCATCAGAAACTTACATGCCCGAGCGAAGACTTTATGGGCCCAATTATTGGACGCATCAATTGCACGTGTCTATGAGCCTACAGTGATAATGCTATGAGATATACATAACATGATAGACTTCATAGTTTCAAGAGCGTCTACGTCACATTGATAACAAAGTCCAACTTCGAATTTCACGGTCGTTTACGCAGTTAATCAACGGAATCGAAAATTAAAACTATTTAAAAATTTTACGTCATTTATTTGTGATAAAAAAATATATTAGGAATTATGGTTGTAAATGTTAGAATCTAAACTAAAAAAAATAAGACTAACAAAATTGACATGGCGGGAAAATATATTTTCTTTTTCTTCCTTTCAACACATGCTATGGTAAAGGAATATGAAATTGAAATTATACAAAAACCTATAAGCCGGTATCTTATACATCCCAAAAGAGAATGTTCTTGGTGTAACTTGAAACCTGCAAAACAACAAAATCAATATGATATGAATCAATTTATCGACATATTCGACATACCACTTTATGCTGCAACGGAACATAGAAATGGACCTATAAATAAAAATGAATTGATAAAGTTAATTGATAGAGTTACACGAAGAAAGGGTAATTAATGATTAAACTCTTAAAACTATGTGATTATTTTTTAAAGTTATTGACAATTAAATGTGAATTTCACAAACTGTAGTAATAGGTAAGCCTCAAAAAGGTTTATCACGCAATCATAGACAATTTTAAAGTCTGCATAATTAAGGCAATTTTTGCTACCTTTTTACTTTTAAATAAAAAAAAAACTATTGTAATTTTGATGATAAAACCCCTGTGTTTGTAATTTGAATGCTCTCAATTAATATCGAGAAAATATGCTTAAAATGTTTAATATTAAGACTTATTTAGGTTTTTATGGTAGCTATATAGGCTATGTAATGATATTTTATGCCTTACCCTCCACGCCGAAGTGTTTCAATATATTTAAGCTATTTATAAAACAACAAGCGTTGCTTCATAAATAGCTTAAATATTGAATTATTAATATTAAAATTTTTGCTGTTAAAATGTACATACAACTAATGTAATAAAAATGTGTGATGTGTAACAAATAATGATGAATTAACGCTTTTTGGACATAACAAATAATGACGCATTAATATTTTATGATAATTAAGATTTTTTAAGTATAATATTAAAGTATAAGCTATGTAAGCAATATAACGACTGTTTGTTAGTTAAGTACCTAATTTATAATTAAAAACGTACCTAGCGTTTGCACACAATGCCAATTTGTATAATACTTTTGATATAAAACTTAAGAGACGAAGAATAAATAAAATTAAAAAGTGTGGCCATAAAAACGACGTTTTTAATGACTACAGTTAGCCTCATAGGCTGTAACTATGACACGCGACTTTTGGAGTGTGTAAAGTATTCCCATTTTAATTTTTTACTATCTCTACGGTACGTGACGGAGACTTACTTCTCGTAACAGTCCTATATTCTATGTTTTGTCTATGGTTGGGAACAATTTCTTCATCTGGGTATCTGTTGGAATCAAGGAACTTATATACGATAACTGGAATAACTACGAAGCAATATTTGAAAAATAAAAATGTACTTTATTTCGTTCCTAATAAAGTTGACATTTATTTGTTACATAACAAAGGGGAAAAACGTTCTGAGCAAGACAACGACATGAGTGGATGTTGTCCCTTTCTTGCAATTGCCAGTGTAAATAAAATTTTCGGATGGTAGATTTTTATATATTCGTTAATCGATAAATCCCTTTTATTCATACACGTCGATAGATACATTAGCATAAAATGTATTGTAATTAACATAGTGAGTTCTAAAATGTGCTTATTTTAATTATTACGTAATTACTTATGCAATGCAAAAACTGTTTCGCAAATTAGTAGAATTACTTAGTAGTAATTTGCAAACTACGCATGGCCACACTTATATATGGCGATTGGCGCTTTATTTAATAGAAAGAGACACACTCCACTCATGTCGTGGTAGTCTTCGGAACGATTTTGAAGTGCGTGTAAGCATTCCGGGTAGAATGTAACTTCCTTGGTTGGAATCTAAGTGGGCTACCAAAGATAAAACTAGATTATCTCCCATTATCTTTACTTGGATGAAAGGGCTTAAGCGAGGTCTTGCTGTTTAATGCAAGCATCGAGTGAAAAGCGAGAACCCTATAAAAATAATGTGTCATCAAGTTTCATTTTTTTCAATAAAGGTTTGTTGAGACTGTGACAGGCCAATGTAAGTATGCTATGCGGCTGTGCGTGTGCACCCATCACTTTCTGAATGACGATATTTCTATTTTCAAAGGCATGAAAATCCAGGAGGCTAGTGGAGGTATCTTTCGTAGTAAATAATGACGCCATCTGTTTTGAATATAATTTCCAATGTATTTAATAATAGTGTAGTTATCTATTCTAGAACTGCGGTGATGCTTTTAGAATGCCTCTTGGGCTAAAAATATAGCTATACTATGGTTTACCAAATTCCCATTGCTGTTGGATTATACTACGTCACGACAGTAAGACATGGGTAACAAGCCTCTGACGAGTATTAGCTGACCGCAGAGTTACCAATCACCTTAATAGGTGGACTATCAAAACCTACCTGGTCGTCTAGATCATAACTGCGAAACGTACCATGAGGTACAACTGCTTTTCTAAGAGCAGGAGGGTAGCTTTATGTAACTGCTAGGCAGGCGCGGATCCAGCCTTGTAAATAGTAGTGGGCGCGGACACTCGAAAGTCGGCCAAGTTTGAACTGGCATATGAAATTGTTCATTATTGATACACACATATAGGCATTATAGATATATGGGATCTCAATAGACAGTAAAAGTGTGACGCTAGAAGTAACCACTAGAGTTGTGGGGATGCCCATCGTGCCCACAACGGTGGATCCGCGCAAGCTGTTAGGTAAACGTATTCATGTGCTCTGTGATGAACACGAATCCTACAGAAAGTTTAGTGGATTCTTGAATGTTTGTATGGTCGTAAGTACCGGTGAAAACTGTAAGCGGCGTTGCTTTACCAATGCAGCTTTGCTGAAAGTTTAGAGATTTGCACCAAGTTTGTTTTTTTTTTTTATTATCTGAGTGCAGTATCTTAACATCGTCCATATCAGAATGGCACTTGCACGCTTTTTAAATTATAACCTACGATCTCATACGTCTAGGATGATATATCGAATCTATACCAACAGTGGTGATTTTAGGCCACAGCCTCCATCGCTATTAGCTATACCTAACCTTAGACTCCCTCTTTATCATTCACAAATCCACACATTTCGAGCTAATAATTTGGAAACCGCTCCTTCAGGGGAGAGGTGACATTAGGGGCAAAAGTAGACATATAAACAACTTGTAGGAAGAGAAGAGTCACGCGATGGAGAAAGCCTAAGAGCAGATGTCATGCAATTTCTTAAAGATTCGGCCCTTTAAAGCATGAAGTGGTAGGCAGGGCCTTGAAAGGTGGTGGGTTTGTCCTCTGAAGAACGACAGTGACAAGCATTGACTTTAAAGAAATAGGAAATGTTTTCTGTGTAAAACGTGCTAAAGTACCACAGTTGGGTAAAGCAAAGAAGCCATAATTACCAATTTACAAAATAATCAATAAAACAGGCTTGGTTGCACTTAGTAATTAAATATACATATCGACTTTTCAGTTTCAAGTTGAAATCAACATGAATGTAATCATTATAGCTATTTTGGCTATTATAAATTTTTCCAATAGTTTACAGGTTTTAGATTCAAAAAATTCAAGGCATTTAGTATCGGATCTTATAAATTATTTCCTTAAAGATATACGTAATGAGAGAAATGATTTCAAAGAATACTATGATCTCACGCGTACAAAAGATAATAAAGGAACAAATTATAAATATATAGATAATAATGAAGATACAGATAATAGAAATAGAGTGCTAGTTAAAAGAGTTCTATCTCATGGAGCCAAGTACAATGATTTAAATACAAAAACTATGCTATATAAACCCCTGTTCAGAGTTCACGTGCAACCAATTAGTAACCAAAATGTCTTAAAACGAAATTATATACATAAAATAAATGAAAACAACGATAAATATTTATACAGTCTACCTAAATATGTTAATTCGCTTAAGGATAATCTTTTGCAGAGTAGTGTTGCAAAACATAACATGGATTTACCAATTGATAAAGATACAAAACGATTCAAAACATCCGAAGCAAAATTAATCAAAAAAGTCTTAAAAATATTAAATGACTTTCAGTCTTATAACAAAAAAATTAGATTTTATGACAAACTTACTAAAATTGTCAAAAATTTGGAGGATTTTAGAACAATGAATGACGGAATTGTTGAAACTGATAAAGAATCACAATCAAATTTATCCACGGATATTTTAAAAGTGCTTACTAATTTCCACTCTAATAATGGGAAAATTATATTTTATGACAAACTTAAAGATATTGTCCAAGATTTGGAGGATTTAGGAACAAATGATGTCAGCAACGAAAGTTTTTCACTGAGAGAAGACACAAGATGGTATCCTCACTATCCGCCATGGAACTATTGGACGGTTCGTAACACATTTTTTAACTTATCCATGTTTAAATAGTTCATAAGGTAGCACCCTCTTTTTTAACCAACACATACTTAAAACTTCCTGAGTTGCTTCCGTTTTGCGTGTCTACCAAACTTATTGATTCTTGCTGCAATAACTTTCATGTTTTTCACTGTCATATTCCGGTATGGAGAGTAATGCAAGTGGCATTTTTGCCCGCCACAGATTGCAAGGATACTTTAACATTTTTTATATCTATAGGCAATGGTCTATATCTACAGAGTTGTAATTTTACAAAGAAATCATCACGGTAAAATGTGTGCTTTTGTGATTGGTGCCGATGTGGGTGAAAGTGTGGTGGATGTGGGTGGATAATTGTACCGCTGGGACCTTCTTTTTTGTCCGGACCATCGGTGAGTTTTATTCATTTACTAAATTCTTTTCAATGCTATCGTGGAGGTCACATAGAAAAGTTTATGGATAATAGCAAATTTAGTAAATTTCACGTTTTTAATGGATTTTATTATTCTCATAATACTTACATAATAATATGTTCTTACTATTTATTGCCACATAATATTATACACCAAAGGGAAATACGTAGGTGGGGTTAAATCCTTTAACGGATTTGTTGCGGATGATACGGCAGCCGTGTCATGATTGTTTTTAACATATGGCATATGACACGGGAGTCTTGTCATTTTTTAATCGATTATATCTCCCTTAGATTGCATTTTAAAACCCTGAACAAAAGTTCAGGGTACAGCCTTTTAAAATGGCGAGTGACAGATAACAGTGTCATCAAATTAGGTACCTATATGGCGTTCGTCACGGCAGCCGTATGACGAAATATTTGTACAGCGCCACTACTAAAAGTTTTGGAAAATATGCACCGCAACAAATTTGTTAACCAAGTCGCATAATCAAACATTAACAAAAGAACGCACTGTTTTTAATAATGTATGCTTATTCGATATCACAATAAACTAACTATTAATTGAATACTTATTATGTATTACAGTACTATAAGAATTTGCATCAAGACGAATGTCCCATTGATCAAGTGAAGGTCCACAATATGTGCATCTGGATACCTCCACATAGAAGAAAATGAGCAGTTGAAAGAGCAGCGCCCATAACCACAGCAGTAATATAGAAATTTAAGACGATATCATATTTCCCCAAAATAATCTCTTTAGAGTTCAAGATTCGGTATCGGTTCTTTCTCTCGTCGAGTTTCCTACATTATATTTTTTAATAATAACAAATATACCTTGTTTGGTTAATAAAAAATCGTAATAGTGTTTTCGTCCTACAGCGCGGCATAGATATTATAATTTAAATGTTAAAATTTCCCCGATGGGTATATAAATTATCCTGTAAAGACCTTTATTTTGTTAAACAATTGTAAAAAACTGCATAATATTAAACATGCGGTCTAATTCAATTTCAAAGACCCGCCGCTAAAAAGTAGTGATTATAATACACTCTGACCGCAATGGGTTGACAGGAGCTCGAGTTTATCCGCGCTGACCAGCCATGTCGGAATTTGTGAAATTCGGGAGCTTTATTTACCCCGTATTCAATTTTGTTAATTACAGATTGTAGTGTTTTTCTATTCCTGTCGCAAAAGCGTCACTATCGTGTTCCAGTTTGGAGGGTAGTGTAACCTATAAACTTAAGTATGTGGCATTGCTACAAAAATAACAAAGCACCAATAACTTTTTGCGTATATAGATGACAGTTATCTCTTTCCATCGAGTGAACTATCATTTAGTTTGCTTGCTAATAAATAAAAAATCTGTAAGCCAGCTGACCTTGCAAACCATCCATGAAGCTTCCTGCTAAATGCTAATGGCAAAAAGAGGGGACGCTTGATTCTAGAAAATATCACTTCAAAGCTTGATATTTCAATTAGAGGATCAGTTTATCATTTAATCGAAAAACTGTTTCCAAAAACCTACCATTTTTTAAATACCTATCCAACAATACTTTAGAGAACACGAGAACCATATAAACATCCGCACAATACGTGTAATGAGGTACCCCAAAAAATATTTTTAAGATGTTCTTTTACCACTTTGGCGGCGTGAATAATATGTATATATGTTGAACCAGTCGGCAGTGCGCAGTTAGAACGTCCCAGCCAGAGGGAAGATGGCGGTTTCAAGTCCTCTCGACATTTTTCAAATGTATATTCGGACTAAATTACAACTTTTCAGTAAGAAAAATCCTCCGAGCTAGGCTGCACATGGACAAACGGAAGACATAACGAAACTATAAGGCTACCTAATTGACGTCGGAACCCTAAAAATTAGAGGGATAGAAACGCATTCATATATTATTGGATTTATTTCTAAAGGTCGACGTTTTGTACATAAAAGTTAATACATATTCGGAGGCTATAGCGCCTTTGTCATTAAACAATTCTTAATATCGCGATTAAAAAAAAAACATTTTAACATATTAAAATAATACAGAATTACAGCCACAATGGAATATTATGTCTTTAGCTGGAGATCCCAGGCCCTTTCGAAGAATAGACCACTGTATAGATACATCTAGGCACCTCGTAAAAGAAATCGAATACGTGTCACATCGTGACTACTAGCCACAGATAAAAATATACTACATTGGAGACTAACTTGGTAGTAGTAGGTCGTTCATTCTTTCCTTATGAACCAAATGTCCGTAGATATTAGGTTATCGCAACTCACCGAGTTGACTGGCCACTCCCAACGTTGTAATTATCAATTTTACAACTAGTTAAGTTGGTAGAGATCCCGAGTTTTGGTACCACCGCTTTGCCTATTTTTTTTTTATAGAAGCGGGGGCAAACGAGCAGGAGGTGCACCTGATGGTAAGTGATCACCGCCGCCCATAGACATCCACAATACTTGGAGGTCTTGCAGTTGCGTTGCCGGCCTTGTAAGAATGAGTAAGCTCTTTTCTTGAAGACCCCCAAGTCGTATCCGTTTGGAAACACCCCTGCCGGTAATTGGTTCCACAACAAAGTAGTGCGAGGCAAAAAGTGTCGAGAGAAACGCACAGTTGTGGATTTCCAGACATCGAGATGGTGAGGATGGAATTTCAAATTTTAACGCGATGTCCGATGATGGAATTCGGCGGCAATTACTGATGCATAGCGTTGATACTTATCGTCATCGTGTTCCGCTCAGGAGAGTAAGGTATCCAGCAAATATTTGACATTCTGTCCGTGCCACACCGGTAGCAACGCACTATCAACATCCTTTTTATCTATAAACGATCGTTCTCTTGTCATCAGGACAGCCATCAGCTTATTTACTATCCAATAACATAAAAAATATGATTGCAAAGCATTGATGTATAAAACCCAAGATGGACAATTAGTGTCTCAAAACCGTTCTCTAAAAATGAGTCTCTCTTTTTTCAAATAGAATCGCATTGGCCGCGATACTGTCAATTTTATTATTTTTTGTAGATTGCTTTGTAAAAACAACTATAAATCTTACGCTTAAGGTTGGATATGCAAAAACATGTGTTTTTGTCATAGATAGCTATGAACCATGAAGCTGTATTATATCTGGAGGCAGCACTTCTAATACCTACTTGAAACACAATTTTACTACTGCTGTCATCTTCTGAGGTCTTACCCTCTCTTTCTAACAGAGCTGTATAAAAAGAGACGGAGAGACCTCATACAGAGATGTAACGTAAATATGTGTTTCAATTGATTAACATGAGTGCTAACTCCACCTACACCTAATACTTCATGGCTATAACTATTTATGTGAAATTAGCGATAGTTTTGAGTGTCAGCTTTGTTCGGGACTGTGCATCTCGGGTTTTCTATATCAATGTGGCAAAGCAGTAAACCTAACAGCAAAATTTGCCATATTATATGTTTATCGGTTGTCATTATTAGAGGGTATATTATTATTGACTATTATTACTGTGGTGTAAGTTAAAAAATATCCCATCTTCATATATTCTATATTGTGTCACAAACACAAACTTTAAATTAAAGTATATCTTGCTAGGGCTAACCTTCCACGAGCCGGCGCCTGCAAGGTCTGCGTCACCGCATTCTATACCCGGTCCCCACACACATCCCTAAAAGTAAAAAAATAATACCCGTGTCCCCACAAAATAAAAAAACAACGTGTAATTAAAAAATATTTATTTAAATAATTGACATATATATATATATATATATATATATATATATATATATATATATATATATATGACCATTTAGAGAGCGGGTTAAAATAATTTTTCTTACACATAGCTTAAACTTAAAACTGAGATAAGAGAGAGAGTTTAACTTTATAAAACTTTGAACATGGAGTAGAGAAGTTAGGAGGACCAACTGTGTGGATCATGGTCATAAAGCATCAAATAGTGGTCGCGCCACAGTCGTATAAGAACTTTTGGAAAGAAAGCTGTAAAAGCGATTTTAAATACGTTTCCAGTACAACGTTAAAACAGCGCTACAAGTGCTATTAAATACTTATGCTCAATACACTTCACTTTATCTACAAGAGTTTACTTCATATCCTCGTTTATCATACGCCAGCGCCATTTTGTAACTTTATTTTCATTATACAACTGGACATTTTTCGCTTTATGTAAGTTGGTCACCCTTGTTTCTATTTTCCATGGTTTTGAGTGCAATATCATGAATGCATTATAACCTCTAACCTTATTTATTTATTAACCCCAAACACAAAAAACGGCATTGTAAATTCAACATGTGTATGTATGTGTGTCTGTCATCGCAGCTCTTAAACGGCTGAATCCAATAAGATTATTTTTTTATTATTTGAAGTTCGATAAATCGGGATTATTCCTACAGCAGATTTAACGTGACGTTAAATTCGGAATTACTACAATGGCAAAACTCAACCGAACTAAGTTAACTTAAGTCGGCTTGCAACAAATAATTTAAATACTTTTTAAATGACATTTACTACGGTTAAATGCATTTAAAAATATTACACCAGTTTGTTGCAAGCAGAACTTAGTATATTTATAATCATCGTATAGACCTGACAGATCATCAGTAGATTATACATTAACTCTGCAAATCATTCATGTATAGCAGGAATACAGTCTGTGGATTAAACTATCGATAATTTTAAAGTTAGGGGCCATTCATAAATTACGTCACTTTAAGGTCGGAGGGAGGAAGTCGCTGAAATGTGACATTGCGTGACAAGGGTTAGGGAGGGGTCCCCAATTTTGTGACATTACATTGTTTCAAAATATAATAACTGTATAAATAAAAAATAATCGGAGATCATTTTTACAATGCAAAATTGTACAATATGTGACATCACACTAGGTAGGAGGGGGGTCTCATATATGTGACCAGATGTGACAAAGACGGGGGAGGGGTCAATAAATGATGAAATTCGTGTGATGTAGTTGAGTGGCGCAGCTGGGCGTGGGCGGAGTGGGCCATAGCCCACGCCTCGCACCTAAAGGGGCCTCGCACTACCTGATTTAAAATATTTGTTTATTTGTAAATTAAATAAAAGCCTGAAAAATATTGGCCTCACTCTTTTGTATCTGAAATACAAACAAAACAACTCCTAGGTCCTAAGTTAACGCGTTATAAAGACTCGACAGCTTTTTGCTTATTTCAAACTTGGCGCGTGTTTTTGGGTAGCTTTTGGGAACAAAAGGAAAGGGGCCTCGCCGATGCGACGTTGCCCACGTATATATTAGTCCACGCTACGCCACTGATGTAGTTTGTGGATAGCCCCTTATATAAAGATATGAGGTTAAATCATTCCTAAAACAGATAACTATAGGTTGTGTCTCAAAACAACTGGTAATAGACAATCCATACTAATATTATAAATGCGAAAGTAACTTTGTCTGTCTGTCTGTCTGTTACGCTTTCACAGCCAAACCACTGAACCGATTTGGATAAAATTTGGTACAAATATAGTTTGAGACCCAAGAAAGGACATAGGATAGTTCTTATCCCGGAAATCCCACGGGAACGGGAACTATGCGGGTTTTTATTTTAGAATTTTTACCACGCGAACGAAGTCGCGGGCACAGCTAGTACTTTATATATATTTAGGTGTATACACTTCATATTGATACTTGCAAAGGTGACCAAAGCTTAAGTGTCTGCTAGTGAGATTCATAAACAGACTGTTTCAATATTAAAAACTTAACACATATTGTGTGTACACAGTATATAATACATTATTTATATATATCAAACCCCTCTTATTATTACCTAAACGCCAAATCTATGCTTGTACCTAAGGAATGCTGAATTTCGTATCCAAAATTAAATCAGTAACAATATGAACGCTCTAACTCATAATTACTGGAAAAGTGCTTATAATAAATATAGCCAGATACAGTATTTGCATCGTAACATGACTAAATTATTGCTTTATATAAAGGAGAATACATGAGAAGAATGACAATAGCCTTGGATACTAAATAGCGCTAAACGTATACGACAAATCCAAAAAGATAGTTTTGATTACATACCCTATACATAAAGGTTTAATTTTTAGGGTTGTTCACGTGATAAGATCTTATAAATCGAGGAACACCGGTTACACCCACAAAAAACCGTGAATAATTGTCGCAATCTACTTGACCCGAGCGTGCAAGCAAGAGCGCGGAACAAGTGATAGCGAGGTACGATCTTGATTTCTTATATCGTTATCACGTAAAATGATCATTCCGTAAAACGACTTTACATACAACCAATTTTTTACCAACAGGATGACAAACAGAACTCTATTAATATGCATACGTTGTTCATCTGTTTGTCACAGGGCTCCATCTTTTAAACGAAAATAGGAAGACATGAAATTTTTACAATATGTGTGTTACTGTGGTTGCTCACAGCAAATATAAAAATACAAACGATTCCAAAGGGAATTCCTATATATAGTAGGGGAGCCTAAGAGGGGATTTTTGCAGGCGCGTGCGCTCCTTATAGGCAGAAAAGCAGTGCTTTACTTGCCATTCACAGATATTTTAATAAAACGTTCGTACGTTTTAGATGATTTTAATTAATAATAAGTAAATGAATAAAATGTGTCATAATCATGTGCACGTCGCTGAAATCTATAAAAGAAAAAGTTTTTGTGGCCGAGTACTCCGCCGCATACTCAGTATCATAATCCTGTGCACGCCGCTGGATTTTTGCATTTACTCGAGCGCATTAGGGGGGGTATCTCGCATACTGTTGAGGCTGTTCACCAAATATAAGCTTTTTATATGGAGGGGGATAATTAGGGCAGGAAAAAAAACAAAATTCCAATAACTTTGTTTTTTTCTTTGTAGTTGTTGTAGTCTGTAGTTATTGGATTATTTTTTTTTTTTGTTATTCTTACATAATTTTCAAAGAAAATTCAGACGCGCTCGAGAATGTTAAAACAACGTTTTCTTTGCAACTTTGTGACTCTATCACTCCCTTCCGTTACACTATACACTAATCTGACATGATTTAGTGTTTCCATGTCACAGTTTTTTTTTTTAATTTATTTATCCGTAGATTTTTCTCCACCGTAGAAATGAAAAAGATTATATAACCTTTTATTTTCCTTATAATTTACAAATTCCAATAGATCCCTACGTCACTCAAGTAACTCCTCATTTAGGATCTTGGACTCCCCTACGAATACAAGTAACTTCAGTTAATATTACTCTGTGGTATGGAACCCTGCGTCTGCAAGTTGGACTTGTATTTTACCGGTCATATAAGTGATTTCGCGTAAACTTTAAATTGCTTATCATTATTTTTGGGTACGCAGAAATAAATTATACAATTCAAAAGAATCCCAGAATCAAGGTACCTACCTGATTTTCTACGCTATTAGGAACTATTCAGAACCCACAATATTAATTATAGCTATCGTCATTGCTCCCTTCACATGGTGTTTTTAATCATCTAGAAAGCTTTTGGAAGCATATGTGTTCATACAATATGATCACTACGTTTTTTGTGTCAAAATTATCACATCATTAGTATGAAATTTTATTTGACCTATCTCTAATAAATATTACATATTGTCACCCTACACAATACCAATTTACAAAATTAGATATGACACCTTCATATCGAGATTGCGATTCATGACAAAAAAAAACAAGTGCATGACAACAAGTTGCGTGTATAGTGTATATAATGTGTGTGTGTTGGTAGCAGATTAAAAGTCTCGGTAATGTCGGTCCCCTGGTTGGCGCTCAGGTTCACATGAGCACGTATGTGGGCGCGGCCATCACGCCGCAGTTGTCGTCTCTGGCGGACATGAGCACGTACCCGTCGTTACCCCACATGTTGGACCACGAGTTCTTCACCAACCAGTACTTGTGACCGTTCAGCGTACCGAACCCGACCGCCAGCACCGCGTGGTCCAGCTGATCCACTTGATTCTTACTGAAAACGAACAATCTACATGCTAAGATGACAAGGAAAAACCCCAATAATCAATAATTGATTATCTTCTCTCTCTGTTAGCCCGTAAACTTAATGTGACTTTCACACAGATGGCACTCAAAAAATAATGCGATTCAAGGAAATAAAACATTTTTATTTTTACGAGTAAAATAATATTGTCTCAAAACACTTTAAACACATAAAATAATCCACGACGTTATTTACCTTACTACTCACAACGTTCTTAGGTTGTGACTAGTAAGATAAATAGCCTCGCGCCATATCTGTGGATGTGTCAGAGCCAGACGTCATTTGCTTATACGTCATATAAATACCATGCGCGCTTGTCAGCTGACAGAACTGGCTTGTGCAATTAACTACAATCCATAACAGTTATTATTTAGACATGGCTATTAGGGGCGAGAGAATTGAAAAACAGATATTTGTAAAATTAACAATCTGTCGCCTTGCAGTTACTTGCACTTGCAGAGTCGCACTCCAGTCGCATCCTACGAGTATACCGTGGAGTGCAATAGAGACAACTGCAACTTGGACCGAATGTGTCTGTTATATTAGTCGTTTATAACGAAGTCGACGGGAATTGTCCAATTTCAAATGTTCTTGTTATTATTATTACGCAGATTTGTAGATTATTACTATTTATAACTGAAATTAAACATTATGTTAAAAATTTATTTTCAAACGTGTTCTAAATCTCTGAAATAAGGTATGACGATGTACAACAAACAATAAACATAGATATGTAATTCTAATAAACGTAATGCGACGTCAAAGACCTTGTCCGCCTGTCGGCCGCTCTCACTTTTTACGGTTCAAGGTCTCTCTCGCGCACGCAATATTAAATGACGTGACGTTAATATTTAATGACGTAGCATGGACTACGCATTGGCTCTGACGCACACCGTTGTTTAATGAACGAAACTTTGAATGAAATTATTACTCCACAGATATGTTTACCTTACTACTTACGTTTACGTTAAAATTGGATTATTTTATGCAGAAAACTGTGAAGCGTTGAGACAAAATTATTTTATTCATAAAAATATCAAAATGTTTTTAGTCCCTTATATCACATTATTTTCAGGCTAAATATCTTAGGTTAGACGTACCGAACGCTGTGTTAAAATATATTCACCTAATTTGGAAAGACCTTATATATCTTCACTCTAGATCCCTTACGATGTAAGTATAGAAAACCGAATTTCATACGTCACGATCTTATTTTACTTCCTCCACATTAATTACTCTCTTCATACTAACTCTCGACACCAACTTCAGACAGTACCCGATCAATCTGATCATGGTATCTTGGTCTTTCCCCGGTACCGACATCCATTACATGTACATTCGCATTATACATCAGTTTTGTTAATCAATAATCTACCATTTTTTCTACGTGACCAAACCAACATAACATGCTATCACTCATCTTTACATTGACACTTTCAGGCCTAACCTCTCTCTCACTTCTACATTATGAACCCGATATACGAATGTTACGCAACATATTTTCCGTAGCAATCTTATGTTGACCACGATAATATTATTTTCATGTCCTATCTAAAATACCCAACTCTCACTTTCATACAATAGAGTTAGAATAAGCACATAAGGCTGGACAAAATGGGCATCCTAACTTCATATTGTGCTAATTAAATAAATTACGACATAAGCCTTGTACTTTCCATTCCTGCTAAAAGCACATTCCTCATACACAAATTCATCCACTTATTACAGTCTTCCAACCTTTTTCCATAGATGAAGTACCCAATGGTGGGTCAAGTTTTTTGGAACTTCATCTATGGAACCTGTGAAACGATCAATGAACATAATGTAACGTCTTAATAATTGACTGACTGTTCAACGTTGCTTTGTAATAACATAGTGAGTGTGGTGTGTGGTGTGTGGTGACGGTACTGACCACTCGGGCTCGTAGTAGACGCCGTGCGAGTAGAAGCTGAAGCTCTTGTGGGCCGCGTCGATGGCTACTGAGACCGGCCCGTGCTTGAAGATGGCCAACTGAAACACACGATATTTACAATAAGGAATAGAGCTCATCATTATTACTATTACTCTAAATTTGTATTATTTTATTCTATTATAATCTATACATATAATAAAATCGTAGGAAAGTCAAAACTGTACATTGAAATTTTTTTTAAAAGAATACTTGGGGCGTGATATACAATCGATATAGAAGCCAAAGATATAGTTTTTAGAATTTTTGTCTGTTTATCTGTTTGTCTGTATGTATGTCCGGGGTAAACTCAAAAAGTACTGCATGGATTTACTTCAAATTTTGCATAAATATTACTAACAGGTCGGGTCAACATAATGGCTACCTATTATCACGCTATCACCTACGGGGGAGGAGCTGTGCGGAGTAAACGAAGTCCGCGTGGCCGAAGTCGCAGGCAACCGCGATTCGGCAATTATTACAATCATTTTATATTTGACAATAGAAACAGATCCAGAATGACGCTAGAACTAGAGGGGACTAGATCTAGTTTTTGTTTGGAGGGACGAGAGATCCAATCCTTGAAATATTTGATGATTAACGTGATAAAATCTACCCTCATTTTAATTAAGACCGCATTATTTTGTTTACACAGTTAACGTTGTAGTGACGTTGTTTACCGCTGTATTACGGCCGCTATATGACGGCACCATTGTTATAGGAAATTAGAGCTATAGTCATTATAAAATATCGATACGTGACCAGGGAGCAAGACCCCCGTTCACAGTTGTGTACATATCACTCTTGATTATTTTTATATCTATTAATATTAATAAAAAAATATTTAAACATTAAAATTATTAAATACTAGCTGTTGCCCGCGACTTCGTTTGAGCGGACTTCGTTTACTCCGCACAGCTCCTCCCCCATAGTTGTTAGCGTGATAATATTGTTACGTACTCGGGTTCGCAATTGTAATAAAACACTACTTATATTAAATCCGTGTATTTACACAACACAACACAACGTAATACTAAAATACACTTTACACGATAGTCACTTGCTGTACTATCACTGAACTTAGAACACTACACAATAAAACACTTCTCACTTCGCACTAGTCACTTGATGTATCGCTCTCGATCGCTTGATAAAAACTGCCTTGTGTTTGTCAACATCTCTGTATTTATAGGCAGGGGAAAGTCCTAGCTGGATCCAGAAAAATCTAAATGTATCGGGAAACAATGAATCACTTCTTATCGTAAACATGTTATGAGTCATAAATACTAGTATTTACACAACACAACACAACGTAATACTAAAATACACTTTACACGATAGTCACTTGCTGTACTATCACTGAACTTAGAACACTACACAATAAAACACTTCTCACTTCGCACTAGTCACTTGATGTATCGCTCTCGATCGCTTGATAAAAACTGCCTTGTGTTTGTCAACATCTCTGTATTTATAGGCAGGGGAAAGTCCTAGCTGGATCCAGAAAAATCTAAATGTATCGGGAAACAATGAATCACTTCTTATCGTAAACATGTTATGAGTCATAAATACTAGTACACGCTACTTTCAACCTTATGCCATATTCCACAAAGTCCATTATGGCATAGCGCAGGTCAACTATTTGTTTGTCAATAGGAGTAGCTATCTCTTTCTTTTATTTCTAGATAGTTAGCGCGCGCGCGCTCAAACTCTACACGCTTCTAGATTATTTGTAACACTACCCCCCTCTTAGTTATGTTCGTCCCGAACATCATTACTTCCATTATAGAGGGCTAATCGATCAACATGAACAATCTTCATAGTCCCTCTTGGTTGCTTCTGCACTCGGTAGGTTACGTCATTGATCCGTGTGATTACTTTGTATGGCCCATCCCAACGTCGCTGTAACTTAGGTGATTTTCCTTTTCGTCGAACCGGATTATGCAGCCAAACAAGAGATCCTTCCTGAAAACCTCGATGATTTCTAGATAATTAGCGCGCGCGCGCTCCAACTCTACGCTTCTAGATTATTCGTAACAATATGTAGCCTATATGTTGACCCGACCTGTTAGTAATATTCATGCAAAATTTGAAGTAAATCCATGCAGTACTTTGTAAGTTTACCCCAGACATACATACAGACAAACAGAAAAAAAAATCTAAAAACTATTTTTGCCTTCGATATCGATTGTAAATCACGCCCCAAATATTTTTTTAAAAAAATAATCAATGTACAGTTTTGACTTTTCTACGATTTTATTATATGTATAGATTATTATATAAATTTTATGTTCTTTTTTTTACTTTGCATGTGCTGTAAAAATTGTAACTATTGATGTTTTTCAAAAAGTGTTATATGTTTCATTTTCTTTTGTTTACTGTAATTGTTGGCTTTTTGTTTCTTTTTTCTTATATATATTTATTTTTAATCTCACTACGAGATAAGCTCGCCTTTTGTACTATTATGTTTTATTTCATAAATCCGTTTACTGTGTTTGTGTCAATTTTCCTTATTTTTTTTTTAATTTTTATTCGTTTTTTATTTGTAAATTTGTGAATTGTCTTTGCGGCCCTTCAATCTCTTTAGTAATGCATATTAGCCCAGGATAGTATTTGGCTTAGACAGCCCTGTCCTAGATGATCGGGAAGCGCCTCAATAATTATTGCAAGATGGTCGGTTATTGGTGTCGCTTTTTTACACGTTTTTGGAACTATTCCATCAGCCCGTTAATTCGCTCGCGTGCGATGTAAGAATATTACAAGTAGAGATAAAACATGTTACCTTCAAGGCGTTTTCGTTTTTCACGGTAACGTTGACCCAGCCTTTCATAGAAGTCACCAGAGTCACGTTGTCAATGTGACAATATCCGTCCTGTAACAAATCACATTCATTATATAAAAACCGAGCAGCAGCAGAAATCAGGATAATACTCGAGCCCTTTGTAAATTATATCAGGCCTATTCCTTTTCAGAATTAAAAACAGCTGTAATTTCCAGAGAGAAAATGCAACTCACTATACGATACGTAGTGTAAAAAATAATAACGTCCAAACTTAAAGGCTCTTTTTCGTTTGTATCGATCCATGACTTGAAAAAGTAGATATAGCATATTTTTGACGACAAATCGATAGGGAGACCATTCATATGACATGACTCATGCGTAATTCTTCCAACTCACGCTTTAAGCTAGAACACGATGATGACGAGTACTGATGCGATTGCGGTATGAATAGGTAAGGTGGTGGAAAACTCGAGCATGCCATTGCTAAACCTACTACATAGTAATCACAATGGTACTGGCAGCTTTAGCTAATCATTCGCCTTTTATGAACTACATGGCAGAATAGAAGACGGTCTATTTTGGATTTTAAGTTTGATCTCATTTTGATGTCTACTACGCCATGTCAGTCCAGGCTTCGTTTAAAGAATAGATCATCAGCCGTTTTGCCAGGCAGTTCGTAAGAGGCGAAATCGTTCATGAAGACTATGCTATTCAATACCTCCGTGGCTGCTAATTGGTATTATTCTATGTTGTCTCCCCTGGATATATGGTACCACCGCCTTATTTGTTCCTGCCACAATAGCGTCAATGCCGTTCCGGTTGTTTCGGTTTGGCGAGTCAGATAGGCGGTAAACTTATGCACGTGGTATTAAAACACCGCCACGAGGATAGCAACGCACCAATAGTATAAAGATCTGGTATCTATAGGCGATGTTTATCTCTCTCCATCAGAAGAGCCACGGCACGTCAAAACGTCAATCGAGTGTTTAGGGCTCTTACACATTTTTTGACATATTATGCCGTTTCGTAGCAACATGCACAATTATATTGTATTTATATGTGTAAGAGTCCTACACGTTTCAATTCGATTGACGTTTCATTCCGTAAATTGAGGGGCTGCGTGTTTGTAATCTGATGATATAAGAAAACGACAGTAATTAATTTTAAGTTAGATTTAATTTACACTTGAATTTTTGTTATTAATTTTAATTTGATGTATCGGGTTGCGAGCGGTTGCAACGTGATATAAACGAAGTAGTAGAATGATGTCGCCGAAACAAGCTGGAGTTTAATGTTGTTACTAAATGTTCAGTAATGACAGTCACTCGCGGGCGTACACCACTTCTTTACGAGAACAAGATAGACTTGACAAAAATCAAACGATTGACCCAAGTTCGCGATCTAGGTATACATTTTACACCGGAATTAGCGTTTCGAAACCACATTATTGGCATTTGGAAAAACTCGTTTAGAGACTTGGGGTCTGTTCTGAGACAGTCGCACAAATTTACTAAAGTAACGGCTATCTAAACTTCGTATGACGTTCACATATCGCCATAGACTAACATATTGGTATAAAACACAATTCTTTTTATTTTTGTCCTGGTCTGCACAAGGATACGACTTTCAATTTATATAAAACACATTTTAGCGCATGTCAAATGTATTTACGACGTATTAATAATATCTATTGATATTTTATATTTTACTGCCTAAAACTAATAAAAACAGTGTTTATATCTCACCTGTCCTAAATATCCTCCATAGTCTTCTTCCGTGGGTAGTCCATGCTTCATAATCCACTGGTATGCTCTGAAATCTTCACCTCCATCGCAACCGTTGTTACCGAAGCTACAAATATTTAAAGCTTGTTAAACCTCTTATTTTGCAATTTTGGAAACTAACCAATTAACCAATCTTTAACACTACAATACATAAAATTTAAGCAATTCGAGCAACAAAATACGGGGCGAAATTGATCTGTACCTTCGTTAAAGAAAAGACCATCTGCCGTTTTGCCAGGCTGTTCATTATTTTATTTTTTTTACAGAAAAAAGGGCAGGAGGCTCACCTCATCTGATGGTTAGTTATTACCACCGCTCATGGATTGCCATAGCACCATAGGTCTTGCAGCTGCGTTGCCGGCCTTTCAAGAATGAGTAAGCTCTTTTCTTGAAGGTCCCCAAGTCAAATACGTTCAGAAACTACCTTGCCGGTAATTGATTCCACAGAGGAACAGAGCTTGGTGAAAAATGAAAGAAAATCGCACGGTTGTAGATTTCCAGACATTAAGGCGATGAGGGTGGAACTTTAAATTTTGCCGCAATATCCGATAATGGAATTCAACGTCTGGAACTAATCTGAATAGTTCATTGGAACATTCTGTACGATAGATGCAGTAAAAGATGCAGAACAAATCTACATCTGTGTAAATAATGCCAAGGAATGAAGCGAATTAGAAATAGCCTGATTGTCAACGATTCTAACCGCCCAAGAAGAGCTCCCACCAAGAGATGAGAACAGTACTCCCATGTAAGGTCCAATTTGCTCTTTATAAAGTTGCAAGCGATAAGCCGACAAGAAGTACTATCTCACTCTACTGAGCACACCGAACTTTTTAGAGGTCAATTTAACCTTTCCTTCCAAATGATCACAGAATTGAACATTGTTCGATATGTCAACACCAAAAATTTCCATATTGGCTCAAGCTGTGATAAGAGTATTCTTAAAACGAGGTGAGACGACAAAGGGAGAATTTTAGCGGTGAACGCACACAGCTGTGTCTTCTTAGGGTTAAATTAGATTAAGTTTAGTCAACCCCATTCCGAGAATTTGGCGGACTGAGTCTCGATTTATACACTAGCTTATTCTTGTTCTCATTGACTTGTTCCCGAAAAATACCGCTATGATCATAGTATGAAATTCGGAGCACGCACCGAGAGAAACGCTTTGTGGCATTCCCGATCGTAGACTCCTTGGACTCTACTTTCAGCGCCCAGCTATGTGTTAGTTAAACTAAAAGATTACCAGATGTTCGGCCACGACGGACACCGTACTGGCGTTTACTAATCAGCTGGTGCTCCTTTAAATACTTCAGAAGCTAACAGTTAATTATTTCCTCCATGATTTCGGAGACAAAGAAGATAATGGCTATCGGCCGATAGTTCGACGGATTCAAGGTGTCCTTTTTTAGGTACAGGATGCACTAAAGCCGTCTTCCACGATACTACGCCAAGTAAGTAGGAGAGCCGAAACAGACTATCAGTGTCAACTCCGGAGCACACACTTTTAGCACTTCCGGAGCACACATTTTTAGCAGATCGGAAAGATGACATCCGGCCCAGACGACTTCTAGATATCCAAGGTAAACAGTGCCTTCACGCACTGAAAAGTTAAGAAATTTTATTTCGGGCATAAAGCTAGCACACTGGATAGTAAACGGTGTGTTTCCTTGGTGATCTAAAGTCGAGAGGGCCGCAAAGAATGAGCTTAAGAGATCGCCATTTTCCTTTACGGTATGGGCCAGAGAATCATTTTTTCTGTGCAGAAATAGAAAGAATGATTGACAAAAATTCCCTAAGACAGTCTTGTCAGAGACCAGAACGTACGAGTGTCCGAAGGTAAGCGATCTGATTTCCAAAAAATCCTGCCAATGTGCTCCGATTTTTCCTTGGCGATTAGCAAAATCCACTAATATTTTGAAGGACTTCCGTGCATTATTGTACCCTTTCAGGCGTTAGTTTTTTCATTACATGATACCAATGGAGCAGCCCAGGCCCGGTGTCACTCCTGCTTTAGGCGCGAAGCAGTCTTGCAGTGGTGACCAAACCAAGGCTGAGACTTGCCACCGATGGGAACCATAGAGAACGAAAGGAAAACTTCGATACCTGTACCCTGTAGCACCACTCCAGCGTCAGAGTCAGCAAAGGTATTCAGTGAGAAGCACATTCGCTCCATGGGTAGGACGCAAAGAAGGATCGCATCCAGTCCCAATCTGTTGACTTGTAGTGCCAAACTTGCCAAAAGACTTGTAGTGACTTGCAGCCGCAGCCCACAAAAGGAGGCCGTGACAGGCCCGTTACTGTAGTGTACCTTGGCCCGGATCAGGCAGTGGTCAAACGAGCAAAGGGACGTCCACTGACACTTGATACTGATCCGAATAAGAATTCACCAGAAGGTGAAAGGTGACTGAGGAACTTACGTGGGTGAAGTTACCAGGTATGTAAGACTATACGCTAAAGTAAATATGTGAAAAAACCTTCCCCCGTGATCAGTACTGCGTGCGGAGATACAGTCGGCGTGATGGGCATTAAAGTCACCGAGGATATCGATCTCTGCGGTGGGGGTCTATTGTTGCACGGAATCTGCAGCTATTTGAAAGTCTGTCTCTCGCTATGAGACTTTTATAGGTAAGCGTAGATGAAGGGATCGTCGTCACGATTTACGCGCAACCAGAGGATGGATAGGTCTTCAAGACTGTCGAGGGGGTTTCAGCAGACATCTTCTCCGGCGTATACGCATACACCAGCCCGCGGTACAAAAGAATGTTCCAATTTGTTCCCCGGACACTAGAGATAAGTATTTGGCGGCAAAGGGTAACTAAGTCTCGGTCAAAAAAGCAAGGCTGGGTTAGCCGTCTCGAGATGGTAGTGGACGGCATTAAGGTTAGAATGGAGTCCTCTAATGTTGTAAAAATCTACGACAAACGCGGTAGGGATTGCCTTAAGTTACAGCTCAGTTTGAACTGTAAGAGTTTGGTTAATGAGCACAATTTTGAACACAAGTATGAGTGTGTGTATGAGTGGGTATTTGTGTGTGTGTAGCCTCACCCCCAGGGGCAGACCACGAGCGCCTGTGTGTATGTGTATGTGTGTGCGTGTGTGTGTGTGTGTGTGTGTGTGTCCTCACCCCCAGGAGCAGTCCACGAGCGCCTGTTGGCTGAGCCGCACGAGGTGTCCGCCGTTGTGCAAGAACAGCGCACCTTCTACCGCGCCCACTGTGCCGAACGACCAACACGACCCACACACGGACTGGTCTACGACATTACAACACATATCATCACTGTCTACTGCACCATAACTAGTTGTAACTAATTATAAAAATACAGTTTCAAATTATCATTTCATCGTGGCGTTCAAATAGGGAAGACACTTCCCTATTTGAACGCCACGATACGCGGTAAAATTAAAACTTTTGATTGAAGTAGAAAAGACCGAATGAGAGAGACAGAGAGAGATATATAAATTGAAGGAGTCGAGAAAAAGATTTTTCATACTTTTGAAGTAAAAAATTTTAAATTCAAACTCAAAATTTGCAGTAAAATCTCTTTGTTTATATACTGTTTGCATGTGACTGGTTTTAGAACCATTAAATATGTAGATGATAATGTAGGCACGTATTAAAGTTAAAGACTTTATAAAGAAAGCAAAACCCTTTATTATTTTTAAACTCTTATAACGTATATTTAAAATCGTGTGCTCTCGCCGTCGCCGTCTAACTTATTTCTGACTGCTGATTGGTGCAAGAATCCGGCGTTCGCAAGTCCCATTGTTCTTGCGGCCGTTGAGTGTGGTCGATGGCGCATAAGGTCAATTAATGTGCACCAAATGCATTCGCTTCCAAAGGATCTCTAATGTCGCTAAAATAGTTTGAATATAAAATGCTGTTTGATGTATTCATTATCTCGCCAGCTTTATTGTCTAGTTTGTTTCACTGTCGTGACTATTTTCATTTCATTGAATTTCAAATCACAAGTATTCTAAAGTTTATCTTCAATTGTCTTCTTCTTCTTCTCGTGTCAGGAAGTTCAGCCTTTATAAACTTTTCTTTGTTGTTTTTAAGGTTTTTCCAGATTCCCAAGCACGGGGTGAGTGTTATAACACAAAAATAATTAGAAATACGAAAGTACTGATCAAAATTATAAATGTGAATTTCATCTGTAACGATGAACTCATTTAACTAGTTATACGTAGGTATGTATAGCTAGCGATCAGTACAATCAACGTAATCGATTATATAGCAAAGAAGAATTTCGCTGCCTCGAGCCTGTCGACACTAGCTCAGCGGAAGAGCGTCCCGGCTTTAGGGAAATGGTCGCAGGTTCAAATCCCGCGTGTCGATATTTTTCTTTGTTGTTTTTAAGGTTTTTCCAGATTCCCAAGCACGGGGTGAGTGCTATAACACAAAAAATAATTCAGCCTTTATATTTTATTAGACCAAAACCGCGCCACAGCTACGGCAGCGTCATTGGCTTCGTTAAGGTCGTCCACCGTGCACGTATTAGGGCACGATGGACATGATACGAGATGCTCCCGCAATTGGAGCCCCGCAATCACAGCACTCCCCTAAAGAGAAAACCCACTGGTACATATTTTGGTTACAGCGGCCTTAGAGTCCAAAGTCGGTTAAGTGACTTCCATGCAGCCTACTGCAATTCGTGGCCTGATGGGGTTGCTCCTTAACGGGCACAAAGTTGGGTGGAGAAGTGTTTAATTTTCCATCTAATAATTCTCTCCTCAGCAGGACTACCTGTTGAGGCCTGTGTTCTTTGCAAAAAGCTTTTCAAGCTTTTAAGTCTTGGCGGCGAAGGAATATGGTTTTAGAGGTGATATCGGTCGTCGAGCTCATACTTCTTCTTCTCAATACAACAAACTACTTTTCTTCTGACGTCAGCTGGAGCGATGCCAGCCAACGGGTAAAGCTTTTTTAGGTGTAGTTCAGACAGGAGTTCGGACTTTGTTTTCGGAGAGCCCCTAGATGTTAATGGAGATTATTGTTAAAGCTGGTTTAGGGGTTAATCTGCGTGGTGTTGTACGAATTCCTTTGGGTGTTACGTGGTCCTGGGAGATACTGTTTGGTTTAATCCTGAAAAGGGCCATTGGTTTGGCTCTGAGAAGAGCGTTGTTTCAAAGTTGTCATAGTGCATATGAAAATTAATTTTTCAAAGGAAAATGTTCGTGCTATTATTTTTTATAATTTTCGAAGAGGTCTAACTCGACGTCAGTGTTTCGAAGAGATGACTTCTGCATTCAACGATGACGCCCCATGTCTTAGGACCGTCGAGCGCTGGAATTTAGAATTTCAATACAGCAAATACTTGCTTACGTGACAATCTCGAGAAGGACGTCCAAAAAGTGCCTTTACCGAAGAAAACATTGTTGCTGTTCGACGACTACTTATGGAAGATCGGCATGCGACCTATCACGAGATAAAGGCTTCATTAGGCATTTCAGGGACAACCATTCAAGATCCTACATGAAGCGCATGGCGTGAAGAAGCTAGTTTCCCGTTGAATTCCCTATCAGCTCTCCGACGATCAGAAAGCGGCTCATCTCATGTGAGATGGTGTAAAATAACTTTATAAAGATTCAAGCGAGGAGAGTCGAATCACGTATAAGATATCGTAATTGGGGATAAATCTTGGATCCATGCATATGATCCCGATTCTAAGCAGCAATCCACCGTCTGAGTATTCCAAGACGAGCCAAAACCGACCAAATTAGTTCGCTCACGAAGCACTACAAATGGTGGCCACGTTCGTAGTAAAAACAGGTCACGTAGCTACAATTGCATTAGAAGATCGTAAGACGGTCAATGCGGAGTGGTATACCGCGGTCTGTTTGCCACAAGTCATCGCCGAGTTTCGGAAAACCAAACCAAAGCGACGCATTCTCCTGCATCATGACAACGCAAGCTCACACACCGCTCACCAAACAGTCTACTATTTGAAGCAAAAAAACATTGATATTCTCGAGCATCCTCCATATAGCCCTGACTTAAGCCCTAATGATTTCTTTACTTTCCCAAAAATTAAGAAAAATCTTCGAGGAAACCGGTTTGTTTCTGGTGAAAAGCAGTCGAAGCTTTTAAATCAGCAATTTTGGAGACCCCTACTTTGGAGAGGAATAAATGTTTCAAAAATTGGTTTGAACGTATAGAAAAGTGCATTAAGTGTCGTAGGGAATATTTTAAAACAATAAAATAGGTGTAAATTTTAAATCTTCTGTTTTTTTTAAAACGACAAAACTTAAAAGGCATGCCTCGTAAAGTTGTCTTTTAGGGACTTCGTTCAACGCCTATTATACAGGCTGTTTTTTTAGCGAAGGGACATGTTAAAGGAGAGTACTCAGTATTTGATTCTGAGCCCAATTATCTATAAAATATATAAATCCTAGTTTTTGTCCTAATCATCCTATAAAACAAATATCATCATAAACACCAAGCGCGCAAGAGCACTGACACGCACGTGGGGCAATGAACTTTGCTGGCGGTTTATTCTTTTCTGCAACGCACAGATTACATAATAGTTACTGTGGCTCGCGCCGGCCACGGCCAAGCGCGGGGTCCGCCGCATATTCAGTTTGTGCCAATGCATCGCAACATCAAGATATGTTTCTACGTAATGCAATAAACTGCCTCGCGTATTTTTTTGATAGTGTTTGACTAATAATAGCAATGTTTTAATGGTATCGTAACACCTTCTTGGTGCTACAAGTTGTAACACAACAAGTTGTAACTTACAACAGTGCAAAGCTGCCACTTGTCAAGTTTTTAATATTGATAGAATTTAAAATGCGATTGTTCTAGTGTGTAGTTCAAAAACAATGAAATTGGATGTAATGTGATTCGGACATCAGTCCCGCTAAGTGAAGTCATAGTCTCATTGAAGATTTTCTTTTATTAATTAAAAAAAATCCTCATAAAATTATCTAGCACCGGTACCAAATTACTCGCTGCAAGCAAGTAGCCCCCTGGCGATCAGCAGAAGATCTCTACAGTATCTTATCAGTTTTCTAATAAAGAATATTGGGATAGGGTATGAGCCTATGCGTTATGTAATGTTTATGCCAAATACAGATAAATAATTCAACAATTGAGATTAGTGTAAAATTTCGTCAATAGTTAATTCATCAAGTTCCATCATTGTAAAGAAGATGAAGAAGAGAGAGTAAATATCAGCTGTGTCTTACACTTTTATTCGTGCCTAGTTTCTTTTTCTTAAATTATAACACGCTTTAAACGTTTCTTATTATTTACTGCCTCGGTATTATTGCCTGTGTTAAGCCAGGAACAAAGTATGAAGAGAAATTGAATCACAATAGTTTAATATAGGAAGGTAGATTACGTTTACATTATCTACCTACCTACTATTTACGTGATGACTCGGGAGTTGTGACGACTAGCGCAAAGGTAATACGTTGCGAGTCTTTTGGCAATATTTTAATTAGTGTTTTCTCAATTATTTGTCGCAATGTTTATTTTTCAACATTTTCATTCGATATATACAAGCGTGAATTTTCATGGGTTCAATTCCGTTCCTCGTTTAAAAGAACATGCTGTATATAGATTTCTAATTCCAGATCACATGTCCTAAGCGCAATCGGTGAATGCCGTAACCCACTTAAAAAAAATTTTGGTACAAAAGTCTGGTGGTATTTAACCTCCGCCTTGAAAATGTCATGTTTTGAGAAAGTCGCTGGAAAAACCACCATCAACCCAAAATTAAAATGGACGTAAAAAGGGACTCGAAAAATCTCTACCCTTTTTATAATGTGTGGTCCAGAAACCGTTTTGTCTGTGCAGAAGTGATAGATAACGCTTGAAGAATCTTCTAAGAAGCAGCTTTGGCGAGAAACCAGAATGCTTGAACTAATTTCTCGCCGATTTTTCCAACGTACGTATTTTACAATAGCAACAACTTTTTTCAAGAATTTAAAGGTGAAATATATTCCTTTTTTTAGCGTGCTGTTCTTTTTCACCACAAGATGCCGATGTAATGGTCCAGACAAACTATAACGATGTAAAGCTTGATATGTCACGCGCGACAGCATGAACATTGATCGATGTCGACTATCCTACGGCTAAACGTGTCACAAAAAAATATTTCCGAATCACCCTCAGGAGAATTGAATAACATTTCACTCAACAAAAATTGAAGTTTTGCAGCTCTCAGTGAGTAGTAGTGAGTAGACACATCAATTTAATTTTATACACGGCTTCCACTAATCCATAAAAATAATGCATAATAAAAAAAACAAGCTATTGCTAACAGTTGCATAAAACTTACACAATTTTCAATTATAAGTTCATAGATTTTAAGTGCTACAATGTAGATTGCGATACGATCTCATTGACGGCGTCAACAAAGTACTAGATTGTGAGTGAATGGATCACAACGAAATGGCAACATTTGGTATCTTGAAGTCATTTGACACCTCGTAAGACTTGTACAGTACGCATAAAACTTACGAAATTTAAGTCCTGTGCCTAAGCTATTTATTTTCTTAGGTTAATTGCGTGTACGGCCTTAGAACATTATACCCATAGAGCACTTCTTTATTATTATTATTATTTATCTTTCCTTAACTGACAACAGGCACTTTTTTGCAAAGATAAAGGAACTACTTACCATATACATCATTTGCATGTAATGTATGTTAGATTATATATTTCGTTTTATTATTATATTATACAAAGGTACGCGTGTTTAAATCTTTTTAGCATAAATTTTAACATTTATGCTAGAGACTTGTTACCATTTTAACACATTTATTACATACTAGCTGGAGCGTGCAGCCCGCTGCATCATAACAGTTTTTGACAATTCCCGCGGGATCACCTAATTTTTCAGGGATAAAAGGTAGCCCATGTGCTATTCTAGGTCATCATCTAACTGTGAGCCAAATCTCATCTAAATAAATTCAGTAGTTTTTGCGTGATTGAGTAACAAACATCCATCCAAACATCCAAATTTTCGCATTTTAATACTAGCTGCAGCGTGCAGTCCGATATATTATGAAAGTTTTCTGTGAATCCCACAGAGACATCTTATTTTTGCGGGATAATAAGGAACCTATGTGTTTTTCAGATCATCATCTAACTGTGTGCCAAATTTCATTCAAATCCGTTCAGTAGTGTATGCGTGATTGAGTAACAAACATTCATCCATCCAAACATCCAAACTTTAGCATTTATAATAATATTATATAGATATAGATTAATAATATAGATTTTAGTTATAATACATATTTTAGTCTTCAAAACAAGCAAACGCAATACTAACAGGCGCATACATACACACATTCTCTCATACTATAATTACCTTTAACGGGGGTGACAGCTCCGAAAAGTCTCCAGTCGAACTCTGGAGGCAATTTTACGCTCATCTCCGACACATCTTCCTTCGAGTAGGGGAACGGTAGACCTGTGGATAAACAATAGTCAAAATCCCGATATGTGATGTTTTACACAAAATAAGGAGTGGTGTTAAAGCTAAAGCCGCGACCGCATCCAACACTATCTCATAACATCATATTTTCACAATACCTGTGGATTACCACAAGGAAGTATTCAAGAACTCTTGCTTTTTCATTTATATAAATGATCTTCCCGAAACAATGGGTGTTCTAACCTCACAAATGTGACTTAATCAGAATCCTAAGCTAAGATTTGCAGAGGAACACTATACAGATACTTCAAAACTTTTCAATGCCATCATTTTATTTAGTACTAGCTGTGCCCGCGACTTCGTCCGCGTGGGAATAAGTCTAAAAAAGTAGCCTAATTTACTCCTTATTACATCAGCTACCTATCAGACCCGCCAAAATCAGTCTCGCCGTTCCAGAGATTAGCCGGAACAAACAGACAGACAAACAGACAGACAAACAGACAGACGAACAGACAGACCGACAAAAATTGTACAAAATGTTATTTTGGTATATATACCGTGTTTACATCCGTATGCATTTAGTTAAAACCGCTTATTTTAATATTAGAAACAGACACTTCAATTTTATTTATTTGTATAGAGTATAGATGTCACGGCGCCATTGTATAATTCTGACTTTTCTTAGGTTTTGCCACATAAAGGTTCAATCGAAAATAGTCAGATTCAAGATCGCAGTCTTAAAAGTGGCTAATGAAAGAAGAACACGGATAAAAGTGTGTTCTTATTTAGTCCAATCACAGCCGACGTACGATACGTCACCTCATGAAAACGTCTTATGAGTAGCATGTGACTTGCAATTTTAAACGATCAAAATATAATATTAGAGTCGAATTTTCTAAGGACCTAATAAATTTTTGCAAGCTCTCGTCCGTAAAGCGGAGCAAAAGTCGAAATTAAACCTTAACGTGCAGAAATAAGGTTGATTATTATGAAGATACTTTTATGACGTGATATTTTTGTGTCTGAGTATATATCATTCCCAAGCCATTTTCTTGCACGGAGTTCGTAGGTAACTTTCAATCTTGTTGTTTTTAATGTAAGACTTGAAGATAAAAAGTGTGTCCTGGCTTATAACGGCTGGGCTCAAAAGCTAAGGTTAAAATGTTTACTCTGCCTAAGACAGATTTTTGAGGTTTCGTTAAACACATTGATGATATATTTTGCTCATATTTTTCCCGTGTTCTCCTGGGTACTCTGGATCTGGTACTTGTCTGGTACCACCGCCTTACCTATTCTTGCCGCAATAGCCGTCAGTGCTTGTCACTGTCATGCTCCGGTTTGGAGGGTAAGGTAGCCGGTAACCTTATGCATGTGGCATTAGACCTCGCCACAAGATATCAACCACAACATATGTGGTGTCTATAGGCGATGGTTGACTCCTTCTATCAGGAGACCCATGTGCTTGTTTGTTATCTTATGATATAAAAAAATATTCTCATCACTTTGGCTACTTTACAAGGAGTGTGTTTGGTTTCCAATGGTTTCTAATGGTCTTACCCATGGAGTTGGGCCCGGAATACCTCCGTCCTCGCAGGTAGGCCAGTTCATCCTCAGTGCGGTCCGCCAGGTGGTTCACTGCCAGAGAGAAACTGCGCCGCGCGCGGTTGTTAGAGTGGATGAACCTGACAATCACAGGAAACGTTTATTGCACCAAATATGTTACAATATTCAAAAGTTCCCCCATTCATAATTCGTCGTAGTCATAGAATAGTGACGGATCTACCATAATAAAAAATGTTACCGGACAGCCATTTCAAATTATTTTCTAGTTTTTTGACATAACGTTTTTATTTCAAATCTGGTAAAGTTATCTTGATATAATCAAGTTTCATAATAACAGATTTGAAATTAAATAAAGTTATGTCAAAAAATTAGAAAAAAAATCGGTTGTCTGTAAAGTTGGTTTACAGACGATAGTTGAACGTGACAACGTCTTAAGCTCTCGCTTGTACTCCAAGCCTTAAACGGAACGCCTCAGAGCGAGGTAACGCCGCATGAGTCATGTTTTTTCGTGCGTGCAGCCAGCTCTATCGAATTATAAGACGTTGTCACGTCAAAAATTGAAATGGCTGTCCTGTAAAATTTAATATATTGTTACGTACTTCGGGTTCGTAATTGTAAGAAAACAACACTTATATTAAACCGTGTATTTATAATATAGATACACAAAACACAGGATAACACAATGTAATACTAAATACTCTGATTAACACTAGTCACTCACTGTACTAACACTAAACTTAGAACACTCTCTTCGACCTGGTCACTTTAAGTATCGCTCTCGATCGCTTTATAAAAACTGCCCTATATTTGTCAACACAATTCTATTTATACCCAGGGTAAATTTCTACTTGGATCCAGAAAAATCTAAATGTATCGGGAAACAATGAATCACTTTTTATCACTTCTTATTGTAAACAAGTTACGACTCATAAATCCTAGTTAACGCTACTTTCAACCTTATGCCCTATACCACAAAGTTCAATTTAATAGGAGTAGCTATCTCTTTCTTTTATATCTAGATCTCCCCAGCGTTCCAACTCTACACGTTTCAGGATTATTCGAAACAATATGTTATATCCGTCACTATTCTACGTCTACGACGATATAAAAAAAAGTTAATCCAGTGGAAACTCTTAGGGCTCACTCACACAAACACGAAACAACGTCACATTGTGCTACGACGTGGCACAATATGTAATAAAATGTGTAAAAACAATAAACGATTTCGACTCAATTGATGTTGCCGTTATATTTATTATACCTAGTATATAAAAATTAATCCACATTTTTATGTAACTGTCTTTTCTTCACTGTTGGTTGTTATTATTATTATTATCTATACCTACATATAATAAAATCGTAGGAAAGTCAAAACTGTACACTAAATATTTTTTTTAAAAAATACTTGGGGCGTGATCTACAATCGATATTGAAGCCAAATATATAGTTTTTAGAATTTTTGTCTGTTTGTCTGTATGTATGTTTGTCTGTTTGTCTGTATGTATGTTCGGGGTAAACTCAAAAAGTACTGCATGGATTTACTTCAAATTTTGCATGAATATAACTAACAGGTCGGGTCAACATATAGGCTACATATCATCACGCTGTAACCAAACTGTGCGGAGTAAACGAAGTCCGCGCGGACGAAGTCGCAGGCAACAGCTAGTTAATTATATTAATTACATTCATAACGCGACCGCAGTGTCGGTCCCCGCGGCTGCCCGCACACGCAGCACATATTTTTCTGTTTACTGAAAATCAGTGCTGTGGCGCAATCGCTGCTGTAAAGACAGAGTTTCTTTCCATTTTGGCATCACATCACTTGTGATACGAAGGTAATAAAAGCATTTCAAGCATTCGTTTTCTGTCTTGTGTTGTTTTTTTGTTTGTCAATGGACATGTATGGCGCTCAATTGTACTTTCCATAAATTGATTTTAAGTGAATTCCTCATACTTCTTCAATAGTATCGTAAGTTTATGTATAAGTTGATAACAAATAAATTAAAAAATAAAATAAATAAATAAATAGGACCCCAGGTTTAATCCTTAAAAATGACCTAGACCAACACTTTTCCCAGTGTGTACAGCTCTCCTTTTGAGTAGACAATTTGCCTTTCAGCCAGGCAATTCGTAAAAGGCAAACGATTGGCTACATACGTCACTACTATCACGACTACCAGGTGGTAGAGTTCCACAACATCTTGACCGGGTATAAATGGTACCACCGTCTTACTTATTCCTGCCGCAATAGCGTCAATAGCGTCACTGTCCCGTTCAGATTTGGAGAGTAAGGTAGCCGGTAAAATATACGCGCATCTCCATCCCGCCACACTTCACGACCACTTATTTTTATAAATAACCAAATAATCCATTGATATAAAAGAGAAAGATACGTTACGTTCTTACATCGCATTCAATAAACTAAGCTCGGCAGAATACATATACACCGACACTCACACACATCTGTTATCACAATTATAAACATGGAAACAAAGATAGGGCGAATACACTCGTACGATCGAAATAGTATTAGCCACTGCGCGCGTCGTCGCCATGGTTACTGATAAACAAAGAAAATCTTATTTTTAAACAAATTTAATGTTTTAGCTGTACTTACGAATAGAAAGTAATCCCATGTGTCTTATTTTTTCCCTTGAGTGATTATAACACTGGGTAAATACACAAGAAGGCATTTTGATGCGTGTTTAATGGCAAAAACAATCGGAAAGTAGAAGCGTTTCATGTTACGATGTCCCGCGTGTGACTGAGTGGCATATTACAAGCACTATGTACACGGACCTAGTTTTGTAGGACCAGGCACTGTGACTAGGTAACATATCTTCCTCTTTTTATATCAATGAAAAAATCAATTAATTTTTTGACCGATTCAGGAATCAAACCTGAGATTGTTTGAGATTAATCTGAACTAGCTACTAGATAGCTAAATGATGACAAATTTTACATGGGTATCTCTGCACCAACTCAGCCGGATTATCTATTCCGCAATAACGTCAGTGTTTGATACTGTTGTGTGCCGGTTTGTAGGATAAGGTATCCGGTAAACTTATGCATGTCACATTAAGGACCACAAGGATGTCTTGAGATGGTTGTCTCTTTCCATCAACAGAGCCGTCTGCTCGTCTGCTATCTTATGATATAACAAAAATGACATACCTCAGGTTCTGCCTGAAGATATTTAACCTTTTCTCGTGTTCAATTTCACTTGCATATTGTTTGCTGTGTTTGTTTTTAAACCTGCAAACAAAATCGATGTATTAACTTTAAGAACACGAAACAATAGTGCAGGCTGCAGCCCGACGTATTATGAAAGTTTTTGGTGAATCCCGCAGGGACTACTCGTTTTTGCGGGTCAATAAGTAGCCTATGTACTATTTCAGATTATCATCTACCTGTGTGTCAAATTTCATCCAAATACGTTCAATAGTTTTTTCGTGATTTAATAACAAATCTCTATCCAATTATATTTTTGTTTTAGCACTCATCCCGTGCTTTAGAAAATTTGAACTTCTAAAACAAAGAAAAATTTCTACACGTAAGATTCGAACTTCGACCTCCCCTCAAGCCGGGGCGCTCTAACCAACTGAGCCAGTGTCTACTAGTTCCACGTGGCGAAATTCTTCTTTGCTATATAATCGATTATGTCCATTGTACTGATCGCTAGCTATACATACGTATAACTAGTTAAATGAGTTCATCATTACAGATGGAATTCACATTTATAATATTGATCAGTAAGTTCGTGTTCTAATTATATTTTTGTTTTAGCACACATCCGTGTTTGGAAAATCTTGAAAACCTTTAAAAATAATAACTTCGAACTAGTCTACACTGGCTCAGTTGGTTAGAGCACCCCACCTTCCGGGAGGTCGTAAGTTTCACTTATCTGAGTCGTAAGTGAAATCTTTCGAGTCGATTGTTTTCTTTGTTTTTTTTTTTAAGTTTTTCAAATCTATCCATCTATTCAAACATACTTTAGCATATATAATAATTTGCAGCAAAAACGTTTAAATTTCAATCTATATTAATATTATAAATGCGAAAGTTTGGATATTCAGTTAATTCAAATCCGTTCAGTAATTTTGGCGTGATTGAGTAACATGCATCCATTCATCCATCCAAACATTTGCATTTACAATATTAACATAGATTGAAATTTAAACGCAAACTGAAACACCCGACTTCTAAACTCACGTATCTCTGGAATTCTGTACCTATCAGATCTTCATCAAACGTATATGACACCAAATAGGATGTATACCCTCACAAACAAACAGAAAACTTTCTGTAATATTAGTAGTAGTAGTAATATTTTATTATTAATTTAATGAAATTTATATACTTCAAGAATGACTGTTAAAATTATTTGGAAAAAGTACATTTCGATATCTCGAACCTTGAAATTTGAATTGATCAATGAACGCGCAATGTTTAAACTGACCAATGCGTGCCCGTTATTAAAATGAGCAATGAGCGTGCGCCAAGGAAGTTACATTCTACCCGGAAATTCACGCGCGCTTCAAAATCGTTCCGAAGAGTAGTACCACGACATGAGTGGAGTGTGTCTCTTTCTACTAAATAAAGCGCCAATCGCCATATATAAGTGCGGCCATGCGTAGTTTGCAAATTACTACTAAGTAATTCTACTAATTTGAGAAACATTTTTTGCATTGCATAGGTATTTACGTAATAATTAAAATAAGCACATTTTAGAACTCACTATGTTAATTACAATAAATTTTATGCTAATTTATTTATCGACGTGTATGAATAAAAATGATTTAAACGATTACCGAATATGTAAAAATCTACCATCTAGATAGTTTTATTTACAGTGGCAATTGCAAGAAAGGGACAACATCCACTCTTGTCGTTGTCTTGCTCAGAACGTTTTTCCCCTCTGTTATGTAAGAAACAAATATCAACTTTATTTGATACGGAATAAAGTACATTTTTATTTTTCAAATATTGTTTCGTAACAATTCCATAGTATATAAGTTCCTTGGCGTGCGCTATTAGAATTGACCAATGAGCGCACTTTATTTGAATTGACCAATAAGCGCGGGGCGGCAGCGTTAGCCATCAATTGGGCGTGTTCGGCGGCACTAGGATGTTAAATATTATAGTTAAATAGTCAAAGTAAACCAAATTTTATTCCGGGCGTCTGAGTACAGTCTGTTTCAGCTTGAATATACATTCTATATTGTGCTTCTATAATTGTCAAAACCTAGTGTCAAAAAATATGCAATCGTACGGTGACATACTAAGTAAAATGGCAACATTATTAAGTTTCTAAGAATTTATAGTGTCCGGCGGAATACTTAGCATAGAATTCTGAGTAACTATCTTAGATCACTGACGGCCAATTGCACTAACATTGTTTTAGGTTAGGAAAATCCTAAATAGTATACTGTCACATTCTTTTCATTTAAGACTAGAAGTGACAGCTTGCTATTTAGGATTGTCCTAAGCTAATAAGACAATGTTAGAGCAATTAGCAATAGGTTCTTAGTTCCGCCCGAACACGTCCATTGTACCAAAACTTAGATCTAAGGTGTTATATATCATATCCGACTTATGAAAGGCTAATTCGTTTTTAATTTTTGCTAATAACCACAAACTGGTACCTGTTAAATTCGTCAGTGACGTGAGCATCGTGTATGGGGTGCATGAACTCTTTCATGGGGTTGAAGGTGGCGAAGTGGCGCGATCCGGGGCCCGGGAAAGATGTGCATTTGTAACCTGCAATTTATCAACAGCTTTAGTCAACTTTAGTCATATCAAAAGTAACGACGACCACCACAATCAATTTTATTTACAAACTAGCTGTTGCCAGCAACTTCGTCCGCGCGGAGTTCGTTTACTCAGCACTGCACCTTACCTACCGGGGAGGGGATAGCGTGATAATATGTAGCCTATATGTTGACCCGACCTGTTAGTAATATTCATGCAAAATTTGAAGTAAATCCATGCAGTACTTTTTGAATTTACCCTGGACATATATACAGACAAACAGACAAGCAGACAAAAATTCTAAAAACTAAATTTTTTGCTTCGATATCGATTGTAGATCACGCTCCAATTATTCTTTTTAAAAAATATTCAATGTACAGTTTTGACTTTCCTACGATTTTATTATATGTATAGATAAGGCGCTATCATATAAACATACATTTCGATGGGTCCTACGTAAAGTGTCGTAACTTAAAAAATGCTATTTTTGTTTTATTTATGAAAAGGACTCCACTTCATTGATATAAAAAAAAAGGTGTGTGTGCGATTCACACACGATAGAAGTGAAACTTCACTAAATCGAGAAAAGAATGAGATGACATCTTACTAAAAAGCTGTAATACGCAGCCGCATACAGTGTAAAGTAGTATTAGCTCACGTACTTTTCACATATACTAACACACGTTAAATGCTCAAATACAAGCAAGTATTAAACAGTGTGCAGTATACATACACACCGACATTTGCTCTCTCGCTTTGGCTCACTAATTACAGGCGACTATGCTTAAACGACGGGAGTGGGGACGCTACGAAGTACGGAACAAAGAGGAGAGACCGATAATATAAAATAGTATGTATATTTCTGTCTCATTCTTTACCGGCTTCATTCTACACATTTTTGTATTTGTGTCTCTTACCTGTCGTTTTTTCCGTTGCATCAGGTTTGAAATCACAACGATTCTAAAGAAGTTTCACTTCAAAAGTTTCACTTCAATAATAAAGTATTTTATCTCTCGCATTGTATATCTGTTTTGTTAATCTTTCACCTACCATTCTTTGTACATGTCCGAACCAACGGAGCATGCCCTTTCTCATCTTTACACCAACACTTTCTTTCAAGCATAACTTCTCTCTCACTTCAACATTACGATTACATTGGTCCTGCGTTGATTATACTTTCATGCCCTTCTAACATACCCAACTCTCACTTTCATACAATATCGTTGGGATAGGCATAGGCAGGCATAGGAATGATTATGCAGGGCAAGAGGGGCACCCTGACTTAAAACCAACGCTCTATTCACTCTGTTCCCCGCCAGCCAGCCAGCCCCCCTCTCTCCCCCTCCCCCTCTCCCCCTCCCCTCCCCTCCCCCTCCCCTCCCCTCCCCCTCCCCTCCCCTCCCCCTCTCCCTCTCCCCCTCTCACTATCCCCCTCCCTATCCCCCCTCCCCCTCCCCCCTCCCCTCCCCCTCACCCTCTCCCCCTCTCCCTATCCCTCTCCCTCTCACTCTCCCTCTCTCCCTGTCCCTCTCCCTCTCTCCCTCTCTCCCCCTCCCTCTCTCTAACTCCCCCTCACTCTCTCCCCCTCCCTCCCCCTCTCCCCCTCTCTCCCTCTCTCCATATCCCTCTCCCTCTCCCCTCTCCCTCTCCCCCTCCCCCTCTCCCTCTCCCTCTCCCCCTCCCCACCTCCCCCTCTCCCCCTACCCCCCTCCCCTCCCCTCTCCCCCCAAACCCCTCTCCCTCCCCCTCCCCCCTCTCCCTCTCTCCATATCCCTCTCCCTCTCCCTCCCCCCTCTCCCTATCCCTCTCCCCCTCTCCCTCTCTCCCTCTCTCCATATCCCTCTCCCCCTCCCCCTCCCCTCTCCCTCTCCCCCTCCCCCTCTCCATCGCCCCTCCCCCTCTCCCCCTACCCCCCTCCCCTCTCCCCCTACCCCCCTCCCCCTCCCCTCTCCCCCAAACACCTCTCCCTCCCCCTCCCCCTCCCCCCTCTCCCTCTCTCCATATCCTCTCCCTCTCCCTATCCCTCTCCACACTCCCTCTCCCTCTCCCTGCCCCCCTCCCCCTCCCCCTTCCCCTCTACCTATCCCTCTCCCCCCTCCCACTCCCCCTCCCCCTCTCCCTATCCCTCTCCCCCTCCCTCTCCCTACCCCTGTCCGTCTCCCTCCCTCTCCCTCTCTCCCTCCCTCTTTCTCTTTCCCTCCCTCTCCCTCTCTCCCTCCCTCTCCCTCTCCCTCCTTCATTCTACACATTTTTGTATTTGTGTCTCTTACATGTCGTTTTTCGTTGCATCAGGTTTGAAATGACTCCCCTCTCCCCCTCCACCCCCCTCTCCCCTACCCTCCCCCCTCTCCCCTACCCTCCCCCTCTCCCTCTCTCCCTCCCCTCCCCTCTCTCCATATCACTCCCCTCCCTCTCTCCCTCGCTCCACCTCCCCCCTCCCCCTCCCACCCCCTCTCCCCTCTCCCTCTCTCCTCCCCCTCTCCCTCTCTCCATATCCCTCCTCCCTCCCCCTCTCCCCTCTCTCACCCTCCCCCCTCCTCTCTCTCCCCTCCCCTCTCTCCCTCTCTCTCCCGCTCTACCCCTCCCTCTCCCTCTCCCCCTCCCCCTCTCCCACGCCCTTCTCCCCTCCCCCTCTCCCCCTCCCCTCCCCCTCTCCCCTCCCCACCTCCCCCTCTCCCCTCCCCCTCCCCCCAAACCCCTCCCCCTCCCCCTCCCCTCCCCCCTCTCCCTCTCTCCATATCCCTCTCCCTCTCCCTCCCCCCTCTCCCTATCCCTCTCCCACTCTCCCTCTCCCTCTCCCTGCCCCCCTCCCCCTCCCCCTTCCCCTCTACCTATCCCTCTCCCCCCTCCCACTCCCCCTTCCTCTCTCCCTATCCTCTCCCCCTCCCCTCTCCCTACCCCTGTCCGTCTCCCTCCCTCTCCCTCTCTCCCTCCCTCTTTCTCTTTCCCTCCCTCTCCTCTCTCCCTCCCTCTCCCTCTCCCTCCTTCATTCTACACATTTTTGTATTTGTGTCTCTTACATGTCGTTTTTTCGTTGCATCAGGTTTGAAATCACAACGATTCTAAAGAAGTTTCACTTCAAAAATCCAAGATGCACAGTCCCGAACAAAATCACACTCAAAACTTTCGCTAACTTCACACAAGCGATTATAGATATGGCAAAAATATGTTTTTGCATATCCAACCTAAGCGTAAGATTTTTAGTTGTTTTTACAAAGCAATCTACAAAAGTAATAAAATTGACAGTATCGCGGCCAATGCGATTCTATTTGAAATGAGCGCACAATTTAAAATATTGCGCTCATTTTTAGAGGACGTTTTGGAGACACTGAATGTGTATCTTGGATTTTTTATATCAATGCTCTATTTTTATTAATCTTTTGATAAAATGAGGAATAAAAATGATTTTTTTTAAAGTATAAGATAGCAAACAAGCAGATGGGTCTCCTGATGGAAAGAGTCAACCATTGCCTATAAACACCAAAGGTGTTAATGGTGCGTTACTATTTTTTGGCGAGGTCTTATGTCACATGCATAAGTTTACCGGCTACCTTACCCTCCAGACCAGAACACGACAGCGACAAACACTGACGCTATTGCGGCAAGAATAGGTAAGGCGGTGGTACCAGACCGGCGAGACAATGCAGAACTCTACCACCTAGTAGCCACGATGGCAGTGACTCGATAGCCAATCGGTCGCCTTTTACGACCTGCCTGGCAGAACGGCAGTTGGCCTATTCTTCAAAGGAGCCCGGGACCCACACGGGGAAGAAGTTGGATTTTCTAATAGAAATTTCATTTTTATTCTTCGTGTTATTAAAGATCTATAAAAGTAGTCATTTTCTCAAATAAAAGAAAAATCGCATTTGCTAAGTTACAACATAAACTAACATAGTAGTAAGCCCAAGCTACTAAATGGGTAGTTACTGAGCGTCGTAGGCACATATTGGATTTTGCAGATTAAAAAAAAAGTATCTTCACGCCCACATCCCCGAAGTGGTAGGCAGAGGTACAACAAGTGCAAAGTGGTAGGCAGAGGTACAACAAGTGCACCCACGATTAGCCGAAGATACTTGGTCCCACAATGTGATAGGTGGCAAGCCTATCGCCAACCGGACACTTTCTAATCCCGGGCAACTTTGAGTTTATCAGAAAACTGAATAAACACTTTTTCCTATGTGCCCGACCCGGGAAACGAACCCGGGACCTCATGTGGTCAACGCCAACGCTGGACCACTAGACCACAGAGGATAGATTAAATTAATATAATAGGAAAAATAAAATGTTTTATAAAGTGTTTCATTTCAATGGTGGGGAAAAAATCTACATTTAAAAAAAGTTTAATGTAAAATATAAACGGGTCAATAACGCGTACATATATAGAACTTACTTGTAAAGCTCGACGTTACGGCCAAGTTACATTGACCGTGGTCACGAGCAGACTGGAGCAGCGAGTTCCCTCCGTCGCTCACGCTGCTCCAGTCTGCTGTGACCACGGTCAATGCAACTTTCTATATAGGTACGCGTTTTTGACCCGTTTATATATTTTTTTAAATGATTGTACAACGCCTTTGTTTGTTAAATCGAGGAAGTCGTTATTTAAGGTATTGTGGTTCGTTATATAAAGGTTGCACTATATATACATTTTATAAAAATCGTTTAATACATTAATAATACATTTTATAAATATTTGCACACTGTATATTGGTAGAATATGTTGGTACCTTAATTTATTTTTAACAACTTGTAACACCCATATTCTTGGAAATAAATGTTTTCTTTCTTTCTTTCTTTCTTTCTTGAACAATCGTCAATATACTCACTGGCGTCGATGTTGAAGACTGCTGGGTCGATGTCCTCGACGTTGTAGTCCTTGTAGTCGATGTAGTAGTGGTCGTAGTGCGAGCCCAGCAGCGAGTTATAACCTTTCATCTCGTACCTGACAGACATGTTGAGTAGTTACACCGGTTCTCCCGTGTTGGTCCCGGGCTCCTTTGAAGAATAGGCTAACTGCCGTTCTGTCAGGCAGATCGTAAAAGGCGACCGAGTGGCTATGTGTGTCACTACCATCATGACTACTAGGTAGTAGAGTTCTGCATTGTCTCGCCCGGGTCTGATACCACCGCCTTACTTATTCCTGCCGCAATAGCGTCAGTGCTTGTCACTGACGTGTTCCGGTTTGGAGGGTAAGATAGCCGGTAAACTTATGCATGTGGTATTAGACCTTGCCACCAGATAGCAACGCATCATTAAACATCTATAGTGTCTATAGGCAATGGTCGACTCTTTCCACCAGGAGACCCATCAGCTTGTTTGCTATTTTATGATAAAAAAAATTAGTTTACACCGTGAGGGTTGGAGTTCAATTCCCGTAGATTTATTTTCAAATCTCAATAATAACTCTGAGTGGTGATGTGTGAAAGAACCAGTCTTTCGGAAAAACAAGTAAAGCCGTCGAACCCAATTAATAAGTCATCAGTCATTAAAATTATGCGGCGATGAGGGTCACCACTTATTCTACCCACTTGAAGAACATCCATAAGTTACTACGCATATTACGGGGCGGGGGGCGGGTTGGGGAGGTAGGGGGGGAGGGCAATGAAATGTGATATAGCATGTCGGATCATTAGATACCAAACAAGAAAATTGCTTTCCTAATGGAAAGACCCATCGCCTAGAGACACCAAAGATGTTATTGGTGCGTTGCTATCCGTGTAGCACGATGGCGATGCCGCATGCATTAAGTTTAACACCTACCTTACCCTCCAAACCGTAAGCTTGTCATTGTCATCATGGACGCGGTAAGATTAGATAAACTCATATCGACTTATTCTCTTAACATTAATAAAAGCTCTACTTGTCAGCTCTAGTTAACATGGTTGCACATATAATTCGACTTTAAACGTCAAAAGTCGAGATAATATATTTTCAATTCATTCTAAGCACGGATAATATATGTATAAGGCAACCGATTCAATTGGCTAAGTGAGTGACTATCATCATGAATACGAGGTGGTTGAGTCCTGCATTGTCTCGGCCAGATCTGGTACCACCGTTTTACCTATTCCGGTCGCGAAAGCGTCACACAAATCTTCAATGGTTTTCATTTTAGATAATGAAATATATGGTTCAAATATATGGTTTCGGCTTTCGGTGGAATTTTCAGGTCAACGAAATCGCTTCTTGTTCCCACCACTGTAACTTCTGTAAACCAGAAACAACAGCGGCAAGCTCCCGATGGCACTGAGTGGGAGCCTGACTTGCAACCCGTTGCCTTAAAACCCGCTATGAAATTAATCAAGAGTATGTAAAAGTAGGAAAAAACATAAAGTTACTCTTTTTTAGATAGGAAACAGTGAAAAGATACAAAGACAGAATGGTAGGTATTACGTCGACTAATGTCGACTAAAATATGACAGTCACACATCGGTTGACAAATGTGTTTTATTAACTGTGATTAACTGGGTTTTACATTAAGCTTATATACTAGAAATTCACGTGTACGCTGCATGATAAAATATGATAACGATGGTGCGAAAAGTGTGCGCGAGCGTGTTCTATCGTTACATAGGTTATTATTAATCAGGGGCCTAATTTACGTAACGAAATATCAATCGAGTCGAAGCGTTTCAGACTCTTACACATTTTCTAACATTATGCTGCGGCTTAGCAGGTCTCGTATTTATGTGTGTGAGAGCCCTATGCGCATCGACTCAATTACGTGAATTAGGGGGCAGTAGTTACGAAATCACGGACTCTCAAATTAAACATTTAAAAACCTTCATAAACTCATTTGTCATCAGACCACCTTCCTACTTTATGTGCTTCTTTTGCAGAGCAAAACAAGAGCTGATGATCTAATAGAATCCACGTTACAAGATCATCTGCTCTTTACTTGTTACAGCATCTATAGCATCAGCACAATGTTATCTTGTCATTTCAGTATAATTAAATAACAAAATACCAAATTTTGTACCAATGAGGTGTGTACAATTTGCTGAAATCCTTCCATCAAGTTTCAACATCAAGTTGATCTTAAAATAGCTGAACAGGAGATTATTAAATCAAAATTAAGAACTAGATAGACAAATAGGGTTTTCGGTTAATAGAAACTGCGTTCATATCAGTTCATCCATATGAGCACTTTGATGGCTCAAAGAGACATATAAATACACGCGCACACACATCTTAAACTAAGCCTTGTTTTACATCGAGGGTGAAAAAGAGACCATTTAGGTTGTCTTACCGAACTGGTATGGGAATAGCATCGCCCCTCAAACTCTTCCTATATTTGACCCACATGGTGTACTTGTTGATCTTGTCGCCCATGGTGGTCACCATTCGCCATTTCGACGTATCCGAGTCTTGCATGGTTTCTGTGCCTAAAATGAAACAGTCTGATGCAATTTTTGTTCTGCGATTAGAACAGTCTCCTAAATTTATTCAAACAAATTTAATATTTCCATGAGAATTTACACATACATGCATATCTTCACGCCAAATCCCTTACGGGACTTGGCACAGACGCGAGTGCTATAAACACACCACAATCCAGCCATCCCCCACGCAGGTAAGTCAAAACTTTGGTATATTTAAAAATCAATAGTGTCGAAAATATGAAAGTGGTAATTAATCTATCTACACCACAGAGGCAATTGCCTCTGTGGTGTAGTGGTCCGGTGTCGGAGTTGACCACTGAGGTCCCGGGTTCGATTCCTGGGTCGGGCAATTCAGAAATGGGTTTTTTTCAGTTTTCTGATAAAAACAACATTGCCCGGGATTGGAAAGTGCCCGGTTGACGATAGGCTTGCCACCTATCACATTTGTGGGACCAAGTATCTTCGTCTAATCGTGGGTGCACTTGTTGTACCTCTGCCTACGCTTTCGGGGATACGGGCGTAAAGATACTAATCTATCTATACAAATAATCTATACATACAAATAAATAAAATTGGAGTGTCTGTTTGTAATATTAAAATAACCGGTTTTAACTAAATGCATATGGATGTATACAAGGTATATATACAAAAATAACACTTTTTACGATTTTTGTCTGTCCGTCTGGCTGTCTGTTTGTTCCGGCTAATCTCTGGAACGGCTGAACCGATTTTGACAGGACTTTCACTGGTAGACAACTGATGTAATAAGGAGTAACTTAGGCTACTTTAAAAAAACCACGCGAACGAAGTCGTGGGCACAGCTAGTATATAATACAGTGAAGGAAGGCAAAACTTTGGACCCCTTTTTAAGGCAATCGGGCGAACGGCGGAGTATGAAAGTTCCAGTCGAACTCGCGCACGAAGGGTTCCGTACCACCATTTATAAAAATTATGAAAAAAGACACGTTTATTGTATGATATTTTCTTAAAATTATTGTCTTAATATATAAAATCCCTTTATATTTTTTATTTTTTTATTTTTAGTATTTGTTTAGACACAGTTGGAGTTTACATTGCAGAGGACTGCAGAAACCTAATATTTTTTTTAAAAAATATGCACTAGATATACATGATATTAGTAAAACTAAACATTACACACACCAAACTTATGTGACATACACGATATTGTACACACATGTCTAACATTTTCCTTACGGTTGAGTCATTTGTGAAACTTAAGAGATTTTATATTATATGGTCGAATTTCGGTCACAGGCGATCGCTAGTTAAAGTATACAAGTTAAAACTACTTTTAAAATCGAGAACTACTTATAAATTAATGGTTTTCATGTTAATTATTTTAAAATGTATGTTTAATAAATCTACCAGGATCGTGAGGTTTAACTTCCTTCTCCTTCTTCTACCTATGTATGTGTATTGTGACCGCCCCGTTGGTCGAGTGGTTAGAGACCCTGACTACGCAATCAACGAGGCTCGGGTTCGATCCCCGACGGGGACACACAAATTGTGATGAGCATAAATGTTTGTATTTCCGGGTTTGGGTGTTTATTATATATATTCTAGTATTTATATATGTATTTCTATGTATTAGTATCGTTGACTAACACCCATAACACAAGCAAATAATTTACTTACTTTGGGGTTAGATCAGTAAGTGTAATTTGTCCCGTGAATTATTATATTATTATATATTATATTATTATATTATATTGTTGGTTGATAGGTAAAAATCACTAAGTAACGTATTATTTATTATTCATCAAAAAAAAAACTAAAAATAAGAATTTTTAGTTTTTTTTTCTTTAAGTTTCTAAATTAATCATTTGTACGCTATATTCTACATTTCTTTTACGCATTCTCATTAGTTTGGGTTTGCTGGAAGAAATCTCTTGCAGAAATAATTTCGATATAATATATAAGATAGATTTAAGATAAGATAGCTCTCCTAATGGAAAGAGACACCAAAGATGTTAATTATTCGGTGCTATCCGTGTGACAGGATGGCGATGCCACATGCATAAGTCTACCGGCTACCTTACCCTCCAAATCTGAACACGACAATAACAAGCATTGACGCTATTGCATCAGGAATAGGTAAGTCGGTGGTACCAAATACCCGGGCGAGATGTTGCGGAACTCTACCACCTAGCAGTCCTGACGGGTGACACGTGCAGCCAATCAATGAGTTTTTCCTGTGCTACGACGATACTCTTATGTAACAGTTTGCTTTAGTGCATACAACTAGCAAAAAGCAGAGCTTTGTAAGGGCTCGCAAAGTTATACTATTTAGTAATATTGTTAAAAAAGTATTTTTATGAGAATACTAATACTAATTTTTACGATCGGTCCAGCCATTCAAAAGCTATGAGATGTTTACATATAGACATACATACACACACATACATGCATACATACAGACACACTGACGTCATCGCGAAAATATTCGAAAAAGGTTCCTAGGACCTCAAAACGCGGACATCTAGTGAAAATTCGATTTTTGAAAATCGAAGCAAAATCAGTAACTTCCTTATCCACATACGTAGCAGGAAGTTAAAATGTACAAGTGTATTAATAGATTAATATTGTGTTAAAATGGAGTGAATGAAAATGAATTAAATCTACCACGCCAAAGGGGCCTAGTGTAGGGCTTGCTTCGCTCGCCCTGATTACAGTAGAATCTCCAATTAATTTTTTCGATATACAACGACAACCTTTGTTTATTAGGTATTTAAAAGTATGTACTATTGTAATATTTTAATTTTATTTATTTATTTACATTCCACAATGTTTACGAGATGTTTAATTAAAATATTGTGTTATCAACCGTGCTTGACGACAACTACTAGCCGGCCAGATGTGCGGCACACCTGTGTTATGCACCTGTTTGAGATGATGACGTCATAACAACAGATAAAATAGATAACGATTGGTATAAATAAGCTAGGACAGCATGCTTTCGATTCATTGTAATTCTATCGCTTGTTGTGGGCGTTACTCTGTCCAAAATTATACTGTGCGTGTAAAAGTGATTCAAGTGTTTTAGTCGGCCAAACTGCTTCACGTTAACATTTGATTAGATAATCAAGTTAAATGCTTAATGAGCCCAGACACGATAAATTACTGTAAGTTATTGCAGAGTTAGTCACATACAGACTGTCCTGTTTACAACATTACGTAAGACTTACGCTACAAAGATTAAATCAAAATCAGTTCACCCATTTAGGAGCTATAATGCCACACGTTAAACTCATTGGTGATGATCCAGACTCCTTTAAAGAATAAGACCAACTGCCGTTCTGCCAAGCAGGTCGTAAAAGGCGACCGATTGTCTATACGTGTCACTACCTTCGTGACTACAAGGTGGTAAAGTTCCACAACGTATCATCCTGGTATTTGGTACCATCGTATTATCTATTCCTGCCTCAACAGTGTCAATGATTGTCACTTTCACAATACGACTTGGAAGGTAAGGAAGCTGGTAGACTTATGCATGTGGCATTGTCATTCAGCCACACAGCTAGCAACTCACCGTTGACATCTTTGGTGTCTATATGCGAGGGTTTCTCTTTCCAAAGAGCCATCTGCTCGGCTGCTATCTAGTATTTTAAAAAAAATTATAACAATAGGCATGGTACAAGATTTTTGCGTCGCGTCAGAAGTATAAAATATATATTACTGAGAAGCAGTTTGGCCGAATAAAAAAACACTTGAATCACTTTTACATGCAAAGTATAATTTTTGGACAGAGTAACGCCCTCAACAAGCGATAGAATTACAATGACTCTAAAGCATGTTATCCCTGCCTATTTATACCATTCTTCTTTATATATTTTGTCCATTGTTGTTATGACGTCATTATCTCACAATAACAGGTGCATAACACAGGTGCGCTACACATACGGTCGGCTAGTATTTGTCGTTAAGCACGGTTGCTAAAATACGATAAAATTATAAGGAACAAAAGTATTTTCTAATTAACTGTACTTAACTATGAAAATTAGAGTGGACCCAATCGAGTGATTCATTTAGCGTCCGCGTTGTAGTCGGTACGGCCCGTGGACCAAAAACCGGAGTACCCAGAACCCACTACATACCAACAAATTTGAAGTCTGTCATATCCGGGAGCACTGTCTGTATTGAGATGCTCTCATCTTTGCTGCCGTTAACCTGCAGACACGTCTGCTGGTTCAAGACATGCTCTGTTGTGACTGGAGCAATCTGAAATGCAAAAATGCTCATTCATTCTTACGGTTCGTAATCCCTATAAGATCACTCGCATCTGTTTGTCTGTCATAGTTAATTTGCTCCGAAACTACCTAAACTCTCCTCTACCAAATCTCTCCCCGTGTTGGTCCCGGGCTCCTTTGAAGAATACGCCAACTGTCGTTCTGTAAGGTAGGTCCTAAAAGGCGACCGAGTGGCTATGCGCGTCACTATTATCGTGACTACTAGGTGGTAGAGTTCTGCATCGGCTCAACCGGGTCTGATACCACCGTCTTACCTATTCCTGCCGCAATAGCGTCAGTGCTAGTTACTGTCGTGTTCCGGTTTGGAGGGTAAGGTAGCCGGTAAACTTATGTATGTGGCATTTGACCTCGCCACAAGATAGCAACGCACCATTAACATCTTTGGTGTCTATAGGCGGTGGTTGACTCTTTCCATCAGGAGACCTTGTTTGCTATCTTATAAAAAAAACACGTTTGAGTTTTTGGTATAGTATAGGATATAAAATACTTTTCATCCATTAACCAGCTTCATAAAGGACGTTCTATAATGGGATCTTAAACTAGTAAACATATGTCCACAAAGTGACCCATGCCCAGATATGTTACGCACTATTTAACCATAGGGACCATATTTTGAATGTTTATTTATGATAAAATAGACTCTCCTGATGTAGAGGCCACTTGTCTATAGACAAAGATGATTATGATGCGTTGCTATCTGTATGGCGGGATCTTAATACCATGTGCATAAGTTAACCGGCTACCTTAACCTCTTAACTGGGATACAACAGACAAACACTAACGCTATTCAGAAATTGGTAAGGCGGTGATACCAGACCCGGGCAAAACGTTGCAGCACTGTACCACATAGTAGCCACGATGATAGTGACTCGTATAGCCAATTGTTGGCCTGGCAAAACGACAGATAGTCTATTTTTTAAAGGGGCCCGGACCAACACGATCTGTTCTTCATGTGTGGCCCCTAATGTGTTTTTTTTACATGTGGAATGTGGGCCTTAGTCTTACCTTGATCGAAGTGCCGAAATCAGGATAAACAGAGGCGGACAGCTGGTAAGTCTTGACCATGCCGCCATAGTAGTCAATTCTGGATTTGCCATTCTTGTTATCGAACCTAAAATTATAGTCAAAATCTATATTAATATTATAAATGCAAAAGTTTGGATGTATGGATGGATGTTTGTTACTCAAACACAAAAAAACTACTAAACGGGTTTGATTAAAAATTTTTCACACATGTAGATGATGGCCTGGAATAGCACATAGGCTATCTCAGAATAAGTATGTGATCCCGCGGGATTCACCAAAAACTTTTATAATGCAGCGGGCTGCACGCTGCAGCTAGAACGAAGATATTTTATGCTTGTTAAGCAAAAGTTTGCACGTGATAGAATATATATCCCTTGAAGAATAGACCAACTGCCGTTTTGCCAAGCAGGTCGTAATAGGCGACCGATTGCCTATACATGTCACTACCATCGTGACTACTAAGTGGTAGAGTTCCGCTACGACTCGTCTGGATATTTGGTACCAACGCCTCAGCTATTCCTGCCGCAATGGCGTCCTTGCTTGCCATTATCGTGTTTCGTTTGGCTGCCGCAATGGCGTCCTTGCTTACCATTATCGTGTTTCGTTTGGAGGGTAAGGTAGCCGGCAGACTTATGCATGTGCATTCTCGTCACACAGATAGCAACGCATCATTAACACCTTTGATGTCTATAGGCGACGGTTTCTCTTTCCATCAAGAAACCCATCTGCTTGTTTGCCATCTTATGATTTGAAAAAAATAGGATTCCGTACGTAAAGGGTAAAGCGGGACCCTATTGCTAAAACTGCTGTCCGTCTGTCTACCTGTATGTCCGTCTCTCACCAGTCTATATCTCATGAACCGTGATAGTGAGAGTTAAAATTATCACAGTTAGTGTATTTTTGTTGCCGCTATAACAACAAATACTAAAAACAGTATAAAATAAATATTTTCCGCCGTGTTGGTCCCGGCCTCCTTTGTAGAATAGGCCAACTGCCGTTCTGCCAGGCAGGTCGTAAAAGGGGACCGATGGGCTATCGAGTCACTACCATCGTGGCTACTAGGTGGTAGAGTTCTGCATTGTCTCGCCCGGGTCTGGTACCACCGCCTTACCTATTCCTACCGCAATAGCGTCAGTGCTTGTCGCTGTCGTGTTCCGGTTTGGAGAGTAAGGTAGCCGGTAAACTTATGCATGTGGCATTAGATCTCGCCACAAGATAGCAACGCACCATTAACATCTTTGGTGTCTATAGGCGATGGTTGACTCTTTCCATCAGGAGACCCATCTGCTTGTTTGCTATCTTATGATGTAAAAAAAAAAAAATTTAAGGAAACTCCCATACAACAAACGCATTTTTTTGCATTTCTTTTTCTCGCTTTTTAATAACGACAGCAATTGGTAAACGCTTGAATTATTCACAGAATATTTAGTTACAATATATTCACTTTAAAAATAAATAATTAATTAATGAAATAAAATAAATTAGGAGGGCCCCCATAGAGCAAGTGATTTTTTGCCGTTTTTAAAGAGGATAATGCGACACCCTTCGTGGGCAAGAATGGTTTTTAATATCATCGGATAGCAAATATGGCTTTCCTAATGGAGATAACCTTCCCCTATAAACACCAAGATGTTAATGGTGCGTAGTGATTCATATGGCGAGGATGGTAATGCCACATACGTAAGTTTACCAGCTGACATTTCTAACCGGAACGCGACAGTGACTAGCATTGTGGCTATTGACGCTGTAATAGGTAAGGTGGTAAACACTGATACTATTGCCATATCTATATTAATATTATAAATGCGAATGTCTGGATGTTTGGATGGATGTTTGTTACTTAATCACGCAAAAACTACTCAACGGATTTGAATGAAATTTAGCACACAGGTAGACGACATGGAATAGTACATAGGCTACTTCTTATCCGGAAAAAATAGGTGATCCCGCGGGATTCGCCAAAAACTTTTATAATTCAGCGAGCTGCACGCTGCAGTTAGTTTCTTATATATTTTAAAAGTGAAGCAAAAACTTTGCACTCCTTTTAAGACAACTACGCGAACACTGGAGTATGGAATTTGGCACAGTTATAGCTTACATTGCGGAGGACTGCAAAAACCTAATATTTTTTAAAATGTCCTAAAGAAATACATTAAATTAATAAAAATAAACAATACGTACACTACATTCATGTGACATAACAATATACACACATATATACAATTTTCTTTATGGCTAAAGTCTGCGGTCAAACTTAAGAGATTTTATTGTTTAGTTTATAGTCAAATTTCGACAAAGGACCGAACGCTAGTTGATAACAAAAGTTTAAAATAGGAACAGGAAAAGATTCTGTATATATTTTGTCAAATGACGCATTGTAACACCGACATTACACTAAGTATTAATTAACTAAAAAAATATTAAACTAAAAAATATTAAACTAAAAAAATATTAAATTCATTTGAATGATTTTTGGATCTACCACTGGTAGATTCAAAAATCATTCAAATATTAGGGTTCCGTATCTAAAAGGTAAAACGGGACCCTATTACTAAGCCTCCGCTGTCTGTCTGTCCGTCTGTTTGTCTGTCACCAGGCTGTATCTCACAAACCGTGATAGCTAGAAAGCTGAAATTGTCACAAATTGTATTTCCGTTGCTGCTATAACAAATACTTAAAATAATAAAAAAATATTAAGAGGTCCCCAAGACGTGTTTTTTTTCGTATTTTTAACCCTTCGTGCGCGAGTCCGACTCACACTTAGCCGGTTTTTATTTATTTAATTAGATATTCAGTATTTCTAAAATAAGTAAATCTCAAATGCTTTTAAAAATAAAGATTCTTAAACCTCAAGAAGTAGAAAAGAATTAAGAACTTACAAACATATAAACACTGAAAAACAGATAGTTTGTATACGACCAGTAGACAAAAGACCCAACAGGTCACATTTAGATAACAAGAAAGACCTCATAAAATTGTGAGATATGGATATAAATAAGCATTAAAAGTAATTGTTTATTACATATCATACGTATCTTCACACTAGATCCCTTAAGGGGTAGGCAGAGAGAAAAGAGTATATGCTAGTATGTCAGGATCTTTGCACGCTTATGTTGCTTCCTTTACATTCATATACTCTGTTAATACAAACACACCGGTTGCGAAGACTCTTGACACCACCTTCGCACAGTACTCGATCAACTAATCATGGTATGCCAGTCTTGGTCTTCCCCTGTACCTACACATTTGCAAATCTGTTCTATTAACCTTTTCATTGTACATGTCCGGAGCATATGCCCTTTCTCATTTTTACACCGACACATTCTTTCAAGCCTAACCTAATGTGTGGCGAGTGTTACGCCACACATTTTCCGCAGCGATCTCAGCTCGACCGCGTTAATTCTCCTTTTACGCCTTTTCTGACATATCCAACTCTTTTTTATATCGTGAGATAGCAAACAAGCAGATGGGTCTCCTGATGGAGAGAGTCAACCATCACCTATAGACACCAAAGATGTTAATGGTGCGTTGCTATCTTGTGGCGAGGTCTAATGCCACATGCATACGTTTACCGGCTACCTTACCCTCCAAACCGGAACACATTGACTAGCACTGACGCTTTTGCGGCAGGAATAGGTAAGGCGGTGGTACCAGACCCGGGCGAGACAATGCAGAACTCTACCACCTAGTAGCCACGATGGTAGTGACTCGTATAGCCAATCGGTTGCCTTTTACGACCTGCATGGAATAACAGCAGTTGGCCTATTCTTCAAAGGAGCCTAGGACCAACATGGGGGAAAGAACATGTGGATTGTAGATACAGCCCCCCAAGACAAGTGGCATCAACGCTAGGAGAATAGAAAACAAAATGTATGGATTTGACATAAGCTGTTGATACGAGCATAAACGAATTTGTAATTGATAGCCAAGTGTCATTCGTGAAACGAAACGTTATATTGTATCGATCATTTTTGATCAATTTCATACAAAACCTTAGCCAAGTGGCACTTTTGACAAGCAAAATTGGTGATCCAATGATTAGCGAACGCTAGAACCCTGTAAATTACGCTAAAAATGGCGGATAATCACTATTATTTAATCAGCTGTTCTAAATCGTGGATAATATCTGTTAGAATTTTTGATAATTTTAAAGTAAAATGAACGCAAATTGCCATAATTTAAGAGTCCTAACCTAACTAGGGGGTTTTCAATACATTTTCTTTTTTTAAGTCGCAGACGCCTTTGTAATGAATTTCGGTTTTCATCCCCTAACTCCACGGGGAATTAACTCAGAGCAAAGTGACCTTGACAAAAGTTGGTGTCCCTTACCCCCTCCACGTAATGGTGCAACAAAAAAGGGGTGTTATATAGGGTTGAAATTTTCCATCAAAATTTTTCTAAGTCCTGCGCACGCTCTGACCGCCAACCGAGCTCTCTGTTCATTCTAATATAACGCATTGGCGTCATTTCGACCAAATTGGTAGCCAAGTGGATTATGGCTTGTTTAACGTTCGTTCCATACGAACTTTACGAATTATATCGAATATTGTCTCTGAATTGAATATAATAAAAATAAGAACAGAGTCGCTATATCTGATTCAATTTTGATTGTATGTACCGCGTGAGTGCGAATAAGATAAAATATACTATCTTTTCTTCTTAATTACTGTCATGCCGTAAGTTTCTATATAGCTAACATGTTAATTGAACTCTGTCAGTACTACGGACTACCAATTTAAAGAGTTATAAAATTAAATACTGTCACCAAGATTTATGTATTTATCTTCATTGCTATCAAATTTGATTGTTTTAACATACTTTAAGTAAATCCTCTTTACCTACCTTACAAGTGAACGTAGAATTGTGCAAAATGTTATCGATAGTCACATTTTAAAACTTATGTTTCAGATTTATGAAAGCTGATGATAAATTTATTATTAAAAATGAACAAAAATATGCAAAACTGAACATATAAAACTTCTTTTTTACGTATTTTTTGGCATACATATTTACAGAAATGTAAAATTGATCGAAATCTATTGCTACACTGAAAAATAAACTATCTTTCTTTGTTTCATTAAATTTACAAAATACAAGGTTTGTAACAAGAATATAGTGTTTATAACTTGAACTTATAGTGTCTGTAAAATATTTAAAGACGAAATATTATATTTATCATCAAGACATTGTCAGCATTTTGCAAACCTATCACTACTTACAATGTGTCTAGGCAGTTCGTTAGAAGCGAACAATTGGGTAAACGAGTCACTAGTATTGTGGCTTCTAAGTGGTAGGGTTGCTGCATTGTCTCGCCCGGGTCTAATACCACTGACCCACCTATTTCTGCAGCAATAGCAACAGTGCTTGTTACTGTCGTGTTCCGGTTTGGAGGGTAAGGTAGCCGGTAAATGTATGCATGTGACATTAATACCCCCCCCCCCCCCGCGCCACAAGCACCATTAATAATGTGCCACCAAAAGCCTTCTTAATTTGCGTTAATTTTACTTTAAAATTATCAAAAATTCTCACTGATGTTATCCACGCTTTAGAACAGCTGATTGAATAATAGTGATCAACCGCCATTTTAAGCGTAATCTGCAGGGTTCTAGCGTTCGCTGATTATCGAATAATTCGCTACTATTTTGCTTGTCAAAAGTGCCACTTGGCTACGGTCTTGTACGAAAATTGACAAAAATGATCGATGCAATATAACGTTTCGTTTCACGAATGACACTTGGCTACCAATTACAAATTCGTTTACGCTCGTGTCAACAGCTTATGACAAATCCATAAATTTCTCTTTCTATTGTACTAACGTTGATGCCACATCTTGGGGGGCAAGTCTTTTTTGCTTTTAATGCACTTTTCATATAAATAAAACTTATAACCTCGGTGAAAATAATACTTCAAAGTGACGTTTACCGTCAATTCAGAGACAATATTCGATATAATTCGTAAAGTTCGTATGGAACGAACGTTGAACAAGCCATGATCCACTTGGCTACCAATTTGGCCTAAATATCGCCAAAGCGTAATATTTGAATAGTTACTGAGCGTTTGCCACTTGTCTAGGGGGGCAGAGAAGGAAATAGTAAAGATAAGTGAAGATCATACAGACTTACAGACGTAAAATGGTGCAATTTTTACCTCTTATAATAATACTAGTGACCTGCCCGCAGTTTCACCCGCGTAGCTTTTATTCCCGTGAGAATATCGGAAACGTTTATGTACTAAAACCTTCCTCAAGGATCAATCAATCTTAAAAACAACAAGAAAAATATCGACACGCGGGATTTGAACCTGCGACCATTTCCCTAAAGCCGGAATCGATCAATCTATCTATTAAAAAAAATCGCATCAAAATTTGTTGAGTAGTTTTAAAGATTTAAGCATACATAGCGACAGGCAGCGGAAAGCGACTTTGTTTTATACTGTGTAGTGATATAGATTGAAATTTAAACGTTTTTGTTGGAAAATATTATGAATGCGAAAGTATTTTTGGATGGATGGATAGATGTTTCTTATTTAATTACGCAAAAACTACTAAACGAATTTGGATGAAATTTGACACACAGGTAGATGATGACCTGATGACTATATACTAAAACCTTCCTCAAGAATCATTCTATCTATTAAAAAAAAAACCGCATCAAAATCCGTTGCGTAGTTTTAAAGATTTAAGCATACACAGGGACATAGGGACAGACAGAGAAAGCGACTTTGTTTTATACTATGTAGTGATTTATTGATTAGATCTAGATGACTTGGCAATGAAATACCTATTCTAATTAAGGTCTTCGTTCAATTATGGAGTTCGTCGTGACGTACTTGATTTGCCAGAACAAGTTAATGAAGCAAAAAAGTACCAAATGGATGAAGTTATTATATACACGGATTAAATAGATACATCTTTCATGACAATTTCTTAGTTTTTCAGTGTAGCTTGCATTTGCACACAGAAACACAAGAGTTATTCTACTTACCGATTAAATAAAATCACACCATGGCTAATTTTTAAACCTTGTCGTCTCATTCGGTACGATAAAACAGTATAACATGGTTTATTTCCATTTTTGCACGATATAACATATCTAGAATTGTATATCATTTTTTACAGTGATACGAGCGTTTGCTCATAAGCGCGGCGACACGTTTCCTTTTCTATGGCGTGTCTTTTAGTATTCATGTGGTATGTGGTTTTATATATCGACGCCGGAAAGCGAAAACGCAGTAGTCCACAAGTTACGAAATAAAGTTTTACTTATTGAACTATTCGAATTAAAAAAAAAACACTGCGCCATCTCGGTTTTTTTTTATTTCATAAGAGAGCAAACAAGCAGATAGGTCTCCTGATGGAAATAGTCAACCATCGCCTATAGACAGCAAAGATGTTAATGGTGCGTCGCTATCTTGTGGCCAGGTCTAATGCCACATGCATAAATTTACCAGCTACCTTACCCTCCAAACCGGAACACAGTGACTAGCACTGACGCTATTGCGGCAGAAATAGGTAAGGCCAGACCAGACCCGGGCGAGACAATGCAAAATCGTCAATCATCAAATCAATATCGTAGATGTACGTTAAACAGTAAATAAAATGACATTTAAAAAATTAATTTAGCTCAAAAGCTGCCGCATTGTGGTTTTTTTTTTTTTTATTTCGAACAGTTCAATAAAACTTTTCGTAACTTGTGGACTACGTTTTCGCTTTCCGGCGTCAAATATGTTTCTATTTGCATTTTTAGAAGTACCTAGCTATGTCTAAAACATGAGTCCAAAAACTTGCTATATTTAAAATATAATATCTTGTATTTCTAAAAAATAAGTTCAAAACTAACTTTATTAATTCGCCAATTTGCTCTTGGTTATACGTTAGCCAGAAACGTTTTAAAATACGGATAAGATTCGAAAGAAGATAAATATAAAGTAATGGAAAGTAAAAATTAACGTTAACAACCGTGACGCCATAATTAAACGTTCCCTCCAGCCAGAATAGTAATATCTTTGTCAGGACAACTTACAAATCAATAATTATAATCACGGAGGATAATTACATATATTCTCCAGGTCTACTTAACTAGCAACGATGCCCGGGATTGGCTTAGGGGCCATCCATAAATTACGTCCCACGTTAAGGGGGAGGGAGGGGGTCGAAGAACTGTGACATTGTGTGACAAGCGATAGGGAGGGGTCCCAAACTTTGTAACATCACATATTTCAAATTATAATACCTATAGGTACCTGTATTGTAGGTAGGAGGGAGGTCTCACAAATGTGACAAGAACGGGGGAGGTGTCAAAAAGTTATGAAATTCGTGTGACGTAATTTATGGATGGCCCCTAAGCGCCCGGTTGGCGATAGGCTGGCCACCTATCACATTATGGGACTACTAAGTATCTTCGGCTAATCGTGGGTGCACTTGCTGTAACTCTGTTTACCTCTTCTGGGATACGAGCGTGAAGATAAATTTTATTTACCTTCTCTAAGAAATTAATCCTTACTTCCCTTAGAGAACTAGAGAACGACTTTACTTTGTAGAAGGTTCTTACGGAATAAAAAAATTAAGCACGCGAAGAAAACTAAAAAAATAAAAAAACTTAACGACTATTTATTCTTAGTGCGGGAGTTCGTACGTTTAATAATTAATTAATTCATGCACCGCTAATTCCTTATCAACCGGCTTCCCAAAAGGAAGTTATCAATTGTTTTTTTATGTTTGTCAACCAACGAACAAACGGAGGTGGATCTCAATTCGACGTGTATATTTTTATATTATGTTATAACTTTTTTCAGTAGTCCGACTTTTAAAATTATTAACTTCCCGCTACGTCTGTAAAAAATAAGTTACTGATTTTTCCCCGATTTTCGAAAATCGAATTTTCATCGGATCCCCACGTTTTAAGGTCCTAGGGATCTGTTCCGACTATTTTCACGATGACGTCAGTATGTCTGTATGTATTTATGTATGTATGTGTGTGTGTATGTAACCATAACTTTTGAATGATGGATACGGACCCAAACGCGGTTGATGGCATTCGATCGGATTCCACTTAACTTAGATTTTCAGAAAATTTTAACTAATTAGGTCCAGGAGATTTTGAGAAATTTTGAAAAAAAAACAATTTGTTAAAACAGTATCCATACTAATATTATAAATGCGAAAGTCTGTCTGTCCGTCTGTCTGTTACGCTTTCACGGCTAAACCGCTGGATTTTCATGAAATTTGGCATGGATATAGTTGAAGATCCGGGGTCAAACATAGGCTAATTTTTTTTCAAAAATCAGTCCCTGGAGGGTTGAAATGGGGGATGAAATTTTTATTAAAAGTTATCTGGATGACTTATTAATTTACTCGCGGACGAAGCTGCGCGGGTCAGCTAGCTTTTTAAATATTTTCCAGGTTTATGTACCGATTGAGTGCAAAATGCAGTTAGAAAAATCAAAATTGAATCAAGTCCTCAAAAGTTACAGCTTTTCAAATATTAATATTTTGTTGCTTACAGCAAACTTAATATATTTTTTAAAATAACTTTCAGACTAATATACCGATTGATTTAAAAATCTAATCAGCTTTTCGCACTGAAAACTCTGAAAACAACATTGCCCGCGACTGGATAAGTACCGGTTGGCGATAGGCTTGCCACCTATCACATTGTGAAAGTAAGTATCTTCAGCTAATCGTGGGTGCACTGGTTGTTACCTCTGCCTACCACTTCGGGGATGCGGGCGCGAAGATGCTATTTTTATAATATGGATTTCAGTTAGAATTGAATATGCATAGCTAGTTCAGGCCAACGTCTTTCGGTTCAACTAGAATATAATAAAAATCACATAAATTGGCTCATCGACCTGTCTATGAGCAAATAAATAATCACGTCATTTAATTCTCATCCGTAAAACAAAGTATTTAGGTTTACTGTCGCATTTATAAAACTAGTAAACAATTTATTTATCGGGATTCAAATAAAGTCAAAGTTCATAGCCATTATGGTTATCATGTTTACATACACGAACGAGTGTAGGATTGTTTTATATAAAATCTGTTAATATATCGTCGATAAACTACCAATACCTCCTAACTGTTAAAAATTACTTTTTTATTACAATAGACATAAAACTCATATTCGCGTAGATTGAATTCACTCCTATCTTAAATTTCTTTACCAATAAGCTTTTTGAGCTATGTGAAAATATCTACTAGGTGACAGAATTCATTCGTTTATATGTATTTTATGGAAATATCTCCTAACTGTAGCGACTGCACTCCCAACATTAAAGTGGATTTTCAAGTTCTAGAATCAATATCTCATAAGTGACTAAATTCCTATAAAACGTAAACATAACCACATCCCTTAGTAAGTAATAAAAAGGTAATGTATTGGAAACTATTTTACTATCAATAAACAGTTTTTTCTTTTGGTGTAAAATTAGATTCTCAACACTCTTAACAAAATAGGAGGTATTAGTGAAGTACCAATATCGACTATACGTATTAAAGTATCTTCCCGCCTATATCCCCGAAGATGTAGGCAGAGGTACAACAAGCCGAAGTACTTAGTCCCCATACTACACACCGACAATACTTAGTCCCCATAATGTGATAGGTGGCCATCCTATCACCAACCGGGCGCTTTTTCCAATGCCGAGCAGCATTGTTTTTATCAAAAAAAAACTGAAAAAAAAACATTTTTACAATGCCCGACCCGGGAATCGAACCCGGGACCTCATGTGGTCAACACCTACCCGGACCACCAGATTATAGATACGAATTGAATATCTATACATAAAATAATCTATATAATATATATCTATACATATAATCGTAGGAAAGTCAAAACTGTACATTGAATATTTTTTTAAAAGAATACTTGGGGCGTGATGATGATATCGAAGCCAAAAATATAGTTTTTAGAATTTTTGTCTGTTTGTCTGTATGTATGTCCGGGGTAAACTCAAAAAATGCTGCATGGATTTACTTCAAATTTTGCATGAATATTACTAACAGGTCGAGTCAACATATAGGCTACATATTATAACGCTATCCACCTACGGAGGAGGAGTTGTGCGGAGTAAACGAAGTCCGCGCGGAAGAAGTTGCGGGCAACAGCTAGTGTACATATAAATGTAAAACGTATATATATGTATTAAGTAAAGATATATTGCTGAACAAATTACACGAATTGACCTAATCTCAAAGTAAGCAAAGTATTTGCTTGTGATACGAGTGTTGTAACGAGATGTATCAGATTTACCCAAGAGCATGGGAGCCCAAGAGGGGATTTTTGGATTTATTCAAGCGCGTCAGATCAACATAGGGGGAGGGGTTTCCTCGTATAATGTTGAGGCTCTCCACCAAATAAGCTCTTTATATAGAGGCGGGTTATTAGGGCAGAAAAAAAATCCAATAACTTCAGCTTGTGGAAATTGTCAGATTATATGTTTTTCTTACATCATTTCCTATATAATAAAAGAAAATTCAGAATGCCAAAACAACGTTTTCTTTGCAACTTTATGACCATCCCACTCCCTTACGCTACACTTGAATTATCAGATTTTCTAAATTTTATGTGGCAATTAACCCAACATACCTTAATCTGACACGATTTAGTGTTTCCATGTCACAGTTTTTTTTTATCCGTAGATTTTTTCTCCACCATTGAAATGAAAAACACCAACATCTGGTACCACCGCCTTACCTATGCCGCAATAGCGTCAGTGCTTGTCGCTGTCGTGTTCCGGTTTGGAGGGTAAGGTAGCCGGAAAACTTATGCATGTGGCATTAGATCTCGCCACAAGATAGCAACGCACCATTAACATCTTTGGTGTCTATAGGCGATGGTTGACTCTTTCCATCAGGAGACCCATCTGCTTGTTTGCTATCTTATGATATAAAAAAAAAACCAAATAACCTTTTATTTTTCCGATAATTTAATCCACAAAATCCAATAGGTCCATCGACGCTCGAGTAACTACCTACTTAGCATCTTGGGCTCCCCTATACATATCTCTCTCTATATATACATAGACATTAATAAACACCCAAATATAAACGCAAACATCTATACTCATATTAATGAGAAACCTCTCATAGCCCCGTGTTGGTTCGGGTTCCCTTGAAGAATAGGCCAACTGCCGTTCTGCCAGGAAGGTCATAAAAGGCGACCGGTTGGCTATGCAAGTCACTGCCGTCGTGGTTACTAGGCGGTAGAGTTCTGCATTATTTTGCCTGGTATCGTATAGTGGTCTGGTATCACCACTTTACCTATTCCTGCTGAAATAGCGTCAGTGCTTGTCACTGTAGTGTTCCGGTTTGAAGGGTAAGGTAGTTTTGATGGTTCGCTCTTTCCATCAGGATACCCATCTGCTTGTTTGATATCTTTTGATATTAAAAAAAACTTTTAAACAACTTAAGCGATCGAAGCACCATCCATCTTAGACCGCAGCTTACGATCAGCCGAGATCGTGGTCAAGCACTTCCCTCTCGATATTAAAAAAATATGCGCTTGACGGCATTCGATTGGATTCCACGAAACTAAACTTACATTTCCTGACGGCTTTAACTGTATTTTTAAAAATCACCATAACGTAGGGTATCGTTGTATAGGTTTATAAAAAGTATTGTAGGTTTTTCGATTGAAGGGCTCGTTTGTAAAATAACTTATTTGTAAATTTTTTTGTAAGTAACGCTTTAAGTGCTAATTATTGTTAAAAGTCGAGAACCACAGGCAAATTTCGGCCACAGCCGATCGCTAGTAACCTTTTATTATTCCTATTATCTAATCTAGAAAATCCAATAGGTCCTCGCGAGGCTCGAGTGAACAAATATTGAGCATTTTGGGCTCCCTTAATATAAGTAATCTTAAACGAAAAATACGTGCTAAATTTTCCTTTTACATTTATTAAGTACATTTTATTTTATAAGCGTTTATGTAATGAACATTTTTCTTGTTGTGGCGGGCAAGAGCGGTGGGGGTGTCATGGGGGTCATGACCTTCTCCCCCTCTAGGCAGGGGTCTAGGTATGGATTTATTATTGCAAACTAAGGATTAGAGCTTATATTGACTGAACCTCAAAGGTGCGACCCCCTGAACCGACAGCTGGATCCGCCCTTTGTGGCGGATTACCCTCCAAACCGGACCATGACAATGACAATCGTTGACGCTATTGAGGCAGGAATAGGTACGGCAGTGGTACCAAGTAACCGGACGAGACGTTTCGGAACTCAACCACCTTGAAGTCACGAAGGTACTGACACATATAGCCAATCGGTCGCCTTTTAAGACCTGCCTGGTTAAACGGCAGTTGGTCTATTCTTCAAACCTGACATCAAATTCATACAGCTAGGCATTTCGTAAAATGGAATAAAAGTCTAAGGTGTCACTTATTTGCTATATAATGCTACAAAAAGTTTGGTTGGTAGAGGGCTAGGAGTGAGACACTCGACTAACAAGAATCCAAGGATCGAACACCTGACCTTATAATTTGAGCCGAATAAGCTAATCACAAGACCATGAGGCGTTTATTCTTTGTTATACTAGTTTTTACTGTAAACAAGTGTAAGCAACTTTAAAGAGGTCAAATAATTGCAGATCGCTTAAATGTGTAATGTTGATGAATTATTAATAATTGCTGATTAATTATTATCATGTGTTAGTTTGCCGAAATGAATCTAGGACACAGCTTCGTTCGCGTGTAGATTAACAATGCCGTCGATATATTATGTACTAGCTGTTGCCCGCGACTTCGTCCGCGCGGACTTTGTTTACTCCGCTCCTACTGGTCGCAGCAAGATTTTATATAGCCTATAACCTTCCTCGATAAACAGGCTATTCAACTCAAAAAGAATTATTCAAATCGGTTCAGCAATTTTCGAGGTAACCTTGACAACAAAACAAACAAACAAACAAACTCTACAATTTTATAATATTAGTATAGATTAGTATAGATGTAATTTTTCATAGAAAATATTCATCAACATCGTATCTAATAATTAGGTGACAGAGTTCTGCAGCGTCTTCACCGGGTTAGTTTCTACCGCCTGTCTAATTCTTGCTGCAATAGCGTCGGTGTTTGTCGCTCTCGTGTTCCGGTTTAGAGGGTAAGGGAGCCGGTAAACATCCCACGACGCTTCAAAAGTAGATTCAAGTATAATTTACAATTGCCACAATCAAAATCACAATTTCTCTCGCGGGCGAAGCTGCGAGCGTCAGCTAGTAATATTATGAATGCAGATGGATGGATGTTTGTTACTCAATCACGCAAAAACTAAGCGGATTTGAATGAAATTTATCAAAAGATGATGACCTGGAATAATAGCACATACTTTTTATCCTGGAAAAATAAAGTTATCCCACGGGATTCACCAAAAACTCTTACAATGCAGCGGACTGCACACTGCAGCTAGTATACTATATATATAAAGATTTTGAGGATTCAATTTCTTCTTAATTTAAAAAGCTATTATTCTCGACTTCGTTTGCATGACCCAAAATCATTACTTCCTTCTAGTCAGCCGGGGAAAAAGGCAGTTTATGCCAAGCCTGACTAATTAAGCTTTATAATTGTAAAAAAACACTTTTTAAGATTGTTCCAGTAGTTTAGCGTTTATTCTTTACAAACATACAAAAATACAAAGGTTTTCTCTTTATAACATTAATACAGATTTAATATAACTACTCCGTATCTTGTCAATTTGTTTGTACAAATGTGTAATGGCAAAACAGATACAGACGACTATGATTCACTATTAACATATGTTGCTTTTTGGAAAACAAATACAATTACTCATGCAGTCGTGAGTAATTATAATTGTTACTGGTATAGTAGTTACCTAAATCGGCTAAGATCATGAGATCCCGGACTTTTCCTCAAGTGAAAAAAAAAATATGTGTTCGGGCATTTATATCAGGGTTGAGTGAAGGGTAGGTCACTAAAAACCTTGACAGCTGACGTCTGTCGTGGTGACAGCGAGACAGAAGCACCCCATACCACTTCGGCTTATGAATCTCTCGGTGAATCTCTCGCGGTGGTTGCATACACTACTTACTTATAACGAGAAATTCAAAACGGTTGGTTAAGCTATCGAAGGACATTGTTTACACTTAAGTGAGCTATGTAACTCCTGGTGGTGCACATATTGGTGGTGCTATCAAGAAATCGAAGAGATCAGCACGAGAACTTCAATGTGATTCCAAAATTTGTCGATAGGTCCACTAGGGTGGAGCAAAAAAATAAGTTTCCGTTTTCTTCTTGGCCTGGGTGTTTAATTTGTAGCTGATAAAAAAGGAAATCTTTTAAAACAAGAAAAAATATTTTTTTAACATATTGAAGTGGCACACCGACTTGAGAATTAATAATTAATAATAAATTTAAAAAACTGGGAATTAACATTTCTTCTTATAATCCTGAAAACATTTTAAACCATTTTCAATTCAAATTCCACTCCAATGCAAAAAACAGCATTTTGGACGTTTTTGGACATTTCTTTAAAATTACAATTATATATTGAAAAAAGGTTTTTGTAAATTCATAATTTCTTACTGACTTTAAATAAGATAAATCTAAATCAAAGTGCAGCCTCAAATAAAACAAAAAAATATGCAAATTTTTTTAGCAGGCACAAATTACGCACCCTGGCAAATATTTAAAAAAAACGCTCCACACTATTGCCCACCTATCAAATCAATGAACTTTAAAGCTCTTTGCAAACAAGTGTACTAAATGCACTTCCGCCTGTGAGCAGGATCACAGATAAGAGCATATGAATGTTTATTTATTTTATTATTATAGTCTCAGTAGCACCTAAGAACACAGTGATAGTTTTTTAAGATCAGATGAGCTCTTTAAGCCAAGAAATAAGTGAATTGTATAGATGTCTGAACAAGATTGATTTACATTTAAGAGACTTAAGTAATCATTATTAGCATTGTAAATAATAGATTATAAAATAATTATGTAACATCAAGATACAATAATTAATAAACTTTTTATAAGCATCAACTTATGTCTCTTTATCTTTTTACTAATAAAATTTTAATTTTATTTATACTATTATCATGCTAAGCCCTATAAAGTAGTAAGAAAAAAACAAGTACCAAATATTTCTTTTTTTAAGGTGTTAATGATGCCTTATTACCAATCCAAACCGAAACATGACAGTGACAAACATTAAACAATAGTAATAAGTAAGGTGGTGTAACCACAGCGGGGCGACACTTCTTTGCTGAAATCTACCACCTCTAGTCACAATGGTAGTGATGCAAATAGCCAATCTAACTGCCTGGCAGATTACCGTTCTACAAAGGAGACTTGGATCAACACAAGGAAAAAAATTTGGTGTTACTACACACACACACATATATAAATTTTACATTTTATCTGACAATGATTAATTTGTGCATTTGTTCTTGTGCATATTACAAGCAGATGCACTGATTTTAATTAGTTATACAAGGTTAAAGTCACTAAAAAGAAAGATGTCAAAAAACACTTAAAATATATACTGAAATTAGCTGATGTGGCAAACATTGTTTTGCAATATAAATTATTGAATTACTCATATCACTGATAAAAAATAGTGGTTGATGGTAGAAGTTTGAAAGTTTAGGGCTGTATGAATTTTTTAATGCCACATCATAAAAATAACAATAAAAAAGTTGTCCAAAAATTAAAAATTAAATTGGGGTGGACCACCCTTATCACTTATGGGTATAAAAAATAGATAACAACCCATTCTCAGACTTACTGAATATACATATAAAATTTTATCAAAATAGGTCAAGCCGTTTCATACTTCTTATGGAAACTTAAAACTATAACACGAGAATTTTATAGAATAGAATAGACACAAATATACTTACCAAGCATAAAACGGCTCATGAAGTTCAGCATATGGTATATTCAGCAACCCCTTTACCGTATAGACTTCATTCCATTGAGGAGGTGAATCTGAAAACAATCATTTCATGATGTATTGCAGAACCACATATAAAATAATATAGGAGAGTGAACAAAGAAACTGCTCTCAGAATAGAAAGTGATGTCTGAATGTAAGGATGTCATGCCAAATGCATAAGTTGTAACGTGTGAATCCCGTTACCTAATAATTCGTTATAATGTTCGGACAAAATAACCTTTACATTTAGTATAGTTTGAGACTGTTAAATTTTGAGTTGTCCTGAACACATCCTTAAATGGCATAGATACAATTTACGTATGGCAACCCTTTGTCGATGTCATAGCGTCAAATTCTTTCACCTGGCTTTTCTGTCAAAATAACATTCAGCTAAGTTTCGTCTAAAATACTGCAAGATGCGTGCCATATAAATTTTGTGTAATTGCAAGAGTTTACTATTTTATCAAAAATGTGATATTTTTTCATACACATGTTCAACACGAATTAACATTGCGGTATTGCATCATGGGCATAGTTGTCTAAATTCATAACAAAATGCGCGGCATGAGGATCCGAAGTGTTGACAACGAATTATGTGCGGATGCCAATATCACCGTATGACCAACATGTGCCGGTAAATTCAACACCTATCTGAAAATATACTCGGGAAAGGAAAAAGGGGATGTTAAAGATCGCCTGGAATGAGAACCCCCAATTATACCGAGCACGATCGGAGAGATATCCACGGACGCCATCTGACACATGTTTAATTTTCCGAAGGCCTAGGATCTTCCCGGTATGAACTTAATTTTTTTTTATGTGACAATTTTGGTGAAGCAGTGTATGACTATGAACTTTAAACTCTCTTACCATAATTCTAGTTCGTAACCTATCATAAAAGGCAAATCTAACTTAGAGACCAATATATACCATCCATCCAAGTCAGCCTTTCTCATTTCATCTCCTGCCTTATTGTGCGATTTTGTTTTTCAGATCCTGAACTTATTTATTTTTTGATAAGTGATCACTCCACCAGCCCGCCTCGCGATTAAAAGATCCAACCTTTCTTTGCTATATGGAGGGAGTCTGTGTGACGCATCTGGGCGTGGCGCTCGTTACACATAAATAACACCTAGAATCCACCAGGTACCAAACCATCGTACCCATTACACAGACCATTATTACCTTTCTTATATTAATACATTGACACCTCGTCCAGGCATAATAACACAACCATTATTTTTTTATATTTGTATTACAAGGATGTCGCATATTCATAATAAATATATTTATAATACAAAGTTTACTATACAAGCCTTATTTTCAAAACTGGTACACAACAATGACATTCCTCACATCCAAGCACCCTTTTGAAGATCAAGTACCTTACTGCCAGGCAACTCGTAAAAGGATGAAAGAATGTTGATATGTGTTGTTACTAAGATTGTAGCTACTGAATAGATGGTAGAATTCAGAAACGTCTCACTTGGCACCACCTCCAATTGTATTCTTGTGGAGGTTTCCAGGGGGCTCCATCGACATACTCCTACCAAACTTGTTACAGAAATAGGTAATAATATTTTCTTTCAATTATGAAAATAAAAAATGTGTTATGAATTTATAAAAAAATGATTCATTCAAAAGATTTTTAATAATTTTCTACAATATGTTATATAATATACGATGTGTAAAAAAAACCCAGTCCAATCCGAAAAAGGTACAAAGGACAGTGACTGTCAAAAAAATAATAAAATAATTCTTTTTACTAAAATAAAACATTGTAATATAAAGTGCCTAATTTTAGTACTAAACTTGAGCAATTCCCTGTAAATCAAGCAAATGTTTTAAAAATTTATCTATCAATATCCATAAAATAATGACGCATACGATTGCATTACGCTACTAAATAATGCCTTTGATGATTGGATAGGCTTTTTTTACATACTGTATATGACATGCCATATTTCTTGGGAATAATTTTATTAATATTTAAAATATGACAAATAATGATTATATGTAAGACAAAAGACTTATTACAAAATAATTTAAGATTGATAGTTATTTTTTATAATAATAATAATGTTTTATTTGCCAGAATAGGCTAATTATTAGTTACATATACATTGTTCTGCTTATTCTACCCTTATATTATATATTACTAGCTGACCCGACAAACTTTGTTTTGCCTTACATATTAGGAATCCATAGTGGACAAACAACGTGACACGTAATTTATATAAGTCTACGCCCTACGGGGTTGTCCTTCCACGCAGCCAAAATGGCAGTAAACTTTATACGGTGGTTAAGTATTCTTAAATTTTCTAATCTTCCGTGCAATTTTCTTAATATTTTCTTTTATAAGAACCTTCTCCTTACATTTACAAACACAACAAAAAAAATTTACTGAAATTGGTCCAGCCATTCAGGTGTGATGTCGTGACCAAGGAAAATAGGGATTGATTTTTATATATATATAAGATATTATTTAAAGTGTTTTTAAGTACTTGCATACATTTTGAGGTTAGATTAGGCTAGTTTTTTGGCCTATAACTTTTTTATAAGGATTTCCATAGGGGGAAGTGTTACTGGAGGGAAGTAGACCCCGATCCCTTCTCCCCTCAACCGCAAATTCAGGCGGCCCATTTCTAATGCAATCCCAAAATGAGTAGCAAATATTCAGTTAACTGTCCCTACTCCACAAGGAAATCGAAATATATTATTTTTTTAATATATATATTTGAACTTAAGAAGTTTAAATATTTAAATGTAATGTAAGTTTAAATGAATAAATAAATATATGGTACGGGAACTTGACTCAGTTATTTATGTGGTAATTTTTTACCGGCCTTTTCCCCTCAGGTGTCGGAACAAACTTTCAGAAGAGGTTATAAAGGTAATAATAAAATGCAACATTTCATAGTTCGTACAATACAGGGTAGATTATAGTGTTCTAACACCTAAGTCGTTCTTTAATAAAATGTATAAACATATTTATTTACGAACATGTACTAAAAAATACAATGGTAATCGCAAAAATATTGTGTTATGAATTATAATTGGTTTTACCTATATGAGTTTAGTATTTAAAGTACAACAAATTGTACAAAAGAAGTTCAATATAACATTTTTCGCTTACCCTTTTGAATAAAACCCAGCGCAATTCCAACACAACAACATAAAATACTGAATTTTAACATCGTACCCAAACACCAACCGCCACTGTACATAACAGAATGACAATGACAAATTGAAATTGACAATGGTCAATGACAATTAGGCATGCAAATTATTGTTAAATCAGATTAACTATTATGTTATGTTAGTTATTTATTTATGTTATATTATATCAGTAGCCTATATAATAAGTATTAGAAGCAGTAAAAACATGAAGCTACCAAAAAAAGGTCCCCTAGAATAGTTTTGATAACTTTTAACAGTTATTATTGTCACGGTCTCTCGAAACATTTTTATTAACAGTATTATCATAAATCAAGTTAGCGAGCAAAGAAAACGCTCTCTCAAATATTTTTAATAACTTTAATATCATATATCAAGTTATTGGTAATTATACTGACGCATAAAAAATACTTTTAACAGTATTTGCTAATACAAATAACAGTTGTTAATTGCTAAAAAAATTTAATACAAATATTAATATGTTAACTGCTAAATGATCTATGCCTAATGACAATTCACATCACATTTCACAATAATCAATGACAATAATTCACAATTCTGATTTCGATTTTGCACATCTGTCATCTGATTCTGAAAGAATATCCGAAATTAAAGATGGACGGTACCTACATCGATTTTTTCAAACATCGATATATCGTTCATAAACATTGATGTTTTAACATCGGTGTTGAAACCACAAACATCGACGATAGGTACATCGTTCTTCATGAGCGATGTTTTATCATAGTACCATCTTCACCGCCCTCAAGTACCCCAACAAAATATTCAACACAAGCAATTTGTATGGCAAAACATCGACCATAAACGACATCGACGTATCGTTCATAAACTCCGATGTTTTTAACATCGATGTTCCACTCTAGAAAACATCGATGACCTGATATCGATGTTTTTTATGATAGCCGAGCCACACTCTTGGAAGCAAGCCTCCAACACAGATGACTTAGGTGGGAGGCTTGTGGAGCTCAGATGATTATTTGTTGCTAACAAGTGTTTACAATGTTGTAAACCGCAGGTGGAGAGGGTGGAGACCCATGTGGAGGGCTTGTATCCAACAATGTGGCTCGGCTTTAAGCGATGTTGCATCCCTATGACGGAAATCCAAATGATTTCAATCTTTGTTTGTAATGTAATTTATACATTTTTAGAAAATAAAAAAGTATCTTCACGCCCATACCCCCGAAGACGTAGGCAGAGGTACAACAAGTGCACCCACGATTAGCCGAAGATACTTGGTCCCACAAATGTGATAGGTGGCAAGCCTATCGCCAACCGGGCACTTTCCAATCCCGGGCAACTTTGTGTTTTTCAGAAAACTGAAAAAACACTTTTTTTTAATGTGCGCGACCCGGGAATCGAACCCGGGACCTCATGTGGTCAACGCCAACGCTGGACCACTAGATCACAAAGGCGACAATTTTTAGGAAATAATCGATATTAATCGTCGATACTATGTCTCTTAAAACATCGACATTCAATAATAAAATGATGTGGTGTCGCGGGACACCAGGTAGGAACGAACTTCCTTCGGCTAAACGGCACTACTCGCTTGTGTACGCGACTGTCGCGCCTGCCCACGTCTCATTTAACGCTTTTATTCCACGCATTTTTCTTACGGTTTTACTATCACATTTTTTTCAGTTCGGTCGCGCAGCAAAATACCTATCCCCTCCAAGCCTGCCGTAAGGAACTTCGTTCCAATTATACCCTAGCATCATATTTTTGTTTAGAACTTTAGAGTGCATACATACATACATCAAGTCGCTTGTATCTGACCGTTCTGTGATCTGACCTGAGACTTTCAATCACATCTTTTTTAACTATATATTAATAAGTGACGGGTCCGGTGGAGACTGAAATTTAGTAACACTTGCCGAGGAATCCAGAAACCTAATATTTTCAAATAATATGCATTGGAAATACATTACTAATAAAAATAAACATTACATTCAATAAATACATTTATGTGACATACATGCTAATATACACACCTACACACCTGTGTTATATTTTCTTTATATATCAAGTCTGTTGTCAAATTTAAAAGAGCTTCATTTATATAGCTATGGTCGAATTCGGCCAAAGGCAATCGCTAATAATATAACAAATCATCAAAAGTTACCTAATTCAGTTAAGAAAACTGTACTTGGAATTGAAATGTCTCAATGCTCGAAATATCGGATAAACAATATAGGTGTGCCACATGGCAGTATTTTAGAACCCCTGCTATTCCTCATATATATAAATAATCTCCCAAAAATTCAATTATTATCCATGTGTTTTTTAGGCATATTACACGACTGTGCTGCTAAAATGTGAAAACATAAATGAATAAGAAAACAAAATAAATGTACATTAAATAAAATAATTAAAAGGGATTTACATGATGAAAATTAATGCAGTTCAATAATACAATTATGATGAAAATACATTTTTTTTATATCATTAGATAGCAGACAAGCAGATGGGTATCCTGATGGAAAGAGTCAACCGTCGCCTATAGACACCAAAGATGTTAATGGTGCGTTGCTATCTTGTGGCGAAGTCAAATGCCACATACATAAGTTTACCGGCTACCTTACCCTTCAAACCGGAACACGACAGTGACAAGCACTGACGCTATTGCGGCAGGAATGGTAAGACGGTGGTACTAGACCCGAGCGAGACAATGTAGAACTCTACCGCCTAGTAGTCACGATGGTAGTGACTCGCATAGACAATCGGTCGCCTTTTACAACCTGCCTGGCAGAACGGCAGTTGGTCTATTCTTTAAAGGAGCCCGGAACCAACACGGGGACACATATAGAAATATTATATAATAATGAATAATCAAATATTCGAGGAAATAGATAATGTACCATTTCTAGAAATTATGTATGATCGACATTGTAATTGGAAATCACATAATATTACATAATATCAGTGCACAAATTGCACAAATTTATCTAACCCCATAGTAAGCAATTTATTTGCTTGTGTTATGGGTGTTAATCAACGATATTACATAGTCGCCTCTGTGATCTAGTGGCCCGGTTTCGGTGTTGACCACATGAGGTCCCGGATTTCAATCCCACGTGCAAAACAAAAATGTGTTTTTTCAGTCTTCTGATAAAAACAACTTTTCCTGGAATTGGAAAAAAGCCCGGTTGGTGATAGGCTTACCACCTATCACAATGTGGGACTAAGTGTATTCGGCTGATAGTGGGTACACTGGTTGTACCTCTGCCTACCCTTTTGGTGATACGGGCGTGAAGATTCTTTTTTAGAAATACATTTATATACTGAAATATATTGAATTTGTAAAACATGTAGATATGATATTTACATATGAACTATGACAATTACTTCAAGTTGTATCTAAAAAGCAGCGTTTAGTGCATAATATCATGGCTATGTGTCGTCAATTATTTCTTATGGTTTTGTATAACGGGGTAGATCAGTAAATGGGAATAGAGCTTTTAAAGTCCAAAGGAATCTAAGATCAATATTAAACATAAAACTAACAGACAACAGCAAATCTGACATTCAGCAAGTGTGTTCCATTTCTGACTGCATTTTTCTTTTCAGTGGCATTGCAGAGGTCACGTATTATGAGAGTGTGCGAAGGGTTGTAAATTGATTTTTTCTTTAACTCTGCTGACAACATTAGCTGGTAGTGAAATCCTGGAAGTCGACAAATCTAAATATGAAAAATTCCATGGTCATAATTGATGGAAGAAAAGGCTAAAGTAGCCTCTAAAACTGATTCTGCATAGCAAGATAGTACCTTTTGCTAGCTAAAACGCAAATTGACCTCACATAAAAAAGTATCTTTACGCCCAAGTATAGAACAAAATGGTTTGACAACTCTTTTTTGGTTCGAGTCGCCAAGGTTTGGAAAAATTGCCTACTTATTTTATTTTTATTTTTTATAGTAGAGAGGGTAAACGAGCATGTGGTGCACCTGATGGTAAGTGATCGCCGCCGCCCATGGACATCTGCAATACCGGGGGGGTTTGCAGCTGCGTTGCCGGCCTTTTAAGAATGAATAAGCTCGTTTCTTGAAGGTCCCTAAGTCGATTTCGATCGAAAATATAGAGATCGAAAATATAGAGATCGAAGTAGTGCGAGGCAAAAAGTGCCGACAAAAGCGCACGGTTGTGTACTTCCAGACGTCGAGGTAGTAAGGATGAAACTTTAAATTTTGACGCGATGTCCGATGATGGAATTTAGCGGCAGGAATTAATCCGAACAACTCGTCAGAACACTCCCCGTGATAGATACGGTAAAAGATGCAGAGCGAACCTATATCTCTGCGTAACGCCAAAGAGTCAAGCCGATTAGAAATAGCCTGGTCGTCGACGATTCGAGCCGCTCTGCGTTGAATGCGATCAAGAGGAAGAAGCTGGTACTGAGGAGCTGATTCTGCATAGCAAGACAGTACCTTTTGCGAACTAAAACGTAAATTGACCTCACATAAAAAAGTATCTTCACTACTACAATTTTCCTGACAAATGTAGTCTTGGAACCTTTAAGAGTACAGTGAATAGGCTTCTTTTGGATGGGCGTGCACAATCTTCGTCTTTATCGACACTTTTCATCAGGCGAAATGGAAGACAAACCTCTATTCCAATTTCCAATTAAAATAAAAAAAAGTATCTTCGGCTAATACTGGGAGCACTTGTATTACGAGTAAACTCACGATTAGCTGAAGATACTTAGTCCCATAATGAAAAAGCACCGACCACACGTGGTCGATGTGAAAAAGCCTATCACCAACCGAAAACTTATCCAATCCCGGGCAACGTTATTTTTATTAACGAGGGGTGTTATAAGTTTCAGGTGTGTATCTGTGTGTCTGTCCGTGGCATCGTAGCAGCCATGCGGAAGGTCCAATTTGGTTGCGGTTTTTTTTTAATCGAAAGCCCTATTTTGCGAGATGGTTCTTAGCTATGATCAAAAAGCATCTGTTCAGGCGTTTCAAGATCACTAGCTCTTTTCAAATTGATGAAAGGAATTAAGCAACTTGTGAAGGCTTTATCGATACTAAATTCTGTATTCTGTTACTTTATTCATATTGCAATTACATGGTAACCTTGACCTGATACTTTAAGGTCCGTATTCGAAAATCATCAGTATCTATTTATCTGTCAATTTTCTTAGGTAAATAATATTGCAAACCAATTTTTAACGACTTTCTGATATTCATTTGTACTAAAACTTGGCATACTTGTGGAAGCTCAGTAACAATGCAATGCTATTTTAAAATCCAACTGACTTCATGATGTAGCCTGGACGTAGGAACTGGAACTCTCTGATACAGAGTTTTAGCAAGACAGCCATGTTTGGACTCATTGGTCTTGTTGCTAAATAGGTACTGAGTTTAGTCAGTGCTCATGATGACGATGGTCTGAAGATGTGGCTGAAAGAGTGCCATTGTAATTCATAGATAGAAAGTGCTAATATGGTGGAGTTTGCAGTCGTTTCTTTTGTTACAGTTAGATCTTTCTAATGATGATAATGCTCTGACAATTGAGTCGACAAAATGACACTGGAATTTTCAGAATCCAGATGCAAAATGCAAAGAAAATGAATTCCTAAATTAAACGAGGTAAATTTTTTGAACTAGTACTTAGGTAATTGTTGTATTGGCCTTGATGTTGAATGATTTTCGGGATCTGATGATGGAACTGGAAGGTAACCATGACAACTCTTAAAAGAAAATAAGATGTAATAACCGAAATTGGACTCATTAGTTCTGTTTGGACTAACACTCTAGTGCTAGACGATTTCCACTTTGGAAATAAAATAGAACACCATCGATGGATAATGTCTAAGATCTGATGATAATCATGGGAACTCCTAAACTAAACAAGATAAACCCATCCCAATTTGGAATCTTTTGTTCTGTTTTAGCAAACATCCCGGCTCTAGACGATTTTCGGAGTCTTAGGATAGAGCTGGTTGTAGGTCATGGGAACTTTGGAATCAAATGAAGAAAATTTTTATTCAGTAATTTTAAATTATTATACAGTCGCTGATGTATTGGCAATTTGTTTTGGATATCAATGACGAAAATTTTTGAAGAAAATGTTTTATAATATTGCTTTGAAATTTTTCAACCTATCGATTATGTAGCTAAAATAATACTTTAGATCCCAAAAAATATAGCTTTTTAAAAATCAATATACTGTCATTTTAACTAACTAGATGATTGAACTAAAAAAAATCTATGCTTGTAATTTTTACTCTTTTGAGCTTAAAATACCTCAATTTAGCAGGAAGTTTCAGGGATAGCCTGCAGGATCAACTGGTTTATATCATTATATAGCAAATAAGCAGATGAGTCTCCTGATGGCAACAGAAACAACGCCTATAGACACCAAAGATATTAATGGTGTGTTGCGATCTGTGTGGCGAGATGACAATGCCACATGCATAGCTCTACCGGCTATCTTACCCTCCAAATCGGAACACGACAATGACAAGATTTGACGCTATTGCAGCATGAATAGCTATTGCGGTAATACTAAATATCCGAACAAAACAATGCAAAACGATTGGCGTATAAGAGAGGGGGTCGGGTGGGCTGGGTCAGCGTTTTTCTTTTATACGCTGACACTTAACACGAGATTATTATACAGGCTGTAAGGATAAACACCGTTGTCATTAAAACCATTGATAGTTAACTTAATCATAAAAACGTTATTTTCGTTAAAAAATATAAGAACGTTTCTGTCCAACACATTCCGTAAATTCATTGATTCTTTGCGCAAAGGGCGCTGACCTGCCGCACTGGCCGTCCGTTTTAGCTACCTACACAATACTCCCGCGCTCCGTCCACTTCGCCGTGCACTTGTATAGGGTGAAATTATTTTGAGTAAAAATGGAGACTGTACTTTAAAAAATTTATATTTTTTATTGAATTTACGTTCTATAAATGAAACCAAACCACTGGTTTCAAGGATAACATGTTTACATTAACAGCCTGTATATTAGATTTTAGAAACCTCAGATTTATTTATTCTTTTTAAATTTATTACTCATAACATCCATCACTTAGTATAGGATTCCACGATAGAAAGATTTTCACCGAGCTGATTAATGGATTATATTGGATTATATTATAAGTATTTTATATTCCAATTAAAAATGTCGCTAAATATATCGCAAATGAGTTGACTAAAATATTTCAGTCAAGATTTTTGTTAAACATTTCACTAGTTTAGACAAATTCCATATCAATCAAAAGTATGAAGCTTATTGAATATGCAAACGCTACGTTGACTTTTGTTACGAATGAAAAAAAAATCTGAACTGAAATTTTTTAGTCAACTAATTTGCAATATTTAATTGACATAATTAAATGAATATATAAAAAAATATATATAAAGCTTGGTGTACTCAGTAGAGCAAAGCAGTACTTCATGCCAGCCCATCGCCTCCAACTTTACAAGGCCCAAATTCGACCTCACATGGAGTACTGTTCTCACCTCTGGGCCGGAGCTCCTCAGTTCCAGCTTCTTCCTCTTGATCGCATTCAACGTAGAGCGGTTCGAATCGTCGACGACCAGGCTATTTCTAATCGGCTTGACTCTTTGGCGTTACGCAGAGATGTAGGCTCGCTCTGCATCTTTTACCGTATTTATCATGGGGAGTGTTCCGACGAGTTGTTCGGACTAATGCCTGCCGCTAAATTCCACCATCGGACATCGCGTCAAAATTTAAAGTTCCATCCTCACCACCTCGATGTCTGGAAATCCACAACCGTGCGCTTTTGTCGATACCTTTTGCCTCGCATTACTCCTATGTGGAATCTATTACCCTCGGGGGTGTTTCCGAATGGATACGACTTAGGGACCTTCAAGAAACGAGCTTATTCATTCTTAAAAGGCCGGCAACGCAGCTGCAATACCCCCGGTGTTGCGGATGTCCATGGGCGGCGGTGAGCACTTACCATCAGGTGCACCATCTGCTCGTTTGCCCCCTCTAATATAAAAAATAAAAAAATAAAAAATACTTTTCATCCATTAACCAGCCCGTTGAAGGTCACTCTATGATGGAATCTTAGACTTATATATCATTATATGTACTCATCATTCAATAGCAAATGAAAAGTGATTTGCGTAAAAAATAATACACGTGTAACGCGATAAATCCTTAGCTAAATCAACAGATAACAAATGAATGCCACTAATTGCTGCCTTATCGTTGCAAAGAAACTATTGCAGTTTTAATAACCATAACTGTATCAATTATTTTTAAAACACAATTACTTGATAAACATAAAGATTATTACATGTAGATAGAGTAGGCGAGTCATAAGCGTCTATTTTTTTTATATTATAACATAGCAAACAAGCAGATGGTTCTCCTGATGAAAATGTGTCAATATCTTGTTGCGAGATGTAACGCCACATGCGTTATTTTACTGGCTACCTTACACTCCAAACCGGAACACGACAATGACAAGCACTGACGCTATTGCAGCAGGAATAGGTAAAGCGGTGGTACCAGAGTCCGGACCCGGGCGAGACAAAAAAGTATGTAAGCGTAAATATCCCGATGATGGAAAGAGAAAGAATATACATTAGGTACACCTGTCTACGTTAGATAGAGAACCAAATATCATTTTATTACTCTCTATCTATCTGTAGGACTACTATATTTTATACTTTTTATTACCGGCACTTGATGAAAATCCATTAGTAATTATGTATTGCATACACTTGTACACAAAACACTTTTTAATCAATTTACTTAAATTACCAACCGGTTTCTCTTTTTGCGGCATCTTCAGGGCTACGAGACTTTTTCTTACTTTACATAAGTACATTTTACATACACTTGTACTGTTTTACAAAACACTTTATCACAAAAGTGTTTTGAGTAACAATACAAGTGTATGGAAGTGTACATAATTGTAAGACTACCATTTGTTTGTCTTTCAAATTCTGTGATGTATATTTTTTCTTTGTCGATAAAACACTAACGATGACAACTGAATGTTAATGCTCAGCCTAATCTCCCCATTTTGGTCTGGGTCTCCTTTATAGAATTTACCATCTGCCATTCTACCAGGCTGTTCGTAATAGGCGAACAATTGGCTAGCGAGTCAAAACCATTTTGGCTATTAGGATATAGGCGGTAGATTCTGGTACCACTAACTTACTCATTCTGCCGCCATAGGCGTACCGTGGGGGCGCAGGGCGAGGCAGCTGCTCCCCGAAAATTTGTTTACCTCTCTACAAACTATCTACTGTTGTAAATAAAAATATAATAAGATAAACCTCCTGACCCAGAACCTGGGTACGCCCATACCTGCCGCAATAGCGTCAATGCTGGTTACTGTCGTGTTCCGGTTTGGGGCGTAAAGTAGCCAGTAAACATGCATTTGACATTAAAACCCCACCACAACCATAGCGTCGCATTATTAACATCTTTGGTGTTTATAGGCGATGATTGTCTCTTTACATCAAAAAAGCCATCTGCATTTTTGTTGTTATTGTATGATATAAGAAAAGCCTAAACCAGAAACCTAAAAAGTCTAGAAATATGGAATGTTATGCAGGGTTTGTTTACACAACAAAAGGAGGAGATGTATCTTCACGCTAGTTCCCTTGCATAGACTTTTCAGATCACCACGATGAAGTGTGGTGTCCCGGGTCTGGTACCACCGCCTTACCTATTCCTACCGCAATAGCGTCAGTGCTTGTCAGTGTCGTGTTCCGGTTTAGAGGGTAAGTTAGCCGGTAAACTTATGCATGTGGCATTAGACCTTGCCATAAGATTGCAACGCACCATTAATATCTTTGGCGTCTATGTAACGTCTCGCTCGGATGTATACCCCTCCCTATTTCCTAACGCAATCGTTTCAAATTCTTAACATTTTCGTGTAACGGTTTGGAAGGTAAGGTAGCTGATTTGCATGTATGATTGCCATTCCGCCACACGAATAGCAATGCAACATTAATATCTTTGATGTGTATGGGTAATGGTTTCTCTTGTCATCAGAAGAGTCAGCTGCTGGTTTGCTATCTAATGATAGTAATGAAAAAAATATTGAAAAAACTTTGCGGAACTCTACTAACTAGTTGTCACGGCAGTAGTGAGACGTACCTATAGACAATCGTTCACCTTATACGAATTGCTTGGCAGAAAGGCAGATAATATCTATTCCTAAGGGGACCCAGACAACAAATTCATTACTAAATATATTCTATACTTTCCATCGTCGGCACTTGGTGAAATTCCATTACTGTTACACATCGACCACACAGCCCATAGACGCCTAATGTTCGATTTTCCGTATTGAATGCATTCTGGCAACTAGCTGAGCTGAGCTGCAACATCGTGATTGGCTTACTCAAGGCCACAGTGAAAGATAGTGATGTACAGAGAATCTGATTGGTCGACACTGATTGGGTATTGGTGCATGGACATTTACATCGGAACTATAAGTCAGATGTGTTGACAGAAGCCATTCGCCTGTTATTAGGGGTCTATGGGTTGTGTGGTCGGTGCTGTTGCATGATTAAATTAGCACTTGTACATTAATTTCACTTTATGACGTTATTTTTAATATATCACTCAACCGGTTTCACTATTTTTAAGCATCTTGAGGATATTAATAATATCTTTAATTGATTATTGATCATTAATCAATTAAGTATAATAACATCCTGAAGATGTTTAAAATGTGAAACCGGTTAAGTGGTATATTAAAAATAACGTTATAAAGTAAAATTAATATACAAGTGCGAATTTAATCATGTCATTCATTATTAAAGGTATAAGATTTAATAAAAAAACATCGTACACATTAAAACTTTATTACACAAAATATTTGATCCTTACCACCGTCATTGACATTTGTTATAATTAGATTCATATTAAATGAAACAAAACGACAGTGTCTTGAAGTATTTTGGACGTATTAGCCTGACCAATGCAATCGTCAGCGATATACAGCCTGAGAAATGAATTACACTTTACGTTGTATACGCATACGTGTATTTTACATAGTGTAAGCATACCAAACAAAAACTTGCCTAGTCAGTAGAGTGAGACAGTAAATTAATTTGGTACCAGTTACATTTTTAAAAGCATATACGCAAAAGTAAAATATAATAAAAAGCATGACAGCTCCGCGAGTCAATTACAGAAAAAGCCAATCAGATACGATCACATATGACATAACAGTAGGGGAGCCCAAGACGCTAAATCAAGCTTTCCCAACCTTTATTTCGCCGAGTCTCCCCGAGCCAAAAATAATATTTTCATGCCCTCTTTATATACCTTATTTACCTACTCGTTATTTATTTTTTTAAATGTAATCTTATATGTTACGTACAACGCCCCCCCCCCCTAAAATTTGTCTACGCCTCCCTAGGGGGGCGTGCCCTACCGTTTGAGAAGTCTTGCGCTAAACGGATAGTTACTCGTGCGCCGTAAAGACCTATTGGATTTTGTAGATTAAATTGTAAGAAAAATAAAAGGTTTTAAATTGTTTTTCTTTTCAAAAAAAAACGCAAAGCCGTCGAGTTAGCGACAAAAAAAAGGTCCTCTGGAGTAGTTTAACAGATACTATTATCATAAATCAAATATTTTTAATTTAATAACATTATTAGAAGCAGGAAAAACGCAAAGCCATTGAGTTAGCGACCAAAAAAAAAGTCCTCTAGAATAGCTTAACAGTTATTATTATCATAAATCAAATATTATTTTAAAAACATTATTAGAAGCAGCAAAAACGCAAAGCTGTCGAATTAGCGACCAAAAAAAGGTCCTCTGGTGTAGTTATTATTATCATAAATCAAGGTAGCTAAAACATTTTTAATAACATTATTATCCTATATGAAGCTATTGGTAATTTTTAACAGTATTTGCTAATATAAATAACAGTTGTTAATTGTTAAAAAAAATTAGTACGAAATTTAATATGTTAACTGTTAAATGATCCATGCCTAGTCTGAATTTACTTTTACTATAGAGTAGGTACCTAAATGATGTAAGAATAATGAAAAAAATATAATCTGACAATTTCCACAAGTTGAACTTATCGGATTTTTTTTTCTACCCTAGCTACCCGCCTCTATATAAACGGCTTATATTTGATGGAGAGCCACAACAGTATGCAAACTACTCCCCTACGTTAATCTATCGCGTTCGAGTGAATACTAAAATCCCCCTTGGACTCCCCTACTATAATGCACATACGTCTTTAAAGAAAGACAAGTGTACCAAAAATGTATGTTTTTCCCATTGACAACGGGATATTTTTACATAGATACATTTATAGCTCGCCTTCTATATTTATATATTATCCCTGTGTGTTTACGGCGCTACCTTACCCAGTAACCCAGAATCCGAAAATGACAAATACCGAAGCTATTGCGGCAGGAATAAGTAAGGCGGTGGTAGCCACGATGGTAGTGACTCGTACAGCTAAAATTTACGACCTGCCTGGCAGAACGGCAGTTGGCTTATTCTTCAAAGGAGCCCGGGAACAACACGGGGAAATTACAAATTTTGCAAAATTAATCCTTATTTCTATCGCCGCGTGGTCCAAATTCGACCATAGACTAAATAAAAACCTCTTTTAAATTTGACAACAGATTTTCGCCGTAAACAAAATAGTATAGTCTCAGACCAAGAAAAAATATTTTAATTTTTTTTGTTGGTCTGGGATTTGACAACAGATTTTCGCCGTAAACAAAATAGCATACAAGTGTCACAGACCAACAAAAAAAATGTTTTTTGTTGGTCTGTAACATGTGTGTATATTGTCATGTATGCTACATGAATTTAGTGTGGGTAACGTTTATTTTTATAAATTAATGCATTTCTAATGCACATTATTTAAAGATATTAGGTTTCTGCAGTCCTCGAGTCAGATTATCGGGAAAAGTGGGACAAAAAATTTATTTATGTATTAATATATTTATAGATTATAACATCAAAAAACACCGCTCAGACTATACCAATGTCGTATGTATGTATGGATCAAAATATTTGTTATTGAGGTGCGCCTGATGAGTTTCTTTAGTTATTTCTACATAACTTGGCATTGCTAAGATACCGCAGATGTTTTCACCACGATTTTCAAAGTAGATGTATCCGTCGTTACCCCACGTATTGGAATACGAGTTCTTAACAATCCAATAACCTGTCTTATCCTGTTCACCGTAACCAACGATAAGAACCGCATGATTCAGCTTGTCTATAGTTGTTTGACTGCAAAGAATAAAAGTTAAATATGACAATATGTCAATTAGTGTTGTCCAAAGTATATTTTTAAGACCTGCTCTCCATGGCTGCATGGACATGGTTGGCATGACGCATGGCTTTCCTGATGGAAAGAGAAACCATCGCTTATAGACACCAAAGATGTTAATGGTAGGTTACGATCCGTGTTTCGAGATAGCAATGCACATGCTTAACTTTTACGTCTACCTCTACCTCCAATCTGGAACACGACCATACCATATACCGGGTGAGATGTTGCAGAACTCTACCACATGTTGGTCACGATGGTAGTGACTTGCATTTTTTTAATATTAATTTTGCTAACAAGCAAATGGGTCTCCTGATGGAAAGAGTGAACCATCGCCTATAGACACCAAATATGTTAATGGTGCGTTGCTATCTTGTGGTGAGGTCTAATGCCAAATGCATAAGTTAGCCGGTTATCTTACCCTCCAAACCGGAACACGACAGCGACAAGCACTGACGCTATTGCGGTAGGAATAGGTAAGGCGGTGGTACCAGACCCGGGCGAGACAATGCAGAACTCTACCACCTAGTTGCTACAATGGTAATGACTTGCATAGCCAATCGGTCGCCTTTTACGACCTGCCTAGCAGAACCGCAGTTGGTCCGGACCTACACGGGGAAAAAGTGTAGTTAAGTGTACATAATTATAACTATTTTCATTTCATTTCGATTAAATTCAAGTTTCGGTGTATAGCCTAGGGACGCAAACGATACATCGATTTTTTTCAAACACCGATATATCGTTCATAAACATCGATGTTTTGACATCGATTTTGAAACCCCAAACATCGATGATACATTGTTCTTCATAAGCGATGTTTTATCATAGTACCATCTTCGCCCCGCTCTTAAGTAGCCCAACAAAAAATTCAATACAAGTAATTTGTATGACAAAACATCGGCCATAATAGACATCGATTTATCGTTCATAAACTGCGATATTTTAACATCGAAGTTTTACTCAAGAAAACATCGATGTCCTGATATCGATGTTTTTTATGACCGATGTTGCATCCCTAGGCCAACCGATACAAAGAAACACTTACCAACGCCTCTCGTTGTATATTCCGTTGGAGTAGAAGGTGAAACTCTTCTGGCTCGCGTCAATAGCCACCGTGACTGGGCCATAACGTATGAGAGCCCACTGCCAAATAAATATATTCAGTTAGCCACATTTTCGGATCCCTTTATGGGTGTATGTATCGCAAGCAAATGCTATAGGTCACCTCTGTGGTCTAGTGGTCTGGTTTCATTGTTGACCACTTGAGGTCTCTGTTTCGATTCCTGGTTGGGAAATTCAAAAATGTGTTTTTTTCAGTTTCCTGATAAAAACAACTTTTTTTATAAAGGGGGAGGGGGAAACGAAGAGGAGGTGCACCTGATGGTAAGTGACCACCGCCGCCCGCGGACGCCCGCACTACCGAAGGTTGCACAGTTGCGTTGCCTGTCTTTTAAGAATGAGTAAGCTCTTTTGTTGAAGGCCCCCAAGTCGTATCCGTTTGGAAACACCCCTGCCGGTAATTGATTCCATAACAGAGTAGTAAGAAGCAAAAGGTGCCGAGAGAAACGCACAGTTGTAGATTTCCAGACATCCAGATGGTGAGAATGGAAGTTCAAATTTTGACGCGATATTCGATGATGGAATTCAGCGGCAGGAATTAATCCAAACAACTCGTGGGAACACTCCCCATGATAAATACGATAGAAGATGCAGAGTGAGCCTACATCTCTGCTCAATGCCAGAGTCAAGCCGTTTCGAAATAGCCTGGTCATCAACGATTTGAATCCGCTTTACGCTGAATTGGATAAGTGCCCTATTGGCAATAGGTTTGCCGCCTATCACATGATGTGCGACTTAAGTATCTTCGACTAATCGCGGGTGTAACTGATTGTACCTTTACCTAACTTTTTGGTGATTCGGGTGTGAAGATAATTAATTTCAAAAACTATATTTCATCCATATATAAATGGCGTTGAATGTCTCTGTACAGTCTAAGGTGAGTGCAAAAGTTATGTGAGGGAGAGTCAGTGTACGAGACAAACCCAGAGAAATTCTTTCTTACACTGATGTATTATTAAAGTTATTACAAAAATGATGGATAAATAAAGCAACCGTAGCAATGTGTGCTATATAGCTAATTCTTTTGTGTATATGTAACCTAAATAAATTACATGTCATTGACTTTAAATATAGTGCAGTAACAAGTACAGGCGCCGTCAGAAGATAAATATGTAACACGTTTTTACACACGCATGTTACTCACAGGCATTTAGCATATTATATCAAACAAGCTGGCTGGCAAGATGGCTCTCCTGATAGATAGAAACTACCATTGGTTATAGACATTAAAGATGTTAATAGTGTGTTGCTATCCGTGTGGCGGGATGGTAAAGCCACCTGCATAAGTTTACCGGCCACTTTCACCCTCTAAACTGGAAAACAAACATGACAAGCGTTAACGCTATTGCGGCAGGAATAGGTAAGTGAAGAGATGGAGAGTATCATCAAACATTTTTGCCTCTTTTTAACCCCCCACTTCCCTAAAATGGGGGGTGGAAGTTTTAATGGAGCATTCCGCAATTTTCAAGGCAGAAAGCTAAAAAATGGTATGCGCGGACTATTTGTGACTAACAAAAAAATCGTGCATCATTTTTTTGGAAATCTGAACCTCAATTTAACGCAAACGAAGCCGCGGGCAGAAACTAGTATGGCAAATTTCTATTTTTTACGATATAATCTATATATTAATACGTAAAGGAAAAACTTTGGATAGGTACCTTTTTAAGACACTTGCGCGAACGGTGGAGTATGAAATTTAGTACAGTTAAAGTTTATATTGCAGAGGCGTGCAGAAACCTAATGTTTTTAAATAAAATATATTGGAAATACATTAAATTAATGAAATTAAACATTATATACACTACATTCATGTGACATACATGATACCTTAAATGATGATACACACTTTAAATGAAGGAAACTACTAGTAGATATGAAATTACTGAGCGAAAACCGTGTAATTTCGTTTGCAGAAATGGCGGACATAAGAATAGCTGTTTACTGTCTACGTAACAATTAAATTATATTGCAATTGGGCATGTTATTTTAACTTTTAGTTTTATTTTAGACTAGCAGACCCGGCAAACATTGTTCTGCCTTTTTAACTACTTATTTTTTTAAATATTTTTTCACCTTTACAACCTTCCATGGACTTCAACAATTAATTCAAAATCAAAATTAGCCAAATCAGTTCAGCGGTTCTCGAGTTTTAGTGAGAATCGGCTCCAACGATTTTCATGAAAGTCACAAATTAGGGGTTTTTCGGGTCAAGGAATCGATTTATCAAGGTTCCAGGTCCAAGAAAAGCTCGGTTCCCAAGATATGGGTATGTGAAAAACCGAGCAAAGCTCGGTCAACCAGATATTATAGATTAAAAGCACACACAAAAATTATAGCAAAATACAAATAAATGCTCAAATCAATTTAATATTTTGAAAACAAAGGGTTATTTGATATTAATTTACGTACCTACTTACATAGACAGCGTATTTTAGTAATGGTGTATTGGCCGCAAGGTGACGCGGACGTTATTTTCTTAAATGATTTGAAATTAGAGCACTAACAAGAGCTTTGTAGCTTTGTCTATTATGAAATTTCTAACTTGTTAGACAGAGATACAGCCATTTTTATTTGTTCAGCGCTGGAATGCTCGCTCGATAATTTTGATTATTTATGAAAATGAATGCCAAGTCCATATCCTTCTTTTGTCAAAGCAGATGAGCGGCTACGCATTTTGCGCCCAATACCGTGTCCATTAGTATTTGTATATTCTGTGGTATACAATAACTGTTGTTCCCTCACGTACCAAAATGTATAACCTCAAAATCAACAAGTAAAGTATAAAAAAATTTCACGTAATCCTATCCCTCTTTTGACTCTCTCCTTTGCAAAGAACTGTGTTTGGTGCTAATTCTCCTGTCCCACGCATTTCCAAGTTAGTTAATTCCTTTTGTGACTGCTTTGACATAGTTGCTGACTCGGAGGTCCAAATAAAAAAACGTATCTTAAACAATTGTTAACTTTCGCTTTTAACGCATGATGTTGTACTTTCTGTGTTTACCTATAAGTAGTTATTCAATTAGTTCTAAATTGTTGTATTTAGCTTTAGTACTTAATTGTAATATTGTAATAACTGTTGGTGAACCAAATCTATACATATAATAAAATCATAGGAAAGTCAAAACTGTACATTGAATATTTTTTAAAAGAATACTTAGGGCGTGATCTACAATCGATATCGAAGCCAAAAATATAGTTTTTAGAATTTTTGTATGTTTGTTTGTCTGTATGTATGTCCGGGGTAAACTCAAAAAGTACTGCATGGATTTACTTCAAACTTTGCATGAATATTACTAAAAGGTCGGTTCAACATATAGGCTACATATTATCACGCTATCACCTACAGGGGAGGAGCAGTGCGGAGTAAACGAAGTCCGCGCGGACGAAGTCGCAGGCAACAGCTAGTAAATAAATAAAAAATAAAAAAATACCTGTAAAGCAGTGGCGTTATTTGCGGGCACGTTCCGCCAGCCGGTGAGAGTTACGTTCACAGACGAAGTCACATCTTTGATGTGACACATTCCGTCCTGTAAAATTGTAATATTATTTTTAAAGCAGCAAAGCATGGCCGATTTAAATTCGTCTAGTATTCCCGTGAGAACTGTGCCTGTTTAACCAAGGTGCATAAAGTCTAGGAACCGCAATTTGACTGCTCCATCGATCGAGTGGTTAGCGAGAATAATCATGAATAAATAAGGCTTGGGTTCGATTCAAGACAGATTTCAATACAGAGACAAACATTTGTGTGATAAGGGGCCATCTATAAATTACGTCACACGAATTTCATGATTTTTGACCCCTTCCCCGTCCTTGTCATAGCTGGCCATATTTGTGAGACCACCTCTAGGTACCTAGTGTGACATCACATATTTTAAAATTTAACATTGAAATGATAATCTCATTCGAATAACTTTTATCTATACAGGTGACTTTTACTTAGATATAAAATATTATATTTCGAAAAAGTGTGATGTCACAAAACTTGGAACCCCTCCACACCCCTTGTCACACTTCGTCCTCCGCCTCCCGCCCCCTTAACGTGTGACGTTATTTATGGATTGCCCTTAAGCATAAATGTTTGTATTTCTAGTGTGTGTTTATTATGTATTGTCGTATTTCTGTTTGGGTGATTATTATGTATGTTCAAAGACTTCTATGTACAAACATACTTGACAGGGCATGCATCACGTCACACGTGCTCCACTAAAGTGCGGTCTATGGACCGCATCCACGTCAGAGCTCGTTGAATGTAACGTGTAAGTGCCGTGAAATTCAAGGCGGTTGAGACCTTTTGTATGTTATACTCCATTGTAGTAGGGGAGCCCAAGCTACTAAATGGGTAGTTACTGAGCTTCGTAGGCACATATTGGATTTTGTAGATTAAAATAATATAATAGGAAAAATAAAATGTTTTATAAAGTGTTTCATGTCAATGGTGGGGAAAAAATTACAGATAAAAAATGTTTAAAAAAAATCTGTGCCATAGTAACACTAAATCGCGTCAGATTAAAGTATGGCGGGTTCATATCCGCCTAAAATTTGGAAAATCTGCCGATTCAAGTGTAGCGTAATGGAGTGGGAAGTGCACGTTACAATTCGATTTTTATGAAGATCGATTCAAAAAAATACGATCTAGTGATTTTTGAACCGATTTACTTCAATACGATCTTCATTCGATCCGATTCATACGTAACGTGAATCGTATTCATAGACAAGACAATGTATTTGAATGTATTCATTAATTATGATTTTGATAAGAACATTCTTAATTAAGATATATCGATTACAAATGAATGCCGACACTATTTACATCACTAGTCCGCAATATTTTTGTTACGATGCGAAGCAAGTTGATAGGCAAAAATAATGAAAACATATTGCAGGTAGTTTTAAAAAGTACTCGTTCATTTTATTTTGCTTTGGTCGTTTGTTTGTGCCGTAATACGTATCAAGATATTAAGCGATTGTGGCTACCTCTACGACATCAGAACGGCTTTTCTCTCTCGCTAATATAACATTAGATGAAAGTCGCAATAGACTGCTGCCGAAAAGGCTTTCCAAATTATTATTTTTAAAAAGTTTGTGCGTGGAGGATTGGCATATTTATAATTTAAAGATTGTTTTATTTTATATTTAAAAAAGTCAATCGTCTGGCCAATGCCTTTTCACTATTTTTTTTATTCATAATTTTTATTTTTCATTAACGTTGATTCTTTATGTAAAAAGAAGTGTTTTATTTGTAAAGATTATTGCAATTATTTATTCGATTTTTGAATCGATTTTTATGTGATTGATTCAAGAGCATACGATCAGATCCAAGGATCGATTCAGAGGCCTACGATCCAAAAAATCGATTCAAAGAGCAAAATCGTGCATCCCTACTTTGGGGTTTAATTACGGATTAAATGGATACGCCTTTCAAGACAATTTCTGAATTTGTCAGTGTAGCTTGCAATTACGCACAGAAATGCAGTTACACTACTTACCGATGAAATAAAATCATTTAAAGTATAATTTTTAAATCTTGTTGTCTCATTCAATACGAAGAAACAGTACAACATGGTTCATTCCTATTTTTACAATAAAACCTAAAAATGTATGACATTTTTGACACTAATAGGAGCATTTGATTACGTTTAATAACTGCGATGTCCTCTTCACTTTGTGAATGTGGCCTAGAGGAAGGAACCGTGGATCACATGTTTTTTAACTGTACAAATCAACACTCTTCCCTTTATGACTATCTACCCTAAAACGTCCCTCGTTCTGTCAATTTAAAATATTTTCTAACGCAAGTATTTATACCTACCGTAGAAATTATCCGCACTGCCTCTCCCCCGTAGGTGATAGCGTGATAATATGTAGCCTATATGTTGACCCGACCTGTTAGTAATATTCATACAAAATTTGAAGTAAATCATGCAGTACTTTTTGAGTTTACCCCGGACACACATACAGACAAACAGACAAGAATTCTAAAAGCTATATTTTTGGCTTCGATATCGATTGTAGATCACGTCCCAAGTATTCTTTTAAAAAAATATTCAATCTACAGTTTTGACTTTCCTACAATTTTATTATATGTATAGATTACACAAATAATAACATTAGAATATAATTCTGTGTGTATAACTGGTGATGGCAATAACACATGTTTGTGACGTCCTTTGTTTTAGACAATTTAACTGAAACAGAAGTCAGTAAATGTGGTACCATAAAGCATAAACTAGTAACGTGTCACTTTCATGAAAACTTGACCAGAGCTCTGCAAACTGGCATCATCCGACCTCAATAAGAAACGTGACACTGGCAGAGTTCACTGAAAGTTACCATTAAACCAAGAAAGAAAGAAAGAACTGCGATGTCAGAGCGTAAAGCCCTGTTTTCAATTTGATTATTTCGAGTGTGAGTGTTTAATGTAGGTGCTTAGTATTAAGCAAGAAATACGTGAAAACAGCCTTTGATCGGTGCGAGTGATTAGTAATCAGCGTAGTGACTGATTGAGCGTAGTGATCTAATCAGTGAGTGAGTCAACATTAAAAGTGAATAGATGCTGATTACTTATCACTCGCACTGATCAACGGCTGTCTTCACGTATTTTTATCTTAATACTAAGCACCTGCATTAAACACTCACACTCGTACTAATCTCTTCAATCTTTTTGGCCGGTCTGAAGTGAGGCGCGAGCCGCTGCGCAGAATCTATACATAATAATATAATAAAATCGTAGGAAAGTCAAAACTGTAAATTGAATTTTTTTTAAAAGAATCTTGGGGAGTGATCTACAATCGATATCGATGCCAAAAATATAGTTTTTAGAGTTTTTGTCTGTTTGTCTGTATGTATGTCCGGGGTAAACTCAAAAAGTACTGCATGGATTTACTTCAAATTTTGCATAAATATTACTAACAGGTCGGGTCAACATAATGGCTACCTATTATCACGCTATCACCTACGGGGGAGGAGCTGTGCGGAGTAAACGAAGTCCGCGCGGCCGAAGTCGCAGGCAACAGCTAGCGCTAAGTAAAAATCTCGTCGAGACAGAGGTGGGGCGCGAGTGCTTGTAGTTCGTCTGCAATCAGTACCATGCGCGAGATTGCTGGTGCGTTAACTTTAGGCCGGCCAAAAAGATTAGGGATTCCTGTATCTTTCATTTTTTTAGGGTTCCGAAGTAAACTAGAAACCTTTATTGAATATATCAATGACTAGCTGACCGCGCAGCTTCGCCCGCGAGTATATTAACATGTCGTCAAGATAGCTTTTCATACAAATTTCATCCCCTATGTCAACCCTTTAAGAGTTGATTTTTGAATAAAAAATTAGCCCATATTTGACCCCAGCTCTTAAACTACTTCTATTCCAAATTTCAGGAAAATCGGTCCAGCGGTTTAGCCGTAAAAGCGTAACAGATAGACAGACAGACATACTTTCGCATTTATAATATTAGTATGGATAGTATGGACTATTATGGATATGGATTCTAGTTATAAAAAAGTTTTCTCTCACCTGCCCTAAATATTTCCCATAGTCTTCCTCAACCGGCACATTGTGTTTCATCGCCCACTCAAAAGCCTCAGTCATGAAGCCACCGTCACATCCATAGTTGTTATAACTGTAGTGGTGTAAATCAAATTAGAATTAATTAATTAATTTTTCCCCGTGTTGGTTCCGGGCTCTTCTGAAGAATAGATCAACTACCGTTCTGCCAGGAAGGTCGTAAAAGGCGACCGATTGGCTATGCAAGTCACTAACATCGTGGCTACTAGGTGGTAGAGTTCTGCATTGTCTCGCCCGGGTCTGGTACCACCGTCTTACCTATTCCTGCCGCAATAGCGTCAGTGTTCGTTTTGGGGGTAAGGTAGCCGGTAAACTTATGCATGTGGCATTAGACCTCGCCACAAGATAGCAACGCACCATTAACACCTTTGGTATCTATAGGCAATGGTTGACTCTTTCCATCATGAGACCCATCTGCTTGTTTGCTATGTTATGATATAAATAAAAGTAAGGTAGAACAATGACATGAAATTAATATATTAACTTTCTCCGTCTTACTGCGAGCCAAATAAAAACTAAAATGCCATCGTGGTTATCAGGTGTTTGAGTTCTGCATTGTCTCGCCCGGGTCTGGTACCACCGGTCTAGTACTTACTACCTTGCCTAGTAGCAGATTTACGCTTGATGCTGTCCTAGGCCCAACTAACTTGCCGCTATTTTTTGGTTAATGAGAGGTTAATCCATAAAGTTAGCAGAGGTACAACCATTGCACCGACGATTAGCTGAAGATGCTTAGTCCCACAATGCGATAAGTGGCCACAATATCGCCAACTAGGCCGTTTTTCCAATCCCATACAACCAGTGTAGGTTGTACGTTTTTTTATATTATCGATAGGTAAGCGCTTGACCTCGATCTCGCCTGATGGTAAGCTAAGATGAGACCTAAGATGGATCGCGCTACCCTAGAAGGTACCTGTTCACTCTTCTCTTGAATTCTCAGATTGTACTCGTTCGGGAACACAGACTCAGGAAGCATGTTCCAGTCCCTTGCGGTTCGAATGAAGAATGTGGAGTCGAGCCGCTTTGTCTGGGTACGTGGAACGTCCACCATATGGCGATGCCTAGAATCTGTGCATCTCAACGATTAATAGAAAAACGTGGATGGCGGAATTAAGTCGTACAATTCCGCAGCACATTCTCCAAAGTGTATCCGATAAAAAAACGATAAACTAGCCACTCTGCAGTAATGAGCGAGGCTCTGGAGGTTTTTGCCTACCAGATTATCGTCGTTTATGAGCCTCTTGGCACGCCTCTCTATCGCCTCAATTATCTCCGGCTGGTATTTGGTGGATTTATCCATCTACCTCTGCCTACTTCTTCGGAGAATACCGGCGTGAAGATACTTTTTTATCTATAGGCAACAGTAATCTCTTTCCATCAGGAGAGACATTGTTTGTTATTAATATAAAAAACGTAAATGCCGTCGTAACTACTAGGTGGTAGAGTTCTGCATTGTTGCAGGTACCACCGCCTTACCTATTCTTGCCCAGTGGCAGATTTACGCTTGATGCCGCCCTATGCTCTATTATCAATAGAACGCAAATAGCGGCATTGTCCATCTTAGCTTACCATCAGGCGAGATCGTGGTCAAGCGCTTCCCTATCGAAACAAAAAAAATCTCAAGTTATATGTACTTAAATCATAGTAATACCTACCCCCAGGTGCAGTCTAAGAAAGCCTGTTCACTGAGTTCTAACAGTTGTTTGGTTTTCTTGAACCACGCGCCTTCGATGGCACCGATAGCACTGAAGGCCCAGCAAGAACCGCAAACCGCTTGATCTGAGAGAATATATCATACAATAGGCTTCTTTCTGCTATTGCTGCAGCCATACTTGCATTTATCGTCACAAAGCTTCGCGTAATGACACGATACATGCAGATATAACCGGCTATTATCAGCTATCGTCATGTACATTCGAAATGCGTGCACCATATCGCACGGATTAAAGGGATTTAACGCGCTAACATATCGCGCTGCGTGGTCAGATTAGCGTTGTTCATTTCGACGTATGCGGGTGGTTGTGTAAAACAGAATGGAACGTCGAAATAATACTGGCGTTCCTCCGTAATTATGAAGCTAAGCCCATCGTACGGGATCCAAAAAATGTGAATCACAAACAAAAACATTTTAATAATTAATTGTTAGGACACATGTAAAAGTACAGAAAGCCGTCGTCCATAGTTGCACGTTTGAAAATTATTTCAGCAATCTGGCATTATTGATCGATAGTTCACTAAAAAATCACCAACAGCATCGCCATTTGCTTGCTAACTGGATCCACTTACTTTTTGCAATGTCGTAGCACCAAAAATAATCATATGGCAACTGCTACTAATAACATACAAGGCTATTATGTGTCTTGCAATAACTAAACAATTACGATAATTGCGCATTGCGAGATAAGTGAAAATCCCGACGGTCCTACCCTAGTAGCAATTAATTGAGCAAGATTCTTTTGCAAGATACTTGGAGAAGCACTTTGTAAAGAATTAGACAATTATTGGCCAAGACACTTGATCGAGATTCTTTATCCAGACTGGCGGCAGACTTGGGCCAGTCTGTGACCAGAATTTGACCAGATTCTTGACCCAGAGCCCTGACATAGAGTTGCGCGAGAAACGCAAAAGACGACGAGCACGCACCTATTTCCCTCCTTTCTACTTGAGTGTGAAAAGTATAGTATTGCAGTGGTTCTCACTTATAGTCAAGTCAACAAGTTTAAAAATGTTATTTTTTTACAATTACGCATTGAGTTTGTAGTAATGCTTAGAAAAATTTATTTCCAAAATTTTCTAGCACTTAAAAAATTTCGAAAATTTTTTAATAGATTAAGATGAATAAAAATAAATTTGGTTTTAGCCTAATATTTACAAAATCATTTTTTTTAACCGATCTCATCAGCTTTTGTGAAAAATTAATTCAGCTTGTTACGATATGTAAAAAGTTGAATTATCACCAGAAATAGTAAAATATCTATTTAAATAATAATAATTAAACTAATTAAAAGAAAAATAACTTCTTATTATAAGATATGGTACAAGATGAACTAGAAATATTTGTATAAATTAAATTAAATATTACTTAGCTATTAAGCTACATGAGTTGATTGGTGTGAACATTAGCGACATCGCATAGGGTAAAAGACCCCATTAGTGGCAATGACCCCATTACTGACACTTTCTTTGATTTTGGTACTTATTCAATTGATGAAATCATTAATTTCCATAATGAATATATTATTTATAATCTTTAAGACCTTTAGATCAAAAAAATTTTTAATTTTTATTCCAAGTAGAACATTTTTTCATTGAAAGAAAAGGTGCCACTAATAGGGGTAAAGGTGCCACTAATGGGGTCTTTTGCCTTATGCAAAAAAAAAGAATAAGCATGCATATTTAGTATCATTTTATGGATAATTTAAAAACTGGATTGCTTAAAATATTGCTATATTAGCTTTAATTGATCTGATTTCTGGTCAAATTCTTGACAAATTCTGACTACAGTCTGGCTCAAGTCTTGACCAATAATCTTGGTCAAGAATCTGGACCAAATCTTGTACAATTCTTGATCTACATTCTTTCTACAGTATCTTGATCCTTGCTGGCACAAGGCTTTTACCAAATTGCTACTAGGGTATCTGCAAGCAAAGGGGATCCAAGGGGAGATCATGAGAGTCATGACATGACTAAGGAGAGGTTTTGGTATGAATTTATTACTGCAAACAAATAAGGATTTGAGCCTATGTCAACTGAAACTTAAATATTTGACAAAGACCCGAAAGCTGGATCCGCCCTTGTCCGCAAGGGTATTGCTTGATGTCCTTCTAAGTTATTAATTTTGCCGCAATAGCGTCAGTGTTTATCACAATCATGTTCCTATTTGGAAGGTAAAATAGCCGGTAAAGTTATGCATATGGAATTAAGACCTCGCCACAAGGATAGCAACGCACTATTAACATCTTTGTTGTCTATAGGCGATGGTTGTTTCTTTCCATCAAGAGGGGCCATCTGCTTGTTTGCTATCTTATAATATAAAAAGAAGTTTTTCCGCCGGTCAAAATAATTTATATTAATATCATAAATGCGAGAGTTTGGATGTTTGGATGAATGAATCGATGTTTGTTGCTTAATCACGTCAAAACTGCGTAAGAACGGATTTGGATGAATTGTATGTCAACACACAGACAGCATGATGACATGGAACAGCACACAGACTACTATTTATCCCTGAAAATTTAGGTGATCCCGCGGGATTCACCAAAAACTTTTATGATGCAGCGGGTTGCACGTTGCAGCTTGTTAATCATGAATGATAGTACTTACTTATATAAATACAAATATGATATTGCACTTAAAATATTTTTGTTATTTCCATTAGAACTTTTGACACTTTAGTTTACACAAACGCCCACCTGGTTGAGTGGTTAGCGGACCTAACGACGTATAGATTGGGCTCAGCTTTAATTCCCGTCAGAGACAAACTTTTGTATGATAAGTATATATGTTTGTATTTCTGAGCATAGGCGTTTATTATGTATCAGTATTTATATATGTATTTCTATGTATTAGTATCGCTGACTAACACCCGTAACACAAGCAAATAATTACGTTGGGGTTAGATCAATAAGTGTAATTTGTCCAATAATATTTAATTTTTTCTTACCTTTGACGGCGGTGACTCCTCCTTTTATCCTCCAGTCATAATTTTTTGGCAATATCTTTCTCACATCTTCGATGACGGACGCGCTGTACGGGAACTCGTGCCCTGAAACCAAACAGAAAATACGTTACTTTTATGAACCAGCTGACCGGCATAAGTATCACCTAATATTTGCAATCCGCGAGCGATCAGCGATGACTCTTAAATATAACGAAATAAACATCAAAAACGTCACCAATTGCTTGATTATCATTGGATGCATTTTGGGATGTCACAGCACCAATAATAATCAAGCGGCACTGACTGTCACTAATATACAACGCTATTGTTTCGCAATAATTAAACAATTACGATAATTGCACATTGCAAGTTACGTGATAACCCCGCCGCTCAGTTATCGTTACCGTTATCAATATTATAATATTTCGGGTTCTCAGAGCATGATTTAAGTGCAAAAAGAACTTATCATGCATTTGTGACTCCAACGAGTCTGAAGGTGCGCACATTTTGTATGAGTGCAATGTTTTCAGCAAAGAAAGATGAGAAGCATGTAGCACAGCATGAGGTCATACAAAAACTATGCACCAGAAGATTGCGCATTTGCCAATAGCTATGTCCATGTCGTGGCCCGATCGCAGAATTGACCACATCATGAAATGCTCGAGAATTTTATGAAATGGTGGCATTTCATGGTGTGGGCAACTAAAATCGAGTAGATCGTTAAATCGTTAACGTTTCACGATTTTATCGTCCACGTTTGGCCATATCGTGAAAATTGGAAGTTCATAAGGTAATTCATAAAAATCCAGAATATATTAGTTACTTGTTTATTGTTTTTGAGAACGACAGACATGTATTAAAACTAGGAACGTTAGCAAATATTAAAAGTCCTTTCAACATAGTTATCAGGTCATTACTAAATAACACACGGTATTTGTTATTTAGTAATGACCGCCTTGTTGACACTTAAACAAAGCGCTTCTAATGCCTCTATCGGCAGATAATGTAACTATTTTACGATATGACCAATTAAGTTTGACCCTTTTTGACCATTTCATGAAGTAGTTGCACGTTTTGCTAACCATATCGACACACGTTTTCTTATCATCGATCAAGGAACATCAGGATGTGGTCAATGGACAGTAAACAATTTCATGAAATGCCACCATTTCATGAAATTCTCGAGCATTTCATTATGTGTCTAATTCTGCCATCTGGCCACGACATCCACACTGTGCCATTGTATCTTCAACTTTCATCGTCATCATGATATTCAGCTTTCGTTTGCGTCAAGAAACGCAACGCCAACATAGTCATTTTTGAGTTACCGTCTTTGAAACATGTACATGGTACGTTGAGATTATTTTATTCCTTTTCTTTAAATCATAAGATAGCAAACAAGCAGATGGGTCTCCTGATGGAAGGAGTCAACCATCGCCTATAGACACTAAAGATGTTAAAGATGCGTTGCCATCTTATGTCCGGGTCTAAGGCCACATGCATAAGTTTATAGGCTACTTTACCCTCTAAACCGGAACACGACAGCGACAAGCACTGACGCTATTGCGGCAGGAATAGGTAAAGTGGTGGTACCAGACCCGGGCGAGACAACGCAGAACTCTACCACCTAGTAGCTACGATGGTAGTGACTCGCATAGCCAATCGTCTGCCTATTATGACCAGCCCGGCAGAACGACAGTTGACTATTCTTCAAAGAAACCCGGACCATCACAGAGTCCGTCCGTCCGTTTTCGTCCAATCATAATAGATACATACCTTTGGTATCTGACCTAGACCTGACATCAACTCGTGTTCCTCTCAGATAAGCCAACTCATCATCAGTCCGATCAGCCAGATGGTTCACGGCCAAAGTATAGCTGTGGCCCGCACGATTATGGGAGTTAATATATCTGGAATCCGAGTATAATAATCATCACTTTAGACTGGCAAAGTCAGGTAATTGTCTTCAGTTTTTGGTACCTCATAGAGTAGCAGGGATAGCAAGATTTTAATTATAAAAAAAAGCTGTAAAATGAATCACCCTAATGCACAAATGCACAATAGCAAACAAACTGACATCTCTTCTGATAAAATCTAAACACTATCCCTTATAGACACCAAGCCGATGTAAATACAATACGATAAGTGCCGGCGACGAAGCCACAAAGAACATTGCGGCAGGAATAATCCTACCACAATATGCTTTGCGACTAATGCGGTGAAACCAAACCCAGTTAAGATACTGCAGAACTCTAGTCAGTAGTCGTTTTTACAAATATCATCATAAGTGTCAGTAATAGGCACAGATGTTATTGCGGCAAAAAAGGTAAGGCAGTGGTACCGAGCCCCAGCAGAACGTTGCGAGTCCCGAAACCAGAACTTTTGTAATCGTGCCTCATATATTGCCTAAAGAATAAACCAACTACTTAGGAAAAAGATTTTTGACTTATTTTCTTTTCATAGAAGACAATATCTCTTTTTGTGTTCTGCAGCTTTCATTTTATAGATTCCGCGTTACTTTGCGAAAATTAAGTATTCAAGTTAAGACAATAAATATATAAATGTGAAAGTTAGACGGATGAATGTTTTTACTCAATCACGCAAAAACGGTTGAATTAATTTGCATAAAATTTAGTATACTGTAACTGATTTCCGAAAGGTTTTCCCCGTGTTGGTGGCGGGCTCCTTTGAAGAATAGGCCAACTGCCGTTCTGCCAGGCAGGGCGTAAAAGGCGACCGATTGGCTATGCAAGCCACTAACATCGTCGCTACTAGGTGGAAGAGTTCTGTATTGTCTCGCCCGGGTCGGGTACCACCACCTTACCTATTTCTGCTGCAATAGCGTCAGTGCTTGTCGCTGTCGTGTTCCGGTTTGTCATAAACTTATGCATGTCGTAAACTTATACATCCATAAGGCATTAGACCTCGCCACAAGATAACAATGCACCATTAACATCTTTGGTGTCTATAGGCGATGGTTGACTCTTTCCATCAGGAGATCCATCTGCTTGATTGCTATCTTATGATATAAAAAAGGTAGTCCGCGAAACCCTAGGGCTCCGTAGAAGGGCCACAGGAGCTCCGCGTTTAGTCCGAGAGTTAATAAAACAATCGTAAAACTATTAACAACATTTAATTACGACTTCGCTTACACTCTTATGTATAATAATAAATGTGTTGTAATGCTTATTTTGTAATATTATTCTCATATTTAGTTATCAAAATAGGACTGCGCCAAAATAAATTGTTATTAGGGTTCCAAAACTAAAGAAAAATTGGGAGCCCCTGCAGTAAATTATTTACTTTATTTCATCTCATTTCATTTAGTTTTATTTTGTTTTATAGAACATCAAACAAGACCATGGCCCTCCTAATGTAAATTGATTACCATTTCCTATAGGCAATAAACACCAAAGATGTTAATGGTGCGTTGTATGCGTGTGGCGGGGTTAGAATATCACATAATGTTTGTACACATGCATGTAACAATGCATATCTGTCAATGTACAACTTTTAACTTACCTGAGATTATGTCTGAAAACATTCTGTCTTTTATCTTGTTCTGTTTCATTTTCGTAGTTTTTATTATGTCTAATTTTAAACCTAAAACATAGAACAGAGTTTAGTCAAAATAAAGAGGATAAGTGCTAAAACACTTATTGGTACAAACCTTGTCTGTAGTACATTGTCTGTAGTAGTCAGTGTCTGAAGTACATTGTTTGGTATATAGATTTTTTAATAGGTAGAAACAGATAGATAAATTAATACCGATGAAAATAATCTTGAATTACATTTCAAATATGGCAGTCCAAAAAGTTGATATATGTTTCTTAATATTAATTGTGTACCTTACAAATAATTGTGTGCTCGTACCTTTATGTATAATTATTGTGTACATATATTGTATTAACTGTGCAGCATTATATTAATTTTTTACCCTAATACTAATTGTGTACCTTTATATTAGTTGTGTACCAACTTTATGTATTGTATTGTGTTCTTTTATATTGATTGTGTGGCATTATATTAATTGGCAACCGTAATACTAATTGTGTACCTTTATATTATTTTTGTAGCATTATATTAATTGTCAACTCTAATACCAATTTTGTACATTTATATTTATTGTGTAACTTCTACATTAATTGTCAACCGTAATACTAATTGTGTATCTTTATAGTAACTGTCTACCATTATATTAATTGGCTATCCTAATACTAATTGTCAATATTTATATTAATTGTGTAACTTTTATATTAATTTACACCGTAATACTAATTGTGTACCTTTATAGTAACTGTGTACCAATATATTAATTAGCTACCCTGATAATAATTCTCTACATTTATTTTAATTGTGTAACTTTTATATTAATTGTGTAGCATTACATTAACAAAGTACATTAAAATTAATTGTTTATCTGTAAATTAATAGAATGGATACCTTTTAAATTCATGATGGACATGTTCGTCTTCTGTTGGATGAATGAACTCTTTTAAGGGGTTAAAGGAGGCATACCTAACCACGTTACCACCGAAACTATCACAATCACCAACTGAAAATAAATAAAAGTAAGTGTTAAAGTAACAGTTAAAGAACCGTAAACCGTATGCACCTTGTTCACGGCAGAGCACCCCTCTGCCGTGAACAAGGTGCATACGGTTTACTCCGGAGTTTAGGTATTATCAGCCAGCGCGCTGCCCACAGTGAGCTGTCGCTCAGCTCGCACGACAGTTGCGGTATTGTCGCGCTCACGCATTATAAATCAACTATAATATATATATATATATATATATATATATATATATATATATATATATATATATATATATATATATATATATATGTGTGAGTGGTTACGCAAAAAGGGACCTCAAGGGAAAATAATTGATTTCGAGTAAATCACGTTTAAAATGTTGAGTCGAAATGAGAGAGGCGCGGGGTGTTTTATGTTAGTGTCGTTAGTGAGCGACTTCGTCAGTGAGAAATAGCACGTGTTTGCGATAGCTGTATTATTGGTGACTTATTTATTCGTCTTTTACTTGTCTTTATGTGCGCGCTAGAAAAAGAAACTAGTATGCGCTGTGTATAAGGTGTAATATTTTCAAAACTGCCTCGGCTTACATAAAAAATCATTAAAAAAAAACTACGGCACCTAAAATTATTTTGATTAGAACAAAACAAAGATGAAGGCCCATAGAATCAGAATTTATCAAAAAAAAAAAACCGTTTCCAATCCCTTCAGGTCCCTTTTTGCGTAACCACTCACACATATATATATATATATATATATATATATATATATATATATATATATATATATATATATATATAAATAAATAAATAAATAAATAAATAAAAACTTCTCAAATGACAACCCCGTACCGTAGTTCGCAGCTCCGCCATGAAAATGGGGCGCGCAAAGAAAATTCATGGTTCGCGGGCGGTTATAAGTTTCAGTTTTGCTTGCAGGCGGGTAGCTCTGGAGAGTAAGTATATTTTTATACCAAAACCTGAGTTTTGTTAGGGAGTTACCTGTACTCTATGGCTACTGCCCTCACACGGCGAGGGCGGCGGTTAGCGAGGGAGTATCGAGTACCCATGTGTCATGTTAATACTTCTTCGGTCGGCTTTTGTCCGCACCGAATAAAAATCCCTGAATCGTGAAAAAATATCCGCGAAGACATTACCACGGACTCAATGCACACGGTGTGCGATCATTTCATGTCCGGAAATTTAGTGAGGCCGCGTTATGGAAGCAAATATTCTGAGATTACGTTGTGCTGTAATTTAAATCTAGTTTTAAAAAAGCACTGCATTGATCCAGAAGAAATACTGTCAGTAACTTTAAACTAAATCACTCTAGAACGCTGAACACAGACTAAAATTCGCTTTGTGCGTTGCTGCTCCTTGTCATATTAGTTCTATTTTTTCGGGGACTCCCCCATATTTTTGTCAAGTCCGCAGGCGTATCACCTACAATTTGCAATCCACTAGAGATCAGCAATGACTCTTAAAAGTAGTAAAAAAAGTCGCCAATTGCTTACTGGTCACTGGATACACTTTTTACGACACTAAAAATGATCATACGGCAACGACTGCCAGTAACATCTAACGCTGTTATGTGTCCTGCAATAACTAAACAATTACGATAATTGTGCATTGCGAGATACGTGATAACCCCGTCGGTTTCTCGGTGTCCTCGATTATTCGAGGGAAATGTTGTAAGGGGTACTTTTAGGCCTTTGTATGCGTTATTCGATTCAGTTTATTGGGGATCTATATCGGCGGTCAATAAACAACTCCCTGGATAGTCCTTCGTCTGCGCAGACCTTAACTTGCGTGTCGTATCGATTGATCTATCAGCGATGACTCTCAAACGTAACGAAAAAGTCACCAAAAACGTTGCCTATTGCTTGCTGTTGACTGGATATACCTACTGGGATATCACAGCACCATAAATATTTAAACAACAATCACTGCCACTAATATACAAGGCTATTATGTGTCTTGCAATAACTAAACAATTACGATAATTGCGCATTGGGATATACGTAACAAGCCCGCCAGGCCACATTATCGGTCAAAAATTCATTGACCGTTGACCGTTATGTAGAAAATATTTTTATTTTTGTATGTTTATAACATTGATATAAAAAACCCTAGATGCACAGTCCCGAACAAAACTGACACTCAAAAGTGTCCCTAATTTCTTTCAAGTAGTTATAGATATTACAATTTAAAATTGTGCACTCATTTTTGGAGGACGTTTTTGACACACTGATTGTGTATCTTAGGTTTTTTATATCAATGGTTTATAACAAGGATTTAAGTATCGGTATTTTTTGGTAACGTTATTGCTCGCGGCATGACATAACGTTATTTTCAAGCATAGCGTTATTCATTACTAAACGGATTAAAATATTTTTATGATCACTTTGTTTTGATGCCTAATAGATAGGAAATATATCCATTAGTACATAGCCGTTTACAGAATAATGAAATATGCCTTCGTTCTAAAGTAATAATATTCTTGTATAAGCGCACTGAAGCAACGCCAAGTTCGTTGAAAATGCGCGAGCGCGCTTTGTCTTGCAATTATTTCTTAATTTCGATTGGGATTTTTCTTGTGTGCAGATTAGCTCGATACACTTTTTATCTTTAACTGTCAAAATGTATAGAAGCAATGTCAAAATATACAATGGCGCCTGGACTTACGAAGTAAAATGGCGGCATTGCTTTTTTAAATTATATATAAAGTATTCTGACAAAACCTTAACTTATAATTTTGACTTTCTAACTTAAAACTATCTAACTTGTCAAAGCTGTGATCTTATGGTCCGGTGTCGATGTTGACCACATGAGGTCCTGGGTGCGATTCCCAAGTCAGACAATTCAGAAATATGTTATTTCAATTTTCTAATTAAAATAACGTCGCCCGCGCATGGATAAAAGTCCGTTTTGCGATAGGCTTGCCATCTATAATCCCACATTGTGGGACTACGTATCTTCGGCTAATCGTGGTTGCACTTGTTTTACATCTGCCATCCTATTCGAGAATACGGGCGTAAAGATATTTTACCATATTTATGTATATGTATATATGTATATTTTTATATATTAATATCGTTGACTGGCACTCATATCACACGCTAATATATTGCTTATTTTGAGGTTAGATCTATTCATATAATTTGTCCAATGTTATTATTATTACTGACCCTCCACACATGTAGCAACGCACAGTCAACTTCTTTGGTGTCTATAACGGCGCGATTATACATATCGGGCTACGGCGAAGATTCGTGCTAGCATGATGTATCGGCCCATCGCGCAACTGCATCGTGAAGGCCCTTCACTGCAGCCACACATCACTGCGGTCCGCAGGTGATATTTGTGCGACTAAGAAACTATAATATAATTACGATAAACAATAATAATACTAACAAACTATAATTTATCCACATACATATTATGTTTAGCTAATTTCATGTGTAAGCCATATTTTGACCATATTGACCTAGCCATATTGACCTAGTGTATCGACGTATCCTATTTTATTTTGTTCCATTGTAGAAAAGAAGTAACGTACAAATTAGACAAATCTTCATTAACATGTAATTTTCTTAATCTTTTTAAATCATTTAATCTGCACAACATTTTCTCTGAGCCTGCAAGGATAACTGCCACTAGTGCTCCTTGTATAGATAATATATTTACAAATATAGCTCCCACTAGTAGTTCAATTATATATGTACTAGATTCTGACCATAGTGGCCAATTAGCTAAGTTCCCAAAAGTGACAAACAAACCTCAAAGAAAAGAAACTGTTTTTGTTCCAATGAATACTAGCCGAGTAGAATGTTTTAAGGCTAACTTAACTGAAAAATTGCCAAAGTTGCCCTATCATGATAGCCCGAATGATTTATATGGTTCTTTGTTTAATTTAATTGACACGGAACATAGTCGGGTATTTACTCCAAAAATATTATCACTAAGCAACCGAAGAGGTTTTAGTGAATGGGCAACTGTGGGAATTTTTTAAAGTAGAAAACACTTATTTGATCTATATTATGAAAAATCTTATAACCACAGTGTGGAATTTCAAGAATATGTAAAAAAGTATTCCAAAATTTTTAAAAAGACATGTAATACAACAAAAGCCCTTCACATAAAAAATATTATTAAACATACAATTTTGTTTGTGGATCAAACAAAATAAAAACTACTTGGAATATTATTAATAGTGAATCTGGTAAAACCAAAAATTTCAATAATGTCTTCCAACTGAAATCTGATGGAATCAACATGGAGGGAGATTGGAGATTACAACAGAGTTTGAAAAATTTTTCTCCAATGCTGCGGTCTTTACAACTCAAAACCTCAGTTCATCAGTTAGTACTGCTGAATCATTACTGAAGCAATGTGTAACCAAGTGCGATAAAACTTTTGAATTTTTATTCATTGATACCAAGTATATCTTAAATGCCTTTAAAACATTGGAACCAAAAAAAACTTAGATTTATAGGGACATTCTGTTAGAATCATTGCTTCAGTAATAAATGTTATTGCACCATATTTAGCTGTAATATTTAATTGTTCTGTAACACATGGGGTTTTCCTGACTTAATGAAATTCAGCAAAGTTATTCCAATTTTCAAGTCTAGCTCTAAATGTGATCCCTCTAATTTTCGGCCTATCTCGGTTTTGCCAACTAAGTAAAATATTTGAAAAAATTATACTAGACCAAATGCTTAGACATTTTGATAAATTTAGATTATTTTACAATAAACAATTCGGTTTTACGAAGAGGCGCTCAATTATAGATGCTGGTGTCGAATCGCTCAAAAACGTTTATGAAGCCTGGGAGAATTCGCAGGATGCACTTGGAGTGTTCTGTGATTTGTCTAAGGCAATTGACTGTGTCGATCATAACATTTTAATCAGGAAGTTATACCATTATGGAGTTCGAAATAAAGCTCTCGATCTTCTGGTTTCTTACTTAAATGAAAGAATTCAGAGGGTTGATATTAATGAAAAAAAGTCCCCTGGTGCTGTTGTAACCATGGATGTCCCGCAGGGCTCCATACATGGTCCATTTCTGTTTCTAATATACATAAATGACTTGCCTTACTATGTAGGATACTTTTTTTTGCCTTACTAAATATTAATGGATAGAAATATAAGTTTGTTGAATTGTCCTTAAAAAAATTCAATGTACCTAGAAAAATTTTGTAAATAGTGAACATTTTGTAAACTATAAAAAAATTAATTGCACAAAATATGAAACTTGTAATTATAAAAATAACTTTTGTAATATGAAATCATCATTGTACATTTATAACAAATACATAAAATAGAGAAAAAAGACAAGCCCGCTGAATTTCTTCCACCGGATCTTCTCAGTGTGTGGCCGCGTTCCGATCCGGTAGTAATTCTAAATAATCGATATAATGTTTTAAATGTAATGTTATATAATGATAATTTTTTAAAATATTTGCACACCATATAATGGTAGAATATGTTGGTAACTTAATTTATTTTTAACAACTTATAACACCCATATTCTTGCAAATAAATATTTTCTTTCTTTCTTTCTTTCTTTCTTTCTTTCTAGGGGATAAGCATGGAATCGTACTGTTTTCGGATGACACTTCACTTTTACTCAAAGTGAAAAGAAGAATTGGTAAGTATGACGAAGTAAATAATGCGATTTCAAAAGTTGTACACTGGTTCAGTACGAACAATCTTTTATTAAATAGTAACAAAACTAAGTGTGTTAAATTTTCATTGCCTAATGTAAGGCATGTAGATACCAACGTACAACTGGATGGAAACAACCTGGATCTGGTGGATTCCGCTGTGTTTTTAGGTATTACTTTAAATGAGAAATTACAATGGCGACCGCACATTAATAATTTAGCAAATAGACTTAGTTCAGCAGCTTATGCAGTTAAAAAAATGAGACAGTTAACTGATGTCGACACAGCAAGAATTGTATACTTTAGTTACTTCCACAGCATTATGTCATATGGAACTCTTCTCTGGGGAAATTCTGCTGAATTAAATACTATATTTGTATTGCAGAAAAGAGCTATTAGGGCAATTTACAATCTTAGCCCGAGGGTTTTTCCTGAGAGAAAAATTCAAAGAAATCAATATTCTAACTGTTATATCCCAATATATATTTGAGAACTTGATGTACGTTCGTAAAAATATTTGCTTTTGTAAAAATAATGGTGACGTACACACGTACACTTAATACACGGAACAAAAACAATCTTGTTGTGCATGCATCTCGGCTCCACAGAATAAGTAACTCTTTTATGGGGCAATATATACGCTTTTACAATAAACTTCCCGAAACTATAAGAGATCTACCAGTCAATAAATTTAAAAAATGTGTTAAAACAAAACTGTGTAAAAAAGTATATTATAAAATCTCAGATTATGTAGAAGACAAAAAAACCTGGAATTAATTGCTCCTCATACCGATCCGATTGTGATATTGTAAAAAAATCAATGATATGAAAAAAAGAAGACAAGCCCGCTGAATTTCTTCCGCCGGATCTTCTCAGTGTGTGGTCGCGTTTCCGATCCGGTAGTAGTTTTTTAAAAAATATGTTGACGTGTCAAAATAACTTGTAAAAAGTTTTATTGAATAAAGTATTTTTGATTTCTGATTATATGGCGATATGACCTTTCATGTTTATGAAGCTATATCACAAACTCGTAATCTTTGGGCGAATGAAATACGGTACACACTCACAGTAGCATAAAATTAAAGAATTTAAGGAACGAATGTTCATGTATTAAGAATTTGAGAAGAAAAGATTTAAGGAGTGTTACAATATTCTTGTTTGCTTTGTCATGGGCCGCACAAATATCATCAGCAGACCGCACAAATATAACCTGCCGGCCGCGGTTTGATGAGCAGTAATAATACGACGTCATTATGACGTATCCGGTTGTAATTATAAGGAAATCCGATCTAGTTGTAATTATAAGGAAATCGGCCTAAATTAAAATTTTTGCACGCCATATTATGGTAGAATATGATGGTAATTTAATTTATTTTAATAACTTGTGACACCCATATTCTTGCAAATAAATATTTTTTTCATTTTTCATTTTTATTATTATGTAGTCGTGACGATATCATGCTAGCTTTCGTAGTAAGCCGATATATGTGGCCGCGGGGTAAGCGACGGTTATCTCTTTCTATCAAAAGAGACATCTACATGTTTGATATTTTATGACAGTCTTTTCCAAAGTGTGTCGCGGCTGCCTGGGGGGTCCGAGACTTTTGCAAGGGGGTCGTAGACGCTAGCTAGTGTTATTAAAAAAAAACAAAGACAAAATATTTATTTGATAATAAAGAAAATGTTAAAAGGATTTAATTTTTTTAATCTAAAGTAGGCGGCAGTGCGTCACAATTTTTGTAACATGCTAAGGGGGATCGTATCATGAAAAAGATTGAAAAACACTGTTCTATGATATAAAAAACTTACTGTTGGGCTCCTGAAGGTAGTCACTATCAAAAGCCGACGTATTGTACTCCTTGTAAATGATGTAGGATTTGTCGTAGAAAGAGCCGAAGATATTATTGATTCCTCTCATTTCATATCTACAAATACAATATACAGATTATAATATACAACGTTGATAAAAGTGAGGCATTAAATTAAACCACATATTTCGTATATCATTATCTGGCTACAGAAGAAAAATTAGATCAATTTAAGCAATAGTTTAGTCACAGGATTTTTTTTAGTTTTTTCTTAATTCCGGCCGCTCCACTGCGTAGACATGTGAGCCCGCTGCATAAAATCTATACAAATAAATAAAATTGGAGTGTCTGTTTGTAAAATTAAAATAACCGCTTTTTACTAAATGCATATGGATGTGTACACGATGCATATACCAAAACAGCATTTTTTACAATTTTTGTTTGTCTGTCTGTCTGTATGTCTGTCTGTTTGTTCTGGCTAATCTCTGGAACTGCTGGACCGATTTTGACGGGACTTTCACTGGCAGACAGCTGATGGATCAGGGAGTAACTTGGGCTACTTTTTTCGAAATTTTTCCACGCGGACGAAGTCGCTAGCTTAGCTAGTATGAAATACAAATGCGATATTGCCGTTTTGTTACGCAGGTCACGCAGGTCAGTCCAAATCTTTATAAAGGAAGTTTACTTAACTCAATTATTAAGCTATTCAATTTCTTTGCAAAAGTTTTTTCGTATACTTCTCATAATTTTTTTTTATTAGTTTCGGATTAATAGTAGGCACTTATAGTATACGTGGCATTATTAAATGCCTCTCGCTTTTATTAACGTTGTATAAATACGGCCGTGATGATACCTTTTCCCCGTGTTGGTCCAGAGCTTCTTTAAAGTATAGGTGAACTGCCGTTCTGTCAGGCAGGTCGTAAAAGGCGACCGATTGGCTACGCGAGTCACTACCATCGTGGCTACTTGGTGGTAGAGTTTTACATCATCTCGTTCGGGTCTCGTACCACCGTCTTACCTATTCCTGCCGCAATGACGTTTATGCTTGTCACTATCGTGTTTCGGTTTGGGGGGTAAAGTAGCCGGTAAACATTTTATGCATGTGGCGCTAGACCTCTCCACAAGATAGCAAAGCACCTTTGATATTGTTACGAATAATCTAGAAACGTCTACAGTTAGAACGCTGGAGGGATCTAAAAATAAAAAAGAGATAGCTACTCCTATTAATAAACAAATAGTTGGCCGGTATCGAAATTGCTATACCATAATGAACTTTGTGGTACAGGGCATAAGGTTGAAAGTAGCGTGTACTAGGATTTATGAGTCATAACTTGTTTATCATAAGTTGATTACAATAATTGTCTTTTATTCACGAGATGATTGAGGAACATTTGCGATTGTTTTAGAGCTTTACCCTGGGTATAAATAGAGATGTGTTGACGAATGCAGGGCAGTTTTTAAAAAGCGATTGGGAGCGATACTTGAAGCGACCCGTGCGAAGCGAGAAGTGTTTTGTTGTAGTTGGTTAAGTTCAGTGATAGCACAGCGAGTGACTAGCGTTAATCAGAGTATTTGAGTATTACGTTGTGTCGTTTTGTGTATCTGTATTATAAATACACGGATTTAATATAAGTGGTGTTTTCTTACAATTACGAATTTGGTGTCTATAGGTGATGGTTTACTTTTTCCATCAGAAGACCCATCTGCTTGTTTGCTATTTTATGATAAAAAAACTGGCCAAGTGAGAGTCCGTTGCGAGTGTGAGTTCCGTACCATTCCTATTCAAATTTCTACCTGTTTATTAATAATCAAGTTAAAAATTGCTTAAAAATTACACTTGTTGTATGGGATCCCCCTTTAATATTTGCTTTATTTTATTTAATTATTTATTTTGAAAGATAATGTACAACTTAATATTATGTGAAAATTTTAAGCGTCTACCTGTTACAGTTACTAATATTGAGCAAAAAAATAACGAAAAAACACGTCTGTTGTATGTATATACATTATACCCCCCTTATAGTACAAGCGGGGACCGTTAAAAAGGGATTGAGTATAAGAACAAAAATGGACTTATTGCTTTTTGGACATTAGCAAAACAATAATCGGTTGGTCTGGCTATATTTAACCTAACCTGTCCATTTTGTTAGAATAACTCGTTCCTACTTTTTTTAAATGATGTGCAAGACGTAAATAAAATGTTATCGCTAGATATAGTCGATAATCGTTAACATGTCGGTAAATACAACAGTGAGGATCACCAATTATCTCGACAACTTTATTGATTCAGGCGTTACTTTGCGGAAATCCATTATTAAAAAGGTGAAACTAATTAAATTTGCTATTATCCGCGAACTGTTCTATGTACCTTCTGTGATGGTACCGAAAAGAAAGACATCGGTTTAATAAATGGATAAGACTCACCGATGATCCGGACAAAAAGAAGACCCTAGCACCCGGCACAATTATCCACTCACATATTATTATATAATATATACAATCATATTCCTGATAGTCTTAAATCATTACCTATAAATAAATTTCGCAAAAAGTTGTTTGATTTGCTGTTAGATAAAACTTATTATGATATTAAAGAATTTTTAGCCGATAAAATTAAATATTAATGGATAGAAATATAAGTTTGTTGAATTGTCCTTAAAAAATTTCAATGTTAGGTAAAATTTTGTAAATAGTGAACATTTTGTAAATTATAAAAAATTTAATTGCACAAAATATGAAACTTGTAATTATAAAAAATTCTTTTGTAATATGAAATTGTACATTTATAACAAGTATATAAAATAGAGAAAAAAGACCAGCCCGCTGATTTTCTTCCGCCGGATCTTCTCAGTGTGTGGCCGCGTTCCGATCCGGTAGTAATTCTAAATATTCGATAGAATCTTTTAAATGTAATATTTATTAATGATAATTTTTTAAAATATTTGCACACCATATAATGGTAGAATATGTTGGTAACTTAATTTATTTTTAACAACTTGTAACACCCATATTCTTGCAAATAAATATTTTCTTTCTTCTTTCTTTCTTTCTTTCACATTCACCACACTTTTACACCCACGTCCCACGCCGGCACCAAGCACACAATTTATGTACGGACTCAATGCACGTTTCACTTCCAAACCGAAGCATCTTCAGAAGAAACGAAAACTACCTCACGGCTCACTCTACGCGGGTGTCAGTAATACTGATTCGCGCCGGTGTTTGGCACGCTTTTTATACGCAATGTGTGGCCAGACCAAACGCTTTTTTGTAACAGGGGTGAATTTTTTTTTGTTCATTTAAAAATTTGATTGAACCGTTATTATGTTTATAACGTCTCTAACTGCTCTAATATATTTGACTTTAAACCCTTATTACACGTATGTAATACTTCAAAAGTATGATCATATTTTAACAGCGAATCATATATTTAAGGGTACGGGCATTTAGATACTTTTTTAAAATATTTTTTGAAGTTTTTTTTTTATTTTTATATCTTTTTCCTTGGTTGATACTGAACCTACCCTTAAGCTATAAAACGCAATATATTTAACACCAAGTACATATTTCAACCAAGGATTGAAAACTTTATTTGATAAAAGAACTTATTTTACTTAACGTTATTGATGTAGCGATACCTCAGTAACAAAATTATTTTAAAACACTACATGTACCGCTACTCAATTAACATAACAAAATTGTTAATTCTAAATAACGTAATAATATCAACTTGTATGCACGTTTCCTGTTGTTTCGTGATTGGTTCGCCAACTAGCGCTAGAAGACAGCGTCATAATATACCATATACCATAACGTTAGTTTATAGTGTATAACAGACCGTAATGAATAACGTTATTTAACAATAGCAAATTCTGTCTCATTTTTGGATATCGCTAATTTAATTGCTTGAAAATAACGTTATGTCGTGCCGCGAGTAATAACGTTACCACAAAATATCGATATTTGAATCCTTGATTTCAACTTACCGGACCGGCACCGCAGTAGCTCTCCATGCTGTGTCAAATCTGTATTCCACCCACATGTCGTATTTATTCGTTTTCTCCCCTTCAACCACTTCAAAATACCACCGGTGCCCTTTTTGTTTATCTTCACCTGCAATACGAACCTGTTTTCATAATACGAATTTATAGTAATAACTAGCTGCAGCGTGCAGTCAGGTTATATAAGGTTTTTGGCAAATCTCGCGGATCACCTATTTTTTCCGGGATAAAAAGTAGCCTCTGTGCTATTCCAGGTTATCATCTACCGGTGTGCCAAATTTCATTCAAATCCGTTAAATAGTTTTTGCGTGATTGAGTAACAAACATCCATCCAAACATCTATCCAAACATCCAAACTTTCGCATTTATAATATTAATATAGATAATAATATGTATTGTACCAAATTTTCACACAACTATTACAGTATGTAGACAACATACAGTATTTTTACGTTACATATTGATTGTAAACATTTAAAATTAAACTATCGTTGCGAAAAAAATCGACAAAAAAGCTTATAAAATATAAGTATAAGCATTTTTTTATAAGTGATGAGATACCAAAAGGATGCTCAACTTCGCATACGCTATAGCAATATTTGCCATAACACTGATTTTCAGTGAATCCTCTATGATGTGCTCACGAGACGGTCAAAAAAAGCTATCGATATAAAAGGGGAGGATACGTTACCTAGTCACAGCGCCCGGTCCTACAAATCTAGGTCCGTGGACACAGTGTCAATCAATGACGCGCGGGACGTCATACCATACGCTTATACTTTCCGTCTGTTTTTACCATTAAACACGCATCAAAATGCCTTTTTATAATTCAACCAGTGTTATAATCACTCAAGCAAAAAAACTTGAGAGGTGTCAAGGTACACCCGGATGGAACGAAGTTCCTTTCGATTAATTAGTGAAGGAATGGTAATTATTTATTATTTACAAAAAACCTGTGTACACTCAACAAAAATAATCGTCGCGACACCACACTGTTCAATGCAAAATAGAAATGAAAATGTCTGGCTTGCTTTCTATAAGAGAGAGAGAGAGAGACAGACAGACAGAGAAGCATGCGCACGCCGTACAGCTTACAATACCTTACTATAGCAAAAAAGAGTTGTGACAACTTTTCGTAAGAATTTTTTTCCGTCTAGCCCCCTTTCACAACGCGCGATAAGGAACTTCGTTCCAATAAATAAGGCACACGAGATTACTTTCTATTCGTAAATACGGCTGAAACAATTTTTTTGAAAATAAGGTTAATTTTTTGTTTGGCTCGCCATGTTTGTGAGAGTGAGATAGTATAATACAAAATTATGTGAGAGAAATGTAGTCTACTACGTTAATCGCATTACTTTGCGCTTGGCAGACCGAGCCTATAATAGGTTTAGCGATTGAGATGTTAGAGCGTAACGTATCTTCCTTTTTTAATACCTATATTTCTTAACTCACATTTATGCATTGGTTTACCAGTGCATAAATGTGAGTTAATATAATAATCAAACAATATATACACAAACTAGCTGTTACCCGCGCCTTTGCTCGCGCATATTTACTTTAGAACTTATTTAACTTTTCTTTATAATGCTTTCCTTATTTTACCCCCTTAGGGATCGAATTTTGAAAAACGTTAAAACACATAGGTAATTCATTATTTTTTCTGTACTCAATTCATACGAAATTTCATGCAAATATGTCAAACGAATAAAAAGTTTCATTTTTTTTATATCATAAGATAGCAAACAAGCAGATGGGTCTCCTTATGGAAAGAGTCAACCATCGCCTATAGACCAAAGATGTTAATGGTGTGTTGCTATCTTGTGGCGAGGTCTAATGCCACATGCATAAATTTACCGGCTACCTTACCCTCCAAACCGGAACACGACAGCGACAAGCACTGACGCTATTGCGGCAGGAATAGGTAAGGCGGTGGTACCAGACCCGGGCGAGACAATGCAGAACTCTACCACCTAGTAGCCACGCCGATAGTGACTCGATAGCCAGTCGGTGGCCTTTTACGACCTGCCTGGCAGAACGGCAGTTGACCTATTCTTCATTGTATAATTTCTTTGTCTAATAAGGCCGTTGTATAATTCCTTTGAAAAGAAAAAGTTAAGGACTGGCATTAATTTCCATAAACAATCAACATTATAAAATTGCGAGCATTCCAACACTGAACATATAAAAATGGCTTTATCTCTGCCTAACAAGTTCGAATTTTCATAGACAATGTTACAAAAAGTTTGTCACTGCTCTAATTTCAATTCATTGAAGAAAATAACGTCACCTTAAACAGCTTACGGATAATACGCCATTACTAAAATACGCTGTCAATGTATATAAAATGTCAAATAAATTAATTTAATATTTTGTTTTCAAAATATTAAATTGATTTGAGCGTTTATTTGTATTTTTCTATAATTTTAGTGTGTACCTCAAATCTAAAATAAAAACTAGTTGTTAAAGTAACATGCCCAATTGCAATATGTTATGTAGACAGTATTTCATATCTAGTAGTAGTTTCCTTCATCTAAATATAATTCTGACCGTTTCAGTAGGACATATTTCAAGTGAAAATAAGATAACTTTAAATTAAGACATTTTTAACTGGAATCGAAATCCAAATACCAAGACTTACCTTTCTGTCACTATGAACATACGTACCTTTATATGTGAAGTTAGTCATGTCGGGTAGTGCAGATTGAATGGTAACAATGTAGTCGCTTCCATCATTCCAAAAACATCGATTCTCATTTTCAAGCGTGTCTGTGGTCACAGGTACAACCTGGAAGCAGATAATAGGTAGAATAGGAGACAGAACAGATAACAATAGGAGAATAAATAGATATATTTTTTGGTGGACAATTTACGCGTATTGATCTAACCCATTGATATATAAAAACCCAAGATACTCAATCAGTGTCCCAAAAACGTCCTCTAAGAATGGACGCACAATTTAAAATTGTGCACTCACTTCAAATAGAATCCCGTCACTCACGTCACTGCCCGCACGTCAAAAATACAGAATTGTTCTATTGTATATGTTGATAAATTGTAAAATATAACATAATAAACGTTAAAAATATATAAGATATTGTATTTTCGGTAAGGATAAGAGTTTGTCGATATATTTTTGTTATTTATGTGACTAAATATAGGGTATAATGTATGATTTTCATTTTATTTGTCTTAAAAATTTACTCGACGCTCCAAATATAATACGACAAAATTTCAGGGGTCACTTTTTCAGTAAAAGGACAATGCATTACAACCTCCTTTTAATTTAGTCAAATAATACAAATTGATCCTGTTATTAGTGGAGTCGATTTTTTTTTCATTAATAAGTTAATTTTTTTTATTAAGAAGATAATTTTTTTTTCATTAATAATTTTGAAAACCTTTTATAGTTATTAACCAACTGCCAAAAAGAAGAGGACATTAATTTGACGATTTTAAAATGTTTTCTTATTTTGAGGACCAATATATTTGTACGAACATAAAATAGTAATATATAATTGTGATTCTTACGATGAACTTGATATATTACGAAACTTTTAATATAACAATAGGAAATCATAAGTAGCATCGAATTTTGTTCTGTTTACACGTGTTGTTGATAACGCTTTCATAAGTGGAAGGAACAGGTTGCATTAAGAATGTTTTTTTTTTAAATTTAATAATTTAATTTTAATAAAATGTTGTTTTTGATTGCGGATATCTTATACTATACATATTATAAATGTTAAAGTTTGTATGTTTGGATGTTTGATAATCAATCACGTAAAAAATGGCTGTCCCAATTTGGATTTGGACTCGGATATAAGATGACCTGGAATAGCACATAGAATTATTTTATCCTAATGCAGAGGTCTGCAGCTAGTCTCGTATAAATTTTAAGTGACTGTTTATATGTACGAGTTGGTTTATTTGCATACTAGCTGTTACCCGCGACTACCTCAAACAAAAAATACCTATTAGTAACACACCTATCGAACAAACTAACGTAATTATAAGAGAAATTTATAACTAACTAATGTAACTATATTAAAAAAATATGTGAGCTGGTTGACCCTATAGGCCACCTGAAACCGCTATATTGAATTATTTTAAGCTCAAAGAAAAAAACTATGCCTAAACATAGAGTTTTGAGTTCGAAAAGTTCAAAAATCCAAAGTTTTTAAAAAAAATGATACTTAGTTATTCAGTATTTGAAAAGATGTATATTTTTTCAAAATGATCAACGGGTTTGATCTTCCGAATAACGTTGAACGCAAATTTTTAGCTCTAAATTATATTAGTAGGTTAAAAATGTCGAAAGCATGTAAAAAAAAGCTTTTTTAAAAATTTTCGTCATTGATAAATCCCGAACGAATCAACCGATATTAATCTGATTTACGGTATTTGACGCAGTCTTTTAAGCAGAAGAGCTGATCAGATTTTAAAATAAATCGGTATATTAGTCTGAAAGTAAGTTTCCTGCAAACAGAATAAAAATTTAAATATTGTAGACAGTCGAAAATGATTGGTTAAAAAATTTCGAAGTTATATCGAAAAAACACTTTTTTTTTAATTTTCATCAATTCATGCAAATATGTCTAAGGAATAAAAAAATCGTACAAATTTTATAAACATATTAAATCCCCACCGGAGTTGAATTTTGAAAAATCATTCCTAAGTGGATCCTACGTCATAAGGCATTTGTGAAATTTTAAGTTTCTAGCCATAAGGGTTTGGCCTATGACATCATATAAAACATTCATCCCCTATTTAACCCTCTAAGTAGTTGAATTTAGGAAAACGCGAAAATACGTAGATAAGTCATTAGTTTTGCCATATTCTTTTGCCGAATTTGGCTTACGCCGTAGTGACAGATTAAATCAAGTTTAATCTGCTTGTACCTTCTTTATACAAACAGATAAACTCTGGATCAGCAGCTGACCTCACTCAGTTTTTCCGACCAGCTTTGATATTGGAATTTTTAAGAGGAGATTCAGTAAAATTTTCAAAAGCCAGCATCGCATTATCAAATAACCTTTTGTCTTGCAAATGTCTATGGGCAATATTCGCTCGTACGCCTGCAGATACTATAACTAAACAAATGTTTGTTTACATAATATTACAAAAAATAAACAACAGAAAAACTGAAATCTAATAAAAAAAAAAGAATTTTAAGAAAAGCTAAACTTATTTCTAGAAAATTAATGCGTTTCCTACTATGCTGTCTATACATAATATAATAAGTCTGAAGAAAAGTCGTGTCTGTTATCTAATAGGAATCTATGAACTTAATAACGTAGTCATTGTCACAAATGCAGTAAATTTCTTATTTGAGAATTTATCAATATCAAGCGTCAAATACTACATGGCTATACACCCTCAGTTTGCCGATATGTTTAGGTTTGTGTAATAGAACCAATAACCTACAATATTTGAAATATAAATTATGTTAACGTTCATTATTTGTTTTATTGATATACTAGCTGTTGCCAGCGACTTCTTCCGCGCGGACTTCGTTTACTCGGCACAGCACCTGGCCGCTAGGTGACAGCGTGATAATATGTAGCCTATATGTTGACTTGACCTGTTAGTAATATTCATGCAAAATTTGAAGTAAATCCATACAGTACTTTTTGAGTTTACCCCGGACATACATACAGACTACCAGACAAACAGACAAACAGATAAACAAACAAACAGACAAACAGACAAAAATTCTAAAAACTATATTTTTTGCTTCGATATCGATTGTAGATCACGCCCCAAGTATTATTTTGAAAAAATATTCAATGTACAGTTTTGACTTTCCTACGATTTTATTATATGTATAGATAAATGATCTACGCAAAAACAGATTTTCGGTCAGATTTTTTTAAAATATAAATTTACACTCCTTAAAATACTACCAAATCAACGCATAAAAAAATATTCGACTCCACTGATGCCTTGTCCTACAGACTAACTTCAGTCAGAAATTTTATTGCTTTTTATACAATGATTTTTAAAAATAACTATAAGTCTTGCGTTTAAGGTTGAATATGCAAAAACTCGTCTTTTCCATAACTATAAACTTTTTGACTAATTATCGACAGTTTTGAGTGTCAGTTTTGTTCGGGACTGTGTATCTTGGGTTTTTATATATCAACGATCTAACCACAAAGTAAGCAAGTTAGTGCTTGTCTTATGGGTGTTAGTCAAAGATATAAATATACATAAATACTGTTACATACATAAGAAACATCCAAACCCAGAAATACAAACATCTATGCTCATCACGCAAATGATTATCCTGTCAGGAATCGAACCCGAGCTCCATTGATTCGTAGTTAAGTTCGCTAACCATTCGACGGTTAAAGCGGGGAATACCGTCACGGGCCATCTGCCAGACTGCCCGTGGTGTGTCTGCGCGATCTCATTTTGTCCGCGCGAACACAGACATGCTCGTATGTGAAAGTTCGCTGCGAGCTGCGCATGCATTATGCACAGTCCACAAACGAAGGAGTGACAGCAACCCAAACAGACGTCCAATTATTATTGTTTGACAAGTTGTGGAGGATTTTTAAACTATAATGAGTTTTTATTAAAATAAAATATTCTAGGAAGAATTTATAGCTGCCTACAAAACATGTCCATATTTAATAGAAATGGGCCGAAATTCGTTTTACATTCGGTTTAACCGAATTTCGGCAGTTTGAACCGAACTGCGACATTCAGCTGAAACTCGATTTAATGCCGAATATTCGGCAATAGAAATAAGTACCTAATTTCACTATTTTCACTGAAATCTACACTAATATTACAAAGATTATTAATATTATAAAGATTTGTATTTTTGTATTTTTATAATATGTATCAAATAAGATCAAAAACTATTGGACCGAGTTGAAAAATTCTTTCACCATAAGAAGAATATCAATTATCCCCGAGTAACATAGGCTACCTGAAACTTTAAAGTACTAGAGATCCATACCTAACTTAGAACAATGTAACCCAAGGTATGAAAATTTTTCCGATAAGTCATTATTTCAAGTGCGTTGCGGAAACCCTTACAATTTATAAAATAACGAATTTAAAAAATCATAAACTAGTCACAACATGTAGTTCTCGAAAAAGCGCGCCAAAATTAAACCGAAGTTTAGCCGATTTTTTTAATTTCACCGAATGTTCGGCCGAAGTTCGAATTCGGTTCAAACCACATTCGGCCTATCTCTTATGTTTACGGAAAGTAAACGTAAAGAATTTATGAATAGTGGATTGCGCAATACAGCCAACAACAACAATCAACATTTAATTGAGAAATATAAAGAAATAAATTCGGTAGCCGATTTAGCCTATTAAAAAAATAGAATTCCTAAGGAGCTCCTTCGGGCGTGAGCTGCGCAAAGTGCGACAGTCGACTAGAACGTGTTCATCAACAGTTGTGGTGTACGTTACATTTTCCCTTTACATATACAATTTTTCGCCTTTGCGTTGTCATCTTAACGTGCACAACTAACCGCGAAGCCGTCCTAATGCTGGAGCCGCACTTGCATCCATCGTGCCAAAGTTATATGCGCGCAGCGCACACGCAGTCCGCAACGTTTTCGGACGATACATGCGGAAATAGCCGGTCACATTTGTATTTATCATGTCATTGCACGAAGCTTTGTGACGATAGACGCAAATGCGGCTCCAGCACCAAACAAACTGATAGGTCTGTGTAGCGTGTTGCGGCGAAAGACTTGCCCATACAGACATGCCCGCGGGCATAGCTGTGTAGTGAATTGCCCGCTTGATATACACTATCACCCCGCATTTACACATTTGTGTTCGCTATTTGCCTCACCATCCGCATCGATATTCATACGAATGTGTAAATGCGGTTCGAAGGCGTGAGTCACGAGGCGAGGCACGAGGCGAATTATTAGCCGGTCATTCCCGCATGCCACCCCCTAGTTTGTCCCCGCCGGTGAGATACGAGAATTTTTCTAAAACATATTCCTGCATGTTACCGAGGGGAACAAGCGGGAATTCAGACAACAAAATTCCCACATGTCACCCCCTGGTCACCCTCGTCAAAAAATTAACATGAAATCTAATATCTTTACATACATTAAATAAATAAATATTCACGGGACAATTTACACTTACTGATGTAACCCCAAAGTAAGCAAATTATTTGCTTGTGTTATGGGTGTTAGTCAACGATACTAATACATAGAAATACATATATAAATACTTTTACATACGTAATAAACACCCAAACCCGGAAATACAAACATTTATGCTCATCACACAAATGCTTGTTCCCGTCGGGGATCGAACTCGAGCCCCGTTGATTGCGTTGTCAGGGTCGCTAAACACTCGACCAACGGGGCGGTCATTTACATGGAAATTTACATTAGTTTTTGAGCTCTAAATAGAAAAAGAACTATTTGGAATTACATATTATTTACGAAAGTTATATTTATTAGCATAAAATGAATCATCAATCAATTTTGAGTTTTTTTTTTCAAAACCAACAGGTTTTAAACATAAATCTACATTCAACACAATCAAAAGTATGTACTAACATAAAATGAATCATCAATCAATTTTGAGTTTTTTTTTTTCAAAACCAACAGGTTTTAAACATAAATCTACATTCAACACAATCAAAAGTATGTACTAATCATAACTATTATTTTTAAAAATCACAGAAATCTTTTCGAAGTCCAATTTTCATTCACTAGGTCATAATCACAGAATACATTAATTTACCTAATTGGCTAATTGGCAAACTACGGGGTGACATGCGGGAATGAATGACAGCGATTAGCGAGCGCACTGTTTACACATGCGAGTTCGTGGTTCGCCTCGCCATTTGCCTCGCTAATCGTATGAATTGTGTAAATGCGGCATCAGATAAAGTGCAGATGTTCATTTCTTATGCCGCGACTCCATTATAGAGATTTGGTTATCAACTTATCTTGGTATGTTTGTCGCAGGGGTCGGATACTAATTAATTTTCTAAACCAGTTTCAGACATTGAACCCTAACCTGAAATTGTTTGTTTAGGTTACGGTTATCTCTATTTAACCGGTTTAATTTAGAAACTGGTATTTTGCGATTTCTGCTCCTATTTAGCCAAGTTAACCATGTCTAGATAATGATGATTCAACAGTGTCATGAAAATTTGCGAGTCGGTCCCAGGCTCCTTTGAAAACCGGCAGTTGGCCTACTGCTGGTTTGCCAGACAAGTCGTAAAAGGCGTCTAATTGGCTATGCGAGTAACCCACGTGGTTACTAGGTGGTAGAGTTCTGCATTATCTCGCCCGGGTTTGGTACCACCGCCTTACCTATTCCTGCCGTAATATCGTCAGTACTTGTTACTATCGTATTCCGGTTCGGAGGATAAGGTAACCAGTAAACTCATGCACTTAACATTAGACCTCGCCACAAGATAGCAACGCACCATTAATATCTTTGGTGTCTATGGGCGATGACTGACTCTTTCCATCAAGAGACCCATCTGCTTGTTTGCTATCTTATGATATAAAAAAATAAAGTATAAAAATAAATTTTCCAACCAAAGATTCTCAACTGCAATATTTTGTGAAATCCGTACAACAATATTCATTTGCCGATCTAAATTTGGTTTTAAAATGTTTCCTGTTTATCTCAATTAACCACATGACACTTCCTACTGTATCAACAGGATATTAAAACTACATACATTATATATTAATAGTCTGTTTCCAATTAGTACCTAATATTTAAGCGAGTTATGATAATTCCGATATTATGGATTAAATACACTATACAAAATCACGGATATACCTAGAGACCACACAAAAACTAATAAACACGATGTTGAGCGCAAAATGCATAGCCGCTCATATGACCAATACGTAAGTGTCAAACGCTTTTTTTTTAATATCGAGGGAAACAGAATCCAAAGAGCAAAGAATAAGCATTAATGGCAAAACATCTCACGGGAGTAAATTACGTTTAGGCATTCCTCAAGGCTCTTTCCTCGGGCCATTTCTGTTTCTTGTATGTCAAAAATGTGTGTCAAAAACATGAAATAGTATAATTTGCATATGACAGTTCTCTAATTTTTAAAATTGTCAGGAAAAAATACTAACTATGACGACGTACATAATGCTATTTCTAATGTTGTCTACTGGTTTAACAAAAATAATTTTTTGTTCAATTGCAAAAAGACAAAATGTATTAAACTCGTTTTACCTAAAGTCAGGCATACTGAAGTTAAATCAAAGATAAATAGAGACTATTTGGACTATGTGGATTCGACATTGTTTCTTAGAAATCAGAATAGACTCGGGGCAACATTGCGGCGCGCATATATCACATTTAGCCAAAAAACTGAGTTCTGCTGCTTACGCAGTTAAAAGCTAACTGATATAGATACAGCTCGTTTAGTTTATTTTAGCTACTTCCATAGCGTCATGTCTTATGGCACATTGTAATGGGGTAGTACCACAGATATTGATATGATTTTTGTTTTACAAAAAACAGTAATTCGCTTTCTTTATAAAATGCATAAAACAGAATCTTCACGATATATATTTAAAGAAATAGAGATTATTAATGTGAGCTCTCAATTTATTTTGGAAAATATATTCTATGTAAAAAAAATATATAAATAATTTTAGGAAAAATTGTGACACCAACAGTATAAATACTAGGAACAAAAATAAGATCGTTACACTCTTTTCCAGATTGAGCAAAGTTAATATGTCTTTTTTATGCCAAAGCTTTCGTTTTTATAACACGCTCCCAGACCATGTTATAGACTTACCGTACTGTAAATTTAAAAAAATTATAAAGCAAAAATTAAGCCAAAAGGGATATTACAAAATACAAGATTTTATTAATGACAAGAAGGCATGGATATACCTAATAAAATTCCTTACTTCCGAAGTCTGACGAGATATGGGTCTCGAACATTGTGGGGAGATCTTTATTCTATATCATTAATTTTAAAGTACTATACTTACTTTGAACATAGCCCCATTTGGATACATAAAGTTTTTGCCAACTTGGTACGTCTTCACCATTCCATCATAATAATCGACCCTCGATTTCTCTAAATTTTTGTCGTACCTGAAATAAATTCACAGATTAATTACTTGATAAAAAGTATAAAATTTCATCAACTCGCAAATCGATGTTAAAGAAAAACAAAGATAAAATTCCGTATACTATTTGTCTAGTGTTAGCAACTGCGCTTAACGACAAGCACTAGCCGACCAGGTGTGGCGCACCTGTGAGATTTATGCAGCTGTTATTGTGAAATAATGACGTCATTATAAACAAAGAATGAACAGATATAAATTAGGATAGTATAAATGAACGGGGATAAGATGTTTTTGAGTCATTGTATTTCTATCACTTTTTAACGGTATTACTCTGCCCAAAAATTATACTGAGCGTGCAAAAGTGTATTAAGTGTTTTATTCGGCCAGACTGCTTCTCGGTTGTACTACTGAAATATTAGACACAATATTAATAAAATAACACCAAAATGTGCACTATTTCGGACAAATAAAAAAAATATTTATTTGTTAACTTTCATCAAATAGGAGGACTGATTGGTGAGTAGTTATCCGAAACGACGAACTGATAAAAAGATATGCGAAAAAATATTAATTGATCATTTCGAAAATAGAATTTAATCAAAATTAAATGAATTAGAATTTAATCGAACTGATAAACTTAAAAAAAATCTGTGACGTGGAAATTCATAACAATGCAAATGGGGAGAAACGAAATTCGTGCGGTGATAAAGTTTTACGTTTTAAAAAGAATAATAATAAATATAAATAATAAATATCATTGGACAAATTACACGAATTGATCTGGCCCCAAAGTAAGCAAATTATATGCTTGTAGTATGGGTGCCAGTCAACGATACTAATACATAGAAATACATATATAAATACTATAATATATTTAATAAACACCCAAACCCAGAAATACAAGCATCTGTGCTCATCACACAAATGTCTGTCCCTGCCGGGAATCGAACCCGGACAACATTGATCGCGTAGTCAGGTTCGCTAACCACTCGACCAACGGGGCGGTCAAAACTGCAACCCAGGTTGATGTCAAGCTAGATAGTGTTTTAGGTAATGCTTCTCCTGCATTGAGTACAATTCACACCAGGAGAACTCATTTTAAACGTAGAAGACAGAGCTGCGAAGAAGCCCACAAGTCTGGTCATCCAAACGAAGTTACAAATTCGGATATGGTCGAAGAAATCACGAAATTGTATTGAAGGATTGGCGTTTGAAGTTGCGAGAGATAGCATAGGTACTGAGCATTTTAACTGACCCATTTTTTAACGATTTACACCAACATTTTAGAATTAAAAAAGTTTGCGCATATGTGCCGCCTTTGTTCACTGTTGAATAAAAGAAACTTAGAGATATATATTTTTAAATAGGGCAATGGGCCCACCTCTCGTTCCCACCACTGTAACTTCTGTAAACCAGAATCAACAGCGGCAACCGTCCTGATAACCTCTGAGTTGCGAGCTCAGGGTGCCCTGGGGAAAAGCTAAGCTATCTTGGATCCTGCAACGAAATTAATCAGAAGTACATAGGAGGAGTAGGAAAATACATCCTGTTTCCTTCCCTTTTTAGCAGGAGACAGCAAAATGTTAAAAACATAAAAATGCTACGAAATGAGACTTTTACAATCAGGTTAAGCCTGATTGCTATTGCACCACGGAAGTTTGGAAATTAGGGACCTACCAGAATGGCCTACTTAATTTTGCTTTCAGTAGTAAGTGTGACAAAATCGTTTGAAGGCACGGAAGTTCCCACGTGTACCCACAAAGTCGGAGTAATAAATTACACCGGATATACATTGGATACTATCAAGCATTTGACGACGTTCGTTTTGCCAAAGATTACGCTCCCAAAGAACGTGATGTGCAGTTTGTTCATATTTACAGTTTAATGTAGAGCACTCGCAAAAGGGAGAAGGAACTAATTTAAACGAGAATAATTTAGCTTTAAAATTACCGTGGCTAGTGAGAAACTGTGCAACACAATGATCTATTTCTATCCAAGTTTTACTTAAGCGATCCCGGATGCACGGGAAAAAGTTATATAAATGCCGTCCTTTAGTTGAACAAGACCAACGCGACTGCCATTCATCAATTAATTCATTAGTAACGTCGATTACGGGATTAAAAAGGCGACGTATTTTTGTTTGGGCTTGCGAGTTGATAAATTCTTAGAATTTTAGGGTTAGTAAAATTCCTAGAATTGTAATACATTGAAGCCCGACGCTGAATTTCTAAATCTAATGGTAAGACGCCTGATAAAACGGGTAAAGCTTCGGAGCTTACAGTGCGATATGCTTTGCATAGAAATATTAGTGCTAGACGCTGATTTTGAAGTAGTTTGCGCCGGATCGCACCACTCGTAACTTTATCAGCCCACGCTGAACAAGCATAACAGATACAACCTAAATACGTGGCGTTATAAATTATCTTTAAAGTGTTAAACGTTAAACCCCATGTTAAGGTAGATATGCCCGCAAAGGATAAGAAATTCCGTTCAGCCTTTTCACCGATATAGTTAATACGATTTATAAAAGTATAATTTTTTCTATGACCAAACCTAAATATGTTACCGATTCTTTTCTCTTTATTGTGCTATTATTTATTTTTATACTAGGAGATGATAAGAGCGAACCTTTTAGTATTAAGTAAAACGTTTTATGGGGCGCAAAGCTTAAACGATTTCTCAAGCCCCAGTTGATGATCAAATTAAGACTAGTGTGAGCCAGCGACTCTATCTGTGCTCGGGTGTTAGCTTGTATCATTAAAGCAACGTCGTCTGCATAACCTATAAGCGAGCATCCTTCCGGCAAGGCTAATGAGAATAAATCGTCAAATCCTAAGTTCCATAGATATGGTAAAAGTACTGATCCCTGAGGGCAGCCTAGAGTAAGGCGTTTAGACACTGCGTAATGCCCTAGCTGCAATTTCGTATGACCGTTTTCTAGATACGATTTAATTAGCTTATATATATTTGAATAACACCCCCTTATTTTTAATTTCAACAATAACATCGGCCACCAAGCGTTGTCAAAAGCACCAGAAATATCCAAAAAAATACCTACAACCATTGATATATAAAAACCCAAGATACACAATCAGTGTCTCAAAAACGACCTCTAAGAATGAGTGCACAATTTAAAATTGTGCACTCACTTCAAATAGAATCCCGTCACTCACGTCATTGCCCGCACGTCAAAAATATAGAATTGTTCTGTGACAAATTGTAAAATACAACATCATGAACGTTAAAAATATATAAGATAATTTTCGGTAAGGATAAGAGTTTATCAATATATTTTTGTCGTTTATGTGACTATATAGGGTGTAATGTATGTTTTTTATTTTATTTGTCTTAAAAATTTATTCGACGCTCCAAATATAATACGACAAAATTTCAGTGGTCATTTTTTCAGTAAAAGGACAATGCATTACAATCTCCTTTTAATTTAGTCGAATAATACAAATTGATCCTGTTATTATTAGTGGAGTCGATTCTTTTTCATTAATAAGTTAATTTTTTTATTAAGAAGATGATTTTTTTTTATTAATAATTTTGAATACCTTTTATAGTTGTTAACCAACTGCCAAAAGAGAAGAGGACATCAATTTGACGATTTTAAAATGTTTGATTATATTGATTACTTATTTTGAGGACCAAGTTAGGTGATTCTTTTTATTCTACTTGTACGAATATAAAATAACAATATATAATTGTGATTCATCGTAAGAATCACAATTATTTGGAATATGAAACCTTGGAGATATATTACGAAACTTTTAATATAACAATAGGAAATCATAAGTAGCATCGAATTTTGTTCTGTTTACACGTGTTGTTGATAAAGCTTTCTTAAGTGGCAGGAACAGGTTGCGTTAAGAATGTTTCTTTAATTTAAAAATTTAATTTTAATAAAATGTTGTTTTTGATTGCGGATATCTTATACTATACATATTATAAATGTTAAAGTTTGTATGTTTGGATGTTTAATAATCACTCACGTAAAAAATGGCTGTACCAATTTGGATTTGGACTCGGATATAAGATGACCTGGAATAGCACAAAGAATTCTTTTATTCTAATGCAGAGGTCTGCAGCTAGTCTCGTATAAATTTTAAGTGACTGTTTATATATACTAGTTGTTTTATTTGCATACTAGCTGTTACCCGCGGCTTTGCTCGCGCATATTTACTTTAGAACTTATTTAACCTTTCTTTATTTTATTAAAAATCTCGGTGGATGGGTGGGCCGTTGGGCCGCTAGTACTTTAAAAAAATAATATTTACATATCCATCTTAATTATTTATATGCGACATTTTTGTTATTAAAATTTAAGTAAAAAACTTCCTATAACTTCTAAATTTTCTATACCTAATATCATAACTAACTATATCTCAATTTAAAAATACCTATTGGTAACACACCTCTCGAACAAACTAACCTAATAATTATAAAAGAAATTTATAATTAACAGGAAATATCTGAACTAAAATTACCTTTGGCAATAATATTATATGTACTAAACTATACTCCAAACTAAATATACCTTTCTACTACGATTGCTATGTATATAACACACCTATGTAACCCACTAATGTATCTATATTAAAAAAGTCTGTAAGCTGGTTGACCCTAAAGTTCACCTGAAACTTCCCGTTAAAATAAACTTTTGAGTCCGAAAAGTTCAAAAATCCAAAGTTTTTTTTTAAATGATACTTTGTTCAATATTTGAAAAGATGTATATTATTTCAAAATGATTAACGAGTTTGATCTTTCGAATAATATTCAACGCAATTTTTTCGCTCTAAATTGTTTTATTATGTTAAAAATGTCGAAAACATGTAAAAAAAGCTTTTTTCAGAATTTTTCGTTATTGATAAATCCCGAACGAAACAACCGATTTTAATCCGATTTTCAGTACTTGACGCAGTATTTTAAGCAGAGGAGCTACGTAATAAGATTTTAAAATATATCGGTATATTAGACTGAAAGTTATTTTAAAATACGAAATAATTTATAACAGTGTAATTTTGATTTAAATATTGTTGAAAGCCGAAAAATGATAAGTTATGTCGAAAAAACACTTTTTTAATTTTTTGTCAATTCGTGCGAAATTTCATGCAAATATGTCCAAGGTATAAAAATTTTCATACGAATTTTATACCCTATTTAATGCCCATCTGAATTGAATTTTGAAAAATCATTCATTAGTAGATTCCTTCATCATAAGAATACGTTTGCGAAATTCTAAGTTTTTAGCCCTAAGCGTTTTACTTGTGAAATTATATAAAACATTCATCCTCTATTTTACCCTCTAAGAGGTTGTATTTTGCAAAACACAGAAATACGTAGGTAACCCAAGTAGCACGTTAAGCTGTATATAAGCTGCATTTAGGTTCATTTTTAAACTTAAAACTGTATACGAAGCCGTACAAAGGCTGTAGAAGCACTTCTACAGCCGATATAACACCAAAAAGGGCCCCAAGTTATACAGCTTATTGCGTTATGTAGGCTGCACAATAGCTGTACAAGCTGTTATAGGCTGTACAAGGGCTGTTATTTGGTATATAAAGAAACTATAACACTAAGGATACTCTCTTGTGCAGCTAAATGTTCTTAATAGGTTTGAAAATAATAAACAGTGACTAATCTGTTTTTGACATTGTATAACATTTTATCTGCAGACGCCATAATTAAAAATATATTAATAAACGATAAATTCTTGGACTTGGAGCAGTATTGAACGGTGTATTCAAAGTGCAAATTCTAAATGACTGTGAAGTCGTGTATGTTTTTCCTCAAAATATTCACGCGCCAACGAAATAATCAAGATAACACAAATAAAATCATTGCAAAATACGGTAAGTGTTTGTGTTTAAGGTTAGAATATACAAGTATTTATGGTACAATATTGTATACAAAGGCATAATGATCATAATATAACTTGCTTGTCAAGATATAGCTTTAGCTGTTGCTAAATATATCTTTTATTTAACAATATATTTCTTTAATGTTGTTTTTAATACACAATAATGGCGACGTTTTGTTATACAGCCTAAAGTGTATTTGGAGGGTGATATACTGCAAATAGCTGTACTGAATCTCTTTTTTGTTCTATTGTACGGCTATTGGCTTTTAATTACCGTCCAAATACACTTTAGGCTGTACTAAGTGCCTATATAAATGTATTATACAGTAATTGGCTTTTAATCACTTATGTTTAGAGATGCGTACAAAAATTGAAGAACCCTAAATACAAAACATATGTTTGTCACTTGATTTCGCTATTGTGATGTATTGATGTCGGTCGTTTGACTTTACAACTAAACCAACTTATTGTTAACTATAACTTATGGGATATGTTTTTCAATCATGTTTTACTTTATTTTTCAGGAAAATATGCCTTATAAAATAGTAAAAACAATTGAGAGAAGCCAAAACTGTATTTGTATCGTACCCAGTTTGCGGGAGGATAAAGTTGAATTATAATGGCCAAGAAAATAACTTAATATAACTAAGTTGGTCAAGAACGAAAAATCAAGCCCTTTAAAGATTGGTCTATCACAAAAGTATTTTTAAGAAATACGTTATTTCATGCTTGTGATTTAATATTATTAGTTCTTCAAAGAGAAACACATACTCTCTTGCCTGTAATTATATCTAAGTATATAATATTTTTAAAACGATTGTAAGTATACATAATAAAGGCTGTTGCAAAAGTGGTTTAGTAAGCCGAAAGGGGGTGGCTCAGGGGGTCATTCTTAACAACTTTTGTTTTTACTTAACAACTTTTGGAAATTCGCGAAAAAAATATTGATTCTCCATAGAAACTTTGTTGGTCACGTGACTACACAATGGAAAAACAAAATTGTTTTTCGGGAATTTTCACAAATCGTTGAACAAAAGTTGTTCAAAATGACCCTCTGAGTCACCCCCTTTCGAATTACTATACCGCTTACTCTTGCCGAATTTGGCGTACGCCGTAGCGAGAGATTACATCCAGTTTAATTTATACAAACAGACAAACTCTGGATCAGCTTACCTCACTCAGTTTTTCCGACCAGCCTTGATATTGGAATTTTAAACAGGAGGGTCAATAAAATTTTCAAAAGCCGGCAACTAACCTTTCGTATTGCAAATATCTATGGGCAATATTCGCTCGTACGCCTGCAAATACTATAACTAAATAAATGTTCGTTAACATAATACTGCAAAAAATAACCTACAGAAAAACTGAAATCTAATTCAAAAAAAGAATTCTACGAAAAGCTAAAGTTAGTTCTAGGAAATTAATGCGTTTCCTACTATGTTATCGATACATAATATAATAAGTCTGAAGATAAATGTAAGAATCTATGAACTTAATAACGTAGTCATAGTCACCATTGCAGTAAATTTCCTATTTCAATATATTCTAAATCTATTAGACTATGCAAACTAAATATATTAATATCAAACGTCAAATACTACATGGCTATACACCCACAGTTTGCCGATACGTTTAGGTTCTGTGTAATAGAACCAATAACCTACGATGTTTGAAATATAAATAAATTATTTTAATGGTCATTATTTGCTTTATTGATATATAAATGTTCTACGCAAAAACAGATTTTCGGTCAGATTTTTTTATGTAAAATTTACAAACCCATGAAATACTACCTAAGTCAATGCATAAAAATATTTATATTCGACTCCACTGATACCGTGTCCTACTGGTTAACTTAAGTCAAAAATTTTATTGCTTTTTGTACATTGCTTTTTTAAAACAACTTTAAATCTTGCGCTTAAGCTTGAATATGAAAAAACACGTTTGTGCCACAACTATAAACTTTTTAGACTGAATTAGCGACAGTTTTGAATGTCAGATTTGTCCGGAACTGTGTATCTTGGGTATTTTATATCAATGCCTACAACATAATTATTTCGTGACAATTCTACCATTTTTCTCATAGACAGCACTGCATCGATAGTGTATTTTCCGGCGGTAAATCCAAACTGTTGTTTATTGAACGTGGGACCTCATGGTAGAAGTCGAGGAACTATCAATCTTTCTAACAGTTTACCAAGGGAAGGCAGAAGTGTAATGGGACGATATGATTTAGGGTCATCCGTAGGCTTGTCACCGGACTTTGGAATAATTTTAAGATATCCTTGGCGCCATATTTTGGGAAAAACTCCTTTAGCAATACAACGATTTATTATTTTTAAAATAGAGTCCGGGGCCGCTAAACACGCATGTTTTATCATATAATTTGAGATTTTATCCTCTCCGGGGGCTTTTTTCGATGGTAAGTTGTTAACGGTGTTTAAAAGTTCGTCTAACGTTACAAGGCTCGACATGGGGGACACAGGTATCACGTCAACTTGCGATCTAATTTCACGATGATATTCGTTATCGCGCTCTAGATTATCATCCGGAATTAACGTATGCAAAAGAGCGTTCGCTGTCTCCTCTAAGCTAAGCGCGTATACGTATCGTTAATTTTAATATTATTATAAAAAGATAAATAATTTTTTGTACGATTTTTGATTTCATGATACATAGAAGACCAAGGGCCTTCTTTTTCTAATCGATCCGTAATTTTTAGCAGAAAATTTCTTTTTGCTAATGCAGTGGCGGCTCGATAGTGTGATCGGGTCTTTCTTAAATTAGCAAGAGCTTTAACATATTCGTCACCTTCCAAAAGACGGCGCTTAAGTTTATTAAGGTGGCGTCTAGCTTTCCTAAAGTCTTGCCGTTTTTTAACTAAGCTGTTTTTTTTTCACACTTTTGAGTTTTTATTTTTGAATGACGACCTATAGCAATATCCGCGCAGTAGGTAAAAGTATCAGACATTATTTCTGATTGTTCTGACACTGTTAATGAATGGTGAGTGAAATCTTTGGCATGTGCAGAAAATAAATGTCGGAAGAGCAAGAGCAAGAAGATTCCGAGCTCACAGGTAATAGTGGGTTATACTCGAACACAATCAAACGATGGTCACTACAAGACGCATCTGGAATCACGCGCCAGTTATTCAAACGAACGTACGCACTAGAAAGTGTGACGTCAATAGATGATTCACCCATAGGTCTACTGTATGTAGGTGGTGCGTCGGGGGTGTTATGGATTTAGTTCAGCAATGAACTCTTCTACTGCAGATCTACGCTCCCTGTCGTATCGAGTCTATTCAGCTCCGACGTAGCCGCCTTATCGTTATGGAGATTTAATTGTCCTATTACCAATCTATCCATAATTAGTTGTTAAAATTAGCTGTTCCATCTTTGCCTTAAAGGTTGGACAGTCAGGAGAACCAGTCGCGTGGTCACTGGGTTTTTTATAGCGTTTACAGCTGCCACAGGTCGGTGTAAAATCACTGCGGTCTTTATTTTGGCAGTCTTTAGTTTGATGAGTGCCAGCACAATGTGCACAGCAAGGAGTTTTCTCGCGACAGAACTTATAGACATGACCGTATTGTTGACACTGCGTGCATCGAACTAGCTCCACGTCGTCGACAAACCTACACGTAGCCCAATCGATAAACAGTTTTTCTTTCGATTTAATTAGATGTTTACGAATTGCCGGGTCTAGTTCGACACCTACCCACTTACGGTTAAATTGATCGAAATTACGGCGCCTTACTATTTTAATAGACTTGAGAAATTGATCTTCTGAGATGTTCATTTGTTCATCTTTAATATTTTGTCTATATAAGCACGTTAAAAATACCTCGTCGGATAAGTTTTGGGGAACATCTTTAACCAAAATACGCGGGCGACGACCGGTTGGAGTTTCTAAACGCAGCCCTGCCATTTTTATGGCATTACCGGATTTTAGTTTTTGGACCTGGCTTTCGTTAGTTACCCTAAGTACAACTCCTGAGTTTGCGGCTTTCTTAACACCTACGATTTGGAAGCCGTCATCGGATGGTTTAATAGCTTTCTTTCTTTAGCTCTTTGGTTTCTTTTGAGGATTTTATAATGTTTGATTTTTCCTCGGTCGGATAAGCAATCACACACGGTAACGGAGCGCGCGTTTGAACCGGCGGGATAGTCTTCGACAGTTTTAGCTATAAGGCATCTGAATATGAAGACGGGGCGTTATTATTGCTTTTGTTCGCAACGACGTCTTGTTCAGCTAAGATGATGACCGCAAGGCTAACAATGAAACAATAGCGGTAACTCGTTGGGTCATGTCCATAACGCCGGATTTATTTGCGACATTCATACGGGAGCCCTGTTCGTTAACTAATTCATTTATTTTCGCCAGATATGATGAGGCCTCGCGGACTAATTCGTAATAATTGGGCTCCTCTTGCGATGAAGAAATGTTTAAAATAGTGTTGTTATTTTCATCATACGCAGCTACACAACTACGTTTGCCGTCAGGAATTAATTGAGACGGTGAAATATCGCTAATGCATCGTTTGTTTGTGACATTAGTAGGAGATCGCAGAGTCATCTGACTTTTAGCGAAAGGATTTTTACTGTAATCCGTAACAATATTATCCCGATTCGACATAATGACTTCAGTATTCAACGAAAGTTAATAACCGGCCACGAAGAGCGGCCGGTAACGTGGGTACTTGAAAATAAACAAATAAAAATGTACTTACCGAATATATATATATATATATATATATATATATATATATATATATATATATATATATATATATATATATATATTTATATATACATATATTTATTTATATATATATATATATATATATATATATATATATATATATATATATATATATATTTATATATATATATACATATATTTATTTATATATATAAGATCAAATTGAGTGCGTTTACTCCGAAGCTATTATATATATATATATATATATATATATATATATATATATATATATATATATATATATATATATATATATAATAGCTTCGGAGTAAACGCACTCAATTTGATCTTTTTTAACTTCCCGCAACGTATGTGATAAGGAAAGAAGGAATTCCTTCCGGAATTAGATTTCGCTAAACATAGATTTCATGAAAATTTTAACCAATTCGTCCCTAGAGATTTAGTATTCTACAATATTTTAATACTGAAAAAAACTACGTCGAATTCCGTTTCTAAAATTAAAATCGAATCCAATTTTCAAAAGTTACAGTTTTTCAAATATTAAAAATTATTAGGTTGTTTTTAGCAAATTTACTTAATATTTTTGAAATAACTTTCACACACCGATTGACTTAAAATCTCGTCAGCGGTAATTGGATCAAAATCGGTTATGATTGAGATTTATTAAAGACGAAAATTTATGAAAAAAATATTTATTGACAGTGCTTCTAAATTTTTCAACCTATCAATTATTTAGATGAAGCAATATTTAAGATTTGAAAAATTGAATTGATTGTCTTTTGATATACCAAATTTAATCTACGTTTCTAAAATATACAGCATTTCAAAAATCAATATACCGCCATTTAAACAAAATAGATATTTGAACTGAAAAAATCTATGCTTATAGTTTTTAAACTGTTGAGCTTAACATACCTCAATTTAGCGGGAAGTTTCAGGGATGGCCTGTAGGCTCAACCGTTTACACATGTTTTTGTTGTATTTTTAATTGTAAAGACAAGTTTTGTATGAAAGAATATGATAAAAATTTGTACGGGAATAAATTTGTTTAGTGGCTGATCCTAACGAGTTTGTGCAACGTTCTGTAACAATAGGTTTCATACTTGGATACATCATAATTGTACTCCTGAAACGAAAGAACTATCTAAGCAGTGAACTGAAAACGGAAATCCTGCGCTGAAGAAAGCAAAAGGTTTTGCCTTCAAAGTGGTGGCGACTGTTTTTTAGGATGCCCTAGGGATTATTTTGCGTGTATTAACTTTAATAAGGAATTTAAACAATAAAAAACAGTATTTATATAATAATGTAACATATATAATAATTAGGGCGAGCGAAGCGAGCCCTATTTTACTTAAAAAGTATCGCACTTTTAGATTTGAGCTTTGACGTGGTGGTTTAAATTCATGTCTAGATATGTTATCTACCATAAAAATGCTAATGGTAGATGTGTAGAGGCGTGTGCGTGTGCGTGTGCGTCTACATGTGCGCGTGTGCGTGCGCGTGCGCGTGCGTGTGTGTGTGTGTGTGTGTGTGTGTGTGTGTCAACAACTCATAAGTTTTGAACGCCTGGACCGATCGAAACGCGGTCGATGGCATTCGATTGGATTCCACTCAAATTATACTTCCTGAAAATTTGAACCTAATGGGCCCAAGAGATTTTGAGACATTTCGAAAAAACCAAAACAAAAATTGTGGCGAAACAGAATTTTTTTTAAATAACTTCCAGATTAATAAACTGATTGAGTACAAAAACTAATCAGCTTTATTCCTCAAAAAATTACGTCTAATGCATAAATTGACTCAAAATCAGTTTATTCGTTTGAAAGTAATCGTTGACGAAAATGTTGAAAAAAGTGTTTTTTCGACATAACTTCGTAATATTTCAACCAATCATTTTTTGGTATTCTACGATATTTTTAATACTAAAAAAATTACGTCGAATGCCCTTTAGAAATCAAAACCGAATGTTATATTCAAAAGTTACAGCTTTTCAAATATTAAAATTACGTTTTCTTTAGCAAAGTTACTTAATATTTTTTAAATAATTTTCAGGCTAATATACCGATTGACTTCAAAATCTTATCGTCTTTTCTCCTTTAAAAACTGCGCCACGTACCGTTAATTGGATAAAAATCGTTAAATTTGTTTGGGATCTATCAATGTCGAAAACTTTTGAAAAAATGTTTTTTGACATTGCTTCGAAATTTTTAAACCTACCGATTTTTAGCTAAAGCAATATTTAAATTGAGTTGAATGCCATTTGAAAGATCAAATTCGATCATCGTTTCCAAAATAAACAGCTTTTCAAAAATCAATATCAAAATAGATGTTTATACTGAAAAAACCTATGCTTATAGTTTTTACTATTTTGAGCTTAAAATACGTTAATTTAGCGGGAAGTTTCAGGGATGGCTCAGCAAATAAATAGTTGACCTTGCAGGTCAACCATTTATTTGCTACATATTATAGGCAGGTACTATATTATAGGTAGACCAGAAAATATGGTGTAAAATATGTAGATAACCTTTATAATTGTTCTGTGTAGATAACATTGATAGTTACAGAAATCGTGTTTTTAATCAATCAATAAAAATATTGTAAAGAATTTTTCTTATACATAAGTACTAAAAAAATTTACCTTAGAAAAATTATATTTTTTATTTTGGTTTCATTTTTCTGCGCCTACCCAAATACAAAGCCTGACGACGCCTTTAATGCGAATATAATAAATAAAGTCCATGATACATTAAAAGATGTAATTCGCGTAAAAATACTTTCCTAAGAATATTACTAGGTAATATAACTTAGCGAGCCCTTACAAAGCTCTGCTTTTTGCTAGTATATAAATTAATATAATAGTTGAAATCATATTTCAACACAGCGTCCAGTGCGTCTAACCAAAGGTATCCACCAGAAACGACTAAACTTTTTGATTTTTACGACCAAAACAATTTTTTCTCATAACGATTTACGCCTTTTTGCATAAAACAATCCACTTGATGGGTATTTACTCACACTTGCGTTAAAATTATTTTGTTCGTAAAAATAAAAAAAAATAGTCCCTTGAATCACATTTTTTAGGCGGGGTATTTTTTTACACGTACTGAAATATGTTCTTTTTTTTATATCATAAGATAGCAAACAAGCAGATGGGGCTCCTGATGGAAAGAGTCAACCATCGCCTATAGACACCAAAGATGTTAATGGTGCGTTGCTATCTTGTGGCGAGGTCTAATGCCACATGCATAAGTTTACCGGCTACCTTACCCTCCAAACCGGAATACGACAGCGACAAGCATTGACGCTATTGCGGCAGGAATACGTAAGGCGGTGGTACCAGACCCGGGCGAGACAATGCAGAACTCTACCATCTAGTAGCCACGATGGTAGTGACTCGATAGCCAATCGGTCGCCTTTTACGACCTGCCTGGCAGAACGGCAGTTTGCCTATTCTTCAAAGGAGGCCGGGACCAACACGGCGAAAAATGTTCACCTATTATAGAAGGACCTTACATGAAATAAGAGCTTACCAGACGGTGAATGGCTCTACAATGTCGGAAAAGGGCATGTACAGGTCAGCTTTTATAGTATACACCTCATTCCAGATCGGCTTAGGAGGTTCTGTAACTAAAAAAATTAGCAAATTAATATTTATTAACAGCCGCGCTTAACGACAAGTACTAGCCGGCCAGATGTGAGGCGTACCTGTGTTATGCACTTGTTATTTTGAGATAATGACGTCACAACAAGAATGGACAAAATATATAACGAAGAATGGTATAAATAGGCGGGAATAACATGCTTTCGGTTCATTGTAATTCTATCGCTCGCTTGTTGAGGGCGTTACTCTGCCCGAAATTATACTGTGCTTGTAAAAATGATTCAAGTGTTTTGTTCAGCCAAACTGCTTCTCGGTTATATATCATAAACAGAGTTGTTACAAACTCTACAAGTTTACGAGTAACAGTCGACCACCGCACAGTAAGTCCGGACACCCTTAGAGAAGAGACATCTGACGTTCTGAAGCAAACCTTTGGATATGCGTGTCACTATCATCGTGGCAAATTAATATAAATTTAAATAAATATTCACGGGACAAATTACACTTACTGATCTAACCCCAAAGTAAACAAATTATTTGTTTGTGTTATGAGTGTTTTTCAAAGATACTAATACATAGAAATACATATATAAATACTTGAATATATTTAATAACCACCTAAACCTGGAAATACAAACATTTATGCTCATCACACAAATTCTTGTCCCCATCGGGGATCAAACCCGATCCTCGTCGATTGCGTAGTCAGGGTCGATAACCAATCGACCAACGGGACGGTAATTGGTGGTAGAATTGTGTATTATCACATCCAAGTCTGGTACTACGGCCTTAATTAATCCTGTCACAGTAACGACGGTGCAAGTCACTATTGTGTTCCGTTTTAGAGCTATGTTAGTGTAAACTGTAATCTTATGCTTGTGACATTAAGACTATATAAAATAACTAGCTGTTGCCAGCGACTTCGTCCGCGCGGACTTCGTTTACTCCGCACAGCACCTCCCCCGTAAGTGATATCGTAATAATATGTAGTCTATATGTTGACCCGACCTATTAGTAATATTTATGCAAAATTTGAAGAAAATCCATGCAGTACTTTTGAGTTTACCCCGGACATACATACAGAACAACAGACAAAAATTCTAATAACTATATTTTTGGTTTTGATATCGATTGTAGATCACGCCCCAAGTATTCTTTTAAAAAAATATTCAATGTACAGTTTTGACTTTCCTACGATTTTATTATATGTATAGATAATATAAAAAAGATAGCAACGCATGTTAACATCTATATGGTGTTACCATTTAAAGTGCCATAATGTAGTATTCTTCATTGCTGCCCCGCCCCGGCATCGCACGGGTTAGATTTTAAAAACATTCCCGTTTTAATTAACTTATTCTTTAAACAAACCTTTTCCTTAAAATCAAAAACTCAACAAAAAAATTATGTGGTGTCGCGGGACACCAGGTAGGAACGAACTTCCTTCGGCTAAACGGCACTACTCGCTTGTGTACGCGACTGTCGCGCCTGCGCACGTCTCATTTAACGCTTTTATTCCACGCATTTTTCTTACGGTTTTACTATCACATTTTTTTCAGTTCGGTCGCGCAGCAAAATCCCTATCCCCTCCAAGCCTGCCGTAAGGAACTTCGTTCCAAAAAGATCAAATTCAGTTCGTTTACTCCGAAGTTATGATCGTACAAGCATTTCGACAATTCAGTTTTAGGGTTCCAAAGTAAACTAGGAACGTTTTTTTATTATCGATAGGGAAGCGCTTGACCACGATCTCGCCAAGTAAGCTAAGATGGAACGCGCTTCACTAGAAGGTATCTGATCACTCTTTTCTTGAAGATCCCCAGATAGTACTCGTCTTACTTTACTTACTTTAGATACTTTTACTTTTAGATATTATCGTAAAAAACTATAAGGGTACTTCCACGATGGGTACCCTTATAGTTTTGCGATGTCCGTCCTTCCGTCCGTCCGTCCGTCCTACCGTCCGTCCGTCCGTCCGCCCGTCCTCACGATAGCTCAGGTATTCTTATTACTAGAAAGCTGATTTGGCACGAATATACTTCATATTAGTCACGTTAACAACGTGGTAACATAAAATCAAAGACCTACAAATGTAGGTCTTTGCATAATTTTTTTTTTTTCAATGTAGCTCCCCTACGTGTAAAGAGGGAATGTTAATTTTTTCTCACAGACCCCATAGTGTGGGTATTTTTGTATAGGTTTTTAAAAAATATGGTAGGATTGTGAAAACAAGTTTTCGATTAAGGGATTCGTTTGGAAAATATTAAGCTTTTAAGTGCTAACTTTTTTTAGAGTCAAGTGTCCCCCTCCTCTGCAGGCTAAACGGTTTGTTTTGGGGATGGGAAAAAATCATGATAGTAGTAAATATAACGAAATTAAAAGGAAAGCTATCACGTCTTAGAAGGCTTTACAAGTTTTTGAGTAATAGTCGACCAACTTATAAAATATACTCAGAGAAGTTTTTATAGGCGGTGAACCTTTTTTTTATAGTAGAGGGGGCAAACGAGCTGGGGGTGCACCTGATGGTAAGTGATCACCGCCGCTCATGAACATCTGCAATACCGGGGACCTTGCAGCTGCGTTGCCGGCCTTTAATGTAAAAAAAAAATTAAGTAGTAGTGCGGATTGTCTTTGACGCCCTTGTCATTGACGTCAATAAACTAACTCTACATACCCTAACACTGCATGTCCTAATTCTACAAGCTCTAACTTTATGAACTCTACACTATAGATAAAATGTGTGGCTTGGCCGTTTTGTTGCTTTAGGCACTATGGCTTAACAAAAAAGTACCATCACACCCCTAATTCTACAAGCTCTAAATTTATGAACTCTACACTATAGATAAAATGTATGGCTTGGCCGTTTCGTTGCTTTAGGCACTATGGCTTAACAAAAAAATATCATCACACTATACATAACACAAATGCATTACATGCTAATTAGTGCGTTAAAACGGCCAAGTTTCAAATTTTAACTAGAGTATAGAATTTATGAAGTTAGAGCTTGTAGAATTAGGGCATGTAGAGTTAAAGCACGCAGTGTTAGGGCATGTAGAGATAGTTTATTGTAGAGTTTCGGCATGTGAAGTTAGATCATGAAGAGTTAGAAGCTTGGCGTGACATAAGATCTGATAACTTTTTACAGTGCAAGCCATGTGCAATCGTCTTGGCAACATTTTACATGACAATGTTTTTGGTTGGATATAGTATAGATTAAAAAAAACGATAGGCGTTGTTTTATACTTATTGCCGTCGACACTTGGTGAAACTTAATTTGTAATTTTGTAAACATACTTGTACTGTCATAAACCATTTTTAATTTTATTAATATCAACCAATCGCGCGCGCGCCATATCGCCGATCGCCTCTGTGGTCCAATCTCGTAGTTGATCACATCAGCAGGCCTACTCTTGAAAACAATATAAATCTTTAACCAATATTAATAAAAACAATAAATTTCGAATATCGTCAAAAAACGGTACTCTCGAAACGAATATTGCCCACATTGATTCGGTATAGTAACGACCTAATTATTGGAAATAGCTGTCATCGTTACATGTCAAGCTATTGTTACAAGTGGAAATTTTAAGTACCGTTTTAAATAAAATAACGAATAAAAGCATTAATGAGTAGTTCCAAAAACTTTCAAAATCCGTGTGGCGCTGTCGCCGAATCCAATAATTGAATATAGTTGTCCAGAGTACGAAATACTTCATAATTCATTAAATATTCATTTAAAATTGAAATCGGTTTTCAAGAGTAGCCCTACAGGTCCCGGGCTTGATTCCCGGGGTCAAGCAATTAAAAAAAGTTTTTTTGATTTTCTGATAAAAACAATGTCCATGATTGGAAAACGATGACGTTGACGGTTGACGATAAGGTTGCCTGCCACCTATCACATTGTGGGACTAGTTGTACATCTGCCTATCTCTTTGGGGTTATTTTTTTGTATATGAAAATACTTTTTATATATCGCCAGCCGGATTCGCCTTTCTTTGACAAAACCGGCGAAAGGCTCCAGATAGCCCTTTCACCGGTTTAGCCTTTTACGGCATTTTCAAGGCTATCTGAAGCCCTGAAGACCGGTTGGCGATATTAATTAAATTAAATGTGGTTTGTGAAAACAAGTGTATTTTTTGCAAAATTGCATAGGAGTTGGTTGCCTCTTTCTATCAGGAGAACCATAATCTTATTTTCTATCCTGTAATATAAAAAAGTAACAACTTACCATCATATTTTCTGTTGAAAACAGTCGTATAACCCAAAGCAGCTCCAATAAAAAAAGCACAATAAATTGCCGACCTAATCATTTCAAATGAATGAGAAGAACGACTAATCTTAAACTCATAATTAAATACAATGAGAGGTAAATGGTTTGGGGGCATATTTATAGATGACAGCCTTGAACAAGGGGGAAAATACATATGTATCTATATACAATAAAAGGAAACTACGAATAAAATTGTGACGACCAAATATGCATGAAACTTTTAATTAATTGTAATATCATTATTTCATAATATGATAATTTAAATATAATTATGACTATCTATTACTCGCAACTGCCTTTTGCTGATTCGGATTAAATGTCTCATATTTTAGCGAAAGTTCCACTAAAATCGGTCCAGCCATTCCAGAGAATACCCCGTACAAACAGAATAACAGACAAACAGAAATTTTAACAATAGTTGTTTAAGCAGGTAATCGTAATGATTGATAAAATATCTTAAAAAACACAGCACTTGAAAAGATTTAGTTATTTTAAAATCACAGACAGACAATTTTATTTATATGTATAGAAGATGCATACAAGCAAACCCGCGCAGCTTCGCTCGCGGTTTTTTAAAACAACTTTTAATCCCTTATTTCTCAGATCCTGGACTTGAAACTAATGTAATAAATACCGGTTAAGCAAGGCATCGGGACAAACTGGAAAAAATTGGTTTGCTAAATCACGTATTTTTTGTTTTGACTGTTAAATAACAATTTTACAAAAAAAAAAACACGATATACCTAAAGATATTACCTGATAATTTTTGTCAGTCGAAATCTACCTGCACTTACAGCTGCACGTATTGTTTGTATCGACCTCGATTTATTGTGTTACTTAATTTACGTTTTCTCTGTATTAAAGTACAATAGAGTAAAGTTTTATGATAGACATTGAAGGAGAAGGTATGTGTTTTATTTATAATTATTTAATGAAACGTATCTATTAATATTGTCTAAAATTTTTGGTTCACATTTATTTTCTATTAAAAAAGGTTTTTTCATTAAATTTATTAAATTCAAAGCTTTTTATTTATGTGTCAGGTTCTGTCGGGAAAAATTTATTATATCAAGGCAAAGTTTAAGTATTCTATAACATTTTTATGAAAAAAAATCTAGCGCATATTTGCGCCTTTTCTTTTGAGACGAGGAGATAAAGTATGCAAAATAATATAGAATTTCGGTAATGTTACACAGGTTCTAAATTTCTTTTTTTTTCAGAGTTATCTGGGGACATAAAGATTTTCTCGTATGAAGAACTTTATGGTTTCGTCAAAAATTGCCCCATGAAGAATTTGGATGAGAAAATTTTGTTTATGGAAGAAAAAGTCTCACAAATTGTTTGCTGTCCGGAAACTAATATAAATATAGTAAGACGTGCCCTGCGTTATTTTAAAAGTGATTTCAAAAAAAATGGGAGGAATCCAGTAGAAAAAACGACCGTTTTGTAGAAAATAATCAAGTATGGCTAACAAAAAACATTTGCGTGCCTACTTCGATACACAAATCAGCGCCAAAATCAGGTAGACCTTCGAAACCTTTCGAAGAATTAAGTAGCCGAAGCAAGAGTCGTAAAACGAATAGTATAAGATCTGAAACATCTTTTTTTTAATATAGAAAAAAGGGGCAAACGAGCAGGAGGCTCACCTGATCGTAAGTGATTACCGCCGCCTATGGACAGCCACATCACCAGAGGTCTTGCAGCTGCGTTGCCGGCTTTTTAAGAAGGAGTATGCTCTTTTCTTGAAGGTGCCTAAGTCGTATCCGTTCGGAAACACCCCCGCCGGTAATTGATTCCACAGAGGAGTAGTGCGTGGTAAGAAGTGCCTAGAAAATCACACAGTTGTGGATTTAAAGACATCGAGGTGATGAGGATGGAACTTTGAGTTTTGCCGCGATGTCCGATGATGAAATTCAACAAGAGGGATCAATCCAAACAGTTCGTCGGAACACTCTCCATGATAAATGCGGTAAAAGATGCTAAGCGAACTTACATCTCTGCGTAAAGCCAAGGAGTCAAGCCGATTGGAGATTGCTTGGTCGTCAACGATTTGAACCGCTCTACGCTGAATGCGATCAAGTGGAAGAAGCTGATACTGCGGAGCTCCCGCCCAGAGATGAGAACAGTACTCCATGTGCGGGCGAATTTGCGCTTTGTAAAGTTGCAAGCGATGAGAAGGCAGGAAGTACTGTCTCGCTCTACTGAGTACACCGAGCTTTTTTGAGGCTAATTTAGCCTTTACTTCCAAATGATCACAGAACTGAACGTTGTTCAATATGTCAAAGCCAAGAATTCCAATATTGGCTGAGGTTGTCAGGAGAGTGTTCTCAAAGCGAGGTGATACGATAAAGGCCGACTTTTTAGCGGTGAACGCACACAGCTGTGTCTTCCTGGGGTTGAATTGGACTAAGTTTAATGAGTCAAAGGGCTTTTGGCAATATTAACCACTCTAAATTAATAACGGAAGCAACTGTCTCTCCAACACGTGCTAAAAATTTAGAAAGGCTTTGCTCCAAAAAGAAATCATCAAACAGCATACTCCATTAGAAGCTTTGTCGCATTTTGTAGAGGCAGATCTCACAAGAAAACAGTACGAAGTTATACAATCCGCTAACAAACATATTTATCCTTGTTATTCTTAACTTAAGAAGGCCAAGCAGGAGTGCTACCCTATAAAAGAAGCCATACGTGTTACGAAAACATGTGCAGAAGTTCGTTTACAAGAACTACTTAACCATACTTGTATACGATTATGTGAATATTTAAAGCAGGTACTAGAAAATGCCGCCGAAGAACATAATTTTGAACTAATCACCAAATGGGGTTGTGATGGGTCACAGCAATCCCAATACAAACAAAAATTCGAAAATAATTTAGATAGTGACGCTAACATTTTTCGAAGTTAGTCCCCATAAGATTGATATCGAAGGTCGGTAATAGTGAAAAGATTTTGTGGCAAAATCCGGTCCCATCATCTCCGCGATTTTGTCGTTCGATTCGTATTCGTTTTGTTAGAGAAACAACAATTACCACCAAAGAAGAGAAGCTATATGTAGATAATCAAGTGAAGGGACTCAATAAAACCGAAATAACAACTTCAAAAGGTGTTCGTGTTTATATAAAACACATTTTAATATTTACAATGATCGATGCAAAAATCTGTAACGCCATCACTGATACAAAATCAACAATGAAGTGTTATGTTTGCGGACTGACCTCTAAAGACTTTAATAATTTAAGTAAGAAAAAGGAAGAAAATATTCAAGCATTGAGCTTCGGGCTCTCTATTCTGCATGCTAGAATTCGATTTTTCGAATCCCTTTTGCATTTAGCGTACAAACTTCCCATAAAAAATGGAGGCTCACAAGTGCGGAAGAAAAAAAAATCCACGCTGAAACAAAGAAGAAAATACAAGAGGTTTATAAAATGGAAATATGGTTGTTGGTCGATATTCCCAAAGCTGGTTTTGGAAATACGAATGATGGTAACACCTCACGAAGATTCTTCCAAAATCCGGAAATATCTGCTCACATTACAGGTATCAATTTAAAATTGATAGAAAGATTTAAGATAATACTTGAAGCTTTGAGCAGTGGACATATGATTGATGTCGAGAAATTTTCAGCATACGAAACTAAGACTGCAGAGCTATACGTGAACTTAGTCGAATGGCATCCGATGACACCAACCGTTCACAAAATATTGGTTCACGGAGCAACTGTGATTTCGGAAGCTTTATTGCCAATAGGTTATCTATCGGAGGAAGCTGCAGAAGCTCGGAACAAAAATTTACGTTCATATAGGCTGAATTTTATTAGGAAATTCCCACGAAAAATTGCAATTGAGATATATTAAACAGGCTTTTGCTTACCTCTGATCCTCTACTGAGTAGCTTAAGGCGAAAATAAAAAAAAAAGCAAAAAAAAAAAAACAAGCCGTTTTCCACCGAAACTTTGCAACTTTTAATTCCAGAATCACGTTACGTGAAAATAAGAACTAGCACAGATACACCAAAAAGTTGTCCAGAGGCAGAAGAAATTAAAAACCTTGAAAAGGAGACAAAAAAATTATTGAGTTAGAAGACGATTATGATGAAGACGAATCTGACTAATTTTTTTTGCAGTTAAGTTTTAATATTTTGTCAAATAAAAGTAATTTTCACATTGAAATAGTTTTTAAATTAATTTTAAGCATAAAAATAATATTTTTACATTTTGGCCAAATATTTGATCTAAATACTCCACTGTGCGACGCGATTCTATTTGAAATGAGCGCACAATTTAAAATTATGCGCTAATTTTTTGAGGACATTTTTGAGACACTAATTGCGCAGGTTTTTAGGTTTTTTTATATCAATGGTTAACATATAAAGATTTTGCACATTTGCTTTACGAAAGATATTTTAAGGGCTATTTCCTCTCTCAATAAATATAAATTTAAAAGTTAAAGTTTAAGTTACATATTAAATAGGAAATATTGTTCTAATTATCTCCCCTAAATAAATCTAAAACCCCTATTTTCATTCCAGGTAGCTAACCTTTAAATCAATAAGTACCTATCAGGTGGCAACCCTACATCCATTTACCTTCACAAACTTTCCCATTTATAATATTAGGTAGGAAGTAAGATATTGATTTTCGGCGAAGAATAAAATATCTATTGTTAAGTATTATATTTGTCATTTATAATTTTTTTTTTTTGCACTTTTAACCATTTTATTTACCAACTAGCCTAAAGCAAAGCTTTGTAAGGGCTTGAAAATTTATACTACCTAGTACTATTGTTAGGAAAGTATTTTTATGAGAATTATATCTTTTAATGTATGGACTTTATTTATAATTATCTAACCTAAAAAAATCAGCGTATTTTTACTAAATATTATATTCGCATCAAAGGCGTCGTCAGGCTTAGGTCTAGGAGGGTGCAGGAAAATAAAACCAAAATAAAAAAAAACGTGTTTCTAAGACAAAATTTTTTTAATAGGTACTGTAACACCTTTATGGTGCTACATATAAACTGGCAGCTTTGTCTGCGTTCAAATGTAGAATTCATTTGTTTAGAAAAAGAAATGTTTTAGAATAAGAGTATTATTTCTGATTTGATGGGGAATAGTCACATCCCCGAGAAATAAACGAAGATACATTATAAAAGTTTATTATTAAAGAATCCTGAAAAATCCTGTCGATCTCCGGATCCTCGAGCAGCCAAGCGAGTTAAAAGAAAATTCCCTATAAAAAGGGGATACGATTGGTGGAGTAACACGTCCGGCTGATAGATCGCCGGGCGGGTGTTACAAGTTGGCGGAGGCGCCGTGCAGTCGCTGCGTGCAGTCGCTGCGTGCAGTCGCTGCGTGCAGTCGCTACGTGAAGTCGCTACGTGAAGTCGCTACGTGAAGTCGCTACGTGAAGTCGCTACGTGAAGTCGCTACGTGAAGTCGCTACGTGAAGTCGCTACGTGAAGTCGCTACGTGAAGTCGCTACGTGAAGTCGCTACGTGAAGTCGCTACGTGAAGTCGCTACGTGCAGTCACTACGTGAAATCGCTACGTGCAGTCACTACGTTCAGTCGCTACGTGCAATCGCTACGCTGGACGAAGAAACCAGGAGAGCTAAGTATTTTGGTCAGAGGGTAAGAGTCAAGATGGAGGCCATCAAGCGTTTCGATGGAACGCAGAATTTGGCGTTCGCAGAATTTATTAAAGACTTTAAAACAGTCGCGGCAATAAATAAATGGGATATAGAGAGCTTACCTTTACTTCTGGGATTGTATCTTGATGGTCCTGCGTTAGCATTTTATAAAATGATATATACCGATACGGCCAATTTCAATGAATTATGTATAAAAATTGAAAACGAATTCCCGATCTCGATAAATTATATGGAGCGATTTTATGTATCCAAACAGGGCCGCGATGAGGAACTACTAACATATTTTTACAGACTCAGCGACATTGCAGCCAAGGCTGAGATATCGGACAGCATTTTTATAAGACAATTCCTTAAAACGATATTACCCTCGTTTAAGGAAAAGTTTGGATTGCAATTATATAAGTCACGAGAGGAGCTGCGTGAAACAATAATGCAATATAACGAATTATTTGGAGGAAAACCGCATTCCACGGTTGATCTTCCATTGCAGCCACCAGTTGGGTTGCCACTGAAATATTTGTATAGGGAGGAAACAGACGTCCTTCCTTGTGCACCTGTGTGTTCACAGCAAGAACATCAGAAACCGATGGAAGTTTTTCGTACGCCTCGATATAATAAAACAGCCTTATGTACACAAAGTTCTTTCAGAAGCAGTCCGAAGTCACAACAACACACGGATGACGTGGGCCATCGCATCAATGTGTGCGAAGCAATGACGCCCGCACCACTTCAAGCCAAACAAGAGGAAAAAATATTAGGTGTAAAAAATCCATGTATTCGCTTATGTGTTAGGGGACAGGAATGTCTCGCTTTAATAGACACGGGGGCAAGTGTCTCATGTATGTCCGCGAGTTTAGCAAAAAAATTAAATCTGCCGTATGGAGCCAGTGTTCCATATAGCAGAGATAAAATTCAGTCTGTTACAGGATCCACACTAAAAGTCGTTGGTGAGGCGAGAGTAAATCTCCTCATTAATGCAAGGGTCTTCCCCAACGACATGGTGATTAAAAATAATATTGGTTACGAAATGATCCTAGGACAGGACTTCCTTAATAAATATGAAGTTGTTATTCACTGTAAAAAGGGTTATTTGTGTATAGATGAAAAGTTTTTGTAAATTTTAATTTAAATCGTTTTAGACAGTTTGCAAATAATAAAGATAGTTGCCATGACAACATGCGCAATATATGTAATATTAAAAAACGAGCTGACATGAAGTCATCGTATTTATTGACTGCGATGTCAAAAATAAATACGAAGAAAAATATAAAAACTAATATATTTAATTTCAGAAAAAATAAAAATTATCGCAATAATTCATATGAATTATGTAGAGGTAAAAATGAGATGAAAAAGGGGTGCGCGGACACGCGAAAGAGTGAAAATGTTGTTATAAAGTGTGATGAAGGGTGTAAGAAACGTTTGGTAGTTAGACCCAATGAAAAATCATTCATTAGATCGGTAGCGGGTAGAAGTTATGAGAATGTGAGTAGATGGCAAGGACGTTTACATGACGTTTACCCACAGGATGTGTAGGCAATGTGTGAGATAGGAAAGGTTGTGAAAAGGGGGCTAATAAGAAAAATTGCTTGAAAAGGCAATCATCGATATTTCATACGCCGAGACGTGTAAATAATATAAAGGTATATGATTTACACAAAAGGTCTTGTACAGATATAACATAAATATATATTTAGGGTTCAGCGTTATTATATAAATAGGTTGTAGGTTTTTGTGTATGAATAAAAGAATAGTTAGGTAGTCATTCATTGTAGTAAATAATTGTTACATGTTAGACCATTACTTTTGTTTTGACTTGTATATGAGAATACTAATATTTGTATTTGTTTCATGTAATATGACGGGGCTCAACCAATGCTGTGATGATGGACCGAAGCTAAAAAAAAAAGATGACCAAAAGAATGTTAAATGAAGAAATGTCATGTTTTCAATAGAAATGTATTCCTCTCAAGTTCTTCTGTTCAATGATAAAGTCTTATGGGGTATAATGTATACTAGGGACAGAGCCGCCTTAGTATGAAATCGAAAGAGTCAGTATAGGTTAAGGGTTGAAAGTCTTATGAAGGGGAGTTCAACTTTGTAGTACGACATAGTCGACACAAAGGATATCTGTATAGGATATACATGAACTCGGATGGTTATGGGAGACATTGCAATGATGGTTTAGTATGGTTCAGAGTAAGGAATATTTATGATCGTGATATATATATATATATATATATATATATATATATATATATATATATATTGGGGCGAGCTCGATGTTGAGAGGAAGTAATACTTCAATCTTTTTTCTTTTGGTCCACCAGAGAAAAGAAGTTTGAATTGTTATGCCTTTCCATCTCTTATTATCTCTTATACAGCTAGAGCCCCTCAGGCTAAAGTTTAATAAAATGACAAATGTTTGCGGTAGGATAGGTTAGATGAGGGGGCTGTGGTCTGTCTTTTAGAGGGGTTTTGGGAGACCAAAGTTTGTGACATGGTGTGGTGGTAATAGTCAGAACCACACATGGGGCAAACTATCTTTTAGAAAAAGACAGTCCCACCAAAATGTACCTTCCCCTCGTAGGTAGGACAATCGGGATAGAAATAGGTAGGCCATATGAAGGGAGACAAATGCCCCTCCAGTTTCAGCTGCTCCTACCTTGGGGGGTAGCTGATGTAACACCTTTATGGTGCTACATATAAACTGGCAGCTTTGTCTGCGTTCAAATGTAGAATTCATTTGTTTAGAAAAAGAAATGTTTTAGAATAAGAGTATTCTTTCTGATTTGATGGGGAATAGTCACATCCCCGAGAAATAAACGAAGATACATTATAAAAGTTTATTATTAAAGAATCCTGAAAAATCCTGTCGATCTCCGGATCCTCGAGCAGCCAAGCGAGTTAAAAGAAAATTCCCTATAAAAAGGGGATACGATTGGTGGAGTAACACGTCCGGCTGATAGATCGCCGGGCGGGTGTTACAGTACCTACTGCTTACAAGGAAATTCTTTAAAATTTTCTTGATTTATTAAAAAAAAACGACTTTTATTATTATCGATGTTATCTAAACAAAACAAATATAAAGGTGCGGTGCACTTGGTGCGCGCAGAAGTGAGCGGCTCTGGAACCGAACTATGCGTCCGGGATAAGGTTCTTGTCTTTGACAATCGCTTTAAAACGCGCAAGAAAAATGCGCTTGTATATTTTGCCTAACGAATTAATTAGATTAATGGGGAGATAGCTATTTGCAAGCTTCTTAGGTTTACACGGTTTTTGAATACCAATGACTATGGCCTCTTCCGATTCGTCAGGGAATGCACAGCCGTTTAATCTAGCGTTTAACCGGAGGGAAATATTTTAAATTTTATTAGGTGTATTATTGTAACTTGGCGCCTTTTTGTTTGAGGTCCTGGGTGGTACTTCTTCGTCTGCCATGTGTACGTGGTCGGAGTCGGTAGGTTATCGGGAAAGGGAACATTGGGTTTGGAGACTGTCGGCCTGGCATTCGGTTTTTTCAGCATCGGCTGTGCTAGTAGTAGGTCTTTTCTGATTTGAGTGCCCTTGCCAGTTGCAAATAATGCATGCAGTGTGGGAATGGGAGATCTCAACAAGGAGTATTTCCCACCGTTCGTTGCGATATTTGGCTATATTATGCCTTCTTACCTCACTTTGTACGGATCGCAACGCACGCCGGTTTTCGTCTGTCCACTATGTATCTAGCGCCGCGTAGCGGTGGTTTTCCTACGTATAAGATCTCTGATATTTTCTATTCCCATTTCCATCTAGTGATGGTAGTTCTAAAGAAGTTATTTGTAGAGCTATTTTGTAATGAATAACTGTTTCGTCTAAGCTAGTGACGGTTAAGTTAGCTATCCTGGGGCTACGCCTGCTAGGTTTTAGAAATGTTTCTAGTATTAGTGTAACGTCCATGTTAGGGTAAACTACAAATTTCCTAATTTGATTTATTTGTTTGGCCAGGTTGTGTCGTAAAACACGACCATACATTAAACACTGCGACTGACCGACCACAACCGTTCCAAGCTCTGAAGTGAAAAATATTGTGCAATATTAAACCTACACAGTGCAAGAAAAAAATATTGTACAGTAAAAATTAAACCAGCTCAAACTTTCGTTCAATCATTGTGCAATCTTCAATATTAACCTAAACGGTCAATAATATTGTACAATACGTAATATTGCGCAATATTATTGTAGGTCTAGGGGCCGCCTTATACTGACTTCACAGTAAAGTTTAGAATTGCGTCTTCTGACAAAAACAACTCTAAATGTAACATTTTAACGGAGTATTAAGACTTCAGACTTACTGACATAGCAATGGAATCTCGATATTAAGCCATCGATTTTTTGCTTAATGTCCGTTGTCCATGACTGATGACATGACAACAAAAAAGTTACAGGAAGTTACATTCTACCCGAAATGCTTACACGCGCTTCATAATCGTTTCGAAGATTACCACGACATGAGTGGAGTGTGTCTCTTTCTACCAAATAAAGCGCCGATCGCCATATATAAGTGCGGCCATGGGTAGTTTGCAAATTACTACTAAATAATTCTACTAATTTGAGAAACAGTTTTTGCATTGTATAAGTAATTACGTAATAATTAAAATAAGCACATTTTAGAACTCACTGTGTTAATTACAATACATTTTATGCTAATCTATCTATCGACGTGTACGAATAAAAGGGATTTAACGATTAACGAATATATAAAAATCTACCATCCGAAAGTATTATTTACACTGGCAATTGCAAGAAAGGGATAACATCCACTCATGTCGTTGTCTTGCTCAGAACGTTTTTCCCCTGTTATGTAAGAAACAAATATCAACTTTATTTGTAACGAAATAAAGTACATTTTTATTTTTCAAATATTGCTTCGTAGTAATTCCAGTTACCGTATATAAGTTCCTTGCACGACAATAATTGACATCTCTAATCTCTAGTCCCTTTGACAAATTTTAACAATTGACATTTGACATCCCTTATCCCTAGGCCTAGGGCCTCTGTGTAAAGAAACCTACTTACTAGATGGGTAAAAATAAGGAAAAAAAGCGTACCCGTATGTGTTCGTTACTACAACAACTAGTACACCTTACTATCGTATCGTCACGTTACTCGTTACTTTTGATAAGATGCTACCTATATTACGTTAGAGCACTTGTTTTCTTTATTTCGTGTGAGCAACGAATCGAGTCATATTACGCACGCGGACACTATGACGCCGCATCATTCGTATTTTATAAAAAACATACTTATACCTCCCTAGTATGTACTTTTACCTTTATCTATATTAATTTTCTCTTTGCTTTTACATACAAATCGGCGCAAGGCGCATTTTCTTCGCAAATAGAACCAGACTTGTGTTTAACTTATTCTCAACTTAGTTTGGTTTAATTACTGTGAAACAAGTGAACAGAATCTACTAAAATTAACAATGGATTTACTATTTAAAAATGTTTAACCTTCAGCTTATGTTACATCATAATAAACAGTAAAAAATTTGGATGACGAATTTGGAAGTTATACTTAGGTACTAAACAAACGTCGTTCTTTGTAACGTACGTTTTTAAATTCACCGAATAAGCACACGTGAGAGTAAAACATACGGTCAGTAATAGTTTCGATACATGTATCAACGGTACTTGTATGAACTGAAACAGTGTAGTAGTAGGTACCCACACGACGAAAATGCGAGTAACGAAATGCATTCGTGTGTAACGTTTCGTTACTCGGTACTAGATAGAGCACCCGTTGCTTAGTTCCGAAATCCGAATACATAGGTACGGTTCGCTACACCTTTGACCTTTACTACCTGTGTTTCAGTGTCAGCAGACGTACAATAATTATTGTACGCGTTCCATAATTTCATGAATTTTTCAACCCTCAATCCTAAGCGTACAATGTTGACAAAAAGCACAATAATTTCGAATGATAGCAATTTTCTATATAAAAAAAAATATGAAACTATTTTTTTAAACGTTTCATGGTTTTCTGTTATCAAACCCCGTTAAAACTTTATCGTTTCGTTACGTTTAGACATACATTTTCAATAAATAATGTCTTGAAATAGAAATTAAATATAATTTTATTAGTATACAATAATTTTGTTAAAAGTATAATAATTTTACGGCTCTGGCTCAAAATAATTTATCGCGGGTCTGCTAACACCAGCGTTGCAAGAATGTTACTTTTGTAACATTTTGCGTTACTTTTGACCCTTTCATGTTACTTCCATGTAACACGACTCAAAATGTTACTTTTAGGTCTTATTAAAATTATTAATATTTTCCGTCAAATAAAATTGATGTGATCGAAGATGAGGTTCTTTTTCATAAACTGATTAATTATCTTTAGTTATATGGAGTACCAGTCAATTATTTGATCAAAAATTATTACGATTCTTTTGAGGCTTAACTAATGGGACAGAAAACTGTTTTAGCTTTGTGTTATTAAGTGTCATATCACTAATACTATCAGTATTAGTGTTATTTTCCGCATAAAATAAGGAAATGTTACTTTTCTCGTGAAAATGTTACTTTTTGAGCTGTCTCATGTTATATTTGACTATCTGTCACTGGTAACACTAGCTAACACTGCTGACTGTTGAGTTTACTAGGTACTTACTCAGTCTAGATATGCGCAAAACAGTACTTTGAAGTGTAATGCAACATCACACATCACCTTTGAAAAGGTAATATCACCCGCAACCATCACTCTTCACTCACTACTCATCACATCACCTTAAGGAAATATCGTCTCGAGTAGCGTTTAGAGTCTTGCGTTGCATGTGAGGTATGCATCGCTTTTTTGTGCGAACTACGAGTCATTACACTGAGTATATATTTCTTTCCAAACTAGAGTACCATAATAATTGATGATTAAAGTGACTACTAATTTTAGTCTGATTGAAATTTTTAATTTAACATTACGATTATATTAATCGTAATTAAATTTTCAATTCGTTACGTAGGTACCTGATTAAAAAGTATCATCACGCCGGTACCTATGTGGGGTAAGCAGAATAAACCAAACGTCTATAGACTTTCAGTTCTCCACGATTCACCAGTTTCTTGGTTGGCACACCATTCCGCCAGACTCCGAGCTGCTACTGAGATTTTAGATTTTCGAGTAAAGTATCTTCACGCCCGTATCCTCGAAGGAGTATGCAGAGGTACAAGTGCACTCACGATTAGCCGAAGATACTTGGTCCCACAAATGTGATAGGTGGCAAACCTATCGCCAACCGGGAACTTTCCAATCCCAGGCAACTTTGTGTTTATCAGAAAACTGAAAAAAAAACACTTTTCACTTTTTTATGCGACCGACTCGGGAATCGAACCCGGGACCTCATATAGTCAACGCCAACGCTGGACCACTAGACCACAGATGCGATTTTCGAGTAAATCCTCAATAATACTTTTGCCCGATCGGGACTTCATGGTCGAAGTATGGCCGAGTAGTCTAACTCCTAGACCACGATGCACAAAATAAAAGACATGACGTGCGGCACAGAGAACAATTAAAATGTCTAAAACAATTATTGCATAATACCTAAGGGTATTCATTTTTATTATTAGTAAGATTGCACATCTTATTAATAACAAATATGAACCGAATTGTTATCACCAAACGTTTCCAATTCAAATCATTCTAACATACTTAACATACTCATGTATCCGTTCTCCCAGCTCGAACCAACGATCTCGGTATTATTCGATTTATTTGAGTTATACTGCCAGTTGCATATCTCCCGCACGTTGCGCACACTCTTCTCTTGGTAGTATAATATGTGATACGGCCAGCAGGCTTAGGATAAGCAATGTGATAAAATTTTATCGATCCATTTTCTCGACATTTATGTCACTTTCTCTATTTGCTAAAGCATTTGACACTTGATTAGACGTGGTACTTTAAAAGAAGACAAAATGATCATTATTACTCGACGGTAGTTATTTTTTCTACCGATTGAATGTCTTGCTATCATTTTATCAAACAAAAAAATAGGCGAGCAAACGTCACTTTCTCGATCGAGACGTATCTCGCGGTGTTTATCCTAAGCCTGCAGAAACGACACTAACCGCTGTACCGAGTGATGAAGTGATGAATGAAGTAATATTGTGTGATGGTTGAAACGCTAGTGTGATGTGTGATGTTGCATCACCTTTCGAGTGGTATTACTTTTTTGATATTACACGCTTCACCTGTCTATTACTCACTTCTCTGTACTCAGAGGTCCTGGCATCAAATATAAAATTCCCATTCTCTATGGTCCTGGCCCTAGCTAATAATGTTTATTTATTGATTAATGATTAGTTTTTAATTAATATTGATGTGGTGAATAAATGAATAATCCTTCACGTGCAAACTTTAATTTAATTTTAAGTATTTTCTGTTTATGACTGAGTGTGAACTGTGAAGCTAACAGATTATAATACATTTACAATGGCTACAAGTTGTGGTCGAGTCGGGACCAAAATATTATTGTACTAAGTAAACCGATGGGACTAAGATTGTTTATATTTGTTAAACTTACTGTATTCTTTTAGTCATACAATTACACATTGTGTTACATCGTATTATTTAACAGTTATGAATAAAAAAGGCATATCTTTTGGAAAAATCAATTTCAACCTCAACAAGAATACAACAAACGAAACAAATGAAACATCTGGTTTTGGCACATTTGGTCGTACTCCAATACAAGAGCAGAAAGAAATAGAAGAAATAGCTGAAGACTTGGAAAGTCAGCACGTTCATCAAGTAATGGGAATTAAAAACTTTGGTAAAAAAGCTAAAAACTTTAATATAGACGAATTATTGGAACAGGCTAAACAAAATGCTGAGGAAATCAATAAGAATAAGCTAGAAGCTGAAAAAAATGCAAAAATATCAGAGGAGTCCGAAAATGACAGTGTCATAGGGCCATTACCTCATAACATTGCAAACACTGCTAGTGACAGTGAAGAAGAAATAGGACCACCAATACCGTCTAATTTAGTGACAAGTTCTGACAAAGAAGCAAAAAATAATGAAGAAGAAGAAGACAGTTATGATGAGCTGAGTGGATCTGATGATGAAGAGATCCCTTTGGAAAAAAGAATTCCAAATTCACATGAGGTAAGTACACCCGTCTATACACAACATTTTTAACATTCAAAATCAATTATTTTGCCTTCATGACTTAAAACATACTCTAATGGCCTATAGTCCTAGTCTGTAAAATAAAAATACAGTATTATCATCTGAATATAAATATCATGAATGTTATCTGCTATCTGATAGCTATCTGTCTATCAAAGCAGGCTATACTACACTTGGCCATACTTGGCCATTGTGTTTAAAAGTATAGTGACTACTTCTGCCAATCCGGTTTAATCTAAAGATCCAATACCTTAGAGGGATGCTTAAACAGCTCCCTGTATGTGCCACTCCCTTTGAAGAACAAGGCCCTTGGGCACATAAATTCCTCCCATTCAAACAGCATGTGGTGTAGTTTCTTCATAGTTTAGGCACGCTCTACATATGGAACTGTTGGTTAACACCATGGTGTGCATGTGTTGTTTGTTTAAAGGATAGGTTAGTCCTGTATTATAAAAAACTTTGATCTAGAAGCTGACCTATTCAGTTCTAGTTGTGCGGTCCTTAATTTTAGTCTTCTGTTAGGCAAACATTTTATTGAGATTTTTTAATGGTAATCCTTGAGGTTTCCTCAGTAGCAGTTAAAAGTCTCGTGCTGCTTTATTAATGCCTGTAATGCTGTAATTGTGCCTTACATGAACATCTAAACCAATCCATCCTGCCTATTGCAAGAAATTAGTGAATGTTCTTGTGAGCAAATGTCAGTAAAATGTGGCAATCGAGATCACCACACATCATGCTAGATTGCAGCTGCAGTTTTTTACCTACAGTAACTCCTCCCATGGTTACTTACATAGTGTCATGTCATATGGAATTCTTCTCTGGGGGATTTCCCCTGTAATAAAAACAGTATTTGTATCATGAAAAAGGGCTATAAGAGCAATTTAAAATCTAAGCCCAAGAACCTCCCTGAGAGGAAAATTTAAAGATATATATGTACTGTAATTTCGCAGTATATATTTGAAAACTTAATGTAACGCAATGGCGCCGAATTCCGACCACTGATTGATATGGTTCAATGAATCCTTCAAAAGATAAAAAAACACTCTAAAGCACACTAGAAAAAATGCTTTTCTGAAAGATTAGAACTTTAATTTTGAAAGATGAGCATAATTGTATTCTTTCATGAATTTTTTATACTTAAATTTAGTTTTAAACTGTTACGACTGGAAATAAACTGAAAGCACCGTTTTCTGACCGACTGACTACAAGTATCCATATATCCAACCACTAAGTATCTAGATTCCGACCAGCCAAATCCTACCTAGTAAAATCAACTCTGTGTCTTACAAATAGAGTGGAAATTCGTAAATAAAAACCATTTTACATAATACTATAGTATTTATTGGAAATTTGGTACAAAAATTTAAAAATATAACTTCTATATACTTCACACGATGTAAAATCAAAAAAGTAAATTAGTTTTTAAATACTATGTTACAGTACCCGGCGATAAATATTGCACATTGACCTTTGGAAAGAGACAATCGGCTAATTTCGGCTTCGTAGAGCGTTATCTCTGTTGCACAAAATACAAACAGTCCGGTACCTATTAGGAGCTGTTAAAACAAGTATGATTTGCTTCTTTTGATATTTTTATTCTTTGTATAAAATACACTAATTTTTCTATAAGTGATGGCTTTAGGTTGGGGTAAAATAAAATAAAAAAACATTTTTACATTATGTTTACGTATTTAATTATTTTGGAACATTACAGCTTTAGTGTACATAATAAACACCATTATACCTATTGCTAAAATGAGACATTGCAATAAAAATAATAATAATTCTAATTCTCAATTACTTCCATTTCACTATCTGTGCTCTCAAAGAGGTCAATATCACTGTCACTATCAGCCGTATTTATTACTAATCTATCAGTGTAATTGTCTAAACTGTGTTGAATGCTTCTATATTCATTCTCACATTTGATTGCATGATCGCAAACCTTTTTCCACTCTTCAGCGCCGATCATGTTTACTTTTTCAGTCAATAATGTTTTTACTGTAGTTAAGTTCATACCCACATTTCTAGAGGCTACATAGCCTTTCAGTTGAGACCATATATTTTCAATTGGATTAAAATCCGGATGATATGGTGGCAATCACAACACAGTGTGCCCATGTTCGGCAAGTATTTTGTCCACAGAAAACTCTGTATACCTCTCCTTGTGCTGACATATAATAGCGTAAATCTGGGTTTTTGTTAATTTTGGATCAACTGGAATTTCATGTCTGTTTAACCAGTTGATCATTTCCCGTTTAATGGTGTTTGAGTTGGGGGGTCTCTCAACATACTTGTTGTGATAGGGTGCGTTGTCGATAACTAGAACAGAATCACTGGGTATATTTGGGATTAATTGGTTAACCAGCCATTTCTCATAGTTATTGTTATTCATTTCATTGTGATAGTCACCTGTAGTGTCCGTGGATTTATACGTTAAAAAAGCACCGGGTACAAAGCCTTTTTCATTTCCCGCATGAACTATTATCAAACGTTGACCTTTTGAAATTGGCTTTTTTACTCCTTTTTTCTTATCGTCACTCCAAGATTTCCCTTTAGTGTGGGATGCATGTATATATGACTCATCCATGTAGACGATATTTTTTCCTGTTTCGCGAAATTTGCGTATTTTATCAAGGTATTCCATTCGTTTGAGACTAACGTCGTGCTTTTCCATTAGAATTTTTCGATTATCTTCCATTTTAGTGAACTGAAATCCCATGTCATGAAGTATTTTTCTTAACGTTTTTTCAGACCCATTGTAATTAATAGCTTCAGATAACTTAGCTTTTAATGATTTTATTGTTGGCAGTTCATTAAATCGTAAGTGAAAATCATACACCATTCTTCGAACAACATCGTAATCAAAATCGTCTGATAGTGACAGTGATATTGACCTCTTTGAGAGCACAGATAGTGAAATGGAAGTAATTGAGAATTAGAATTATTATTATTTTTATTGCAATGTCTCATTTTAGCAATAGGTATAATGGTGTTTATTATGTACACTAAAGCTATAATGTTCCAAAATAATTAAATACGTAAACATAATGTAAAAATGTTTTTTTATTTTATTTTACCCCAACCTAAAGCCATCACTTATAGAAAAATTAGTGTATTTTATACAAAGAATAAAAATATCAAAAGAAGCAAATCATACTTGTTTTAACAGCTCCTAATAGGTACCGGACTGTTTGTATTTTGTGCGACAGAGATAACGCTCTACGAAGCCGAAATTAGCCGATTGTCTCTTTCCAAAGGTCGATGTGCAATATTTATCGCCGGGTACTGTAAGTATATTTAAAACTTATTTACTGAACATGTAATTTTTTTTTTTCACAAACTACATATTTTCTATCCTCTAAATCTAGTATCTAAATGTAGGACTTACATCATGTTAATCTTTAAAAAAATAAAAATATATTACTATTATTAATGAGATCAATTAGTAATCATAGTTAAGTTATGTATACTTATAACCAAACTGTTACGTTATATACATAACGCTTTGGCAACCATATGTATTTATGGGAGGGTTCATGGATTGTTTTCGTCAGAAAATAGTAAGTCTTAGACACTAGAATTGCACATTTTCGACATCGAGATGGTAATGATGAAACTTTGAATATTGTTGTGATGTCCGATGGTGAAATTGACGGCAAGAATAAATCTAAACAGTTCTTTGAAACATTCCTCATGATAGAGCCAGACTGATGCCACATCTCTATGTAACGCCAAAGAATCAAGCCGATTTGAAATAGTCTCGTTATCGACGATTCGAACCGCCATACGTTGAATGTGATAAAAAGGAAGAAGCTAGTACTGAGGAGCCTCCGCCCATAAATGAGAGCAGCATTTATCAATAGCATTTATAATTTAGCAGCCTAATTAATGCTAATTTTCTTCTGCTGTATATCTTGCAGGGCTTTTACCATATTCTCCTCTGAATATTAACCTTTTTTTATTATTCATTTTGATGTTCCTAGAATGAACACATGTAATTTCAAACAAGCACACCAAAACCAAAAGCATCTGAGTTAGACGGACGGGACATAGGAAACGTAACATATCCAAATTCCGACCAATCCTATATTTGCCTAATTAAGCCTCTAAGCCAAAAATTATCAGTTATTAGTGCGTTTTCATTGACACACACTTATTAAGATAGTAATTATTATCGTAATTATGCAATTATCTACAATAAATACAAAATATACGATTTTAAAACCAAAGTGATCTTCAGAATTTAATTGGAAATAAACTGAAAAAGAGTGCAAGTTTAAACATATGTTACAAAAAATCCAACATGAATACTAACATACTACAACATGAATAATAGAAAATTAGCTTTATTTACCAAGTGTAAAATTCCTATTACCGACCATGTGGTCGGCATTCGGAATGTTGCTATTTTGTAGGGCTCCTCATTCCATCCATAATTAATTGTCCAATAAATCTACGAAAATATGTTATTTTTGCTTGAATACTGAAATTTTAAGATTTCAATTCACTAATAAAACGTTTAAAATAAATAAATGCCAAATTTACCAGAGTATTCTTCCCAAAAAACCAGATGTTTTTTTACACCGATTTATGTTTTTTCAGCATACAATTTAACATAAACTGTACCCTTTCGTAGGTTTTGTTGAAATGACAGAATGTCCGTTAACATTTGAAACACAAGTTTTAATACATGGTGTACGATAAGTGATTGAATTGAATGGGTTCCGTTTCACGCATTTTGCACGATATTTAAACGTTTTAGCCATTAAAAACCAAAATGGTCGGATAGACGAAGCTAGTCGGAAACCGGTGCTATTACATTATATACATAAAATTATTTACTTATTTAAAATGAATAGTAATAATCACTCCCTAAATACAAGGAACATAAACAATCTTGCTGTGCATATTTTTTAATATATCATAAGATAGCAAACAAACAGATGGGGTCTCCTGATGGAAAAAGTCAACCATTGCCTATAGACACCAAAGATTTAGACATTGCTATCTTGTGGCAAGATCTAATGCCACATTCATATGTTTACCGGTTAACTTACCCTCCCAACCGGAACACGACAGTTACAAGCACTGACCCTATCGCGGCAGGAATAAGTAAACCAGCTGTGAAAAAAGTGAATAAGTTTATACCTATAATGATTATTAAATATTTTTCCCAATTATTTAATTCCAATTAAATAATTCCACTTAGGCAGAAGTTGACACATTAATGTTTTTCCATATGCATATTTTACTGGCTACCTTAACCTCCAAACTGGAACACAACATAACAAGCATATACAATATTGTGACAGGAATAGGGGTCCCAAACCAAGGTGAGATATTGTGGAAGTCTAGGTGGTACCTAGTAATCACAATAATAGTCTCACTTAGCTAATTTCACCTTTTACCAATCTGACTGGGAGAATGGCAGGTGTTATCTTCAAATAGGGTCTAGACCTAGGAAGGCTTTATTAATATAAAGGGATTACCACTATTGTATGGTGATATTATATTTTTCAAGCTTTGACATATCTGACAAAGAAATAAAAAACACAATCTATTAAATTGCTTTATTATCAGCCCTCTGATTTAAATTGTCTTTTCATATTATGAATTCTTGTTAAAATCTTGCTATTGTTCTAATTGTCTCAAATTTTCAGGTTGAAATGCATCACGGCTCAAAGGCTGTGGTAGCCCTGGCCGTGGACCCTTCTGGCGCTAGACTAGCCACTGGTTCCATAGATTATGAAGTATCATTTTGGGATTTTGCTGGTTCGATTACTTGCATTGTCTATAATATTATGTTGTGTGTAATGTACATTAGTTAGCAGTCTCCTTCTCTCTGTATAAAATAATTTAAAAATATTATATGGTCTAACACTTGTGCAATCATTTGTTCTCTTTTCATAATCAAGATTGATGAAGTTATTTTTGAGTTATAATGAGAACATACAGACAGTTCAAAACTTTGATATAGCAATTCATAAAAGGAATATTTCATCTACATACACCAAAAAAACTAATATACAGATGGTACAGATTTCATTATTCTTTCTTTTGTAGCTTGGGATAGCAAATAAGATCAGATCTAACATTTTGTAAAAAACAACCGCCAGTTATAAGTAGATATTAAAGGCTCTGTTGACTGAACTCAAACTCCCCACAATTTCTGTCTTAGTTTATAGTATTTTTTTTTTATATCATAAGATAGGAAACAAAGCAAATGGATCTCCTGATGGAAAGAGTCAACCATCGCCTATAGACACCAAAGATGTTAATGGTGCGTTGCTATCTTGTGGCGAGGTCTAATGCCACATGCATAAGTTTACTGGCTACCTTATCCGCCAAATCGGAACACGACAGCGACAAGCACTGACGCTATTGCGGCAGGAATAGGTAAGGCGGTGATACCAGACTCGGACGAGACAATGCAGAACTGTACCACCTAGTAGCCACAATGGTAGTGACTCGTATAGCCATTAGTAATATATATATATATATATATATATATATATATATATATATATATATATATATATATATATATATATATATATATTTCATTAGCATAGTAAAAAAGAAGCAATGCTTCAGTTATTATTTTAAAATTAGTGTACAAACTACACACACATGCACGCACGCACATATACACACACATACACACACACTCACACATACACACACACACACACACACACACACACACACACACACACACACACACACCCACACACCATAAAAGCACTCTACTCGCGCACAAGCAGACACCATACACATATATACACACATGAAAATAAATTTTGAATATATTTACAAGCTATTTACTACTTAACAAACATTTAAAGGTTAACTCATCCAACTCACCCTGAACTCACCTTAAAATGGTCTGAAACTACATTTCACTTATCCATACTCCATACTAATGTTATAAATGCGAAAGTAACTCTGTCTGCCTGTCTGTTACGCTTTCACGGCCAAACCACTGAACAGATTTGGATAAAATTTGGTACAAATATAGTTTGAGACCCAAGAAAGGACATAGAATAGTTCTTATCCCGGAAATCACACGGGAATGGGAACTATGCGGGTTTTTATTTTAGAATTTTTTCCACGCGAACGAAGTCACGTGTAAGTTTATACATTATATTAACGTGTAAGTTTATACATTATATTAACATATAAGTTTATACATTTTGTTTCTTTAACAAAATATTTTTGTAGGTATGGATGCCTCAATGAGATCATTCCGAACATTACAACCCTGTGAGAATCATCCAATCAAGGCACTTCAGTACTCGGCAACTGGTGACTCAATTCTAGTTGTCAGTGGTTCGGCCCAAGCTAAAGTTTTGGATCGAGATGGATTCGAAGTACTGGAATGTGTGAAAGGAGACCAATATATCACAGATATGGCTAGGTTTGTATTGTAGGGAAACAAAATTAATAATAATGTAGGCTAAATATAAGCAGCTTAAAATAAATGTTAAGGTAAAAATATAGAAAAAATAAAAAATGTCATATACTTACCACATTCATTTAATTTATGCAGTTTTTACATTGAGTAAACAGACTAGAATAACAGGCCAGTTTTTCTGTCTAAACATCAGACTAATAGATCTTATAAGTAATCTCAACCGTTACTTAAGAATTAGTACCGACCAATCCAATGAGTAGTAAACTCGAGCGACAAAATACTGATTTTGAATTAACCAATCAGAGCACTGTGTCCTTTTCCCTGGGACTCAGATTATTGACAGAATTAATTTGGTGTAAGAAATAAAACGTTGTTTGTCTAGTGTGATTTGTCAATGATTTTTTGCTATTTATTTATTATTACTTGTTGAGCAAATGATACAGAATTGATGTTGTTTATTGATTTTTAAAACAAACTCCAAAAAGTAGTAAATTTATTGTTTTCCGATAAACATAAGTACTCGTTTATTTCCATTATTACTCCAACTGTTTTGGATTAAGATACTTGAAGTTTTAAATTTACATCGACATTTAACAAGACCTTATGGAAGTCTGAGCAGTGCTTTAAAACACCTTAACAGATATATTTTTAACTTCCAGGACTAAAGGTCACACGGCAGCTCTAAATAGTGGTTGTTGGCATCCACACATCCGAGAAGAATTCATGACCTGTGCTCAAGATGGTACACTCAGGTTATGGCTGACGGAAAACCCTAAACAACACAAATCAGTTATAAAACCAAGACAACAAGGCGGCTTAAAGACAAACCCAACGTCTTGCTCATATTCTAGAGACGGCAACACAGTAGCTTGTGGATGTTACGATGGCTCAATTCAAATGTGGGATCATAGAAAGAATTTTGTAAATACATCTGCTTTATTAAGAGATGCCCATCAAAAACAAATAGAAATAACAAGTATATCGTTTTCCTATCTCGGTTCTTATCTATGCAGCAGAAGCAACGATGAAACACTAAAACTATGGGATTTGAGAAACTTTAAAAAGCCTTTAAAGGTTTTTGGTGATTTGTTTTCAAGATACGAACAGACAGATTGCAGTTTTAGTCCTGATGACTCTATGGTATTTACCGGAGAGTCTTTACAAAGAGATCAAAAAGTGGGGAAATTAAGATTTTACAATACAAAGACGTACGAAGTTGTGTCGTGTATAGATGTCAGTAAATCACATGTCATTAAAGCAGTATGGCATGCAAAATTAAATCAAATTTTTGTTGGATGTGGTAATGGTGTTGTTAAATGTTATTACGATGATAGAAAAAGTCTTAGAGGAGCAAAACTATGTATAATAAAGACACATAGAAAGAAACAATCAATGGAAGTTGTGAGCTCACAGCAAATTATCACTCCACATGCATTACCGTTGTTTAGACAAGAGAAACTAAGAACTAGTAAGAAAAGAATGGAGAAAGATCGATTAGATCCAGTCAAGTCAAGACGACCAGATCTACCAATTACATCAGGGCAAGGCGGTAGAGTCGCAGCTTCTGGGAGTACGTTAAGTTCATTTGTGATAAGAAATTTGGGGTTAAGTAAAAGAGTTGATGATGAACAGGATCCAAGAGAAGCTATCTTGAAGTATGCAAAGGAAGCTGAGGAGAATCCGTTCTGGGTTGCTCCAGCGTATAAAAAGACTCAACCGAAAACTATTTTCCAAGATGATGATGGACCTTCGGACTCTAAAAAACCAAAGACTTCTTAAGAAAAACCTTTATAAGTAAAGGGTCTGTGAACAACTTAGTTAAACAAACTTGTTGCCCAATCTTTGAGTGTGCATTTTGAATTAAAACTGTTTTAAACTTAATTTAAATAATCTCTATTTATGACCTATTATAAAAACCCTTGAATGATCACTGGAATCATTTGGGTCCAAAGGATCCATTCTACACCAATATTATAAATACGAAAGTGTTTGTCTGTCCGTTAACATCGCTAGACCATTGAAATCACGGATCAAATGGATACGCCTTTCAAGACAATTTCGTAGTTTGTCAGTGTAGCTTGGAATTACACACAGAAATACAGAGTTATACTCCTTACCGATGAAATAAAATCATTTCAAAAACAAGTTTTAAACCTTGTCATCTCATTCAGTACGATAAAACAGTACAATATGGTTTACATCTATTATCACAATATATCTACAAATGTATGACATTTTTGACAGTGATAGGAGCGTTTGCTCATTTGCGCGGCGACACGTTTTCTTCTCAATGGCGTGTCTATTAATATTCATGTGGTCTGTGGTTAAAACGATTCCGATGAAATTTTACTAGGAGATAGTTGAAGACACGGAGTCAAACATATGCAATTTTATTATAAAAATGGACCCTGAGTCCTAAAATAGGCGATGACCGTATATTTGAAATATCACTTTGATAACTATTGTTATTCCAATTACGGGCGAAGCTAAATGGGTAAACTAGTGCAAAATATTCAAAGCAACAAATAACCCGATGGTTTTAACTATTTGTGACAAAGAAATACTGACTATATGTTTAGAAAATATATTGCAATTTTGTCAACTAGACAAACATTTGGAAGATTAATTTGTATAATAATATTAGTGTTTAATGTAATTTAATAATTGTAAATAATAAATTATTATTATTATCTGCCTACTTTTATTTGTGTGATCTCTGTAATATGGAATACCACTGAAAGTAAAATAAATCTGTAAATGGTTGACCTTGCAGGCCATCCCTGAAACTTCCCACTAAATTAAGGTATTTTAAGATCAAAAGAGTAAAACCTTGCATAGGTTTTTTCAGTTCAAACATCTATTTTGTTAAAAATGGCAGTACACTTACAAATTTTTGAAAAGCTGTATAACGCTGAGTGATAATTGCATTCAACGTTTCGTTCATATTTTAAGCCAAAACCATATCGATGTGTGCATGACCTTCGTCACCCTTTGTGTAATTACTTGCGTTGACACGCACACAAAGACTCGAATAATGTTGCAAGCAAATAAATATTTTCCCAAGACGGGCGGGCAATAAACTGTAAAAATTGTCTAGAGGACTTTTTTTTGCTCGCTAACTCGTTACTTCAAATAATGTATTAAAAATATTTGAGCTACCTTGATTTATGATAAGAACAACTGTTAAACTACTCCAGAGGACCTTTTTTTGGTCGCTAACTCGACGGCTTTGTGTTTTTGCCGCTTCTAATACTTATTTTAATATATAGGCTACTACTGATATACTGATATAATATATGTTAAATATTAATTAACTTTAACAACATACCAGTTATCCTAATTTAACAATAATTTCCATGCCTAGTAGGTACTTTTTTCATCAAATATCCAAATTATTTATTGGATAGTGCCCGGAACGTAAACGATGAGCTACGACAACAAGGAGTTTGTCACTGGATAGTTTTATACCAAATACCCTTTCCTTTACTTCTTTGATCAAAATATTCTCTAAACTTATTAAAACATATGTGTTTACATTTACCTACATGGGGCACACTAAAAGTTTTGCACTTCTAGCTAATCGGAACTATTTGAATTTCGAATGTTATATTTTTAAAACGTTGCAACCTTCTTAGTAATAAAAAAAAAACAATTGGCGGGAAATGATTTGTCAATTCTTTTTTTTATTACACATTAAAGTTCTACGTACGCAACGAAAATGGAATTAAGTCGAAAAGATTTTAGAGCGATGATTTTTTATGACTTTAAAAGTTCTCTTTCTCCGCAAGACTGTGCCGCTCGTCTTCAAAATGCTCTTGGGAGAGAAGCACCTTGTTTGAGCACCGTGAGACGATGGTTTGTTGAATTTAAGAGAGGTCGAGTTTCTTTGCATGACCAATTTCGTGAACGGCGGCCTTCAACTGCCGTCAACGAAAATAATGTGGCTATTGTTAAGCGGTTAATTGAAGAAAACCCCCGGATTACCTATGAGACAATTCGAGGACTATTGGGGATTGGTATGAGCCAAATTCAGAAAATTTTACACGAAGAATTGAAAGTTCGGAAACTTTGTTGTCGTTGGATCCCTCATGAACTGACAGCGGAGCAGAAGCGAGCTCGCGTGGAATGGTGCTCACAGATGCTACTGAAGTACGACCACGGACATTCTAATGCTGTTTATGACATTGTGACAGGAGACGAAACGTGGATTTATTGTTTTGAACCCGAAAAAAAACAGCAATCTTGTGAATGAGTGTTTGAAAATGAGAACAGGCCAACAAAAGTGAGACAGGCGAGAAACGTTGGTAAAATAATGATCGCGTTTTTTTTCTCAGCTACGGGTCCCATCTGTACAATTCCATTTGAAGATCAAAAGAGTGTTAATGCCGAGTGGTATTCTACCATTTGTTTACCCAGAGTGTTAGAGAAAGTTCGCGAAAGACGACCCAAAAGCCGCATTCTCCTACACCATGATAACGTTTCTTCACACACGGCCAACAAAACAAAGTCATTTTTAGCTTCCGAAAAAGTACATCTCGTTACTCATCCTGCGCACAGCTCAGACCTAGCACGCTGTTTTTCTGTATTTTCCTCAAAATCAAAGATTCGATGAGAGGTTTTACTTTTACCAACTCCAAAGAGGCAGTGATAGCGTTCAATCAGCACGTAGAAAACATGCCTTCAGATCTGTCGTACTCCTGTTTTAAAAAATGGTTCGATCGCATGAAAAAATGTTCAAAATGTAAAGATTAGGTATTTTGAAAAGCAATAAACATAATATTTTGGTTATAACATGTTGTTTTTTTTAAGTTACGCAAAACTTATAGCGTGACCTACGTATAACCTCCGTATAATACGAAGTAATATTTAATTTAACTCCTGAAATACTTTGTCCGCCTCCTCGTTGCCCGTTATACCAATGTGTGATTGAACCCATTCCAACCGCACTGTCACTGAACTACTATTTAAATTATTAGGTAAAAATTCTTAATATTTCATAAGCTACCGCGGTGCACTTCTTTGTCCAGAGGTGTATCGAGCTATATGTTGAAGACCACTTTTAGAATCCGTAAGTACGACAAACTTTTGATGTCTAAAATCGTTTAAGGTCTCTATGTATTACAGTGACTTCGCGATTGTAACCAGCTCCATAGACATAATTGAAATATTGGTGGGGCACACTGTATAATTGTACAATACATTATTACAAATTTGTGCATTGCTTGGCGAATGCTTGTGTATCTTTATGTGTATGTCTGTATGCATGTATGTTTGGTGAAAGCTAAACTAGCTTGAACAATAGCAGGTGGGCGGGCAAGCAGGAACAATATTTACAAACATTTTGAAGTAAAAAGTTATAGGATAGGTATGCTTATTAACCAAATTATTTATTTAAATCAATTTAAAAAGTTAAAATGTTTTAAGCTAAACATAATATTTCTGACTACTATATTGAGTCAAGCTACTATTGGCTCTGTGCACTACTTGAGCACCACCTATCGTGCGCAACTGTTTTGTTTCAGATCTTAGAATATAGAAAAACGTAATCTCTAACGTTTTTAGCTGAATCGAAAATAATATAGCTCTTTGTGGCGACTCTTTGGCTTCTACGTGCATTAGAGTATATGACACAAATTAAGTCGTGTATTAATACTCAGTAATATGAGCAAAAAACGTCATTCGCAACACAAATTTCAAGCTATGTAGAATTGAAACTTAATTATCAGCATAAACATATTAGGAGGCCGAAATTAAGCGCAGACCGACTTCAGGATTTCTTCATTTTGTCATTTCAGGATTTCTTCATTTTGTCATTTCGATCGGTCAAGCCGTTCAAAAGTTATGAGAATTATCTCACACATACAGACATACTGACGTTAATAATAATAATATTTATTTGCAAGAAATAGGGTTACAAAGTTGTTATGTCTAATTTAGTTTCCTACCTATTCCGCTACACATTAGCATGCAAATTCATTATTATAGGTATAATTTTATATCACATTTAGAATATTTCAATTACTAGTATTCAAACTAAACTTATTTGTAAACTTATTTTGATTATGTGATGCCATTTATCTATGCCAATTTATTTATTGCTGCGTGTGACTACAGATTGAAATGTTGCTTCTTATTATGTAATTGAATAAATTTAATGTCATAACGTAAATTTAAAAAACTAAGTTGTACAATATGATAAAATACTGTTTTAAATAATGAAATAGATTATTCAATTAAATAATATAACCAAAAATCATTACAATATAATATTCATTATTACATTGATAGTTTATTTACAGATTTTTTATTAAATAGATACTTTGTAAAATAAAATTATTAAATCTTATCTATCTTTTCAATATCTTATCGTTATCTTGACAATAGTCGGAAAAGGTTCCTAGGACCTCCAAAACGTGGAGATCTTTGAAAATCGGGGCAAAATCAGTCACTTTCTTAATCTTACAAGTATCTACATACGTAGCGGGAAGTTAAAAAACAGTGCAAATCATGGAATAAGCTCATCAAAGGTTGCCGTGGGTTTTTTTCTTTCAAAACAATGCCTTTATGTAAACTTTGTCTATATTATCACTGATGACTAGATCGTGTACTTGCTTGAAAGAAAAATATTTTAACAGTCGGAGAAGTCACTATAAAAGTAAATTATTTTCTACTAGCTGTACCCGCGACTTCGCATGGAAATTATTTTACCCACATAGTGCCCGTTCCCGTGTGATTTCCGGGATAAAAAAAACTATCCTATGTCATTTCTCAGGTCTCAAACTATCTTTGTACCAAATTTCATCCAAATCGGTTCAATGGTTTATGAAGAAGAGACAGACAGAATTACTTTCGTATTTATAATATTAATATGGATTTGTGAGGAAAATCACGATGAGGGCACAGCAGCTAAAACAAAGGCAAACAATATACCGCTGCTCTAGTTCAATAGTAAGGCATCTTGAAAAATTCAGAAAATAAGAAGCATTGATTCGTGTGAAAATTTTCCAGTTTTATAGTAGTATCTTCACGCCCGTATCCCCGAAGGGGTAGGCAGAGGTACAACAAGTGCACCCACGATTAGCCAAAGATACTTGGTCCCACAAATGTGATAGGTGGCAAACCTATCACCAACCGGGCACTTTCCAATCCCGGGCAACTTTGTGTTTATCAAAAAACTGAAAAAACACTTTTTTTAAGTGCCCGACTCGGGAATCGAACCCGGGACCTTATGTGGTCAACGCCAACGCTGGACAACTAGACCACAGAGGCGACTTCCAGTTTTATCTGGTTAATAATTAATATTCAAATTACCGAGCCCCCTGATAAAACTAATATGTATGTAAAATAATTATATGTATATTTTTAACTACGTTGCAGATCACATGCACACACATACAGATGCACACTCATCCGCACATCCATATACTCACACTCACAAGCACGTCAATACTACTTAGTGACGTACTCATATATAAACATTAATCTTCTCGATATGTTGTTCATGTACAATGTGTGTTGCGGCTCCATCAATAGTGATGTTCTAACATCCAGATTGATTCAACTATGTGTACCAAACAAACGCACCAGGCACACTCCACTTTTTGACACTCATTATAGTCGAACACGATATGCAAGTAATTCCATAGTAGCCAGATTACAGATTACATACAATAAAAAGTTCGCCTGTGTAGACCCCTTTTGTGTTACTAAAAATAAATTTCGTAATTTAATACTAGAAGCTACTAAGTCTATTACTCAACATAAAACGTAAAAGCCTCGAAATATCAATGACAAACTTTATAAAAAATTAGACTTATCATCCATACTAATATTATAAATGCGACAGTAACTCTGTCTGTCTGTCTGTCTGTTACGCTTTCACGCTTAAACTACTGAACCGATTTTGCTAAAATTTGGCATAAACATAGATAAGACGTTGAGAAAGGACATAGGCTACTTTTTACCGCGGGAAAATATCTCGTTCCCACGGGAAATAAAATTAATCGGAAGAAAGCGTAGTGTAAAGCGTAACGTAGTGCACATTAACTAGATGTCGCTGCACGAAAATACATCACGCTAACGTATTGACACACCTATACGATTAATTAAATTGTTGACTGTAGACTTATTTTTTATGATTACTAACTATTGCCAGCGACTTCGTCCGCGCGGACTTCGTTTAACACATGTTGAAGAAGTGAATTGACACACCCGCTCAGTGAATTATGTTAGCGCAATTGCGCGGCTCAGCGCAGTGTTACACATGTCTAGCACTGCTCCTTCCCCGTAGGTGATAGCGTGATAATATGTTGACCCGACCTGTTAGTAATATTCATGCAAAATTTGAAGTAAATCCATGACGTCAATTCTACAGAAAATGGGTGGCGCGGTATGTTCTGAAACCGCTAGGAACGGTGTTTATTTTCGGATAAATAAATATAGGACATCAGCTGAAATCTAAAATTTAGCACATTCTTTTTTGTTGTTACTAGTAAATATCACCATATAAAAATCATATGATGTCAATGAAGATTAGAAATATTAACAAATTATTTGTTTTGAGATTTTTTAGCCTGTTCTCGGAATTTTATATGATCGAGTAAAGTACATTCCACCATGTAATGAGTTAGCACATTCTTTAGGTAATATCTTCAGGTATATCGTGTAATTTTTGTAAAATTTGTATTTAACAATCAATACAAAAAAACGTGATTTAACAAACCAGTATTTTCCCGTTTGTCACGATGCCTCGCCTTAATGATAGCAACATTCATGAAGATTGAGGAAATTTATAGGCTATCAAGCATTACGTTACAATTATTCTTAGCGACGTTAAAATATCGATATTTGTAAACTAAGTCGGAAGAAAAAGCGGTATCGAACGGCTGTATCCGCGTGCGCTTCCTGGCGTAATGCTTAAGTACACGTAAGTACAATGTACTACAAATATATTGGTTTTTAGTAGATGCACAAAAAAGTCCGTAACACTATATATCTATCTCTTATAACAACACAATAAGGAATTTTGAGTCGAAAAATTATAGAATATTAATAGGTGAATTTTGAGCAGTAGGGTTGGGTTTAAGGGTGACCACCATACAACAAACGTGTTTTTTTTTGCATAAACTCACTTTTGCATCACATTGCATGCATCAAAATCACTTTAAAAATAATTAAAATAAAATAAATATTAAAAAGGCTCCCATTCAACAAACGTGATTGTTTGCCGTTTTTTTTATAGATTAACAGCACGAGTTCGACTCGCACTTGGCCGGTTTTTTTAGGGTACATGAGTGGAAGTATATACCTTTAACCTCATTCTGCGGCCCGCGCGGAGTAGACGTGTGACCGGCTCCTTTCGCAATAGACTTCTTTGATACGGAACGTTGGATTTTCCTCCTTTGAAAAAAATCACTTTACTTTGTAGTAGTTGAATACTCCATCTATTTTGTGTATTTTACGGTGTTGTTGAGGGATACATGATCGTTCGCTTTGGCCTGATATGTGTCTAATTCGTTAGTAAGTAGGTGTAAGTACTGTATTTGTATAGCTACTTAATAAGGATTTGTAGTTATGATATTATTAAATCTTGCTTTAAATCTTCCCCATTGTGGAAAACTGTTTAATTTTTGAAGCTGTAGGTATACCAACATGAGCAATCATTTAGGTAGAAGAAGCACAAATTTTCCAAACAAGATCATATTGATTGGTTAGTGGTTACTTAGGGGAAAGTTCCTGAATCAGGCTACAAAAAATTTTACATAGATAAGGACCTTCGTGAAATCGTAACCAACATTAAAGACTTGATATTTAAAGTGTACCCGGAATTCGGATATGATAGATTTACCAAAAAAAATCAATTGATGTGTGTAAGGGCAATTTTATTTGCGAGAAATGCAAGCGTTGACGCCATCTATACAAATAAATTAAATTGGAGCGTCTGTCTGTAATATTGAAATAACCGCTTTTTAGTAAATGCATATGAATGTATACGTGGCACTTATACCAAAATAACATTTCTTACAATTTTTGTCTGTCTGTCTGTCTGTTTGTTCCGGCTAATCTCTGGAACGACTGGACCGATTTTGACGGGACTTTCACTGGCAGATAGCTGATGTGATAGCGAGTAACATAGGCTATTTTTTTTTTAAATTTTTCCACTCGAACGAAGTCGCGGGCTCAGCTAGTATTTTATAACTTTCAACATAAAACATAACACGAATATACACTCAGAGACATACACACGCACACACACACACACACACACACACACACACACACACACACACACACACTACGTGTCCCCTGAAAAGAAAACGAGTAGGTATAATATAATTATATGTACTTACCTCTAATGTAGCTTAAAGGAACTGTTTTTCTTTTTTGTTTTTAATAATGTAAATACAATTTAGTGTTATTTTTATCATCACTAACGTGCATTCAGTTTGGTTTATAAAATGTAAATCCGTAATTGGCTGTAAATTATTAATATTCATGTATAGCTATCCATGTAATTTAAGCGCTGTGGATTTTGTTAATAAATAAATTAATTAATTAATTAAAAAATGTACCTAAGTCCGTAATTGGCTTTTAGAATAATTTTAGTAAGTAAAATTTAAAATAGATTAAGAGCTGTGGACTTTGTTATAAAAATATAAATAAATAAATTAATGAGAAAAATAAAAAAAAAATGTAGCAAACTGTTGACCCTGCGGACTATCCCTGAAACTTCCCGCTAAATTAAGGTATTTTAAGTTCAAACATATAAGCATAGATTTTTTCAGTTAAAATGGCAGTATGTTGATTTTTGAAAAGCTGTATATTTTGGAAACGATGATCGATTTTGATCTTTCGAATGGCATTCAACTTAATTTTTGAGATCTAGATATAGACTGGATTAGCTAAATAACCGATAGGTTGAAAAATTTCGAAGAATGTATAAAAAAAATTTTCATAATTTTCGTTATTGATAAAACACAAACGAATTGACCGATTTTATTCCAATTAACGGAATTTGACGCAATTTTTTTAAGGAGAACAGCTGATAAGATTTTTAAGCCAATCGGTGTATTAGCCTGAAAGTTATTTCAAAAATATTATGTAAATTTGCTAAAAACCACGTAAATATTTGAAAAACTAACTTTTGAAAACTAGATTCGATTTTGATTTTTGAAACGGTTTTCGACATATCCACGTCCCTCTACTTATCCACATCTCTTTACTTATCCACGCCCCTCTACGTATCCACGTCCCTCTACTTATCCACGTCCCACTACGTATCCACGTCCCTCTACTTATCCACATCTCTTTACTTATCCACGCCCCTCTACGTATCCACGCCCCTCTACTTATCCACGTCCCACTACGTATCCACGTCCCTCTACTTATCCACATCTCTTTACTTATCCACGCCCCTCTACGTATCCACGCCCCTCTACTTATCCACGTCCCACTACGTATCCACGTCCCTCTACTTATCCACATCTCTTTACTTATCCACGCCCCTCTACGTATCCACGCCCCTCTACGTATCCACGTCCCTCTACGTATCCACGCCCCTCTACGTATCCACGTCCCTCTACTTATCCACATCTCTTTACTTATCCACGCCCCTCTACGTATCCACGTCCCTCTACGTATCCACGTCCCTCTACTTATTCACGTCCCACTACGTATCCACGTCCCTCTACTTATCCACGTCCCTCTACGTATCCACGTCCCTCTACGTATCCACGTCCCTCTACGTATCCACATCTCTTTACTTATCCACGCCCCTCTACGTATCCACGCCCCTCTACGTATCCACGTCCCTCTACGTATCCACGTCCCTCTACTTATTCACGTCCCACTACGTATCCACGTCCCTCTACTTATCCACGTCCCTCTACGTATCCACGTCCCTCTACGTATCCACGTCCCTCTACGTATCCACGCCCCTCTACGTATCCACGTCCCTCTACGTATCCACGCCCTTCTACGTATCCACGTCCCTCTACGTATCCACGTCCCTCTACGTATCCACGTCCCTCTACGTATCCACGTCCCTCTACGTATCCACGCCCCTCTACGTATCCACGCCCCTCTACGTATCCACGCCCCTCTACGTATCCACGTCCCTCTACGTATCCACGTCCCTCTACGTATCCACGTCCCTCTACGTATCCACGTCCCTCTACGTATCCACGTCCCTCTACGTATCCACGCCCCTCTACGTATCCACGTCCCTCTACGTATCCACGTCCCTCTACGTATCCACGTCCCTCTACGTATCCACGTCCCTCTACGTATCCACGTCCCTCTACGTATCCACGCCCCTCTACGTATCCACGTCCCTCTACGTATCCACGTCCCTCTACGTATCCACGTCCCTCTACGTATCCACGTCCCTCTACGTATCCACGTCCCTCTACGTATCCACGTCCCTCTACGTATCCACGTCCCTCTACGTATCCACGCCCCTCTACGTATCCACGTCCCTCTACGTATCCACGCCCCTCTACGTATCCACGTCCCTCTACGTATCCACGCCCCTCTACGTATCCACGTCCCTCTACGTATCCACGCCCCTCTACGTATCCACGCCCCTCTACGTATCCACGCCCCTCTACGTATCCACGTCTCTCTACGTATCCACGCCCCTCTACGTATCCACGCCCCTCTACGTATCCACGTCTCTCTACGTATCCACGCCCCTCTACGTATCCACGTCTCTCTACGTATCCACGCCCCTCTACGTATCCACGTCTCTCTACTTATCCACATCCTTTTATTTATCTACGCCCTTCTACTTATCAACATCCCTTTACTTACTACTATAATTAATTTTAATAAATCATAATATAATATATAACCCATTAAAACAACATTAATTATTTGTTAATATCTATTTAATCTTAAATGCAAATTCATAACTACCCTCATATATAACTAAACTTTAAGCAGACGCTGCTATACTTTCTTGATGATTCTTCGTTTCTCTGTAATCCGTTATTGGACTTATTGGAGATCTTGCCGAGTTCTGTAACACAAAGACGTATTATTTTAATGATGGGAAATATTCAGGTTGACTGGTCAAAAACTGAACATATTTTTCGCCGTGTTGGTCCCGGCCTCCTTTGAAGAATAGGCCAACGGCCGTTCTGCCGGGCAGGTCGTAAAAGGCGACCGATTAGCTATATCGTGGCTACTAGGTGGTAGAGTTCTGCATTGTCTCGCCCGGGTCTAGTAACACCTTACCTATTCCTGCCGCAATAGCGTCAGTGCTTGTCGCTGTCGTGTTCCGGTTTGGAAGGTAAGGTAGCCGGTAAACTTCTGCATGAGGCATTGGACCTCGCCACAAGATAGCAACGCACCATTAACATCTTTGGTGTCTATAGGCGATGGTTGACTCTTTCCATCAGGAGACCCATCTGCTTGTTTGCTATCTTATGATATAAAAAAAACATATTGAAGGATATATTTTTGTCATATGCAGCCAATAAAAATAGCTTTATTTTTTAGTAAACCGCAACGAAATTAGTGTAGTACTATTCACAAAATGTGATCACCGCGTAGAAGGTAAGCGCGAGATTTGACTTAACGTGCCGCGAAATCAACTCAAATCGCTTGTAAAATATGTATCTTTATGTTCGCAAACTGAGCTTTTTTATAAAAAGAATGGAATAGTTTTCTTATTGATTGGTAGGTGTGCAAACGAGGGGGCCACCTGATGGAACGTAGCCACCACTTCCCGTGGACATTTACAACACAAAGTTTAGTTGCCAATGTGATGACGGATCCTGAGGAATTTGTTGATCCTTTTAACAATCGCAATATGAAAGTTACTCAAGAAAGCCCACCTGGTTTTTCCAAGGTTTGACTTTTCGTATAAAGAAGGGTCAAATCAAACAGTCATAGATGACCATTCGTCAAGATGGTGTGATGTGTGGTGTCAAACAATAAAACGAGAATATTGCAAATTACATAGTATTCCTCAACGAAATTAGTAATATTTAAAAAGTATGGTCACCGCGCTGTGTTGAGTCTAGTCGCAAGTTTAGTAAAACAATGAATTTCTGGACACCAAGCAAATTATTATTGTTTTCATATTAACGTAGTAGTAAGTATTTTTTCCCTCTAATTCAGGGAACTATTTAATCGCTGCAACTTTGTCATACCTACCATATTTCTAAATATAATTATCTACCTTCATTTACATGTTGCTGTTGGGTGTTGATAAGTTGTATTTATAAACAAACAAGATATATGTGCATTGGGTATAGTAATGTATTTTTGGGATGATGTGTCCAATTAAGTATATTTTAAAGTATTTTGTAATAACTTTTTCTCTTAAGCATATGCTATTAATTACTGACATATTTCAAGTTTAATAATTTTACCTACGAAATAAAGACATTTTGAATGTATAAACACTAAAAATACGCATTTTGAAATATCTCGCGTAAGATCAGAGGACAGAGGTTAACGAAAATCTCACGATATCCCACCAGGACTATAAGGATAAAAAAACGCCAAAACTACCTCACGTAATTTATAGACGCCTAATACTAATATATGTTAGTAATATTAGTAATTAGTACGGAAAATATGAATATAACTATTTGAGAGTAGTAACTCTTCGCAGAAGTTGCTTATAAAATTCCTACTTACCAGTTTCTTTGCTCTGTCCGTGAGTATCGAGTAGGCGAAATGGTTGAGGATGACGCCTGTAGGCAGGGCTACGCCTTGGAACCGGTACAGCTGGTTCACTGAGCTTTCTGAAGAACCTAAATATTTGTAGGATTAGTAACAAAAACTGCCAGACTGAAAAGTATACTAGGCTTTACTAGAGGCGGTCAATTTACGTACTATGTAATGTCCTTCCATAATAGGTGGTCATATTTTAACACAGCGTCTAATCAACGATATCCACCCAAAAAAATAATGCGATTCAAGGGCCTAAAAGGCCTTTGAATCGCACTGATTTTTACGAATAAAATTATTTTGTCTCGTAACGCTTCACATCTTTCTGCATAAAATAATCCACTTTTAACGTAAACGTGAGTAGTAAGGTAAACAACATCGCGCCATCTGTGGAGTGATAATTTCATTCAACGATTCGTTCACATTTTATGGGTGTGCGTCAGAGCCAGTGTATAGACCGTGTTTACGTCATTAAACCTTAAACCTTGAATAGTGAGAACGGCTTAAGGGGCGGTTAAGGTCTTTGACGCCGCGTTAAGTTTATTGCAACATACCTACGTTTATTATTTGTTGTACATAGTCATATCTTATTTTAGTGAATGAGAATTTTAAAAATAAATTTCAACATAATGTTTATAACTGAAAACTTCAAAAAAGTAATTAGCTACAAATCTGCTTAATAAAAATAACAAGAACATTTAAAATTGGACAATTCCAATCGCCTTCGTCAGAAATGACTAATATTATAACAGATACACTCGGTCCAAGCTGCAGTTGTCTTAATTGTACTCCACGGAATACTCGTAGGATGCGATAGAGAAAACTGCAAAGTGACAGATTGCTAGTTTTACAAACAACTATTCTTCAATTCTCTCGCCTTAATATTTCCTCTTGATTATTATCTCGACTCCTTTGACGAGACCAACTGCCATTCTACCCGGCAGCTCGTAAAAGACGATCGATTGGCTATACATGTCATTACCATCGTGACTACTATGTGATAGAGATCCGCAACTTCTCGCCTAGAAATTTAGTACCAACGCCTTACCTATTCCTGTCGCAATAGCGTCAAAGTTTGTCGTGTTTCGGTTTGGAGGGTAAGGTAATCGGTAGACTTATTCACGTGGCATCGTCATCCCGCCACACAGATAGCAAAGCACCATTAACATGTTTGATGTCTATAAACGATGGTTTATCTTTAAGGGATTATCCGTGCGTATATATAACAAAGTTCCGGAGAAAATTACATGTTTGCCAGAAAAGAGATTCAAATCAAATTTAAAAAATACTCTTTACAAGAAAGCTTACTATAGTGTGAACGATTATTTAAATGATAGGAATCCCTGGAGTTTTTTTTTTTTATATATCATAAGATAGCAAACAAGCAGATGGGTCTCCTGATGGAAAGAGTCAACCATCACCTATAGACACCAAAGATGTTAATGGTGCGTTGCTATCTTGTGGCGAGATCTAATGCCACATGCATAAGTTTACCGGCTACCTTACCCTCCAAACCGGAACACGACAGCGACAAGCACTGACGCTATTGCGGCAGGAATAGGTAAGGCGGTGGTACCAGACCCGGGCGAGACAATGCAAAACTCTACCACCTAGTAGCCACGATGGTAGTGACTCGATAGCCAATTGGTCGCCTTTTACGACCTGCCTGGCAGAACGGCAGTTGGCCTATTCTACAAAGGAGTCCGGGACCAACACGGCGAAACACGGTTAATCAGAAATGTTAATTTTAATTTTATGTCTCAATTATTAATCATATTTACAGTTTTATTTATTTATTGCTGATGTATTGACATCAGCAATCAAAATAATTTTAACTTTTTATTTAATTTTGACATAATGTAGTTTTCTACTTAAGTATTGATTCTGTCATTTTTTTAGTGTATATAGTGTGTTTTTAAAGTGTTATTCCAGTTTATTTTAATTGACGTTCAAAAAATGTATAAGTTATACTTATTTTGAATAAAATATATTCTATTCTCTCTATTCTAATCACGAGAGCCATATGCTTGTTTGCTATCTTATCCATACTAATATTATAAATGCGAAAGTAACTGTCTGTCTCTTTTTCACGCTTAAACCACTGAACCGATTTGAATGAAATTTAGTATAGAGTTTGACCGAGAAAGGATATAGGATAGTTTTTATTCCGAAAATCCCACAGAAACGGCAACTATGTGGCTTTTAATTTTAGAAATTAATATTATAAATGCGAAATTAACTCTGTCTGTTTGCCTGCCTGTCTGTCTGGTATACAGATAGTTTGAGACCCGAGAAAGAATATAGGATAGTTTTTATTCCGAAAAAGCAGGGTCTTAGTTTTAGAAACTAATATTATAAATGCGAAAGTAACTCTGTCTGCCTGTCTGTCTCTTCTTCACGCCTAAACCGCTGAACCGATTTGGATGAAATTTAGCATAAAGATAGTTTGAGACTCGAGAAAGGACGTAGGATAGTTTTTATCCCGAAATCCTACAGAAACGGGAACAAGAGCGGGTTTTAATTCTAGTATTTTTTCCACGTTGACGAAGTCGCGGGCACAGCTAGTGATATAATAAAAAATAAAAAACTCACCCTGTAGCCGGTGCACGGATGAGACGGTCACCTTCCCGATCTGCCCGGTGTGGCTGATCATGGGGCCCTTGGATATATCCACGTGTTTGTCTATTTTGTACAATGTCACTTTACCTGGAACAACATTACGACATAAGTCGTAATGATCTTGGACACGAACCTTTGACACTTTGGAGAGTAAAACTCGTAGACGTGGACCTTCGACACTTTGGAGAGTAACGGCCGGTTTCCGAAACGGAAATTAATTGTAACAACCAATAAATTTGTGTTTAACAGATCATTTGCTTGTAAAAAAATGTGTTAAATACAGATTAATTGCTTGTTAAAATTGATTTGCATTTCGGAAAATGGCGGTAAACTCGTAAAGACAGACTTTCCACACTTTGGAGTTAAAGTTCGTAAACACGGACCTTTCATCACTTCTTTCACTTTGGTGTGTAAAGTACCTAAACAAACTCAAACACAGACCTTTGGCACTTAGGCGTATAAAGTCCTAGACATAATAGTATAGGATCGCGATAGAGATCGACCTTCACCAAGCTGGTTAATGAATCAAACATATTTTTTAAGTAATTTAATATATCAAAAAATATGTTACATATGGGTTGCCTATCAAATTTCAGTCCAGGATATATTTGATTAATTTTTGAAAAAAAAAATGTTTTTTTTTTAATATGTGTGGTTAATAAATACATTTTACACCAATCGAAAGTATGCATGCATAAGTTTCATCCATTAACCACGCCGGTGCAAATTACTAGTATCGACTTACCTACCTGTTCATACCTGGCAAACCAAGTGTTGTGACAGGAAAAAAATAGGCAACCTAACTTTTGCATATACTATGGGTTGCATAATTTCCATTGGTGTAAAATTTATTTATTAACCGCGCTGGTGAAATATTAAAAAAAAAAACATTTTTTCAAAAATTAATTAAAGATATCCTGGACTGAAATTTGACAGGCAACACATATGTAACATATTTTTTGATATATTAAATTACATAAAAATACTGTTTGATTGATGAATAATCAGCTCGGTGAAGGTCGATCTCTATCGGGATCTTAGACTATAAACATTTGAAACTTTAGCCTGTAAAAGTCCTAGACTAGTCTTAATCAGCTCGGTGAAGGTCGATCTCTATCGGGATCTTAGACTATAAACATTTGACACTTTAGCCTGTAAAAGTCCTAGACTAGTCTTAATCAGCTCGGTGAAGGTCGATCTCTATCGGGATCTTAAGACTATAAACATTTGACACTTTAGCCTGTAAAAGTCCTAGAACTTTGACGCTTTGGTGTGCAAAGCTCGTAGACACGGATCTTTGACAATTTCGATGTGTAAAATTCGTAGACACTCGTAGAAACTCGTAAAACTTTTAACACTTTTGATATATAAAAGTCATAGACACAGACCTTTGACACTTTGGGGTGTAAAGCTCGCAGACACGAACCTTTGACACTTAGGATTGTAAAGAACTTGGACACTGACCTTTGATCCCATGACGTGTAAAATAGTGTAATATAAAACCTTGTATGTAATGTGAAGGCAAGCAGAGCTACAATATATGCTCACATTTTTTAAAGTAGCCAGGTATGTTATCAATTGTTTGCTGTTTCCTGGCCCGGATAGCTTAGATATTCTTTTTATATCATAAAATAGCAAACAAACAGATGGGTCTCCTGATTGAAAGAGTCAACCATCGCCTATAGACACCAAAGGTGTTAATGGTGTGTTGTTATCTTGTGGCGAGATCTAATGCCACATGCATAACTTTACCGGCTATCTTACCCTCCAAACCGAAATACTACAGTGACATGCATTGACGCTACTGCGGCAGGAATAGGTAAGGCGGTGGTACCAGACCCGAACGAGACAATGCAGAACTCTACCACCTAGTAGCCACGATGGTAGTGACTCGAATAGCCAATTGGTCGCCTTTTGCAATCTGTCTGGCAGAACGGCCGTTGGCCTATTCTTCAAAAGAGCCCGGGACCAACACTGGGAGAATTTTTTTATGAAAATATTTAGATGTTATTAAAGTCGATAAGTTGGCCTATAAAAAACAGCTACTACTTTTTTTAATTAAAATATATTTCAAAGCATTAGACATTATAATTTCACTTCAAAACATATATTTTTAATATAATACTGAACCAGTATCACTTTTCAAAGCATCTGCAAGATATAATATACTCCTGGATGTATATTACTCACGATGCTTTAAAAAGTGATGCCGGTTGAACTATATATTAAAAATATATATATATTTCAGGATCTAATATACATATATACATGCAGGAGTATATTATATCCTAAAGATGCTACGAAAAGTAAAACCACTTGCGTAATATATTAAATACTAGCGCCTTGCCCGCGGTTTCACCCGCGTACTTTTGTTCCCGTGGGAATATCGGAAAGGTTTATATACTAAAACCTCAAGAATCAATCTAATTATTAAAAAACCGCATCAAAATCCGTTGCGTAGTTTTAAAGATTTAAGCATACATAGGGACAGACAGAGAAAGCGACTTTGTTTTATACTATGTAGTTATATATGTTTTGAAGTGAAATTAAATTAGAAGTGTAATAATAATAGTATCTAATAACAATTGAATTTCACTAAGTGCCGATGACAGAAATTTTAGAACATACAGCATTTTACATTAAAAATAAAATAAATAGAAATTTGATCCAGCACCTAATCAGACGCTCAGGCCAGTCTACGCTCTACCAACTGAACTACGTGTCGTTGAATCAATTATTGCGTAATTCTTTATTGCTTTTCCCTAGCATGTGATTAGTGCTAAAACACAAAAGTTGTAAAAAGCCTTTATATATCATAGGATATATTTTAACTCTCAAATGAACAGTCTTGCAAATAATATTGAACTTAATACTCTCTGTTTATCACTTATTTGATTGAGCGTGAAGATACGTATGTAAAACTCACCATTGGCCTTTGCGATACTAGGTATCTGACTAGTTTTGTGTTCATTATCCGTAAACATCTCCAATGCCAACTCTTCGGAGACATCCAGCCGCTCAACGAGGAGGTTCTTCCTGCAGATGGTGATGAACTCAGCACTCAGGGTCTGGAGCTCTTGTGGAGAAGGTTGCCAGTCCGGAAGGGATGGCAGGTCAACATCGTAGATGAAGGAACCACTACGAACTAATATATTATATTTATAACTAGCTGTTGCCAGCGACTTCGTCCGCGCGGACTTCGTTTACTCCGCACAGCTCCTCCCCCGTAGGTGATAGCGTGATAATATGTAGCCTATATGTTGACCCGACCTGTTAGTAATATTCATGCAAAATTTGAAGTAAATCCATGCAGTACTTTTTGAGTTTACCCCGGACATACATACAGACAAACAGATAAACAGACAAAAATTCTAAAAACTATATTTTTGGCTTCGATATCGATTGTAGATCACGCCCCAAGTATTCTTTTTAAAAAATATTCAATGTACAGTTTCGACTTTCCTACGATTTTATTATATGTATAGATAAAAGTATCAACTGGATATACTAGCCGCTTGATTCTGGTTTAAAGAAGTTACAGTGGTAGGAACGAAAGGCGAGTTCGTTGTCCTATAAAAAAAATCAACACACCATGTGCAGCACAGACATGTTTTATTGTAAACATTAATGTAAATAGATAGTAAGGCAGGATAAATTGTATACTTCGTTTAGTTCGTAAGTTTTCTATAATAAATAATGTTCGTTTTCGTCTTTTATTCGCCCTAAGACCTACATACAGCTTTGTTGTATAGAAATAATAAAGCTTTATGAAGCTATGATCGTTGCCTATTAGGCATATTACGAATAAAGCGAGTTCTACGCAGTTGACGACATTACGAGTCGACTCTTGCGAGATAATATTTATATGCGGGAACTCGCAATTACGAAAATCCGAAAAGTGCAAAATTCTTTGTTAAAACAAATGTTTTACGATTGTAAAAAGTATGTATAATGTAAGTATAAGCCTTAGGCATATGTTTAGACACTTTTCGGTAATATAAAGATAGTTAACAGGATAGTACGACCTGAAAAGGCGTACAACTCTGTAATTGTAAGAGTTTCCGAGGTCCTGTAAGAACGTACAATGTATATAACACTCTTGTTTGTTATTAAGTTTACTTGTGTTAGATCCTTGTATATAAATAAGAAATAACACATTGTAATTAGATTTCGGTAGGTCTTAGGGCATTACGTACTTTGTTTTGCATATATTTGTAAAAAGGTAGTACCGTTGCACTCGCTAGAGGGCCACACTAGGTAATTAGAGGTAGGAGAAGCTACCTAAGATAAAATTATTAAGATTAGATTACGAAAAATAGGATTTTAACAAATCCCAGACATTGTGGCGTCACACTTGGCGCCATTTGTCTTTGTAGATTTACGCCGCCCGTCTGACCGCGCGCTATAAATATCGGAGAGCGCGGCCATACAATCAGTTCCGTTCCGATCAAGTTACAGTTTCATTACGACTCAATAAGTTTCCCAGACAAGTTCCTGGGCTTTAGTATATCCATAGGGTACCGGTTTTAGAGTAGGGCAGTGTAAGGCCAAGTACTGGATCTCCCTCAGAATAGTGAATATTTGCAACGGTGCTAGCTTTATTGCTATTCATTTCGTTACAATAAAGCACCTTTGCAACGAACAGTTGTGGTCTCTATTTATTCCCCCGGCGACACCCGGCTCACGACCAAAGCACTACGGCTGGTGGGGCGTCGAAGAAGAACAGATCTACAGTCCGCTGGCTCCCCCGGCTGTAGTGCATACACCAGTTTCCTTCATAATTAGGCAGAGTCACCGACCACACAACCCATAGACCCCTAATAACAGGCGAATGGCTTCTGTCAACACATCTGACTTATAGTTCCGATGTAAATGTCCATGCACCAATACCCAATCAGTGTCGACCAATCAGATTTTCTGTACATCACTATCTTTCACTGTGGCCTTGAGTAAGCCAATCACGATGTTGCAGCTCAGCTCAGCTAGTTGCCAGAATGCATTCAATACGGAAAATCGAACATTAGGCGTCTATGGGCTGTGCGGTTGATGGGCAGAGTGAACCGAGAGCCAATAGACCATCTCACCATAATGCACTGGTTTGCAAGTTGGCCAGATTACCATCCAGTGCAAAAAGAAAAACAAATACAAGTGGGAAAAAAGGGGTTATCTCCTACCACTCCACCATTTTAACGTGACGTGGTGTTGTCCACTTTAAAATCTGTGTATTTGGAAATTGAAGAATACATATGAATCTTTTAAAATACCACAACGTTGTTATTTTTATAAATAACTTCTCGGTTTTCAGCCAGGTAAAAAATAGCCTATGTCACTCTTGGATAATATAGCAATGTAAAAGTAAAAGGATTTTTAAAATCGGTCAAGTAGTTTTTGAGTTAAATCGTAACAAATAAAAATTAAATATTAGTTTAGAAATAACTAGCTACACCGTGCATCCCGCTGCATTAATAAGTTTTTGGTGAATCCCGCGGGAATAACTCATTTTACCGGGATATAAAGTAGCCTATGTGCTATTCCAAGTCATCATCTACCCGTGTACCAAATTTCATCCAAATCCGTTCAATAGTTTTAGCGTGATTAAGTAACAAGCATCCATCCAAACATCCAAACTTTCGCATTTATAAGATTAATATAGATTTCATTTTTTTTTTCGTTAATGTCATCAACGTCTTTTAATCTTAATATAACTAAAGTTTAACAAATCTAAAAACTTATACAATAAAACTTACTATCTGGACCTGGGAAGCTGTGTAATTTAACAGCCACTGAATCTTTGAAAGCAACACTTGCGCATGCGCCGAGCACCAGCGAACATGTTCGCCAAAACGCTTTGTTCACTTGTTGGGGCTCTGACACAGTGAAATTTTGTAGCTGAGAAATAATTAGACACATGTTTTAGAGATATTGTTTCAGTAATTTAAAAAATATAACTTTGTTAAAAGCCTTACAGAAACTAGTAAGTCTTACAGTATTCTTAATTCAAATATCGCACACTTATTGGTCAATTCAAATATGCATATAACGGGGTACGTAAGAACACGTTCGCGCTCAGATATGTTATCCACTTTTATTGGTCAATTAAAATAGCGTGTCATAAGAAAACATTCTCTTTTCCCTGTTCCGCGCTCTCGCTTGCACGCTCGGTTCAGGCGAAATGTGAAAATGAGCCATGCTTTTTCGTGCGTGCAGCATTGATCTCAAAAACGTTATCACACCAAAAATCTAGAGCACAATACAAATAGTCTCCCGCTGTGATTGTTAAAAATGCTACCTAAGTTGAAGTTTAGTCGCACATGAAATTACTTAGGTGTTTTTAGCTCCATTTGTAAAATAGACCAATTGCCCTTCTAAGTAGTAGAGCTCCGCAATAACTCACTGCAGTATGGTAGCAACTTCTTACAATTTGACATTGCAAAAGCGTCAGTACTTGTCATTATGGAACATGACCCATGCAGATAGCCGCACTCTCCTGTGATATAAAAATAATACTAAATACCTCTAGTGTACAGCTTTCCGTGAGAGGTTTATGCATATCCCAATAAACTGTGCCATCTAACAGAGCCAGTGCACTGTTGGTCGCATGCCACTCACTTAAATCTGAAATTAACAAATTTTCATTACTTTAAATTAAAAATACATAATTTTTTACATACTTAAAACAAGTAATACTTAAGTTTTAAGTTGTAATGTTTTCTTTTTAAAAATATTTCTCCTTTATTTAAGTTAAGAATAACCATCACAATCTCAATAACACATTTCAAAAAGTTGCAAAAAGCATTGAGAAAAACACATTGTATTTAGTACTAGCTGTTGCTTGCGACTTCGTCTGCGCGGGCTTCGTTTACTCCGCACAGCTCCTCCCGCGTAGGTGATAGCGTGATAATATGTAGCCTATATTATGTTGACTCGTAGGCGTATCATCTAACGTTTGCAATTCGGAAGCGATCAGCGATGACTCTTAAACGTGATGAAAAAATCATCAAAAACGTCGCCAATTGCTTGCTGGTCACTAGATGCACTTTTTGCAATGTCACAGCATCAAAACTAATCAAGGAGCAACGTCTACCATTAATGTACAAGGCTGTTATGTGTCTTGCAATAACTAAACAATCACGATAATTTCGCATTGCGAGTTACGTGATCACCCCGCCGACCTGTTAGTAATATTCATGCAAAATTTAAAGTAAATCCATGCAGTACTTTTTGAGTTTACCTCGGACTGTATTTTTGGCTTCGATATCGATTGTAGATCAAGCCCCAAGTATTCTTTTAAAAAATATTCAATGTACAGTTTTGACTTTTCTACAATTTTATTATTGTATAGATAGATTTATAATTAATGTTCTAGAGGGTCTTCTGATCAACAACATTAGTGTTAAAAGAAATGCAATATTTTTGGTTAAAAAATTATATAAATTAGTAATTCTTTTAGTTAAAATATATTAGTAAATTTTCTGTCTATAGATAAAAAAACAAGCAAAAATGACACCCTAATGTACAAGGGGAGGAAACACAGAAGATGGGAGGATGACTTAAAACAGCAAGTACAAGAGAACTCAGTGGAAACAGCTAGAAGAGGCCTTTGCCAATTTCTCTTGGTAACTTGCTGAATTGAGAAATAAAAGAGAAAATCACAGATCATTTAAAAATAACATGTGTTCTTTGACCATCTAGTGAATCTCACACTCAATGGTCAAAGCACGCGTCAAAGCACGCATGTCATTTGTAAATCATATTTATTGACTAACACTGACAAATAATAATAATATCGTTGGGCAAATTATACAAGTGATCTAACCCCAAAGTAATTATTTGCTTGACATAGCATGATCAAATGGATTTCGAACTGTACAAGGTTCGTGTCAAGTTTCCAAAATCTGTATGTTTGCAGAGGAAGCTAGACAGGCCTGCCTGGAGCATGATGCAAGGTATTTGGCTCTCCCTCTCTACATAGTTATTAATTTTCGCCGTGTTGGTCCCGGTCTCCTTTGAAGAATAGGCCAACTGCCGTTCTGCCAGGCAGGTCGTAAAAGGCGACCGATTGGCTATCGAGTCACTACCATCGTGGCTACTAGGTGGTAGAGTTCTGCATTATCTTGCCCGGGTCTCATACCACTGCCTTACCTATTCCTGCCGCAATAGCGTCAGTGCTTGTCCCTGTCGTGTTCCGGTTTGGAGGGTAAGATAGCCGGTAAACTTATGCATCTGCTATTAGACCTCGCCACAAGATAGCAACGCACCATTAACATCTTTGGTGTCTATAGGCGATGGTTGACTCTTTCCATCAGGAGACCCATCTGCGTGTTTGCTATCTTATGATTTAAAAAAAAAATATCAAAATATCTATTAAAATGTGCAGTTAGATATCTTTGAAAAACTCAAGGCTTCAAGATTTCACAAGTTCAAAAGGTTATGTCACTGCCACCATTTATTGCCACATATTTTGAAATAGATTTTTCTTAGTAATATTAAGCCACAAAATGGTTAACAAAATAATACCAGACTTTGTTAGGGTACCTAAATAGCTGTACTGTATTGTAAAGCAAACACAATTAGGACATCTAATAATTCTTAAGACCATTTTCTGAAATTTATTGAATTACAAACATTGATATAAAAAACCCTAGATGGACAGTCCCGAACAAAACTGACACTCAAAAGTGTCCCTAATTTCATCTAAGAAGTTATAGATATGGCAAAACATATGTCTTTGCATATCCAAGTGTCGCGACTGACGCGATTCTATTTGAAATGAGCGCACAATTTACAATTGTGCGCTCATTTTTGGAGGACGTTTTTGACACACTGATTGTGTATCTTGGGTTTTTTATATCAATGATTACAAATAACATTATCCTCTTTGGTGATGAATATAAAGCTAACTAGTTGATCATACTTCCCCATTCTATCTCTCTTCCCCACTCAAATCACTCTGTTAACTAACATAGATTATCTACACTAATATTAAAAATGTGAAAATCTGTCTTGTTAAGCTTTTACAACTAAACCACCAAACCAATTTCAATTAAATTTGGCATAGAGATAGTTGAAGGTCCGGGGTCAAACATGAACTAACTTTTGGTAACAGTTTAGGAACGTGCCGTATCGATAGAGGGTTGGGTGGGCGGGGGGGTAGCTACCCCTCCCTTTAACCCGGAAGCTCGCCCGCCAGAAGCGCGTAGTTTTTTTTATATGAATTTTTTTATGTCATAAAATTATCATTCAAAATGTAAAAAAATTAAATTATGCTGCCAAATTGGAGAATACTGATAAGTGAGTAGAGCGAAGTAATGACAGTAAGTGTTATTTTTATTTCAATAAATTTGCCTAAAATAATAAAAATTCATTAGACAAAGGGTGGGCATGATACAGATGCTTCAGATGATCAAACACCATATTAAGAGCATATGAAAATAATATAAAGAAATACATTATGTGCTTGAAAAAAATAAAAATCATTATTAAATTTTATACAAATATTTAATTCCATCAAGAACACCAATAAATCGATCGTTTTTTATATTTTGTATTTTTTCTTCCCCATAAATATTCCACTACATGATGAGCAACATTTTCTGGATTATTATAATTATGTTTTTTAAAAAATCTTTTAACTGTTCTCCACTGGGACTCAATCCTTTGTGTATGAGTCGCATTTTCTGCTTCAGAAGGATTCTCCGGATCGGAGTGGTTTACCCTTTAATGAGGGTACCCATGTTGTGACCAACTTTCATAAGCTCTCCAGCGGTTAGTATGAATTATAGTACCCACTTCGACATGCTTCTGAATAGGGTGTACCAATACATCTGCATTACAAATATTATTTTGACACACCTCTAATCTTAAGTCCTTGGATCCATCTTCTATTAAGCCTTACATCCAGTGGCCCTCAACATGTTACCTAAAACAAAAGGAAATTGATTTTATTAATATGCCTCCATTAATAGAAGTCAGGTAAGGTTCCAGTTGACGAAACACACTGTCGGGAGGCTCGGAAATCTTGTTTCTTGCATTAGATATCTGAAGACAGACTAACTAACCTACTTCACCAACAAGTCGCGTACAACTAGTTATACAAATGTGTGGAGAGTTAGAGTTAATGGAGCCCCAGCAAAGTACTTATTCTTCTTGTACTAAATTAAAAATATCTATATCATATAATAAAATCGTAGGAAAGTCAAAACTGTACATTGAATATTTTTTTAAAAGAATACTTGGGGCGTGATCTACAATCGATATCAAAGCCAAAAATATAGTTTTTAGAATTTTTGTCTGTTTCTCTGTTTATCTGTTTGTCTGTATGTATGTCCCGGGTAAACTCAAAAAGCACTGTGTGGATTTACTTCAAATTTTGCATGAACATTACTAACAGGTCGGGTCAACATATAGGCAACAAATTATCACGCTATCACCTACGGGGGAGGACCTGTGCAGACTAAACGAAGTCCGCGCAGATGAAGTCGCTGGCAACAGCTAGTATACAATATACACATTTTTTAAAGAAACATATTGATTTAATACCTGAAAAATAGCAATTCATTTTGGTAGTAAAATTTGTAATATGGATCCTAGTCAGATTGGGTGTGCCTTGGCGCTATGGGAGGTGTAGCCCCTTCGCCGTTGCGTAACAAAGCAAAGATTCCATTAACTCGCATTCGCAGCTTCGGCTTTTTATTGCCTGCGGCGACCAGCCTCAGCCACTATAGCTCACAAGGTGCCTACGTTTTGTTACAGTGGGGGGAACTGCCACCCTCCGCCCCTATGCAATTTCTAAAAACGCTGTAGGGGTAGGACAAACAAGACAACTTGCAAGTTGGGGTGCTCTGAATCGGATCTGTCATAGCAACTTAATCAATATACTATAATTAAAATTTATACAGGAGTAAATATTTACCTTTATTATATTTCCTTTTTCAAAATTTAGATTCGTCTATCTGTACTATTTTTCCAGGGCCTCCAATTTTTCCTAAAATTTCTTGGTTTTCCATATAATATATTACAATTACTTCTCAGCAATAATTAAACCAGTTGGCAATGTGGCCTTGGATAAGCATGCACCCTTTTCTTCTTTGATGGGATATTCGTGAATTGTTCTATTAAAACTCTAATTGTGGGCATAAGCATAAATCAAATAACTGCTCACTTCACTTTGGTAACTAATGAGACCTCTGAGAGAATTCCATTAATACACTATGGTCTGTACCAACGCTAACTTCATTAAAAAAAAAAAACAATATTTTTACTTTAATACAATACTCTATTGTATTTTATTGTTTTCAAACAAAACATTGTACAAAATAACATCAAATTGACACTCTTTTTTCAAGTACGCTCTTGAGGAAAAATAAAAGAATTTAGTCCGCCATTTTCATTCGTGCTGTGTGTTATGCGTTGGTTGCAGTTTATGATACAGGTTAATTTAAAAGTGTTTTGGGGTATTAAATGTTTTGGGGTTTTGGGGTAAGTAAACTTTATTTATAATCAAGATTAGTTCAAGATCTAACAATTTAGATAATAATTTTGTCAAAAAACCAAAAATATCAATTAATAAAACATATTTTTCGTTAACGACCAACTTGATGATACCGGAGCTTTGAGTATGACGGTACCTATTTTTATTTATTTTCGTAAATTTTAATGTTGATATCTATGACCTCAAAAAAAATCAAATGATGTGAATGTGAAAGGTCCTAAACGATATTTTAAATAAAAATAACATAGATGTAAAATTGGAATACAAATAAATTATTTAATAATTACGAAAAAACTACATATTAATTATGAAAAAGTAAACAATATTAACATTTATGTAAATAAATATTTTTATACTATATGTTGTTTATTTTTTCCGTATGTATAAGTTTACCAATTATATTAAAAAAATATAAAAAGCATAGGTCATCGGTTTACTTTTTGAATTAAAAATCCTCGACTAACAAGTAGTCATATTTTTCTCAGTGTTGTGTTACACCTGGAATTATTTTGAAGCTTAAGCCATTTAAATTAAATAATTCTCACACCAGTGTATTGCAGTGCTCAAGACCAAAAAACTAAAGGTTTTGGAAGACCTCCTAGAAACCATACCCTCTCACATTTTCTTTCGATCGATACGGCACGTTTCTAAACCCAACTCTAACTTTTATTTAAACATCCACCCTTAAGGGGCTGAAATAGGCGATGAAAATTTGCATGAAAAACTATATTGACATGTTAATCTACTCGGGGGCGGAGCTGTGCGGCTCAGCTAGTTCAACAATAAATTAAACTTACGTCTAGCACAATCGTATGGAGTACTTATATCCTTATTCATAACCAAAGTACAATCTTTAGGCACTCCTTTGTAGTTTATCTCTATCTTTTCAATTCTTCCGACATTTTCTAACTGTCGTTTCTTCTCTAGTGTAAATAAATAATGACGCCTTTCTAAAGCTTCTTTAGAGCTTAATAATCCTTAAAAATAAACGATATATGTTAATACAACAAAAATAGAAATAATCATTAAAAATTGTAGTATAAACTTACTCGAGAATGTAATATTCGGTGTATTACTACTCTTACGCAAGAATATTGTTTTTGAAACATATGCGGTATATCGTTTCATCTCACCAATGGATTAAAATAACAATTTTTATAACAAATTACTTAAATTACTTAAATAACAACAAAAAGTTAGGTTAGTGTAGTGCAGTACTGTACTATATAATTGTCAACTTGACATAAAATATGAAGTATGAACTATAAATAAACTGGCCAGTGCTGCCAGCCCCTGCAAAATTTTCCCCCCAAATTCATTTTTTTTATAAGATAGCAAACAAGCAAATGGATCTCCTGATGGAAAAGTCAACCATCGCCTATAGACACCAAAGATGTTAATGGTGCGTTGCTATCTTGTGGCGAGGTCTAATGCCACATGCATAAGTTTACCGGCTACCTTACCCTCCAAACCGGAACACGACAGCGACAAGCACTGACGCTATTGCGGCAGGAATAGGTAAGGCGGTGGTACTAGACCCGGGCGAGACAATGCAGAACTCTACCACCTAGTAGCCACGATGGTAGTGACTCGATAGCCAATCGGTCGCCTTTTACGACCTGCCTGGCAGAACGGCAGTTGGTCTATTCTTCAAAGGAGCCCGGAACCAACACGGATTCCCCGTGTTGGATCTGGGAATAATCATTATAAAATTCCCCTAAAAACCCCTAGATATTTTTTGTGTACACTACACATACAAATACTTTTTATTGGTATATCAAATAAGTAAGTATTTGAGACATGGAATAAAACAATAATGGAATGTTATTTATTGTGTCAGTTTTCGTATATAATTTTATTTTTAAAGAAAAAAATTCCCATTTTACAATAATACCATATCAATTAGAGTGATACATCAATTACGTGGTTATGAACTAATAATAATCATGTATGGCAAGTACACATTTTATTTAGACGGGCGATGTTACACTTTGTTGGTTTTGTATCTGGATGACATGGTATTCGTTATTGAACTTTTTATTATATCTTCCAGATACAGAACTCACTCTTTCCACATATACACATTAGATCTAATTTGGATTTTATCTGTTTCAGTTAGCAGCAGTGATATTATATTCGGGTATATCCATTTTGTTTACTTAATATTGTCATTATTTCGAGTGCAAATTTTAAAAATATGTGTCTACTATTTTTATTGTTAATAATGATACTATGATTTTCTTTATTTATTGCTATTTCTATTTTTGTTGGCAGCTCTGTCTCTTATTTTCAAACATTGGTCCCGCTATTAGTTGCTATACCTAATTTTAGATTGACAAAAACTAAAAAGTCATTTTTGGGAGACTGCTTGGAAGTCCGAGCAGTGTCTGGCAAGTTTGAAGGTGGATTTGCATCTTTCCACGTCATGTTCCCACCACGTCACTGCTCCACCAACTGATCCCGCGATCTTACTCACTACTACTCGGTATAAATCATGGGTTGGTTGTTAGTATTTTGATTTGCACCATCTATACCTGATATGATTTCATATGTAATGGCCACCTTTTCTCTTGGGTGCGGCAGCTGGAAATACGAGACTCTTCTCTCTACTTCGTACCCCGGGAATTTGGATGAATGTTTCCCTCTTCTGTGGAGGTATAGTGTAGCTGCCTCCTTCCCAAAAAGAGCAATAGTTTTGAGTGATACCAGATCTCCATTGGAGAGCATCCAAAATTGCACTAATACGCATCCTATAGTCGTGCAAATTCATACCCTGATACGAGAGTTAGCCAAAATAAACATAGCTGTTGAAATGAAATGGGTCAAAGCGCACTGTATACCAATACAGGGAATGAAAGAGCAGACTTTCTTGCGAAACAGGCAGCTGAGAAGAAAAATACGGCTCCGGCATATGATAAAATTTCCCTCTCATTGTTGAAACAGGAAATCAGAATAGATACAATTAAAATATGGCAAGAAAGATATGTGTCGTATAAAGAAGGAATGACAACAAAAACATACTTTCCGAAAGTCTGCGAAGCCCATAAAACTTTGCAAACTATTATTCCCTCTAACCTCATTTCGCAGATCCTCACGGGACATGGGACTTTTCGGGCATGTCTACATAAATTCGAATTAGCTGATTCTCCGGTTTGTCCATGTGATGACATGACTCATCAAATAGTCTTTCATGCAAGTGATGAATGCCCAATGTTTGAAAACAAGAGACAGAGCTGCCAACAAAAATAGAAATAAAAATAAATAAAGAAAATTATAGAATCATTATTAACGATAAAAATAGTAGATAAATATTTTTAATATTTGCACTCGAAATAGTGACAATATTTTCAAACAAAATGGATATACCCGAATATAACTTCACTGCTGCTAACTGAAAAAGATAAAACCCAAATTAGATCTAATGGGTATATGTGAAAAGAGTGAGTTCTGTATTTGGAAGATATAATAAAAAGTTTAATAACGAATACTTTATGGGGGACCCCCTAATTTATGGGGGAAAACTTCTAAGTTGGCAGCACTGGAATTGGCAGTCAGCAGCTGTCAATTGTCAACATTTAAATGTCAATATCAACAGGTATTAGGTACCAATCTTTGATTTACCAAAATACCTAGCTACTGAACTATCACAGACTAGTAAGAAGAACTACGTTGCTACTCTGTAGCTACTACAATTATTATTCTATGACGAAAAGAAAAATAATTTAATACGGCACCAACAAAATTAATATTTTTTCTGTGACGGCACCAATGATTGTAGGTAATATCGAAAAAAAGCATCAAAACTATACTATACTGTTACGTACTCGGGTTCGTAATTGTAAGAAAACACCACTTATATTAAATCCGTGTATTTACACAACACAACACAACGTAATACTAAAATACACTTTACACAATAGTCATTCACTATACTATCACTGAACTTAGAACACTACACAATAAAACACTTCCCGCTTCACACTGGTCACTTGATGTATCGCTCTCGATCGCTTGATAAAAACTGCCTTGTGTTTGTCAACACCTCTCTATTTATAGCCAGGGTAAAGTCCTAGCTGGATCCAGAAAAATCTAAATGTATCGGGAAACAATGATTCACTTCTTATCATAAACATCTTATGAGTCATAAATCCTAGTACACGCTACTTGCAACCTTATGCCATATCCCACAAAGTCCATTATGGCATAGCCCAGGTCAACTATTTGTTTGTCAATAGGAGTAGCTATCTCTTTCTTTTATTTCTAGATTTCTCCAGTGCTCCAACTCTACACGTTTCTAGATTATTCATAACAATACAATAAAGAATATCAAATGGTTGCGACACAGTGCCTACTCAAGGTGCTTTTAGCATTTTACAACATCCATCTATGCTCGCAGCTTGATGGACTGAATAGTGAGTACCTATCAAAAGAATACTTTCTATATATGAAACTATTTGATATACCTACCTACTATCGCAGACGAATGAAAGATACTATGTATCCTTTTAATCATTTTAATATGAGCCATATCTAATAAATTACCTGATATGAATTCACAATTCACATATATCTAGTTCATTAACTACACTGCCGTCAGTTTTATTTAAATTTACAGTATTTAATCACAAAATATTGTTGTTTTCTGTCTCAGTCCGAGCATGTTATGTATAAAGAGCCATTGCATTACCACCAGGCACCTTGTAAGAGGCATGCAGTGCTTAAATTTGGGTCACTAAAATACAATAGAATTTTGTGACGGTTCACCAGAAACGTCCATGTGCAACCAATCTGCCTACCTACCAGGCAGTTTGGAAAAGGTGACCATTTTCCAAATGTTTTACTACCATTGTAACAGAAGTGTGTGTATACCAAAAAACAGTGTGTACCAAAAATACTGTTCGATCTTCAAAGGCTGATTAATTCCCAGTAGTACCATTGAGCAGTACCATTAATGGTACTGGGTTTTTTATTCTCATTAGTACCATTGATAGTAGTATTGGGCTTTTTTCTTTCTACTTGATATGAACACTGCCAAGAAAAGTCACCAAAATAAAAACACTGGGAAGTAACGAAGTATGTAGATAATACAAACAAGCATTTCCCAAAGTTAATCCGACTTACCAGGAAATTACTCAGACTACCCAGAAATCTAAGAAAAATATGTAGTTTGATCATTATACACATATGATTGTATTAAACTTTTTAATAGTCAGGATTTCATTAATGTGTGTTAGCTTTCTTTTGCCTTTCACAAGATGCCTAGTAGTACTATGCGTTCTAAATAAGAATAGGACTGTCAGGATGACATATTGCTTCACATTTTGCAAACTTCGTAAGTGATGAGTAAGGTGTGCAAAAAAATTCTAACAAAGAAATACTTTAAAAAATTTAATTTCATTCTAATTGGTATATTTCTTATTTAGATTCCCATCAGATTATGTAACCATGTATTAAAGTAAGGTGTAAAGTAACTATCACGACTTTTATATATATATACATATATTTAGATGAACGGCTAGACTGATATATTTTACTGTTTTTTTATTGATAAATATTATATTTTAATACTTTTTAGCCTATTTTTGACAAAGACAGCCCAAACCCACAAAAATCACAACAAAATTGGCCCCGTCGTTTTTGACATATGTGGCTTAAATAACACGAGTTTTTTTTATAATATATAGATGAACAGCTAGACTGATGTTTTTTACTAATTTTTTATTGATGAAAATAATATTATTAAAAATTTATTTGTTATTCAATAAACCAGCAATATTTTTTGAACAAATGTTTTATTGCTGACATTACTAATTTCACACTTGTGGTATGAAGTTGATCACAAGCGCAATCCTATTCTTAGTTGGAACGCATAGTAATACAACTGAAACAAAGAGGAAAATACACATATCTTTATACATATTATGTCAGTAGTTTTTGGAATCAACAAAGTGATATAAATAGCCAGATTTTTTAAAAATATATTTAATATTATCCAACCATAGTACGCTTCCGTCCTCTGGCACGTACCTCATTAAATTTATTTATAATATCTTTTACACTAACTTTATTGTACTGCTTATATTGATTTAAAATATTATCAAATAAATGTGGGAAATCATTATGTGTGCTTATTAAAGCTCTCTCTAAAACATATAAATCAACACCTTTATCTTCAGCACTTGAACTAACAAATGATAGTCCAAAATCTATTAACACTAAATTAATATTTTCGCTCTTTTGCCATTTATTCTCATCGTTAGTTGGATTCTTTTCTACAAGTAACATATTGGACGTAGTCAAATCTCCATGGATAACGTTACCGTCATGTAATCGCCTCAATGATTTTCCAATTAAATCAACAATAATATCCAAACTATAACCATCTCCAGAACTATTACTCATGTATTTTATAATAAAATCTTTTACAGTGATACTATTATCGAAGTATTGCATATAAATGCGACGACGCTCAAAGTCTACTAAATATAATGTTGGAGTTTTCACGCCGGATGATTTACAACGTACGATAGATCTAGCTTCATTTTTTATCCTCTCTTTTGTTATAGCGGTGTCTAAGTCTGGATGTCTGTAGTTTTTTTGAAATCTTTCTTTGATAATAGTTGGCTTCCCAAGGTACGTACAAATATACAGTTTTGCCTCTGCCCCTTGTTTAAATAACTTTAATTCATCACACATTTTTCTTTGTTTCCGTTTAAAAATCTATATAAAAATTACTTAATTCTTAAATGTTATTATTTAGATTATGGACTGTTTTGTTTATTATTTTCGTACTTTTGTAGGTTATCTAAATGTAAATTCTAAACTCTCTAAACTTTGTGACATTATGTTATGTCTTATGACATTGTTTGATTGTAGTGTTACTAGTGTTAGCAGATCCGCGATAAATTATCATTGAGCCAGAACCGTAAAATTTTGTACTTTTAACAAAATTATTGTACACTAATAAAGTTAAATTTAATTTATATTTTAAGACATTATTTATTGAAAATGTATGTGTATAAATGGTTAAAAGAAAATATGAGTCAAGAAGTGAGTTGGAAGCAAGGCGTGAAGAGCATTGTCGTCGTGGCAATAAAAGATCAGTTTCACCAGAAGAAGTAACCACAAAGAAGAACAAGACTGCTCATACTTCACCCACCTATGGCGATATTGTTACAGTATCCGATGCGAGTGATGTGGAAATGAAAAGCGATTCCCAATCAGAACCTGAAGAAGGTAAAGAAAAATATCTTGTCATAGATTACTATATATAGTGTGGTGTTGACTATACAACAATAAGTGAGAATTTGAGTAGTACTAGTTAATAATAGTATTTTTAATCTATTAAATAAACGATGAAGTTTTAATGGGGGGAAAGGTTTGCAAAAGTCAGAAAGCGATTGATAACAGGAAACAGCAATTAAGGCGGGATAATATATTATGTTTAAAAAAATAGTTTTATCATTTTTTTATATAGAAAATTGCTATCATTCGAAATCATTGCACTTTTTGTCAATATTGTACGCTTAGGAATGAGGGTTAAAAAAATCATGAAATTATGGTACGCGTACAATAATTATTGTACGTCTGCAACACTGTGACATTAACAAATGACAAAGTTACAAGGAACTTATATACGATATCTGGAATTACTATGAAGCAATATTGGAAAAATAAAAACGTACTTTATTTCGTTAGCAATAAAGTTGACATTTGCTTCTTACTTAATAGAGGGGAAAAACGTTCTGAGAAGGACAACGACATGAGTGGATGTTATCCCTTTCTTGCAATTGCCAGTGTAAATAAAACTTTCGGATGGTAGATTTTTTTATATATTCGGTAACCGTTAATCCCTTTTATTCATACACGTTTATAGATACATTAGCATAAAATGTATTGTAATTAACATATTGAGTTCTTAAATGTGCTTATTTTAATTATTACGTAATTATTTATGCAATATAAAAACTGTTTTCTCAAATCAGTAAAATTAGTAGTAATTTGTAAACTATGCACGGCCACACTCAGGTGGTCGTACGCTTTGGCGCGCTTTATTTAAAAATATAGCTGATACTTTAAGTTAAAGTGTGTTAAACCATAAAGTCCTCTTTTTGCTTACTGCTTTAAGTTTTTTCTGTCGTAAAATGGTGAAAAATTGTAGCGTTAAGTGCTGTAATAGTGAAGCGTATGCTGGTTGCAGAATTTCATTTTTTAAGTAAGTTTTTTATTGTGTTTACAAGTTTCTTAAGTAGGGTAGCAATAAAAACACAAAAATTTGGACATGTCATGTCATAATACGTCCCTAAGGAATGTCATCATAATCAAATAAGAACCTACTTTACGTATTTTGTTATTTAATACTAAAATCATTGTGTTGCAGTAACTAAATACATTACCTACATACTTTTTGGTAGTAACTGTTAACTAGTAGTAGATACCTAACCTCTTGTTCATTATTTTCTTGCAGGTTCCCAAGAAATGAGATTCTTCGACAACGGTGGATTGAAGTTGTTCCATTTAAGAAAAAAAATCATATTACCGTTTAATTTGCAGCCGTCATTTTAAATCCGAGGATTTAATAATCCATAAGATAAGATCAACACTGAAACCGGATGCTATTCCATCTATATTCCCTGTTGTAAGCTTAATCATTTAGTCTTATTAAAGATATTTTTTAATTAAACATACAAACGTAATATAGGGTCATTGCGTCGGTAACGCGACCGCCTCTAGTATGCGACCACTTGAGGGCCTAGGTTTTTTAATTAAAGATAATAGCATTTTTTCATGAGAAAACAATGAATAGTAAGCATTGAATATTCAATGAATAATTATGTAACAAGAAAATCATAAATGTTAAATTTATCTATCTGCTAAACCCAAATCTAGAAAATAGTGCCCGAGTTCGGGTGATGACTTAATGGTGTGTTTATGTGTCGCATATTGCAATAAAAATACCACACCGGGTGGCGAACAAAGTTACCTTTTGTTACCTAATACTAATGTTACACTCAAACAAAAAGCGTTATTATTTCAATTATAGAACATTGTTTGTTGGAAAGTTGTAGTGACATCATTTTTTAGCCTATATTTCTTTTTAAATCCAGTGGTCGCAAACTGAAGTATATAAATATCTAATACGCTCGAAAGCGGCCATGTGGTCGCATTCGGAAACTTAAAGCTTAAAATATTTTGCTTATTATGATCTCAATTATGCTTTCATGATTGTATAATTTAGAATCTGATGTTGTAGAAGCATAAAGATGCATCTCATCAGTTTACGACCACACGTTTTCTTGACAGAACTTTGTTTAATTCACTTACTAAAATAGGTGATCGCAAACCCACCCTGGTCGAAAATTATGATGTTAGTTTGTAACCGCTCTGTTTTAATACGAAAGAAAGTAAACTAAAATAAGTAAATAAATAAAATATTGCTTTCTTTAGACAACATATGACAACAGGCCCGCAAGATAAAAAAAAACAAAACGAAAATACTGGTTTTTTAGGATTACTTAAAGGACATTTACTCGGGTGTACTGGGGTGTATATTAGCGCACAAGATAAAAAAACGCAAAATGAAAAATACCAATTTTTTAGGATTACTTTAAGGAAAATTTACTCCTTGTATAATGGAAAATTTACTCGGGTGTATAATAGAGAGGAAAATGACGTTGTCAAAATATTACTTGACTATTATGTAGTTGTCAACCACAACAAAATTAGTACAGTAATATTCAGAAAATACGGTCACTTTTATTTCTTCGAATCCCACGAATCCCTTGACAGCGAGTGATAGCTCCGTTATCATCCGCGCGGTGACTAATAGCTAATGAGTCTAGTCACGAGTTCAGCAAATCACTGTTTGTAAATAATGAACTTCAATAGTGCCTATAAAGGATAATTTGAATAAAAATGATATCTATGCGTGGGCCTCCGTATGAGTATAAACATGTTATAGGATAATTAGCTCAATATTTAAGTACCTAATTGTTTTACATATTTGGTATTAAAATCGACTACTGAACACTCTCCTTTAGTATGGACGGTTTTTATCAGCCAATTTCAATATAATTTACAGATGTGAAACGAAAAAACGACTTGTTATTAGTCTAGATGATTAGTGTTTAAAATGAATATTTGTTTTTTATATTATAAGATAGCAAACAAGTTGACGGCTCTTCTGATGGAAAGAGAAACCATCGCGTTTAGACATCAAAGATATAAATGGTGCGTTGCCATCCGTGTGGCGGGTTTGCAATGCCTCATGCACAAGTCTGCCAGCTACCTTACCCTCCAAACAGGAGCACGACAATGACAACTAGGTGGTAGATTTCTGCATTATCTCGCCCGGGTCTGGTACCACCGCCTTATTTATTCCTGCCGCAATAGCGTAACTGCTTGTCAAAAAGTTTACTTAACTCTTGACAAGAAATAATTTCACTACCATCGTGACTACTAGGTGGTTCCACAACATCTCGCACTGGTATTTGGCACCACCGCCTTACCTATTTGCGCCGCAATAGAGTCAATGCTTGTCATCGTCGTGATCCGGTTTGGATTGTAAGGTAGCCGGTAAACTTATGCATGTGGCCTTAGACCTCGTCAATACATAGCAACGCACCATCAACATCTTTGGTGTTTATAGGCAATGGTTGTCTCTTTCCATCAGGAGACCCATCTGCTTGTTTGATATCTTATGATATAAAATTGACATTATTGCTGCAGGAATAGCTTCTGCGATGGTAGCAAATACCCGAGCGAGACGTTGCGGAACTCTACCACCAAGTAGTCACGATGGTAGTGACACTTATAGCCAATAAGTCACCTTTTACGACCTGCCTGGCAGAACGGCAGTTGGCCTATTCTTCAAAGGAGCAGGAGACCAACATGGAGAAAAATGGACCATTTTAGGAAATGGGCATTTTGAAAATGTTGTATATTTTGGGAATTGGACATTTTGACCTTGAATCTTGGAACTGGAACCGAAGTGTTTTATCCAGGACCCTGTCAGTAGACTGGCATTAAGACTTTGCAATATCTCTCACCGTATCCTCTAGGTTTTATTGATTCTTCAGTATCGCCGGACTGCTTCACTCGACCAAATTTAAAGCAATGTAATGTAATTGTCATCTGTCCGTAATTAATGCATACATTTTCTAGAAGAGTATTTTGATCTTTTATCTGTATGTATAATGCTCAATTCAATGAAAAATCACACATGCAAAGACTTTTTACCACACTTTTTACCCGCGAAACAGCTCAGTATGAAAACAAATCTAGCTATTTATTTCAGTTACATATCAAGTAAAATTATTCCAACTTTTATTATTTTTAATAATCCTATTTTACGCTCTAACACATTAAGATGGGCCGCAGCTAGTCAGGGTGCTTCGCAAAAATTCGCCCAGATCACTTTGATACATTTTATATAAACTCTCGTACACTATGCCAGGGCAAAGTTCGGCAGATTTGCAGAGCGGAATTGAGCGCACACAATTTTCTTCGTGTTTTAAGTATGCATTTACAAAATCAGAAATTATGGGTGAAGAACGATTAAAGGCCACAAAGAACTAGCCTTAACGTGCAGTTCGGTAGTTAACTGTACACAAAAGTAGTCAATGTGTTGCGGCCCGGCACGTTACTAATATGCTAGCATTTATAGTTGCAATCCGGCCCCCTTCACCTCACTACAGTCTGTCGTAATAATACGATATCATTAGACAAATCACACGAATTGATCTAACCCTAAAGTTAGCAAATTATGGGTGTTAGTCAAAACAACATATTATGAATGTGCATTTTCCTTCGTCAATAAGAGCGATAACAGACATTGTTAACCTACACGACTTTCAAAAGTTGATAGCCGTGGGTGCTATCCAGGATTTATCGTAGCTGTCCATATCAGTTCTATTCCGCTTTTTTAGAATGAAATTGTCCTGTTGCACAAATATGTATGGACACCCTAGTAGAAAGAGACACACTCCACTCATGTCGTGGTACTCTTCGGAACGATTTTGAAGTACATGTGGACCTTCCAGGTAGAATATAACTTCCTTGCAAAGTTATTAGACCATAGACGTAAGATATTAATTTTTTTATATCATAATATATAATATGAAGTATTAGGTATAGGTGGAGCCCGCACTCGTGTTAATCAATTGAAACAAATATTTACGTTATGAGGTCACCCCATCTCTTTTTATACAGCTGTGTTAGAAAGAGAGGGCAAGACCTCAGAAGATGACAGCAGTATTTAAAATTTTGTTTCAAGTAGGTATTAGAAGTGCTGCCTCCAGATATAATACAGCCTTATGATAATATAGGAAACAAACAGATGGATCTCCTATAGACTCTAGACAATACCATCCACCTCGCCCTCGACCATCGCCTATAGACAATAGACACCAAAGTTTTAGAAAGGACGTTTGGTTAGACCATAAACTAGACCGGTATTACTCTTTGATAGTGAAGTGGCGATCCGATTCGTCATGCGATCTTTTCTAAGGCGGACCCTAGACCTACAATAATATTGCGCAATATTACGTATTGTACAATATTATTGACCGTTTAGGGTTAATATTGAAGATTGCACAATGATTGAACGAAAGTTTGAGCGGGTTTAATTTTTATTGTACAATATGTTTTTCTTGCACTGTGTAGATTTAATATTGCACAATATTTTCAATTCAGAGCTTGGGAACGGTCGTGGTCGGTCAGTCGCGGTGTTTAATGTATGGTCATGTCGTAAATTTAAGCAAAATGGCGAGCAAGAAATTTTCGTCACTTCGCGGTAATTTTATTCATCTTGTTAATTTAATAGTTCATTACTAGAATTGACCAAAATTTCGACCACTGGTCGAAATTCGACACTCGGTCGATATTGAACATGTGCCCGAAATACGTCATTCCGCCGAATTTCGACATTCGATCGAAATTTAACTTTCGGCCGAAACTCAACATTCGGCCGAAATTCGACATTCAGGCCAATTCACTAATCAATATAAGTGTTGATCGAAAGTCGAAACAAAACCAATCAATAAAAGATGAAGAACGGGAATTTTTACTTGAGTGTATAGAATTGTATAAAATTACTTAACAAAATCACCAGCATGGTTGCCGCCAAAACTTCGTCGTCAGACATGTTACTCGCACGAAAATATTGATCAGACTGGTTTGTCAATTTTATTGAGTGAATTTATTGAACGTCTGGAAACAAAGGGGTATTCAATATTATTGCACAATAAAGGTATTGCGCAATATAATTGTAGGTCTGTGGGGCACCTAAGAACGAATCATAGGCATGTGATTTAATCGATTTTCAGATGGGATCGAAACTATGCGATCCGGACTGCGGATCAATTCAACTCTATCAAATATTGGATCTGGGTCCAAAAATGTTGGTTTATACACAATGTAATGTAGGAATGTTTTTGTTGGGCGATCAATCAAAACAGGATCTGGAATTGATTTGGCTTACATTGCAAATGTAAGCAAAATGTTGATACTTTACCAAAGAACTTTACATCTTATTCAACAATATCGGATAGTCGAAACTGACTGGATCCACAATGCCTCTCAAAATTACTGTTATTTAATAGCCTAAAAATTGAAGACGATAGCTTCCTTTACATACTTCATAGTTAAAGTATTCCCGTATATTCAATTTATTGTTACCTACTTAATTTTAATCTTAGTTTAAAATTAGTCTTTTATGTTATCTACTGCAGTGTTTACGCCGTTTTTGAATGCTAAAATAAAATAAATGTCAATTATTAACACTACATAGTAAAAAACAAAGTCGCTTTCTCTGTCTGTCCCTATGTCCCTATGTATGCTTAAATCTTTAAAGCTATGCAACGGATTTTGTTGCAGTTTTTTTAAATAGATAGATTGATTTTTGAGAAAGGTTTTAGTATATAAACCATTCCGATATTCCCACGGGAACAAAAGCTACGCGGGTAGGTCGCTAGTTATTAATATTTTAATGTTCTATTTTCATGCGATTTTTTGGATCAATCTTTCCAAAATCAAATAAAATACGTGCGACCCGATACGCAGATCGCTTAAAGACGTGAAGAACCATTACGATCTAAAAGATTAAATTTTAAATTTATAGAACAGCACGCAATTCAGCGTTGAATATTTAACAGTCTTTATCTCTTATTAACAATTTTAAACTTTCTTTATGGCGCGGCTACTTAATATATCGGGCTACGGCGAAGATTCGTGCTATTGCAATGTGTTCGGGCACAGTATACTGGAAACTAACAGTGGTCAATCTACATACATGTGATATTCGAGCAACGCACACATAGACATCTCTCACGGACGATATATCTCGGAATGGTTCGGTACACTTTGTTTCGCACCAGTCCGAGATATCGCGTCCGTGAGAGGTGTCTATGGGTGCTGGCTCGAATATTACTTGTATGGAACATTGATTTCTATTAGTCTCTAAGTATTCTGTGGTTCGGGCTTCCGAACTTATTATACGTCACTGAAGTGGGCGTGAAACTGCAGACCGCAGGTGTTATTTGTGCGACTTACGACAAAGAAACTATAATTACGATTTAATAATAATAACAAATTATAATTTAGCCGCATACATATGTTTAGATAATTTCATGTATAAGCCGTATTTTGATATTGACTTAGTGCATCGATGTACCTATGCTATTTTATTTTGTTCCATGGTAGAAAAAAATAACTTACGATGATATGACCTCCACGTTTATGAAGCTGTATCATAAGTTCTTAATCTTTGAACAAATGAAATACAATACACAGTAGCATACAATTAAAGAATTTAAGGAACTAATATTCATGAATTGAGAATTTAAGAAGAAAAGATTTCAAGGAATGTAACAATATTCTTGTTTGCTTTGTCGTGGGCCGCACAAATATCATCAACAGGGCGCACAATTAATATAACCTGCTGGCCGCGGTTTGGTGACCACTGTGATACCAGTGATAATACAACGTCATTATAACGTAAGTAGTTGTCGCGATGTAGCGTATGTACGTGACAACATCGTGCTAGCGCAAACCTTCACCATAGGCCGATATAATATGTAACTGCGGTATTAAATACATACCATTGGTGTCTCTTTTGTATTATACCATCTCACTCTCACAAACATGGCGAACCAAACAATAATTTATCTTATTTTTAAACAAATTTAATGTTTTAGCTGTACTTACGAATGTAAAGTAATCCCATGTGTCTTATTTTTTTCCTCGAGTTATTATAACACTGGTTAAATACACAAGAAGGCATTTTGATACGTGTTTAATGACAAATACAATCGGAAAGTAGATGCGCTCGATATTATGATGTCTCGCGCGTGATTGTCACTGTGTCCACGGACCTAGTTTTGTAGGACCAGGCGCTATGACTAGGTAACGTATCCTCCTCTTTTATATATCAATGGTTTTTTCATCATTAAATAAAATTATTGTTTAATAAGAAATAAGAAGTTATTTATTTTGTTTACATACCCATAACAGGTAAAATAATAGGTGCCTACTGTGCTTTACTCTTCCGTGTTGGCCCGGGCTTCTTTAAAGAATAGCCCAATCGCCATTGTGCTAGGCAGGTCATAAAAGGCGACCGATTGGCTATGCGAGTCACTACCATCGTGGCTACTAGATGGTAGAGTTCTGCATTGTCTCGCCTGGGTCTGGTACCGTGGTACCAGACCAGACGTTGTATTATCACTGGTATCACAGTGGTCACCAAACCGCGGCCAGCAGGTTATATTAATTGTGCGCCCTGTTGATGATATTTGTGCGGCCCACGACAAAGCAAACAAGAATATTGTTACATTCCTTGAAATCTTTTCTTCTTAAATTCTCAATTCATGAATATTAGTTCCTTAAATTCTTTAATTGTATGCTACTGTGTATTGTATTTCATTTGTCCAAAGATTACGAACTTATGATACAGCTTCATAAACGTGGAGGTCATATCATCGTAAGTTATTTTTTTCTACCATGGAACAAAATAAAATAGCATAGGTACATCGATGCATTAAGTCAATATCAAAATACGGCTTATACATGAAATTATCTAAACATATGTATGCGGCTAAATTATAATTTGTTATTATTATTAAATCGTAATTATAGTTTCTTTGTCGTAAGTCGCACAAATAACACCTGCGGTCCGCAGTTTCACGCCCACTTCAGTGACGTATAATAAGTTCGGAAGCCCGAACCACAGAATACTTAGAGACTAATAGAAGTCAATATTCCATATAAGTAATATTCGAGCCAGCACACATAGACACCTCTCATGGACGCGATATCTCGGACTGGTGCGAAACAAACTGTACCAGACAAGACCGTGGTCTTACGTAATCCTACCGCAACAGCGTCAGTGCTAGTCACTATCGTGTTCCGGTTTGGAGGGTAAGGTAGCCGGTAAACTAATGCATGTGGCATTAGACCTCGCCGCAAGATAGCAACGCACCATTAACATCTTTGGTGTCTATAGGCGATGGTTGAGCCTTCCCATCAGGAGACCCATCTGCTTGTTTGCCATCTTATAATATAAAAAAATCTACTTACAAGTTTTCGTGTGGCGGAGTCGTTATACCATATGCATAAGTATGCCGGCCACCTTACCCTTTTAACCACACACGACAATATCAAGCACTAATGTTATTCTGGCAGATAAAGTTAAGGCGGTAGTACCAGTCCCGAGCGATGTCGTCCCGAAGTTGTCCCGAAGTCCCGATGTTGCAGAACTCTACTACCTAGAAGTCACGATGGTAGTGACAATTTTCTTCTTTTAAACTTATGTATGTGACAACACCTACACCTTGCGGAGTAGGTAGAGAAAACCGAACGTCTATAGACTGCAGATGATTGCGATTCCCCGGTTTGTCGGTTGGTTTAATAGGTAAGTGGTAATCCTCATCGCCGCATTTTACCGACATACAAATATTTATGAAAAAACATTTTCTTAAAAGCGGGAAAAATATTTATGAAAAGACATTTACAATATTAAGCGTAAAGTTTAATGAAATTCTTAATTAATTTAAATATGTCAATTAATATCAGAAAGGGCATGAAAGGAAACTCAACGCAGTCGAGATGAAATCGCTACGGAAAATGTGTGGACTGTGGGTAGAGTTCCCACCTCTCCCGGAATCCCTGGAGCATCCAGTAATTCAGCAGTTATAATTTAAATCTCCCAGAAGGAAATTCAAATAACCAAATATTTCTCCCGTAATTTTATATTTGAGAGAGCCACAATATACGAGCGCGCGCATCAGTTATCTGCTTTGGAAAATTTGGCCGACAAAAAAGATTTGGCCAATAATTTAAAGATTACGTTAGACGACGACAAACTTTATAAAGATTTTTGCCTTTTGAAATGGGTTCAAGTCAGCATTGTTGATTTAAATGATAAATTAGATTTAAGATGGGCAAAATTTTTCTCTATAGCTGAAAACGAAGTTGGAGATGTATTAAAGAAAATAGTTTCATTTGTTTTATCAATACCTGTATCAAACGCTGCTTGCGAACGTGTTTTTAGTATTATATTTATATTAGATATATGGGTGATTCCGTTCTGACTGTGATATTCAATGTCCTGTATTGTTTGTTCTCACAGGTCATTGCAGCCACTTACAGAAAACTTACAATATATCACTTAAATGTCGGTAGGTACCGTGTCTGTCCATTTCTAGAATTTATTTATAAATTGTTAAACATTAGAATTTATGAGGTAATTAGTTTAAATCAATTATTACGACAAAAAAAACTAACAATTTATAAATAAAATTTGGGGCATGGGGGGCTCGACTACAAAAAAACCGCGACTCTAAAATTTTTAACTCTTTTGTGTATAAAAATCTATGCTTAGGTGTATTTTTATTTCCTTTTCAAGCTTAAAATAACTCAATTTAGCGGGAAGTTTCAGGGAAGCAGGGTTAATCGAATGACAAATCCTTTTTATCCATACTATATATTACTATATTTACTATATAATATATACTATATTACTATATTTACTATATAATATTATAAATGCGAAAGTAACTCTGTCTGTCTGTCTGTCTGTCTGTCTATCTGTCTGTCTGTCTGTCTGTTACGCTTTCACGGCTAAACCGCTGAACCGATTTGGATAAAATTTGGTACAAATATAGTTTGAGACCCGAGAAAGGACATAGGATAGTTCTTATCCCGGAAATCCCACGGGAACGGGAACTATGCGGGTTTTTATTTTAGAATTTTTTCCACGCGAACGAAGTCGCGGGCACAGCTAGTTTCTTATAAATTAAATGTTCCCGACCTCCTGAGAAGTAAGATTTTAGGTTTATGTTGTATACGTCATGTTTGACTAATCCTTAAGCCAATAAAATTGCACCTACAACATTTACTAGAAGCCTTTATTCTCTCTGACTATAATTTTCTGTATAATTTACTAGCTTTTGCTCGCGACTTCGCTCGCGTTAAATTCGGGTAAGAAGTGGGGGTTAGAAAGACCCAAAAAGAGCCTATGTCACTCTCCATCCCTTCAACAATTTTACACTTAAAAAATCATGTCAATTCGTCGCCCCATTTTGCCGTGAAAGACAAACACACACATAAACTTTTCCATTTATAATATTAGTATGGATAGTATGTAATAATAAAAGTTGGTAAAGTGCGTGTAGGGTTCCGTAGTTGCCTATCATAATAAAACGGACTCAGAAGTAGGCTTTATAGTTTCACTAGCTGAACTTGAAGGAGACCATTTATCCAATGTAAAATTGTGAAATATGTGACATCACACTAGGTAGGATGGGGGTCTCACAAATGTGACCAACTGTGACAAGGACGGGAGAGGGGTCAAAAAATCATGAAATTCGTGTGACGTAATTTATGGATGACCCCTATAGAGGAATTTTAACTACTTTAAAAATTAACTACAAAGCTAATATTATCCATTCATAACGTTAAAAATATGCACAAAAACGTAATAGACGCGCAAGAGAAAGTATTTTAATTACTATTTTACATTACTCTTACTTAAGTTAATGTGTTAATTACTGTTGTTGGCTTACAACGTGGATAAAGATTAAAAAACGCGATTCGGGTAAAATGAACCGAGCAGCGCACTGAGATAGCTACTTTCTATACATATATTTAGACTGTATGTGAATTCATTCGCCGCCGCTGCAGAGTAGAGGAGGCTGTGGCTGTAGAACGTAGGGACATTTCGGTTATTGCTCCGCGACGACTGACGCGGTATTTAATACCGTTCAAAACGATTAATAAATCGAATGTAATGAAAAAAGTGATTCATTGAAAACAAGTCATTTTGTGCTATCGTATTTGCTCATTGCATTACGCATTTTCGTCCGGAAAATACAATTTTATGCGATTATTTTGTGATATTAAAGTGTACACTTAGTGATAATGTCTGTGGAAGGCTTAGAATACGATAGCATTGTGCAGAATGGACCAAAAAAAGTAAGTATTATTTTATTTTATTGTTTTAGGCAAAGGTATTTTGCTTATAGGGGTTATATTTAGGCAAAGACGTTTTGCTTATAGGGTTTATATTGGCGTGCGCATGGTATTGACATGGAAGGGGGGATAGAGTGGAGTTCTATAGAAATGTCTGGGTGCATTTTCGTAGATATAGAATGCAGGCGCGCCTAATGCGATATCTGTCTGGATTTGAGTCGAGAGCACTGTATTCTGTGGATTTTGTGTTTACGTTTGAATTGCTAGTATTTATGGGGTGACTTTGGTAAATTAATCAAATTATACAGTTTCTGCGACAAGTTACTTATATTTTATATTACACCTACCTATTTTATATTTGTTGTAGCTGCAGTAATGGAAAAAAACTAAGCGAAATAATTGTAAACTGTTAAACCCATATAATACTTAGGTTTTTAATTATAGATTATTAATAAAGTTTATTGAAACACTTCAGTTTTATATTCATGAGCAGAATCTGCTAGAAACGGAAATGCGCTTTATTTATTTATTCATATAAGAGTCGTAAATTAATTATTTTATTGTGTATAAAAAGTTTAATAATATTTACCAAGGTTTTAAAACGGTAAGATTAAATTAAATAATTTTGAATTTATAACTAGCTAATTTTAATAATGATCGTTATAATTACATGTAAATTAACTAATGTTATTCGAAATTTCGGTATAGGAGATTAAATAATTTAGACTTGGTAATTTAAATAAATGAAATTGAGTTTTGCTCTTTCACTTTCTAAACCACAGAAATGGCTTTGCAAAAATATTTACATACCTACCTATTTAAGTAGCCCATTTGGACGGATTTTTTGTATTATTTTATAGGATAGCAAGCAAGAAGATGGCTCTACCGATGGAAAGAGATAACCATCGCCTATAGACACCAAATATGATGTTACTATCTATGCGATGGGATGGTATTATGCCACATGCATAAGTTTAACGGTGACCTTACCCTATAAACTGCAAGACGAGAGTGACAATGACAAGCGTTATCGCTATTACCAAAGAAAACTACTTATCTACTCATGTGCTATTACGGCAGGAATAGAAACAGAGTGCTAAGTGTGAGTTTTTCTTTTCGCATTCGATCGTGAGCGCGTTTCGAGTTTACTGGGAATTTGTATGTGTTTTGTACAGCGCCACCTAGTGGTAAACGTGAGAAACAAGTTTACCACTAGGTGGCGCTGTAAAAATCACATACAAATTCCTAGTAAACTCGAAACGCGCTCACGATCGAATGCGAAAAGAAAAACTCACACTTAGCACTCAGGTAATAAGGTGATATCCAACCCGGGCGAGATGTTTATCTAATCGTTTGCCTTTTACGAACTGCTTGGCAGAACGGCAGATGGTCTAATTGTCAAAGGCGGCCCTGACTAATTCGGGGTAAAATAAGGGTGATGTATAGTTGATTTAATAGCTAAGTAGGTAACTTTAATGCCAAAAAATCTAGGTCAACATAATTGCAAGAAGCAGAAATAGCGGTTCAAAAAATTACCTTAATTAATCAGGTATCTCCCTGCCCATAATTAACTTAACAGCAAATCTGGTCATCAGGTCATCAAAATCAAGAGAGCCATCAGCTGTTTGTTAGCGTATGTATGTATGTGTGTGTGTGTATGTGTGCATGTAAACATCTCATAACTTTTGAACGGCTGGACCGATCGAAACGCGGTTGATGGCATATTCGATTTTAAATTCCGCTCAACTTAGACTTCCTGAAAATTTGAACCGATTCGATTCAGGAGATTTTGAAAAATTTTGAAAACCACCAAAAAAATTTTGGCGAAACAGTATTGTGACAGAGTGACATTATAGGCTATATAAATATTTTATACCCGTGCGAAGCCGGGGCAGGTCGCTAGTACATATAATAAAATCGTAGGAAAGTCACTGTATGTCCGGGGTAAACTCAAAAAGTACTGCATGGATTTACTTCAAATTTTGCTTGAATATTACTAAGAGGTCGGATCAACATATATGCTACATATTATCACGCTATCACCTACGTGGGAGGTGCTGTGCGGAGTAAACAAAGTCCGCGCGGACGAAATCGCGGGCTACGGCTATTTTGAAATAATTAGTGCAGTGTTTTTCAAAGTGCGGGTCGCGAGTTGAACCTTTTTTCCCCGTGTTGGTCCCGGGCTCCTTTGAAGAATAAGCCAACAGTCGTTCTGCCAGGCAGGCCGTAAAAGGCGACCGATTGGCTACGCGCGTCACTACCATTGTGACTACTAGGTGGTAGAGTTCTGCATTGGCTAGCCCGGGTCTGATACCACCGCCTTGCCTATTTCTGCCGCAAAAGCGTCAGTGCTTGTCACTGTCGTCTTCCGGTTTGGAGGGTAAGGTAGCCGGTAAACTTAGGTATGCATGTGGTATTAGACCTCGCCACAAGATAGCAATGCACCATTAACATATTTGATGTCTACAGGCGGTGGTTGACTCTTTCCATCAGGAGACCCATCTGCTTCTTTGCTATCTTATAATATAAAAAAGCCCTTACAAGGGGATCGTAGATGATAGTTTAGAGTTAGAAAAAAAATGAAGTAAAAAAAAAATGTGTGCACTTGTGTGCACACATAAGAAGTTATACTTCTTTGCCGTAATAACATAAAAATCTTTCTAAAAATTTTATCCTTCGTGTTATCCTATGTTTTTTCATATCATAAGATAGCAAACAAGCAAATGGGTTTCCTGATGGAAAGTCAACCCTCGCGTGTAGACAACAAAGATGTTAATGGTGCGTTGCTATTTGTAGAGAAAACGACATTAATAATGGAAAAAAGGTATTTGATACATTGAGAGAAAGATTTATTATAACGCATTATCTAGTAAAATAAATTTTATTGAAATATGATAAAAGAACTAGCTGTCCCGGCAAATGTTGTTTTGCCATATGAATTATTGAATACAACGATGGTATAAGGTACAAACTTAGGTTGTATGTATTTTTCAATGCTAAATCATAAAAAAAAAAAAATGTCCAAAAAAAATGTTAGGGTGGACAACGTTTTTCACTTAAGGGTATGAGAAATAGATAGTACCTAGCCTACTTACCTGAGATGTTTACATCCACACATACACACACACATACATACATACAGACATACATACTGATGTCATCGTGAAATAGTCGGAAAAGGTTCCTAGGACCTCAAAACGTGGACATTTGGTGAAAACTCGATTTTCGAAAATCGGGGTAAAATCAGTAACTTCCTTATCTACATACGTAGTGGGAAATTAAAATTGATTAAAATCGATCCCGTGATTTTGATTTATTCATTGCTGCCCGTGGCCCGTACGTAATTTGGAGTAAAACAATTCCCCTTTCCCTATACTATGAAGATTTCCTGCTATCTTTGTATTAATATCTAAATTCATGAACTACATTTTTACTTATTTTTGGAACGAAGTTCCTTACGGCAGGCTTGAAGGGGATAGGGATTTTGCTGCGCGACCGAACTGAAAAAAATGTGATAGTAAAACCGTAAGAAAAATGCGTGGAATAAAAGCGTTAAATGAGACGTGCGCAGGCGCGACAGTCGCGTACACAAGCGAGTAGTGCCGTTTAGCCGAAGGAAGTTCGTTCCTACCTGGTGTCTCGCGACACCACATCATTTTTTTTTACATTTTTACTTTTTCTTTTATTTTTACAATTAATATATTATATAATGTCTTTATATACAACTTTCACAGCTTTCTTGTCATTAGACAATACAAATATGTTTCCTTTAGAGGTTGCTCTTGAAAGAGCGACACATAGGTAGTTGGCCATGTGAAAAACAGTCAACGCTCAAATCTAAGCCCGCAACGTTGAAGGTTTTACCATGCGATTTAGTAATGGTCATTGCAAAAAATGTCTTTACTGAAAACTCGGCGCCGCCGATTCGCAGGTAACCCCGCCACCGCTATGCCCCTGCATTTTAAATCTGTAATATCTTCGAAAACATTCATTTAAATTACATGCTGTAAACGGCCATATTAATTTATATTAAGTCAAAAATGTATTTAAGATACTTAATTGGATAAGGATTAATGCTGTATTGCTTAAAATTGCTTCGAAAATAAGCAATTATTTCTCGTAAAAAGTAAATGACAAAAAAATGCTATTGTGGGTTATCCATAAGGGATAGACATATATACCATCGCGGAGTTTTCTGTAGACCTTTTCAAGATGTACAAATACTTAGTACATTATTTTGATAAATCTCGTAGGGTTCAGCCTGCGTTTGCAATGTAAGCGGGAAAAAATGTAATTATTTACGACATCACATTAGAAACCTCAAAAATTACAGTATTTCTCGACTCTATATTGAATGTTATTATACATATAAACCTTCCTCTTCAATCAATCTTTCTATACCCGCTTCTATACCCGTTATTTCTAACGGATTATGATGCGGTTTTTTATATATAAAAAACCGCATCATAATCCGTTGCGTAGTTTTAAAGATTTAAGCATACATAGGGACATAGGGACAGACAGAGAAAGTGACTTTGTTTTATACTATGTGGTGATAGATCAAATTATTTTCTCATATATGTACTTCTATCATGATGCCGGCAACATAGAGATATCGCTGCAGATAATGCATCAGTGGATTACATTTTATCACAGATATGTGTTTACGGAGAATTATGATAGATAACATTTAAGTGTGTTCGTTGTACGTAATTAAATACATAAGTATCCCAGTGTTGATCCGACCCTTTCCAAAGATAGATCTTACCGCTAGGAATCTCGTAAACGGCGAAAAAAGCCACTGCGTGTCCCTAACACCATGACTACTGAGTGGTAGAATTCCGCAATGTGTCGCCCTTTTATTTGGTACCGCCGTCTTACGTATTCCTACCGCAATTGCGTCAATGCTTGTCATTGTCGTGTTCCTATTTGAAGGGTAATTGCTATCCCGCCACACAGATAGCAACACACCGATCACATCTTTGGTGTCTATAGGCGATGGTTTCTCTTTCAATCAGGATGGTCACCTGCTTGTTTGCTATCTAATGATATAAAAAATTATAGAGTTTTTAATGGTCAAATAGAAATTAAATATGTTAATGGTGCGTTGCTTTCCGTATGGTTGTATCTTAAGCCGAGGTATTTCGACGCGCGTCAATTCTATAGGAAATGGGTGGCGCGGTATGTTCTGAAACCACTGATAAACGTGTTAATTTTCGGATAAATAAATATAGGATATCACCTGAAAACCAAAATTTAGCACAATCTTTTTGTATTTACAACTAAATATCACCATATAAAAATCATGCGAAAGATTAGAAATATGATGAACAAATTATTTGTTTAAGAGATTTTTTTAGCCTGTTTTCGGAATTTTATATGATCTAGTAAAGGTAATTCTGTCATGTTATAAGTTAGCACATTCCTTAGATAATATCTTCTGGTATATTGTGTAATTTTTGTAAAATTTTTATTTAACAATCAATACAAAAAAACGTGATTAAACAAACCAGTTTTTTCCCATTTGTCGCGATGCCTCGTCTTAATGCCGTAAGGATAAACTTACCGGTTAACTTACCCCATTCCTCCGTTAGGAGTATATTGTTCAGTGCCCCATACGCACTAGCATTTGTCTACTCTATCAGTATACTATCTCCATGGACGGCATAGATCGTAATTCCGTGGTAATAAGAATAAAATTAAAATATAAATTAATACGAGCGTAGTCGCGGGATTTAATGGCCGCCGTTTAGTGCCTTTTAATTCATAATATCTTAAGATACATATGCTTAGTTCTGATGAAAGACAGATTAAGTATTTGGCGTTACAGATTAGATAGTGATATTAAAACCGAATGGTATCATTTAACTTTAACTGATGACGTTTAGTACTCGGTAATCTTTATCAATACAATTTATTCACGTGTATGTGACATGCGTGATGATATGGCGCGTCGAACACACTAGGTAGATATAAGTATATTACGCAGCTTCATTTAAATACTCGAATCTGACTTTTTTATTTAACGTAGGATAGCAAAAAATATCGATTTGCTTGGTAATTGATGAATTTACTTACGTAAATAATAATAAGTATATAAAAATATAATTAAATGATTTTTACCGATCTGGAGACATTAAAGTTAAGCGAATATTAATAGAGCATTACGATATCTGTGACTGATGTAGTATCATCGTTAGGCTCGGTTCCTTTACGAGGTAGGCAGAGTAAACCGAATGTCTTTAAATAGACTTTCCATTAACTTAAGCTGTCTATTATTCCACAGTGTGAAGTTAGCGCTCAAGTGAAGGGAGGATACTAAGCGCTGCGATTATAGACAATTTCAGTCAGATGTATCGTAAATTATCTTATAGCTTGTTTGACACGACCTCGCACTTTAGATACGCTTTACGGTGTAAAAAAGGATATTGAGCTATAGATGTGTTTTAGCACTTATCCCCTGCTTCAGAAAACTTTAAAAACTTAACAAAAAAATGATGTGGTGTCGTGGGACACCAGGTAGGAACGACCTTCCTTCGGCTATACGGCACTACTCGCTTGTGTATGCGACTGTCGCGCCTGCGCACGTCTCATTTAACGGTTTTATTCCACGCACTTTTTTCCACGGATTTTTTCTTACGGTTTTACTGTACCATTTTTTTCAGTTCGGTCGCGCAGCAAAATCCCTATCCCCTCCAAGCCTGCCGTAAGGAACTTCGTTCCAAAAAAAATTTCGACCCTATAGGTTTTGAACTTGCGACCTTTTTTTAACTATTTAAGTCACGGAAAGCGTGGCTAAAGTGCGGACTTAGGTCACACCGCGCTATAAAATTATTTAATGCTTATTATTTTACATTTTTTAGTATCTCCTGTGATTTTGGAGCCCATCATCAAGACAAAGCCCCAAGTAGTCCATAGGGTAAAGACAAAACTGGTAATTCACACTAATATTATAAATGCAAAAGTCTGTCTGTCTGTTACACTATCTGGAAAGCAGATAGTTAAAGACTCGTAGTCAAACATAGACTTTCCAAAAATCGACTCGGATGAAATACGGCGGTGTGAAATTTATTTCCTGGTGGAAAGAGAAACCATCACCTATATACACCAAAAATTTTAATGGTACGTTTCTGCCCCTATGGCGAATAATGCTACATGTATACGTTTACCGACTACCTTACTCTCCAGACCGGAAAACGACAATGACAATCACTGTCGCTATTACGTCAGGAATAGAAGACGGTGGTCAAAGACCTACAAAAAAATATTTTTTGTAGATCTTTGGCGGTGGTCCCAAAAACTCCGATGAGACGTTGCGTTGCAGAACTCTACCGCCTACTAAACGTGTGTGCTTTCTCTTTCTATCAACAGGATATTTTAATTTATACAGGCACTTATGTCTCGCCTACTCTGTCTATTACTATCTCTATGGCGAAAATCCGGGACGTTTAGCTTGTGCCTTGTTACATTATAAATTTCCATAGGCATTACTCAGGTAGGTACCTATAATCTGTTAAGTTTAAATTTGGAACGGCGATACGCGCGTAAATCAAGTTAGTTCCAGGTCATTGAACCCAGTGTGTAGGTCTTGCCTCATAATGATTTGCCATAAATCTAATATATTCAAATGAGCACTTGTTATAAATTATAATATATGTAAATTTATTTCGAGTCTCTCGGAAATAGCTGTAACAATTAAGATGACATTTTGTACTTAGGATAGGATTAAGGATTTGATTGTTATGTAAATATTAAGAAACCGAAAACGTTCTTGCTAAAACCACAAAACAAACTTACACTCACTCACACACACAAACACAATAAGCTACGAAACGAAAACTACCTACCTACTTAGCAAACTTCAATTAATTTAATGTGGTTGATATTATCTGGAATATAATTAATTTAATGTGCTTGATGTTATATTATATGTTACCGGCCAAACCTGATTTCAGGCCAAACTAGTTTGTTCTAGACAAACTGGTGCATCCTAAGCGTGTCAGGATATACTAGTATAGCCTAGGACAATATAGTTTAGCCTAAATACTTCAGGCTAAACTAGTGTGGCATAGACCAACATTTTTTGAATAATTGTTAAATTGGAATCGTTGCAAGTGGGAAAACAAACATGTTGTAACCTCTAAAGACGAAGATACTCCTTTCGTGTCCCTACTAGTACCTAGTACTCTGTCGTTATTCATATACTGAATACATATTAAATCTTATCCATGTTTTGATAATATGTTGATTATTTGCGTCGTAGGGACCTGTTGGATTTTGTAGATTAAATTATAGGAAAAATAAAAGGTTAGGTATATATCTACTATTTTTTATTTCAATGGCGGAAAGAAATCTACAGATAAAAAAATTAAAAAACAACTGTGCCATGGAAACACTAAATCGCGTCAGATTAAGGTATGGTGGGTTAATTGCCATTTAAAATTTAGAAAATCTGCTGATTCAAGTGTAGCGTAAGGGAGTGGAAGAGTCATATACATTGATATAAAAAGAGAAGATATATATGTTACGCTCTAATATCTCAATTGCTAAACCTAAGCTCGATCGCTCGAACGCAAAGTAATGCGACGAACGTAGCAAACTACGTTTCTCTCGCTTACTTTTATATTGTACTATCTCACTCTCACAAACATGGCGAACTAAACAATAATTTAATCTTATTTTAATCTTTGTTTTAACCGTACTTACGAATGGAAAGTAATCCCGTGTGTGTTATTTTTTTCCTTGGGTGATTATAACACTGGCTGAATATACAAGAAGGTATTTTGATGCGTGTTTAATGGTAAAAACAGTCGGAAAATATAAGTGTATGATATGAGGTCCCGCGCGTGATTGATTGTCACCCATTGTCACTGTGTCTACGGACCTAGTTTTGTAAGACCAGGCGCTATGGCTAGGTAACGTATCTTCCCTTTTTATATCAATGGTCACATAGTTGCAAAGAAAACGTTGTTTTAACCTTAGAGTAATAACGCTGTTTTGACATTTTCGAGCGCGTCTGAATTTTCTTTTATGATAGAGGAAATGATGAAAGACGAACTAAAAAAATATAATCTGACAATGTCCACAAGCTGAAGTTATCGGATTTTTTTCTACTCTAGTTGCCTGTCGCTATACACATAAAAAGCTTATATTTGGTAGGGAGCCGCAACAGTACGCGAGATACATCCTCTATGTTAATCTGACGTGCTTGAGTGAATGCCAAAATCCCCTCTTGAACTCCCCTACTATAACTCAATTACGTAAAAGCGGCTGAACCGATTTAGATAAAATTTGACTCACATGTAGACAATGATCTGGAATAGCACATAGGATACAATTTGTCTCGGAAAAGTAAATTGTTCCGATGGGATTCATGAAATCTTTTTTATGCAGCAGGCTGCACGGTGCAGCTCACAGAGCACATGAATACTAATAGATACGCCATTGGGAAGGAAACGTGACGCCGCGCATGTGAGCAAACGCTCCTATTACTGTCAAAAATTTCATACATTTGTAGGTTATATTATATTGTGAAAAAGTAAAAATAAACCATGTTATATGGTTTTATCGTACTGAGAATGACATGATTTAAAAATTACCCTTCAAATGATTTTATTTCATTGGTATCTAGTATAACTCTGTATTTCGGTATGTAATTGAAAGCCAAGCTGCCAAACTAAGAAATTATCATGAAAAGCGTATCCATTTAATCTGTGGTGCAGCTAGTGTGCAGGACAAAGCTTGATTCTCTAATCTCAAAAAAAAAAAAATTATAAAAATGATGTGGTGTCGCGGGACACCAGGTAGGAACGAACTTCCTTCGGCTAAACGGCACTACTCGCTTGTGTACGCGACTGTCGGCCTGCGCACGTCTCATTTAACGCTTTTATTCCACGCATTTTTCTTACGGTTTTACTATCACATTTTTTTCAGTTCGGTCGCGCAGCAAAATCCCTATCCCCTCCAAGCCTGCCGTAAGGAACTTCGTTCCAATAGTTGTTTCTAAAAATCATTGTTAAAAGGTTGAACTTTTGTTCATAAAGCCCTTATTAACCGAGCGGAATCCTGCGAATATCTTGATCACCCGGAATTGAAACTGTCCATTACCGCTAACAGAATTGAAAATTTCTAACGGGATTGCATTTCCTAGTCTTTCTTATTCTTGCCGCAATAACGCCAGTCTTGTCACTGTCGTGTTCCGGTGTGGAAAGTAAAGTAGCTGGTGAACTATCCATGTGACAATACCATCCCGCCACACCAATAACAAGTAACAACGCGCAATCAACATGTTTTTGTTCACATCGACGATTATTGTAATGTTGCGAATAATCTAGACAAGTGAGAACACTGGAAAAATCTAGAAATAAAAGAAAGTGATAGCTGCTCTATTGATAAATAATAGCTGCCGTTATCCAAGCAGCTTTGCCATAATGGATCTTCTGTCATATGGCATTAGGGTAAAAATAGCGTATACTAGGACTTGTTTACCTTAAAATTATTCTTTACGCGATGATTTCAGAACATTCGGGAACATAGTCGAACTTCACTTTGGGTATAAATAGGGATGTGGTGGAGAATGGAGTTCAATTTTTATAAAGCGATCGGATGCGACAGTTGGGACGATCAGTGTAAAGCGATATAGTACAGTGAATACGAGAAGTGTTTTAGTTTAGTGATTCAGTGTAGTCGGTTAATTCTAGTTTTAATAAGTGAGTGTTATTAGTGTTTATCAGTGTATTTACGTGTTGCATTGTGGTGTTTTGTACATTTGTTTTTTAAATACACGGTTTTAATATAAGTGGTGTTTTATTGCACGATACGAACGTCAGGCACGTAACAGTATTTTTCAATCAAGAGTCATTTTGTTCATTTGCTATTTTACGATTTACAAAACTTGAAATCTAGGTCAGGCTAAGAGCCTTTTTATATGTTTTCTACATTTAAAGGTCAATCCAAAATTAGCAAAATGGTAGCGTAACAACGCCCTCGCGTCTCAGACAGCAGGTTGCCATAGAAACTTATATAATATTGCCGTACCATGCCATAGAACATTAATATAAAAACCCATATCAATGCCATAGAAACTTATATAAAAATGTTTTTGCCGGTCCCGGCTCTCGCTATAAATTCATGACAGCCGGCAAGGCTCTCTGATGCGGATAAAAGGTTTATTATTACCCCTTGAAGACCTATTAAAATAATACTAACGATCGCCTTATGTTTGATACTTGGCCATGACTTTATTAATGTTAATGCACAAATATCTATTAGATAAATTATAAGGTAACAAACTATCAGTCAGTTCAGTGAGTTCACTTAATTTCATGCTAGGGGTCTGAAAATTATACAATTACAAACTTCTTATCACAAATTGAACAATACGGATATAAATATATATTGTCAGAAGCAAGTTAAAAATTACGGCCAAGTGCGAGTCGGACTAGCGCACGAAGGGTTCCGTATCGTCCCTATTCAAGTTTCTACGTTTGTTAAGATCGAGTAAAAGATTGCTTAAACATAACATTTGTTGTATGGAATCCCCCTTTAATATTTACTTTATTTTTATTTAATTATTTATTTTGAAAGATATATATATATATATATATATATATATATATATATATATATATATATATATATATATATATATATATATATATATATAAAATCAATTTCTGTTCATTAGTCTCGCTATAACTCGAGAACGGCTGAACCGATTTGGCTAATTTTGGTTTTTGAATTAATTGTTGAAGTCCAGGGAAGTTTGCGGGGTCAGCTAGTGTTCAATAAAATATTCTTTGAAAATTTTAAGCATCTATCTGTTACCGTTATTAATATTGAGCAAAAATATACGAAAAAAACACGTTTATTGTATGGGGACCCTCTTAATATTATCATTTTTTTATTTTTGGTATTTATTGTTATAGCGGCAAGGGAAATACATAATTTGTGAAAATGTCAGCTACCTAGCTATCACGGTTTATGAGATACAGCCTGTTGACAGACATACAGGCGGACAGACAGACAGCGAAGGCTTAGTAATGGGGTCCCGTTTTTACCTGTTAGGTACGGAACCCTACTACTGTGAAAACCCACCAATAAATTTCATGTCAAATATTGCCATGGCGGGGCAGTATGGCTCGTATTGTTAAGTTATCAAATGTCATGTAGAGCCAAGCTTTTAACTCTACATGCCCTTACTCTACAAGCAACTCTACACCTTAGTTAAAATATGTGGTTTGGCCGGTTCGGAAAAAACAGACGGACAGACAAAAATTGTAAAAAATGTTATTTTAGTATATGCACCGTATATAGATGTACCATAATATACATTAAGTAAAAAGCGGTTATTTTAATAATACAAACAGACACTCCAATTTTAGTTGTTTATTTAAATCTTAATATATACCTACGTATATAAATTATTATGTGTCACATTGTTTGTCCGCGATGAACTCCGAAACTACTGAACCGATTTCAATGACATTTTGTAAATATCTATAGTTTTGTTCAACTTAAAGAAAAGATATTGCAAGCAATCCACCAAAATATTCTATACCTGCAGTAATTTTTATGGCAAAACAACCTTTGCTGGGTCAGCTAATATAATATGTAGGTATAAAAAAAGATAAAAAAGATATTAAACATGGTCGTTAAAATGACAACACTGTTTCGCTTTTTAAATATGCTAATCATTTTGATGTCAGCTTCAAAATGATTTTTATGGTTCCGTACATCGAAAGGAAAAAACGGAACCCTTATAGCGTAACTTTGTTGAACATCTATCTGTCAGTCCAACTGTCCATTTGTTTGTCAAAGCCCTTTATCTCGGGAGCGCGTTGAAATTATAACCATATAAATACTCAGATCCATGAAGCTGGAGGCAACACTTCTAATATCTACTTAAAACCGAATTTTAAATACTCCTGTCATTTTCTGAGCTCTTACCCTCTTTGTCTAACACATCTGTATAAAAAGAGATGGCGAGACCTCATAGACTGAGACATAACGTAAATATTTGTCTCAATTGATTAATACTAGTGCTAACTCCACCTATACCGCACAAATCTATAGTCCTTGAAGTTGTGAAAATATCAAATTTCTAAAAATAATTAAAAAAAGATACGGCTGTCTACGGCGCGAAAAACTCGAATCCTGAAATATTTATAATGTTATGTACCTATAAATTTGTACGGTACCCACGGTAGGCGAATCCGACTCACACTTGTTCGGTATTTTACCATTGAAATCCGTACGTTAAAATTTAAGACTAAATTGTAATTTCGTAGCCCTGATTGGTAAAAGAAAATTAAACATGGTTATTAAAATGGCAACACTGCTAATAGCATGATGTCAGCATGCACTGTTAACAACAATATCATGTTTTACTGGTTCTTGACTTGACCTACTGGTAAAACAGCGTCGCTTTTTGAATATTATTAGTAATGGTCCAATAGCCGAAATTCAACCATAGACTAAATAATTAAATTTCCTATAAATTTCACAACTGACAGCCGTAAAGAAAAAAATGATGTGGTGTCGCGGGACACCAGGTAGGAACGAACTTCCTTCGGCTAAACGGCACTACTCGCTTGTGTACGCGACTGTCGCGCCTGCGCACGTCTCATTTAACGCTTTTATTCCACGCATTTTTCTTACGGTTTTACTATCACATTTTTTTCAGTTCGGTCGCGCAGCAAAATCCCTATCCCCTCCAAGCCTGCCGTAAGGAACTTCGTTCCAATAGCGTACATGTGTGTATGTTATTATCATGAAAGTATTTTACTTAAATGTAGTGTGCGTAATGTTTATTTTAATTAATTTAATGTAGTTCTAGTGCATATTATTTAGAAGTATTAGGTGTCTGCAGAGTGCAGTCCTTTTTCGTAAACCACCGTTCATGTAATTCATGTAAAGGGGTACAAGGCTTTTCCTTCACGTATTAATATTAATGCTAAAAGCTGGCGTCAAAATCTTTTTTATTTTATTAACCCATATGTACCTATAATTAAGACTAAATATTAGCAATTTGTAGCCCTAATTGTTAATAAGATTATTAAAATAGCAACACTGCTAATGCTGACATCACTACAATTTTTTACTGGTTCTTGACTACAAACTCGCGGTAATTCAGCCTTGACCGGTTTATCTTGGATTTATCCAAATTTGGAAATGCAAAGGCCAGTTTGGTTTTATATTAATATGCGAGAAATGGGTGTCTTTTATGTTTCTTGACAGTTTTTATTATTATCTTTAAAAAACTCCCTGAGCGTGTCTGTAATTCTACATTTCGTATAATATGTGTCATAAAAAAAATTGGCGACTCATTTGTTCAACATTGTAGTCATTATCTTTACATATCTATCAATACGGTCATTCGTTTCGAAATAAATTGGTAAAGCGTATGTCTGGCCACGCGTAATGTCGGGTTCCGAAGTTGCCCAATACAATAATTCGGACTAAGAAGAAGGGCTTTTATAGTTTCATACAATGATCATTAAAGCTATTCAACGTCAATGACAAATACATATCCGCACCACAGGTTCACCGCCTATAAAAACTTCTCTAAGTGTATGTTTTATAAGTTGGTCGACTATTAGGTACTTACTCAAAAACTTGTAAAGCCTTCTAAGCCGTGACAGTATTCCTTTTAAATTTCGTTGTATTTACTACTACCATGAATTTTTTCCCACCCTCAAAACCAATCGATTAGCCTGCAGTATTTTAAAGATTTTATATTATCACTTTGTTGACTGACTATAATATGTATATTCATGCCAAATTACAGCTTTCTAGTAATAAAACGGACATAGCGAAACTATAAGGATTCTTAGTTTACTTCAGAATCCTAAAAATGGCTCGCATCAACAAAGTTACAAACAACGCAAAAACTCTAAGAACGCTGAAACTATAATTTATTCTCTGTAATCAAAATCTGGCGAAAATGATTCGTCATCGTCGAACAAGTCGATGGGGTATACGACAGTGTATTTCGGGACACGAAATAAGCGAACCGCTTGGCAACTCGCCAGATTCCTTGCACTCCAGAGTTCGAGGTCACAGGAAATCTAAAATTAGACTTTCTCCTTACTGTGACACATTGTTTTAGTCATATATAATTGCAGTTTCACTTTCATTCCTTTGGAACTTTTGTTCCCTTTCATGGAACTTTTGAAGAACAGAGGACCTAAAAAAGTGACATAATAAAATTTATTCTATTCATTTTATTCTTCTGTTAGAAAATAATAAAATTTATGGGGTTGATATAAGCCGCGCTAAATCACATGGTCATACGTTATCGACATCATCATATTCAGAGATAGCGATGGGGCAGGTCAGAAATTTTTCAACTCGAGTTGTCCGGATTGAAACGAAGGCCCTCGGGATGGACGTTGTCGACAACAGCCGACGACGTACTTGGCTAACACGTATGCGTAGTTAGTACTAAGAGACGAGTGACGCTCGAGCTGCGAGCGCCAATAGCCATCGCATCATCATAGTGTCCGATCGAGTCAACTAGGTTGAGGAGAAAATTAACTCGGGCCAACGGGTTGAATGAATGAGTTACCAGGACTATGTAACTCGAGTCGCCCATCACTATTCAGAGACGATGACGAGTTTTGATACCGTTTCACTACGAAGCCATGTTACTTTGTATAAACCCCTGACCATCTGTCGCAAAAACAATTCAAGTAGCTTTCACGTACGCTAACATGTGACTTCTGCTATCCATGGAAAGGGAACAAAAAAGCAGTGAAAGAAATGGATTTAACTCACCAAACGTCTGGAAAATAAGGAAGAACCCTACAGCAAAATTTATCCACCAATGACCACCACTCTTTTCAGTGGAAAATTTCCTCAACGTCTGAGGAAAAATACAAAATACTTGGCCACAGAACTGGTTGCTGTCATGTTTCGGTTTGGAGGGTAAGTTATCCAGTAGTATGCATTTAGCATGCCATCCCTGCCTCCATCTCTAGTCACAGGTCTCTATATGTGATGGTTTTCTCTTTCCATAAGGAGGGTTATCAGTGTTGTGGCCTACCTACCTAGGCTGAGATGGCTGGTCCTGGTTTTCGGGTTATATATTTTATCACAATTATATCACGGAAATGCAAGGAAAAGGTCACTCGCCTTTAGGTTGCGCTGCGCTGGTGCTTGCCACGATGTCTTTGTTCGTTGGTTGGGTAAAGTAGCCGCCGCCGACCGATCAGCGTACAGTACCGCCGCCGTGGAGGATTGCGAGGGCGCCTCTGTGGCGCGGCAGTGACGCTGTCACCGCGACAGACGTCAACCGTCAAGGGTTTCGCGACCTACCCTTACATCTGCCGTGATATAATGCCCGAACAATCAGCTTGTTTACTATCTTAGGTTGAAAAAGTATAGCTACAGTATATGCATTCATTACACGTTTCACTTCGAAACCGAAGCAAATTTGCAAAGTGAATTAATTTCTTTTAATTTCCGCAAACGTCCAAATCTATAAGACAATCTGACGTTTTGCTAAGCGGTTCATATCTATATATGATTTCTCTGGGTTCAAATCACGGATACATTATTTCTGTGGTTCAAATAATGCGACCGGAAGCTTAACGTGTCAAACGTGTAAACGTTCTGTTTCCACTACCATCATGACTACTAGGTGGTAGAGTTCTGCAAAGTCTCGCCTTGCTGTTTGGTACCATCGCCTTACATATTTCTAGGACGCTAGCATCGGTTCCGGTTTGGGATCAAGGTACCTGGTAAACTTATGCATGTGGTATCACATCTATTGCGCCATTAATATCTTTAATGAATGAAAAATATTTGTGTCTTAACTTTCCAGCGACATGTTAAAGTCGGTAGATTTTTTTTATTTATTTACATTATTCTACTATTGTAAGACTTATCGTCAAGATACTGCCCTAAGCCGTGGTTCGGTCTCACAGGAGACACTTTTACGGCGGGCTCTTAACCCACTTAATTTAAACTCTGGCTAATCACTGCTCCCTACGCCCGGTTTCGTAGTGAGTTCATTTGGATCAACTACTTAAGTTCATTTCCAAAAAAACTGTAAAAGTGATTATATCCCTACTTTTAAGTTGTCGCTTCAAATGAACTGTTTTATAGATAGTCCTTTCTACAAACGAGGCAAATATTAAGGACTTTAGGAAATAAATGGGAGGGAGGGGGGAATTTCATGTGCATGTACATTTAAACTTGCATGTAGAGGAAAAAGTTTGTGTGACTAAACGATCGTTACAACAGTGACAATTCCAATAATTCCCAATCAGTTTCCTTGAGGCCTCTCCGCTAAATACGTGGTTTTGTTGTGAATTTTGTGGTTATATTTGGGGTAAGTTTTATTTATTCAATTTTTATAGATTCACACCCTTAAAACGTTGTTCTGACATATAAATTATTTGTAGTGTATATATTGGTGGGCTGGGGTTTATTGGAAGTTGGGGTCAAAGGGTAAAAATTGGAGTTACAGGTGTTTACGAATATTTACGAAGTTACGAATTTTTTTTATATTTTTTTGATGGTAAATCAAAAAAATATAAAAAATATTCGTCAAAAAAAGAAAAATGTTCTGGATAGGGTTCAAAATCACTTAGTGTCATGAAATATACTTTACGACCTATTCTAATATCTGCCAAATAAAAAATAAAAAAATTGGTAGAGTCGTTTCGTAGGATGCGACCGCAAACACTGTGACACGATAGAGATATTCAATACATGCACAATGCAAGTTCGTTCACGTGACCAATAATCATTACTTCCTTTTGCTATTTCGAGTAAAATGTACCTTATGTAACTCTTGCATAATGTAGTTTTCTAAAGGTGAAAGAAATTTTAAAATCTGTCCACTAGTTTGGGTTAAATCTTAACTAATTAAAACAAAAGTTTAAAAATTTAATTTAAGTTTGTTACTTTCGCGAAAATGGCCAAACGGAATTACATTTTCCTGCTACATAATTACACATACGTACATATGCATTCCTTTTTTATATCATAAGATAGCAAACAAGCAGATGGAAAGAGACAACCATTGCCTATAGATACCAGATGTTAATGGTGAGTTGCTTTCCTCACGGCGAGGTGTTAATGCAATATGCATAAGTTTACTGGCTACCTTATCTTTTAAACCGGATCACAACAATGAGAAGCTTTAGCTTTATTGCACCAGGAATGGAGAGGCGGTACTAGGCGCGTGCGCTCCTTATAGGCAGAAAAGCAGTGCTTTACTTGCCATTTACAGATATTTTAATAAAACGTTCGTACGTTTTAGATGATTTTAATTAATAATAAGTAAATGAATAAAATGTGTCATAATCATGTGCACGCCGCTGAAATCTATAAAAGAAAAAGTTTTTGTGGCCGAGTACTCCGCCGCATACTCAGTATCATAATCCTGTGCACGCCGCTGGGCGGTAGTACCAGACACGGATGACACAATTCAGTAATCTCTTACCTAGTAGCCACGATGGTAGTGACTCGCATAGCCAATCAGTCGCATTTTACGAACTGCCTGACAGAACGACAGACGGCCTTTTCCTTAAAGGGAGCCCGGACCAACACAGGTAAATTATATTGGTAGTTCCGCTAATATTTTAACGTAAACTACCTCGACTAATACTACGTATTATAGAGACAAGGAGATCAATTGCATATGGCTTTTAAACTCAAAAAGTGTTCACAAAATCCCCTGTGTTGGATCCGGGCTCTTTTGAAGAATAGACCAACTGCCGTACCACCAGGCAGGACGTAAAAGGCGACCGATTGGCTATGCTAGCCACTACCATTGTGGCTACTTGGTGGCAGAGTTCTGCATTGTCTCGCCCGGGTCTGGTACGCTTTACCTATTCCTGCCGCAATAGCGTCAGAGCTTGTCGCTGTCGTGTTCCGGTTTGGAGGGTAAGGTAGCCGGTAAACTTATGCATGTGGCATTAGACCTCGCCACAAGACAGCAACACACCATTATCATCTTTGGTGTATATAGGCGATGACTCTTTCCATCAGGAGTCCCATTTGCTTGTTTGCTATCTTATGATATTAAAAAAAAATTGTTCCTAATAAAAAGTCTGTGTGTATTATATCAAAATGCATCCAATAGGTAGGTACTTCTAACAGTTGTGATCCACAGGGTCGTCTTATTTGAATTGGGAGTCTTTTTCAGAGGCTAAATAAATAAACATACTTCCATATATATTTATACATCCTATCCTATAGGTACTATAAAGGCAAACGTGAGTTTGTTTGCTAAGCTTTCATTCAAGAGCGAACCACTAAAACTATTTAGGCGAAATTTGACAAGGAAATAGTTAAAGACCCGGAGACAAACATAGGTATCGTAATTGTTTTCTTTATTACTAAAAAGGTTGCAACGTTTTAAAAATATAACATTCGAAATTCAAATAGTTCCGATTAGCTAGAAGTGCAAAACTTTTAGTGTGTCCCATGTATTAACTGTATGTTATTCAACTCGCGGCCGAAGCCACGCCTGTCAGCTACCTTAAAACATGATATTTAATTTAAGCATTTAGTCTGGGCAGTGGTTGTGACAATTTTTCGTAGAACTATGATTGTACCGGGAAACTTGCATTTGTATAACATTGGTTATACACAAATCAATAGATCCAATTATTAATAACCGCTATGTTGACGCAAGCAAATACTTTTCCTGTTGTTTGATGTATCATCGGTATTCATCGGTGATGATTCCACAGATAACAAAAATTATATTAATACAACGAATGAGTTAATCTTCTATTATTATTACATATAATAAAATCGTAGGAAAGTCAAAACTGTACATTGAATATTTTTTTAAAAGAATTCTTGGGGCGTGATCTACAATCGATATCGAAGCCAAAAATATAGTTTTTAGAATTTTTGTCTGTTTGTCTGTATGTATGTCCGGGGTAAACTCAAAAAGTACTGCATGGATTTAGTTCAAATTTTGCATAAATATTACTAACAGGTCTGGTCAACATATAGGCTACATATTATCACGCTATCACCTACGGGGGAGGAGCAGTGCGGAGTAAACCAAGTCCGCGCGGACAAAGTCGCTGGCAACAGCTAGTATAATTCCTACATGACGCAACCGCAAAAGTAATCCCTAAGTTGGTGGACTCACTCGATTTGAAGAATTTTGCCTTTTTCCTGACATCTGATTTAAATAAAATAATTGTAGCAGTCAGACAAAAAATCGCTATAATACATAAAGATAAAAGTAAATTCCAAACCCTTTTGAAGAATATTGCTTTATTCTTGACACCCAACTTAAATATATCAAAGCATTTATAGCAGTCAAGCAATCCTAATCTCTACAATACATAAAGTTAAAGTAAATCCTTAATTACGCTATAACAATTATTTCTCTTCCAACACTACTTATACGACTTGCAATGCTTCTCAGATGGACTTCGGTCCATAGGCACTTTGCCTCGCTGGGAATCTCTTCCCCTGTGGTCTTCTCTTTTCCACGTTTTTAATGAGTTCATCAGCCTTTACAATTGTGACGTCACCCCGACGTAATCATATGTTCTGCTCCAATCCAAGGCGCTTCACTCACGGCAGGTATAATTTATATTAATGTATAAAAAACCCAAGATACACAATCAGTGTGTCAAAAACGTCCTCCAAAAATGAGCGCACAATTTTAAATTGTGCGCTCATTTCAAATAGAATCGCGTCGGCCGCGTCACTGTCAATTTTATTTATTTTCGTACATTGCTTTGTAAAAACAACTGTAAGTCTTGCACTTAAGGTTGGATATGCAAAGACATATGTTTTTGCCATATCTATAACTACTTAAATGAAATTAGGGACACTTTTGAGTGTCAGTTTTGTTCGTGACTGTGCATCTAGGGTTTTTTATATCAATGACTTTACATTAAATTATGGAAAGATGTAATGCAATGTATCGTGCTATAATATAGGTAAGTACAACATATTACATTACTAGCTATGCCCGCGACTTCGTTCGCGTGGAAAAATTTCTAAAACAAAAACCTGCATAGTTCCCGTTCCCATGGGATTTCCGGGATAAGAACTATCCTATGTCCTTTCTTGGGTCTCAAACTATATTTGTACCAAATTTTATCCAAATCGGTTCAGTGGTTTGGCCGTGAAAGCTTTACAGACAGACAGACAGAGTTACTTTCGCATTTATAATATTAGTATGGATGTAGCTGCCGGGTGTGAAGTTCTAAGTTTTATCCACTCAAGAAAACCGCTTTAAAAACTGTTTTCCTTACCTTACCTAATTTCAGAAACGTATGCAAACAGGAAACCCTGATGGTCCAGAGGCCCCTTTTGAAGAATAGAATTTTGAAGAATTGTCGGGCAGTTCGTAAAGGCGAATTTTTGGCTAAACAGGACACTGTTATCGTGACTACTATGTGATAACGTACCAGATCGTCTCCGTAATAACGTCAATGCTTGTCACTGTCGTGTTTCGCTTTGGAGGATAAGGTAGACGGTAACTTCTACATGTAGTACTACCAACCCGCCACACGGATAGCAACGCATTAGTTGTCACTTTCATCAGGAGAATCATTTTGCTGTCTCCTTCTTCCTCCGACGCTACAAACTTTTGTGGGTCATGGCCGCAGGCCGCCACATCGGTTTTCCTCCATTTTACTCTATTCATGGCTTCCTTCTTCCAAGATGTTTTCCTGCCCATTTTGCTGTATTAAAAAAGGCTATTATTGCTACTAACTTGCTTCAAGCTAATAAACACAGTGTCACATCTGCGTTGTATGAATAAACTGCTGTATGAATACAATTTCACTTAGAAAGCCAAAGAGAATAATCTCGGTACGTTTTAAAGCATTTTCTAATGTATGTTTCTATTCAACAGTTATACGGAGCTATATAAAAGTTTACAAGCTAATAAAGCAAAGTCATGTTCGATACAGATTCAAAATAATCGCTAAGTACGAGTAGGGCTAGTTTAATGAGGGTTCCGTGCGACTCCGGAAAACGTTTGCAAAATCTTGAGTCTGCAAAGCTTGTGGCTTTAAAATTTTTACTAATATATTAACGATGACACGTCATTGAGTTTCTGTGTTTGTATGTTTATTTTTATGTTTCAGCTCTTGTCTCGTTTCGAATCAATAGTCATTTATTGCATCAAATATGTCAAATACAAAAGATCTTAGGTTAATAGCTCGCGTATTTGACCATTTGGCACACAATAGAGAACAAAATATTACCTAATTAAATTCCTAAAATATGAGATAACTTATTATAACTTAAATATACATTACATATTAATTAAAGTTTTAGAACCAAATGTTGTGAACAAATATTTATTTATTATATTAACAAGCTGACTCGCGCAACTTCGCCCGCGATTTGTTGAACGTATCATCTAATGCTATAATGTATTATATAATATATCTCATAAAGGAGTCATTCTCGCTATATAAACTATCTTATATCTTACCTTGGGTCTCAAACTATATGCATACCAAATTTCACTTAAATCGGTTCGATGGCTTAATAGATACACAGTCTCAGAGTTTGACCTGCACGGCTCTTAATCCCGTAGGATTTTCAGGACTACGTGTCCCGATGGTTGTCCGCTTTTAAACCGTTTCTTTCGTCGCGGATCTTAAGTTTTCAATTAAATTTTGTAGAAATCTACTGTTTGGTCCAACTTAAAGTAAGTATCTTCACGCCCATATCCCCGAAGGGGTAGGCAGAGGTGCAACAAGTGCACCCACGATTTGCCGAAGATACTTGGTCCCACAAATGAGATAGGTGGCAAGCCTATCGCCAACCGGGCACTTTCCAATCACGGACAACTTTGTGTTTCTCAGAAAACTGAAAAAAAACTCTTCTTTTTTTTATGTGCCCGACCCGGGAATTCAACCCGGGACCTCATGTGGTAAATGCCAACGCTGGACCGCTATACCACAGAGTCCAACTTAAAAGATAGGATAGTCTTTATCTCAATTAACCCCGAGTAAGGTAGGCGGAAAACTCTTGCATGTGGCATGAGACCTCGCCGTAAGATAGCAACGCATCCTTAACATCTTTTGTCTATATCTATATGCGATGGTTGACTCTTTCTATCAGAAGACCCATTTGCTTGTTTGCTATCTTATGATATAAAAGTATTTTATGGACGCCTTCTTAGTACGATTTCACGTTCTTACTTTGGCCAACGGAACCCTAATAAACCAAAATAGACATGACGTATTGAGTTGAACGTACAGAATGTTTTGATGAAAAGGAAACGAACAAATAATATAAACAGCTTCCTTTTATTAGTCATCTGAGCGATCCGAGGGCGTCCGCGTCATGGCGTCGGCTTTCTGTTACATTACTTAGATTTGATATTTCCGTGCTCTCTAAGAAGGAACATGCTTATAGTAGGGAGCCCAAGATAAGTTGTAGGGTAGTTACTCGAACGCCGTAAAGGGCTTATTGGATTTTGTAAATTAAATTATAGGAAAAATAAAAGCTTATGTTTTTCAATTTAATGCTGATTGCTGGAAAAAACTACAGATAAAACAAATATTTAAAAAAGCAGAGACATGGAAACACTAAAGAGTGTCGGATTAAGGTATGTTGGGTTAATTGCCGGCTTAAATTAAGAAAATATGACGATTCAAGTGTAGTGCAAGGGAGTGGGAGGGGCACAAAGTTGCAAAGAAAACGTTGTTTTGACATTCTCGACCGCGTCTGATTTTTTTACTATAGAGGAATTGATCTAAGAATAACGAAAAAAATATTTATTTATTTATTTATTTATTTCATCGCCATTTTGCTTAAATTTTTTGGTCATACCATACTATGGTTGTGTCGCAAATTTAAGCAAACACGACACGACCATAATATATTATATTAAACACCGTGATTGGGTCAATCACGAAACCGCTCCCAACTCTGAAGTGAAAAATATTGCAAGAAAAAAATATTGCGCAATAAAAAATAAACGCGATCAAACTTTCATTCAATCATTGTGCAATTTTCAATATTAATCCTAAACGGTCAATAATATTCCACAATACGTAATATTGCGCAATATTATTGTAGGTCTATGGAGCACTTAAGAAATAGAAACAAACTCAGCGTAAGCCTGAAAAATATTGTAGACTTCAGCGACACAAGCACAAAACTCTATTTGTGTACTCGTGTGTGGTTCCATTTTAATTTCATGAAGATTTAATGCACGTCTCCTGAGATATAGGAAAAGGGAACTCGATTGCTGCAGTTTATTGCGTTAAAAAATTAATTGTTACTAGCTGTTACCCGCGGCTTCGCTAGCGCATATTTACTTTAGAACTTATTTAACCATTTTTTATAAGCTACTTTCCTTATTTAACTCTCTTAGAGATCGAATTTCGAAAAATGTTTAAACACGTAATTCATTAGATACTTTTTTTACTCAAAAATGAAATGAAATGTCATATTTTGTGTAGTTTCATACAAACTTTTATCCCCTATTTCACCCCCTTTAGGGTTGAATTTTGAAAAATCCTTCCTTAGTGGATGCCCACATCATAAGAAATATATGTGCCCTCAGGGTTTGGCCTGTGCGTTGTCAATACATCAGTCAGTCACTTTTACCTTTTATATAATACTAGCTGTTGCCCGCAACTTCCTGCGCGCTGACTGCATTTAGTCCGCACAGCTCCTCCCCCGTAGGTGATAGCGTGATAATATGTAGCCATTATGTTGACCCGACCTGTTAGTAATATTCATGCAAAATTTGAAGTAAATCCATGCAGTATTTTTTGAGTTTACCCCGGACATACATACAAACAGACAAACAGACATACAGACAAACAGACAAAAATTCTAAAAGCTATATTTTTGGCTTCGATATCGATTATTTAAAAAAATATTAAATGTACAGTTTTGACTTTCCTACGATTTTATTATATGTATAGATATAATAATAGATATGATAGCGAATAATTTATTGTTTATAAACACGAAATAATATGTAAATGACGTATATTTAATATTAATATTTTGATGTTTTAAATGTGAAAGTTTGGATGTTTGGATGGATTTATGAATATTTGTTACTCAATTACTCAAAAACTACTAAACGAATTTAGATTTGGCACACACGTAGATGATGACCTGGAATAGCACATAGGCTACTTTATATCCCGGTAAAATGAGTTATTCCCGCGGGATTCACCAAAAACTTTTATAATGTAGCGGGCTACACACTGCAGCTAGTACTTTTTTTATATCATAAGATAGCAAACAAGCAGATGGGTCTCCTGATGGAAAGAGTCAACCAACGCCTATAGACACCAAAGATGTTAATGGTGCGTTGCTATCTTGTGGCGAGGTCTAATGCCACATGCATAAGTTTACCGGCTACCTTACCCTCCAAACCGGAACACGACAATGACCAGCACTGACGCTATTGCGGCAGGAATACATAAGGCGGTGGTACAAGACCCGGTCGAGTCGATGCAGAATTCTACCACCTAGTAGTCACGATGGTAGTGACGCAAATAGTCACTCAGTCGCCTTTTACGACCTGCCTGGCAGAACAGCGGTTTAGACCAAACTCTTCAAAGGAGCCCGGGACCAACACGGGGAAAAATATGTATGACATAATAATAAATGTGGTAGCGATGTAATGTCAAATATCACAAGGAAAGTGTATATAATGTATTGTCACAAGCATAAATCGGTTAACTAACTTAACAAATACTGGGTTATGCTAATACCTAAGCGAGTTATATTTGATAGTCGAATAACTGGCCAAAATACTCGGCGCATCACTAGATGTTACCAAAATATTGAAACTTTACATAAGCAACAAATCGGAGTCTGAAAAGCGTCCAGCATAAAAAACAAACCGGAAGTACTTTCTTGTCTCTTCACAATGGGTCTTTGTTCCGGCTGCCGGCGGACGAGCGATGACCTGACTTCTCAAAATCGCTAGACCACATGTTAAGATAATATTACACTAAACGTTACGTAGTAACAGAGTACAACAGACGACCGCCACGTTAATCAAGAGGTTAGCAACCCAGTCTACACAATCGATGGGGCTTGGATTCGATTCCCGACTTGGACAAATGATTTTTTTTATATTATGAGATAGCAAACAGTAAGTCTCCTGATGGAAAGAGAAACCATCGCCTATAGACACCAAAGATGTTAATGGTGTGTTGCTATCCGTGTGGTGGGATGTCAATCCTCCAAACCGGAAACGACAATGACAAGCGCTGACGCCATTCCAGCAGGAATGAGTAAGGCGGTGCACAGTGTGTTATTAAGAACCTCAATTTTGTTTCACTTTGTTTTTATTCAAAAATACCATAGTCAATATCATTACAAACGTCAGAGTAAAACTCTCGATGCGAATTGCGATACATATGCGTAGAAAGAAGATGGCTATATATAAATTCAAATATGTCACACGTTTGCGAATTGCTACGCAATTGTTCGCAAAAGAAATAGAGTAGCTTCCATGGTATTTATTATATTTTACTTATAATAATATTTTAATAATTTTATTTTTTAATAATAATTATGAGTTTATCTACAATTGAGTTAAACATGTAAGATATTATAACATATATTTATTGCAGTTTTCCAAGAGATCCAATATGTTGCACAACATGGATAAGTATTATAATAGCCCGTTCACATTATGAGGATTTTATTTCTGAAACTATCAAGTCTTGTTTGTTCAAATCAGTTTACAGAATATAAATCCTCTTCCCCTCGGACCGCCGTGAGGCTTACTTGTGTAAAATATCCACGTTAGTGTAATTTAAAAATAAATAAATATTTAAAGTGAAATAAATTAACCAAAAATAATAGGAGTGCAGAAGAATAAGATAACATTGAAAGATGTAAGTGACACCCTTATCGTAATATGACATCCTGGTACTTTGTGCCCGCTTCATGCGCATACGCAATTCCGCCATTTTATTTATACGTTACCAGGCCACGCCTTCTTCCCTAAAACCCAACCCACATAATCTTAGTAGGTGGATTGGTAACGCCTACAGCTTACTACTCCATTTTGTATTATTAGTGAGTAATGATAAGCTCTTCATATATATAATATCCTAGTAGAAATGGAACAAATTGAAAAGTCTTTATCGGATATGGAATCTGAAGTATCAGCGCAACTTACAACACCACCTAACTATATGGCTATGCGTAGTAAAAGGAAGTGGGATGAGGAATATACTATGGAGTTAGCCAGCATAAGAGACGAAATGAAAAATATGTTCACAACTTTAATGGAAGCCCAAGATTCTAAATTTAAAAAATTTGAAAATACCCTCAATGAAATCCAAAAATCAAATCAGAACATAGAAAGTTCAATAAGCTTTTTGACTGCACAAAATAAACAGTTTCAGGAAAAAATTGAGAAATTGGAAGGGAAAATCATAGAAGATAGAAAATACATAACTATACTGGAGGACAAAATTGAAGATATGCAAAAAGACAGACGAAAGACTAACTTAGAAATAAAAAATGTGCCGAAAAAGATATCTGAAGGAAAAGACGATCTTATTAATATGGTTCTAAGCTTATCAACTACTATCGGTTGCCAAATAAATAAAACTGATATAAAGGATATTTATCGAGTTCGCGGAAAAAAAGAAGGCTCTCAAAACACGCCTATTATTGTGGAAACTTCGTCTACAATACTTAAAAACGATATTCTTAAGATGTGTAAAGCGTTTAATGTAAAGGATAAGTTCAAACTTCGTGCAAAGCATTTAGGGCATCGGACAAACGAAGACACACCAATCTTTGTCTCAGAACAATTAACAGCCAAAGCTGCTCGCCTTTATTTCCTTGCTCGTGATTTTATAAAAACACATTCGTATAGATTTTGCTGGACAGCGTACGGCAAGGTTTACATAAGAAAAGAAGAGAACTCTAAGATTATCTTGATTAAAAGTGAATCACAACTTCGACAAATTATGAGTGAAAAGTGACTATTTTCAGTGTATTTCTCAAAAGGTTTTATAATCTTAACACTTATCTTTAAATGCTACTTCTTTACATACATTACACACCACATACAATACAAAACAAATATCCTTACATTAATCCTTATAGGAGCCAAAAATCATCACAAATTAGTTATATTTTCAAATTTGATATATTGTATCACATTATACTATGTGAAGAGTATTCGATATGTAAAATTTATATTTATTTTTATTCTTAATAATGTTTACACCTTCTGCAACTCGTGCTTAAGGTTTCTAGTTACTGCATTTTATATTATGCTTACTCTATATTATGGATAGTACAAACTTAACTATAAATGAATTAGACAATTCTGAGATTGCAAACAAGATACAATGTGATATACAGAATCTTACAAAAAATATCAGCGTTAATAGCAATGATTTAACCTTAATTAGTCAAAATATAAGAAGTATACATCGTAACTTTGACGATTTTCAGGCGACCCTTTCTCTTATAAACTTCGATATAGATATTTTAACACTCACCGAATGTAGGCTTAGTTCTGATAGACCTATACCTCTGTTACAAAATTACACATCCCTTGCAACTAAATGTAATATTAATCAAAATGACGGTGTAGTAGCGTATGTTAAAAGCAATCTCAAATCTACAATGAAAGAAGTTATACTGCAACATGCCTCTTGCATTCAAATAGAACTACTTGATCATATTATTATATGTATTTATCGCTCTCCATCAAATTCCAATGCTAGTAATTTTATTGATTCATTACATTCACATTTAGAAACTATTAAATCACATCACAACATAATAATAACTGGAGATATAAATATAAACCTAATTGCTAAAACAAATGAAGGTTCAAACGAATGTAGAAATAGGGAAAATTATTTAAATATGTTATCAGTCCATGGTATACTTCCGGGTCACATTTTTCCAACTAGAAAAGAGAGTTGTCTTGATCACTTCATGTTAAAAATTCATAAAAGCAAATTCATAGCACAAATAGCAGTTTTGAAAACTACAACGACAGATCATTATGCAATATTTCTGAAGTTATCTAATTTAAAAACAAATAATAGATATGCCAAAATTGTGGAATATATTGACTTTGATTTAGCTTGCTCTAAACTTATGGAAAAAAATATAGAAAATTTATTATTATCTGATGATCCAACATATGTTGCTGAACAATTGATTAAGATAGTCACTGAATCACTCCAAGAAAGTAAAATAATAAAAAACCGTCCGAAATGTCAACGAAATATTAAGCCATGGATTACCCCTGGTATCCTTCGCTGTATTAAAAATAGAGATAAATTACATCAAAAATTAAGATTAGATCCATTTAATGAAATTTTAAATATAACTTATAAGCGATATCGCAATTTTTGTAATAAATTACTAAAAAGTCTGAAATGCAAATATGAAAGAGAACAATTAAAAAATGCAAAAAATAATACTAAACAGCTTTGGAACACAATAAAGACGATTACTAATATTAAATCTAATAAAACTACAAATATACATTTATTAAACATTAAATCCACCCCTGAAGCATCAGTTGACTATGTTAACCAGTATTTCGCAAATGTTGGTAAGACACTCGCCGAGCGTATAGGTACTATTGACCTTTTACCACAGTCTGATAGTTCTGTTAGATATTCCACCTTACAACACTCTTCTTTTGTTCTTTTGGATACAGATCCTTCTGAAGTAGATCGTGTTCTCTGTGGTCTTAAATCCGAAAGTGCGCCAGGCTGGGACAATATATCTACAAAGTTTATCAAAGTATGTAGACCCATTTTGGTACCTATTATTAGTCATTTAAGTAATATTTGCTTTCAAAAAGGAGTTTTTCCTACACCTCTTAAAAAATCGCTTATTACGCCAGTGTATAAAGGAGGGAAAAAGGATGATATAAATAATTATAGACCAATTTCTGTGTTACCCGTTTTCTCCAAAATCATTGAAAAATTACTGAACACTCGACTTCTAAACTATCTTGAAAACTTTAAAATTCTTTCCAGCTCACAGTTTGGGTTTAGAAGTGGAAAATCTACTGAAGATGCTGTGTTATCATTAACTTCACTAATTACTGAGCAATTAGATCAAAAAAATAAATGTCTATCTGTATTTTTGGATTTGAAAAAAGCATTCGATACTGTTTCTGTTCCCATCCTTATAAGAAAACTCGAGGCCATTGGTGTAAGAGGAATTCCACTTCAATTGTTTAGAGATTATCTTCAAAATCGTAGACAAATGGTTAAAATAGGAGATCATATAAGTAGCGAGTCGGACCTTTTCTTTGGGGTTCCTCAGGGAAGTGTGTTGGGCCCTACATTATTTTTAATCTATATTAACGATTTGACTAATCTAAGTATAAAGCAATGTCAAATAATCTCGTACGCAGATGATACAGCTATGGTGTTTCAAGGATCTTCCTGGAATTTCGTCTTCGAAAATGCTCAATCAGGTCTAGCTATTGTATCAAACTGGTTACAACAAAATTTTCTTACGCTAAACGCTTCAAAAACAAATTACATATGTTTTACAATTAATGGTAAAACACAACCAGGTAATAATTATTGCTTAAAAATACATAACGAACACTGTAACGGAAGTCATGATAGCTGTATGTGTGATGTCATTGATAGAGTCCCATCAATAAAATACTTAGGGGTCATTATAGATCGGCATCTTAAATGGCATTCTCATATCGATTTTACCTGTGATAGAATAAGAAAATTAAATTGGGTATTTAGAAAGCTACGGTATGTCACGAACACTATTTTAATTAAGCAAATTTATATTGCCTTAGCCCAATCGGTAATCGGGTATTGCATAGCTGTATGGGGTGGAGCCACCAAAACAAAATTTTTAGAAGTCGAGAGATGTCAACGATGTTTGCTAAAGGTAATGCACTTCAAACCTTACACATTTCCGACAGAGCAACTGTATAATTTTTGTAAAGTTCTTTCTGTAAGAAAACTTTATATATTATGTGCTACTTTAAGGAAACATAAGCATTTACCATACAATATCTACATATATAGCAAACGTAGAAACTTCAAGGTTGCTGAAATACCTAAAACTAAAACAGTATTTGCACAACGTCAATACTCTTCACAATCAGCTCATTTTTATAACATATTAAATAAGCACTTACATATATATCCATTAAATAACTATAAATGCAAAGAAACAACTTTAAAATGGCTCATAACAAAATCATATAATGATACTGAATCACTTTTGAAACATTAACTAAATAAATAAATTAAAAAAAAAAAAAAGTATATATATATGTGTATGTATGTATATGTATATATGTATGTATGTATATATGTATATATGTATGTATATATATGTATATGTATATATGTATGTATATGTGTATGTATGTATATATATGCATGTATATGTATATATAAACTGCATATATAAAAATGCACAAACATTTGCTTAGATACACATACTTGCGCACATATGCATATATATACAATTAACAACATACACACACAAACACACAAACTCACACACACACACACGCATGCACGCACACACACACACACACACGCATGCATGCACACACACACACACATACACATGCACATGGATGCTCCAATAAACACATACATTTGCACCGATACATACACACATCAGGTTTGCATGTTTTCATTGAATGTTGTACAAAAAGTTAAAAAATGTTTGTTTATAAATTACTTACCTGTTATATTGTTGTACCATTTAATCTAATATTATAATAATAAAAATCCAGTAATAATAATGAATATAATAATAACATAATAATATATGAATGTCTATGTATAAATTAGCTATGGAAGAGCAGAATCACCTGACACAAGTATTTTGTAAAATACTTAGTAGGTCGATTCTAACACTTGCATAGCAAGCTATGTTAAACAACGATATGAAAATAAAGATATTTTGATTTGATTTTGAGAATATAAATAACACAGAAAGGATTAAAAAGATTAAAGAAACAGCTATGCCTAATTTGCAAGTAGGTAGATGTTATTTAACTTATGTATGTATATATATATATATATATATATGTATATATATATATATATATATATATATATATATATATATATATATATATATATATATACATATATATATATATATATATACATATATATATATATATACATATATACATATATATATATATACATATATATATATATATATATACATATATATATATATACATATATATATATATATATATATATATATATATATATATAATAACATCTAGGTTACACTAGTCTTAATTTAATCATCAACTGGGGCTTGAGAAATCGTTTAAGCTTTGCGCCCCATAAAACGTTTTACTTAATATTAAAAGGTTCGCTCCTATCATCTCCTAGTATAAAAATAAATAATAGCACAATAAAGAGAAAAGAATCAGTAACATATTTAGGTTTGGTCATAGAAAAAAATTGTACTTTTATAAATCACTAGCTGTTGCCCACGACTTCGTTCGCGCGGATTTCGTTTAGTCCGCACAGCTCCTCCCTTGTAGGTGATAGCGTTATAATATGTAGCCTATATGTTGACCCGACCTGTTAGTAATATTCATACAAAATTTGAAGTAAATGCATGCAGTACTTTTTGAGTTTACCCTGGACATACATACAGACGAACAGACAAACGGACTAACATTCTAGAAAACTATATTTTTGGCTTCGATATCGATTGTAGATCACACCCCAAGTATTCTTTAAAAAAAATTTTCAATGTACAGTTTTGACTTTCCTACGATTTTATTATATGTATATAGATATTAACTATATCGGTGAAAAGGCTAAACGGAATTTCTTATCTTTTGCGGGCATATCTGCCTCGACATGGGGTATTTACGTGAAACTTTAAAGATAATTTATAACGCAACGTATTTAGGTTGTATTTGTTATGCTTGCTCAGCGTGGGCTGATAAAGTTACGAGTGGTGCGATCCGGCGCAAACTACTTCAAAATCAGTGTCTAGCACTAATATTTCTATGCAAAGCATATCGTACTGTAAGCTCCGAAGCTTTACCCGTTTTAACAGGTTTCTTACCATTAGATTTAGAAATTCAGCGTCGGGCTTCAATGTATTACAATCCTAGGAATTTTACTAACCCAGAATTTATCAACTCGCAAGCTCAAACAAAAATACGTCGCCTTTTTAATCCAGTAATCGACGTTACTAATGAATTGATTGATGAATGTTAGTCGCGTTGGTGTTGTTCAACTAAAGGACGTCATTTATATAACTTTTCCCATGCGTCCGGGATCGCTTAAGTAAAATTTGGATAGAAATATATCATTGTGTAGCACAGTTTCTCACTAGTCGGTAGCCACGGTAAATTAAAGCTAAATTATTCTCGTTTAAATTAGTTCCTTCTCCTTTTTACGAGTGCTCTACATTAAATTGTAAATATGAACAAACTGCACATCACATTCTTTCGGAGTGTAATCTTTGGCAAAACGAACGTCGCCAAATGCTTGAGAGTATCCAATTTATATCTGGTGTAATTCATTACTTCGACCTTGCGACCAAATCGCTTGAAGGCACGGAAGTTTCCACGTATACCCAACACGTGGAAACTTTCGTGCCTTCAAGCGGTTTGGTCATACTTACTACTGGAAGCAAAATTAAGTAGGCCAATCTGGTAGGTCCCTAATTTGCAAACTTCCGTGGTGCAATAGCAATCAGGCTTAACCTGATTGTAAAAGTCTCATTTCGTAACATTTTCATGCTTTTAACTTTTTGCTGTCTCGTGCTAAAAAGGGAGGGAAACAGGATGTATTTTCCTACTCCTCCTATATACTTCTGATCAATTTCGTTGTGGGATTCAAGACAGCTTAGCTTTTTCCCAGGACACCCTGAGCTGGCAACTCAGAGGTTATGAACGAGAGGTGGGCCCGTTACACACACACACACATATATATATATATATATATATATATATATATATATATATATATTATATATATATAACGGGCCCACCGATCCGAAATCCGAATCCGTCCGATCCGAAAGAGGCATATAAGTTGGTTAAAGGCATTACTTACGCACAAACACGCGCGTTTTTGGGCTTTTTACAAACGAACTTTAAAAAGTGCCGCACACCCGAAAAAAAACCCTGCGAAAAAGTTTATCTACTATAAAATTAAGTATTTAAATAAATTGTTCGCAATTAAAAAAAATCATATATAAGTAATAAAAGATAAAAAAGATAAGCTGAAGGAAATCAACCTACTGAGTTCCTTCAGCTATATGTGGCTATATCTTCTATATGTTGATGCGCGATCGCGAACGGCGCGGCGCGGCGCCTTCGAACCGGTTACATATTATATATTTTTATCAGTTTTCTCGATCAAAGTACCTGTGAAGATATTCATCATATCATTAGATAGCAAACAAGCAAATGACTCTCCTGATTAAAAGAGAAATCATCGCCTATAGAGCCCAAAGATGTTATCCTCGAAATCAGAACACGACAAGTACTGACGCTATTGCTGCAGGAAAAGGTAAGATGGCGGACCAGACCCGGGGAAGAAGTCTTAGCCACGATAGTAATGACTCGTATAGCCAATAATTCGCCTCTTATGAGCTGCCTGGCAGAACGGCAGATTCTTCAAAGAGACTTCGGACCAAAACGGGGGGATTCGTAATCCGCAACTATTCGCAACATTCCGCATCAGCAACATAAATGTATTTCACATTAATTTGACGAGTAGCGAAATAAAATAACTTCTTAAAAATACAAAAACCCGACTGCTAAAATACTGAAGAGCAACTTCAGTAATGTATTCTTAGTCGATACATTACAATTTCATAAGTCTATATTAATCTATATTATAATATTATAAATGCGAAAGTTTGGATGTTTGGATGGATGTTTGTTACTCAATCACGCAAAACGATTGAACGGATTTGAATGAAATTTGGCACACATGACCCGGAATAGCACATAAGCCTATGTGCTTTTGCGGGTCATGTGTTACTTTTTTTGTACTTTTTATCCCGGAGAAATAAGTCGTTCCTACGGGATTTGCCAAATATATTTGATTTGCCAAAAATATAATGCAGCGAACTGCAGGGATAGTAATAAATGTTAATGCGGAGCATAACGGCCGTCAGTTTTAAAAAATCATATTTCAAAGATCATAAAGTTCTTGAAGCGCCAGTTGGGAGAGTCGAATTAAACCAATTTATAATTATATCTACTTAGTCCAATACTTAGTGCCGGCTACTATAAGTATTCTGTGGTTCCGTATTTTGTATAGTTAACTCCCAAACTAAATTGCATAAAATACGCCATTTTGATTTTTTAAAGAATTTTATGTACCCAGTGACACTCTCGCGATCAATACGGTAAACTAGTGTTGACGTACCTATCGTGTAATATTTACCAAAATCCGTCGAACCTTTACGAGCGGATATAGAAACGGCTCTACCTACATGTAGTCTAAGATCTGGCTATAAGATCGCTACGTTCGTCGAGTGCCTAGTTAATCAAAATATATTTTTTATCTATAATTATAAATTGGAAACTACGTTCTATTGGCTTGGCTAGGTTGACATTAAAATTTGGCTGCTATTATTTTTAATTAAAATACATATATCAAACATATAATACTCTTTTTAATCTTCGCTGCAGTCGGGAATGTCAAAATGTTTACTTAGTTTTATTTAATTAACACGTTGTCCGATTTTTTCATTCGGTAAAGCTTTTAAGGTACCTACTTCCCTTACCATGTTTGTATATTATAGAGGTATGCGTATTTGTAAAAAAGCACCAAAAGTTATTTAAAACAAATGCTCAAGTCACTGGTACTATTCCTAAAATATGAGTTATATATATATATATATATATATATATATATATATATATATATATATATATATATATATATATATATATATATATATATATATATATATATATATATATATATATAACTCATATTTTATATTATATTATCTAACAGCAAATCATACAATTATTATTTTATTTCTTACTATTCCTATAATTCCTAAAATATGAGTTACCAGTGACTTGAGCATTTGTTTTAAAAAAATTCAATGTAATAAAAATTTGTAAATGGTGCCATAACTGTAAATTATAAAAACATTGTTTACACAAAAAATGAAACTTGTAATTATAAAATAATTTTTATGATATGAAATCATTTTTGTACATTAGTAATGAGTATTTACATAAAATAGAGAAAAAAAGACAAGCCCACGGAGTTTCTTCCGCCGGATCTTCTCAGTGTGTGGCCGCGTTCCTATCCGGTTAGTAATTCTAAAAAATCGATACAACATTTTAAATGTAATATTATATCCTTAATGATATTTTTTAAATATTATATATTATAATATATATATTTATATAATATAATATTATATATTTTTAACAACTTATAACACCCATATTCTTGCAAACAAATATTTTCGTTCTTTCTTTCAAAAATTAAGTGTCTTTGTTAATAACACTTCACACTCAACTAAATAAGATTCGCTTCGCTCGATCGTTCAATTAAATGTGGTCATTATTCAGTATCTACCACGTCTGGTCTCCACAGCACAGTTAGGTTTGTGCAAAACAATTTCGCTGAAAAGAAAGTGTTTCTTGGTAGGTAAGTAGGTATTCAGTATTGGCTGGCGGCAACTGGACCGTAACTTACAAATACCGTACAAATTGAGATGAATTATCAATCGTGACGCCGGTGGTTTGTTTTATAGTAAACTCGAATAGTTCATATATTTATGCCTGGTTTCTTAAACCAGTAAAACAACTCGTTTAAGTTATAAGTACATTTTCTACGAGGCGTAACTTAAAACTGTCACTATTACTATACTGTTATAAATGACAAATTATCTAATCTCCAAATAGTTTGTAGAACACCTCGTAATTGCGTTGCTAATTGATTTGTTACTGAATTATATATGAATTATAATAAGGATTGCGGATCGTTGATTATAAAAACCCTGCATGTATATTTTTAACTAGCTGCAGCGTGCAACCTGCTGCATTATAAAAGTTTTTGGCGAATCCCGCGGGATCACCTAGTTTTTCCGGGATAAAATATAGCCTATGTGCTATTCCAGGTCATCATCTATCTGCGTGCCAAATTTCATTCAAATCCGTTCGGTAGTTTTTGCGTGATTGAGTAACAAACATCCATCCAAACATCCATCCACACATCCAAACTTTCGCATTTATAATATTAATATAGATACCTACTTTACTAGTGGATAACCTCAAATTGTAAATTATTTCATTTTCTAGATATTTTTTTCAACTGAATTCAAATGGAAAAATTGACATAATAAAATGATTTGATGATTTTTGTATTTTTAATGTGTATTTAATTGTAATTTGTACTCTCTCTCTCACTTTTAATCTAAGGAAAAACCCATAAAAACTCAGAAAAACCCACAGATATCAAACGGAAAAACCTTTTTAAAGCCAATGTTAAAATGACATTGCAAAAAGTAAATCCTTATTAATAAAACTAGCAGATAACGAAAAGAAAAACTAAATGTCAGTGATGACAATCACCATTACAGGAACGTTACAATGTTTAAATCCTAATACAAAATTATTAGAAATGGCTCAACCCGATTTTATAGAATACGACAGTTTACTGTTACAAGAGCGGGTTGACAAAATCGCAAACAATCAGAGCAGTTTAATCAACAAATTCGATATATTGACGAAAAGCGTCGACGAACTTAAAAGGATTTTAACTCAATTGACACAAAAAGTGAGCTCACTCGAAGACGCGACGATTGATAAGAATAGGATTAAGAACGAGATTGCCAGTCTTCGGAGTCGGATAGAGGAGTTGTTCGTGATTGTGAAGGATGGAAAGGAAGAGACCTCCGATCGTAGTGATGTACAGGATATTGAGTCTTGTCATTCGGGGTTTTCGAACTCTTCTAAGGTAAAAGGCTACAAAATATTGTACTATACTTTCCTATCATATAAGCACACGAAGTGAAATACCACTCAGCCAAGAAAAGAAAGTATAACGATCAAAAATACACAAAATGTTATTAATCTAAATTTATTTTATTACACTCAAAATATGCTCCTTCAGAAACGATACACTTATCAAATGAATAATGAATAATCCAATAATCGAAACATTTTTTAAACACTTTTTTCGGAATCGAGTTCAATTTCGCGAATTCTCCCTCATGTCTTCTACCGCATGAAAACGGTTACCACGAAGTGGTAATTTGAGTTCAGGAAAATGAAAGAAGTTGGCTGTAGCCATACATATTTGGTAAATACCGCAGTTGCTTGATGGCATTTATTAAGTTTCTGGTCAAAAATTAGTTTACAATATCGGCCTTGTGCGAAGGCGCATTATTGTGGTGCTGAATTCAAGAATTCGTTTTATGAATGTTGGGTCGGAATTGACTCGTTCTAGCATGTCTTCAGCGACTCTTATGCGGTTGAGTGTTTGGAGCAAAATCAGGCCTTTTGGGACTAACCGAACGCCATAATGTTTCATACCCAAGAGATTACTGAAAATAAAATTATGCCGGTGAAATCATTTTATACGAGCAAGCCGTACCTAATATGAAATTACTAGCTAACCTGTGTGAAGTTTTCGCACGGCGCAATCTAGCGTTTTCCAAGTATAAAACTTTATTAAGATGTTTTATGTATCACCCACAGATGGCGCTCTTATAAATTATATTTAAATATTTTTTTACTAGCTGTTACCCACGACTTCCCCCGCGCGGACTTCGTTTACTCCGCACAGCTCCTTCCCCGTAGGTGATAGCGTGATAATATGTAGCCTATATGTTGAACCAACCTATTAGTAACATTCATGCAAAGTTTGAAGAAAATCCATGCAGTACTTTTTGAGTTTACCCCGGACATACATACATACAGACAAACAGACAAACAGACAAAAATGCTAAAAACTATATTTTTGGCTTTTATATCGATTGTAGATCACGCCCCAAGTATTCTTTTAAAAAAATATTCAATGTACAGTTTTGTCTTTCCTACGATTTTATTATATGTATAGATTTAAAAAATATTTTTTCGATTTTTTTTTAATTTTTCGCCTAAAATGGAAAACATAAGCTTTACCTGGTTTTTTTGGTGAGGTAGTTAAAGAGATCGAGCCACTCCAGGAAAAAACACCTTTTAGAAATTATATATATATATAATGATCATAGGTATACTAGACAAATATTTTAAAAATATTTTTGATATACACATAATTAATTTTATCAGTAGTTTCTCTGAGTCTAACACTTATCGTATGTTGTATTTGATGTTTTTTTATAAGAAAAACCTTGTTTACGAATTTATATTATATTCAAACAAGCTAAATACCAAATTTTATTCTTTACGTATACTCTAACGAATATAAAACAATTATGAAATATTCCTAAAACTCAAAATATTTTGGTCCTATGAATCATTTTTTGACTCGATATATATCTTTGGATAGAGTTACACTATGTAAAAATTTTATCACCTACTTCAGAAAAACCCTTTGGAAACACATTTTGAAAGAGTTTTATATACCTAATATATTTTATAAACCTAATACAAGCGCCGACGAACTTTTAAAAGCTGTCATTGCTAATTCTTTTTTTTTATATCATAAGATAGCAAACAAGCAGATGGGTCTCCTGATGGAAAGAGTTAACCATCGCCTATAGACACCAAAGATGTTAATGATGCGTTGCTAGCTTGTGACGAGGTCTAATGCCACATGCATAAGTTTGCCGGCTACCCTATCCTTCAAAACGGAACACGACAATGACTAGCACTGACGCTATTGCGGCAGGAATAGGTAAGGCGGTGGTACCTTACCCGGGCGAGACAATGCAGAACTCTACCACCTAGTAAATCTATATAGTAAATAATAATATAAAATTCCCCCGTGTTGGTCTCGGGCTCCTTTGACGAATAGGCTAACTGCGTTTCTGCCAGGCAGGTCGTAAAAAGCGATTGGCTATACGAGTCACTAACATCGTGGCTACTAGGTGGTAGAGTTCTGCATTGTCTCGCCCGGGTTTGGTACCACCACCTAACCTATTCCTGCCGCAATAGCGTCAGTGCTTGTCACTATCGTGTTCCGGTTTGGAGGGTAAGGTAGCTGGTAAACTTATGAATGTGACATTAGACCTCGCCACAAGATAGCAACGCACCATTAACATCTTTGGTGTCTATATACGATGGTTGACTCTTTCCATCAGGACACCCATCTGCATGTTTGCTATCTTATAAAATAATAAAAAAAAAAACAGTAGCAGTCGTGGGACTGCCGATAGAAGTGAAAACGGAACTATTAAGTTGAGAGTAATTAAAACTATATGCAAAACATAGCTATAGATATACTATTATCATTAGCATGTCGGTGACGCGAACCGAGGATTTTACCCTCTACCAAAACGCTCAACGCGCCTAAAGAAGTTTTCACTTCAAAAATAATTACTGTCAAACATAGGCTAACGTTTTTTCAAAAATTAACTCCTAAGGTACTAAAATAGGGGATGAAGGTTAGTATAAAAAACTATAACCACATAGGTATTAATCATATTAATCTCCTAATTGCGGGGTAAGCTGCGTGCTTCAGCTAGTTATATTTTTACGTCAGTTGACAAAGAGAAAAGAATAAAACAAAATTTCTATCACCTTCATCCATTAATGCATCACGTTCTAATACTAACAGATGATTAATTTTTAATAGTTTATCATTTAACTAGCGGCCCGCCCCGGCTTCGCACGGGAAAAAAATGATTAAAATCGTTCCAGTAGTTTTGATTTATTCATTACTACCCGTGGCCCGCACGCGTTAAATTTGGAGTAAAACGATTCCCCTGTCCCTATAAAGATTTCCTGCTATCTTTGGAATATCTAAATTCATATAGGTACTAAATGGAATGTCTTTATATACAACGTTCACAGCTTTCTTGCCACTAGACAATACAAATATGTTTTCTTTAGAGGTTACTCTTGAAAGAGCGATATGTAGTTGGCCATGTGAAAAGCAGTCAACGCTCAAATCTAAGCCTGCAACGTTGAAGGCTTGACCCTGCGATTTATTAAAGCGAGGCATCAGGACAAACGGGAAAAAATGTGTAAATGGTTGACCCTACGGGCCATGCCTGAAACTTCTCACTAAATTAAGGTATTTTAAGCTCAAGAGTAAAAAATATAAGCATAGATTTTTCAGTTCAAACATCTATTTTGTTAAAAATGACAGTATTATTAATTTTTGAAAAGCTGTATATTTGAAAACGATGATGGCATTCAACTCAATTTTTGAGATCTAAAATATTGTTTTACCTAAATAATCGATAGTTTGAAAAATTTCGATGCTATGTCAAAAAATATTTTATTTTTAATTTTCTTCATTGATAAATCCCAAACAAATTGACCGATTTTGATTAAATTAACGTAACAAAAACTGATAATATTTTTAAGTCAATCGGTAAATTAACTTGAAAGTTATTTAAAAAAACTTAAGTAAGTTTGCTAAAAACAACGTATGAAAAACTATAAATTTGAGAATTAGATTCGATTTTGATTTTTGAAACGGCATTTGACGTAGTTTTTTAAGTACTAAAATATTATAGAACACCAAAAAATGATTGGTTGAAAAATTTCGAAGCTATGTCGAAAAAACACTTTTTCAAAATTTTTCGTCAACGGTTACTCTCAAACGGATAAACCAATTTTGATGCAATTTATTTATTAGACATAGTTTTTGACGAATAGAGCTGATTAGTTTTTCTACTCAATCGGTACATAAATCTGGAAGTTATATTAAAAAAAATACTGTTTCTTCAAAAATTTTTTGGTGTTTTTTCAAAATTTCTCAAAATCTCCTAGACCGAATCGGTTCAAATTTTTAGGAAATCTAAGTTGAGCAGAATCCAACCGCGTTTCGATCGGTCTAGCCGTTCAAAAGTTATGAGATGTTTACATACACACCTACATACACACACACACACACACACACACACACACACACACACATACACACTCATACACACACATACACACACACATATACATACATATTACATATATATATATATATATATATATATATATATATATATATATATATATATATATATATATATATATATATATATATATATATACATACATACATACATACATACATACATACTGACGTCATCGTGAAAATAGTCGGAAAAGATTCCTAGGACCTCTAAACGTGGACATCTGGTACAAACTCGATTTCCGAAAATCGGGGTAAAATCAGTAACTTCCTTATCTACATACGTAGTGGGAAGTTTTTTTTCAAATAGCCTGTCACTCAGTGAAAAAAAAGAAAAGTAAAATGAAAAGTAAGTAAGTAAAGTAGTAAAAACTGGTTTGCTAAATCAAGTTTTTTACATTGATTGTTAAATAACAATTTTACAAAAATTATACGATATACCTGAGGATATTATCTAAGGAATGTGCTAACTTATTACATAATAGAATGTACTTTACTTGATCATATAAAATTCCGAAAACAGGAAAAATAATTTGTTAATACTATTTCTAATCATCCACATGAGTTAAAAAAAAGGAATGTGCTAAATTTTGGTTTTAAGCTGAAGTCCTATATTTATTTATCCGAAAATTAACACGTTTCCCAGCGGTTTCAGAACACACCGCGCGCTCGCCGCCCGACCGGCCGGTAACCCCGCAACCACTATGCCCCTGCATATTAAATCTGTAATATCTTCGAAAATATTCATTTAAATTACATGCTGTAAACGGCCATATTGATCTATATTAAATCAACAATATATTTAAGATATTTAATTGGACAAGAATTAGTGCTGTATTGCTTAAAATTGCTTTGAAAAAAAGCCATTATTTCTCGTAAAAAGTAAATGACAAAAAAATGCTATTGTGGGTTATCCGTAAGAGCTAGACATATACCATCGCGGACTTTTCTGTAGACCTTTTCAAGGTGTACAAATGCTTAGTACATTATTTTGATAAATCTCGTAGGGTTTAGCCTGCGTTTGCAATATAAGCGGAAAAAAGTATAATTATTTACGACATGACATCAGAAAACTCAAAAATTGCAGTATTTCTCTACAATATATTGAATGTTATTATACACATAAACCTTCCTCTTTAATCACTCTATCTATTGCAAAAAACCGCATCATAATCCGTTGCGTAGTTTTAAAGATTTAAGCATAGGGACATAGGGACATAGGGACGGACAGAGAAAGCGACTTTGTTTTATACTATGTAGTGATAACCATTAAGAAAGAATATTCGAACCAAATCGCGACCACAGCTAATAAAAAAATAAATTATGACATATTGAAATGCAGAAAATGGCGCGATCCCAGCATTATCACGCGTAATAAAGAGTAACGAAGCAAAATGTCTGCTCGCGTACAAACGACACCATTTTTGAAGCAGCCTGAGATTTAATTGCGTTATTTATGAGAGTAGATAATTGCAGCGCGTCTCAAATCACTCGCATCACGGTGAAAGAAGTACATTTATTTATGTCATACTAACTGACGCTGACACGTAGATTCGCCCGCGTTTAAATATTTCATTCCCTTGGGATTGGTTTTGGAAAAAAGTGGATAACGTAATTGCCCTCGACTCTTTAACTATCTACTTGCTAAATTTCATAAAAATCAGTTCAGTGGTTAAGCCATAAAAGCGTAACAGACAGGCCGACAGACTTCCGAAGTAATAATATTACAGTATAGATGACAGCATGTCAATCTATACTGTAACACATCTATACTGTAACACAAACACATAGAAGATAAAATTGACAGATTTATTTCTGTTACGTCTTTCCCGGTTATTTGGTACCACCGCCTTACATATTTCTACCGCAACGACATCAATACCTTGTGACTGTCGTTCTTCAATTTGGAGATTCAGGCAACTGGCAAACTCATGTGACATTCAGGCGCGGATCTAGCTTTGAAAATAGGTTGTGGGCACGGACACTCGAAAATCGGCCAAGCTCGAATCGGCATTTCAAATTGTTCATTATCGATGTAGTGCATTTCTGTAAGGGATATTTATATAATACTAGCTGACCACCACATCTTCTATATATTGATGTATTTTACTTTTATTGACTCATACATACATGCATTATAGATATACATAATATGAGATCTTAACAGACTGTGAAAGTGTGACGTTTCAAGTCGATTAGGGTTGTGGGCATGTCCATCGTGCCCACAGCGGTGGATCCGCGCCTGGTGACATTGCCATTCCTTCAGATGCGGACAGATTACAAGTTGTAATCCGTTATCCATTTTGGATAAATACTCGAGTATTTATCCGATGAGTATTTATCCTTCGCCCACTACTAATTACAACGACATCTTTGGTGTTTATAGGCGAAGGTTTCTCTTTCCATCAGCAGAGCCATCTGCTTGTTTGCTGTTCTGTGATATTTAAAAAACACCTACCTATAAATGAAGCGCGTGAATGAAATGTATGAGAATTAAAAAGAAAAATTGAATACCTACATAATTTGTATTGAAAATGACATACCAAAATTAGTTATTATTGGAGTGGGCTAAGTAGTGTTTTTTTTATTATCGATAGGAAAGCGCTTGACCACGATCTCGCCTCAAGTGGGTGTTTTTAAGAAACTTTGTGCTAAGTGATGTAATGCCTTGTTTTATTGTTTGCAGGTAACAATGACTACAGGTCTAGACAGGGAGACAATACGATCGGCCTACGACGACGTCAGATCAGATAACTCACCGACAGAATGGTAAGTAAAAGTAGTATCAATTCAGGAAAATTTAACTTCACATATTCATTTAAGTATAGCAAAGAGTTTCCAATATTTTTCTTTTTGTTTTATCCTTGGTCTAGGTCACCTTTGAAGCATTGATCATCTAAAGTTCTGCCAAGCAATTCGGAAAAAGCGGACAACAGCCATGTGTCACTTTAATGATAGCGTTCTGTAATGCCTCGCGTGGATTCGGTGTTAGGTGCCCCATAGACCTACAACAATATTGCGCAATATTACGTATTGTGCAATATTATTGACCGTTTAGGTTAATATTGAAGATTGCATAAAGATTGAACGAAAGTTTGAGCGGGTTTAATTTTTATTGCTCAATATTTTTTCTTGCACTGTGTAGGCCTAATATTGCACAATATTTTTCACTTCAGAGTTTGAACTGGTCGCGTTCGGTCAGTCACGGTGTTTAATGTATGGTCGAGTCGTAAATTTAAACAAAATGGCGAGCAAGAATGCTATAAAAAATAAAGAAAGGGAGTTTTACTTGAGTGTATAGAGATTTATTTAACAAAATCACCAGCATGGTTGCCGCCAAAACATTGTCGTCAGACATGTTGCTAGCAGGAAAATATTGATCAGACTGCTTTGTCAATTTATTGAGTGAATTTATTGAACGTTTGGAATCAAAGGGGTATTCAATATTATTGCACAATAAAAGTATTGCGCAATATTATTGTAGGTCTATGGTAGGTTGAGCTAAGGCCGCTATTGAGGCACAAAAAGTCAAGATGGTAACCATGGATGGTAGCGGTCCATAATACATAGCTTATTTCGTGTATTTCCTTTAAGTTTAGTTTTTAGAAAAACAAATAAATCAAATTACTTCCGATTTTCCGAAAACAGATTCCGACTCAGAATCATGGTCGGAACTATCGTTTTGATTTTCGATAGTCTTTCCCTTACACCATGTTTACTAGGTAATCACCCGCGACTTCGTTCGCGTGATCCATAATCATTGCTCCCTTTTGCTCACTCGGGAAAAAGGTAGCCTAAGTCCAGCCCTATAAATACCTCTATTTTTCAATTAAAGTTGATTCAATATCGGTCCAGCCGTTCCAGAGATTATCCCGTACAAACAGAATGACGAAATTTTAAAAATGGTTTTATGTATACGTAGGTCACACTATAAGTTTTGCGTAACTTAAAAAACCAATATGTTATAGCCAAAATATTATGTTTATTGCTTTTCAATATAATCTCCTTTATATTTTAAACATTTTTTCATGCGATCGAACCATTTTTAAAACAGGAGTACGACAGATCTGAAGGCATGTTTTCTACGTGCTGATTGAACGCTATCACTGCCTCTTCGGAGTAAAAGTAAAACCTTTCGGTAAAAGTAAAACCTCTCATCGATTCTTTGATTTTGGGGAAAATACAGAAATCACAGGGTGCTAGGTCGGGGCTATGCGTAGGATGAGTGACGAGATGTACGGAAGCTAAAAATGACTTTGTTTTGTTGGCCTTGTGTGAAGAAGCGTTATCATGGTGTAGGAGAATGCGGATTTTGGGTCGTCTTTCGCGAACTTTTTCTTACACCCTGGGTAAACAAATGGTAGAATACCAATCAGCATTAACACTCTTTTGATCTTTAAGTGGAATTGTACAGGTGGGACCCGTAGCTGAGAAAAAAACGCGATCATATTTTTACCAACGTTTTTCGCCTGTCTCACTTTTGTTGGCCTGTTCTCATTTTCAAACACCCATTCACAAGATTGCTGTATTTTTCGGGTTCAAAACAATAAATCCACCTTTCGTCTTCTGTGAAAATGTCATAAACAGCATTAGAATGTCCGTGGTCGTATTTCAGTAGCATCTGTGAGCACCATACCACGCGAGCCCGCTTCTGCTCCGCTGTCAGTTCATGAGGGATCCAACGACAATAAAGTTTCCGAACTTTTAATTCTTCGTGTAAAATTTTCTGAATTTGGCTCATACCAATCCCCAATAGTCCTCGAATTGTCTCATAGGTAATTCGGGGGTTTTCTTCAATTAACCACTTAACAGTAGCCACATTATTTTCGTTGACGGCAGTTGAAGGCCAGCCTTCACGAAATTCGTCATGTAAAGAAACCCGACCTCTCTCAAATTCAGCAAACCATCGCCTCACGGTCCTCAAACAAGGTGCTTCTCTCCCTTCTTAAATCTTTTAAAATCATAAAAAATCATCGCTCTAAAATCTTTTCGACTTAATTCAATTTTCGTTACGTACATAAAACTTTGATGTGTGATAAAAAAACAATTGACAAATCATTTCCCGCCAATTGTTTTTTTTTTTATTACTAAGAAGGTTGCAACGTTTTAAATATAAAACATTCGTAATTCAAGTAGTTCCGATTAGCTAGAAGTGCAAAATTTTTAGCGTGCCCCATGTATATATAGATTATCTGAGTGCTAAGTGTGAGTTTTTCTTTTCGCATTCGATCGTGAGCGCATTTGGAGTTTACTAGGAATTTGTATGTGATTTGTACAGCGCCACCTAGTGGTAAACTGGTTTCTCACATTTACCACTAGGTGACGCTGTACAAATCACATACAAATTCTTAGTAAACTCTAAACGCGCTCACGATCGAATACGAAAAGAAAAACTCACACTTAGCACTGGTTGTTATCAGGGCGGTGTTCAAGTTTGACGGCGCCAGGATCGTGTGCTCGGCGCGCGGCAGCGACTTCACGGAATTCCGCACTCAGTTCTCCGACGACGAACGGGCCTTCGGCTACCTCAGGTAGGTTGGCACATTATCATATCCATACTGATAGTAGCAGTTACTCGCGACAAAGTTCGCGTAACTGAAAAGCATTACTTCTCTTTGCTCAATTGGCTAGCCTATGTCACTCCTAGATAATATAGTTTTCTAGAGGTGAAAAAAATTTTAAAATTGGTCGAGTAGTACAAAATGGCTATGCTGCAATGTGAAAAACCGGGTGGCGCTTTAAAAACTTTAAAAAAAAAAGAAGAAATGAATGAAAAAAACGATTTCTAGTACGATAAGACTACCGAATTTCGTTTATTCCTCGATATAGGGGAGGGGTAGGACTATACGAAAATGCGGTGCTGCATGTCCCCATCCTGGCCCTTATCAGTGGCAGCAGAATTATAAGTGACGCCTTGTATCTAAGTGTCTGGTACCATCGGACTACCGAACGAATCCAAGCTCATCTGAAAGATCATCAATTTCTGTGTAAGAAAAACCACTGCTGCATCTTAGAAACAGTGAATGAGATGGTTGCTGCAGCGATTGAAGGTCGTCCACGCACAGCTGAAATCGGCGTTTCTACTCGTTTTTGTCAGCAATCGTCTAGTTTCTTTCGATTGGTACTGATTGAATACTCATGCCAGGGTCAGATAGGAATAATTTTACTGATCGCTGAATGTTTCTAAGACGAATGAAATCGCATATTTTATGTAATATTTTTCGATTTTTCAACCGTTTTCATTAGGTTGGTTTAATTTTATGTACTATTTAGGGATATATAGGGTTCTGACATCAACAAGAAACACCAATAGTTTCATTTGTCCGTCCATCCATAGATATAAATTCCAAATTACAGCTTTCTAGTACTAAGAATCTCTGAGCTAAGCTGCGGGTGAACAGACGGACTGACGGATGGACGGTCATATGAAACGATAAGGGTTTCTTGTTTTTTCAGAATCCTATAAATCCCTAAGTAGTACATGAAATTAAAACAATCTAATGGAAACCGCTTTCTAGTACTAAGAATCTCTGAGCTAAGCTGCGGACGAACTGACGGACAGATGGATGAACGGTCATATGAAACTATAAGAGGTTCTTGTTGATTTCAGAACCGTATAAATCCCTAAGAAGTACATAAAATTAAACCAACCTAATGAAAACGGTTGAAAAATCGATAAATATTACATAAAATATGCGATTTCATTCGTCTAAACATTCAGCGATCAGTAAAATTATTCGTATCTGACCCTGGCATGGGTATTCAATCAGTACCAATCGAAAGAAACCAGACGATTGCTGACTAGGTAGGAACTGTAGGCAGGAATAGGTAAGGCGGTGTTATCGAAAGTCAAAACCCCGTCGAGACGTCGCAAAATTGTATCACGTATTTAGAGTCACAATGTTATGGTGGCCACACTTGCGTCTATCGCCACAAAGCTTCGTGCTATGACCGGCTATTGTCGGTTATTATCGCATACATTCCGGCTGAGCGTGCCTTAGCGCGCTAATATCATCGGGAAGATAGACCCGCAGCATTACTGACACTGCATTTCCTCACGAATATTCACGAATATTCTTCGATAACAGCCCGGATCAATACGGGCAATTTGATAACACACAAAATCACCTACAAATAACGTTTAATTTGATCCCAGGTTACAAATGGGCGATGAAATGTCGAAACGCAAGAAATTCCTGTTCGTCACATGGGTGGGTCCCAACGTGTCAGTCATCAACCGCGCCAAAATGTCCACCGACAAAGCCATCATTAAAGATATCATATCAGTAAGTTAAGTAATTTGTTTTATAACATGTTTATGTACTTGAGATAATGATAATGGAGGTAAACTTCAAAGTTAGCACTGAAAATGTTTTTATTGCTATTCCTTTTTAAAAATGATAATAATTGATAGCCTGAATGATAAAAACAATGACACCAAGCTAGTGGGCAAGCAGAGTGCTTACATCCATATTTTTCAATCAATTTCCCAAAAGGAGGTTATCAATTTGATATATTTTTTGTTCGTTACTGTTGTTTGAACTGATTTTGAAAATTCTTTTTTTGTTTTGGAGGGCGACATTTTGTTGCGATGCTGTCCCGAATCCGCATCGATACAATCGCGAAGCGGTCGCTAGCTGTGTGCCCCCACCCACATAACCACGAAACAGTCGCGATGCAAACGCGACACTGTCGCACTTCTATCGCGATGTAAACGCGATTCAGTAACGGAACAAAAATACCTGCGATCACTACTACAGTTGCAAGATGGACTCACTTCAAGCAACATTATTAGTCATGTTGTCTTTGGTGCTGTTTTTACGTAAGATGTTGAAGCGTAAGTAACGAAAGCAGCGTCAATATTCGGACAAAGTTCGACATGGCCGCCCGTTTGCATCGATACAGTCGCGATGCACTAGCGCGTTGGCACCGCTACTGTAGCGCCTTGCAAATGCGACTGACACGCGTTAGTTGCAATGCTTCATACAATCCATACTAATATTATAAATGCAAAAGTAACTCTGTATGTCTGTCTGTCTGTCTGTCTGTCTGTCTGTCTGTCTGTTACGCTTTTACGGCCAAAAGTTATTTTATTTCATAGGATACCTAGCGAACAAGCAAATGGTTCTCTCTAGAAGCGCTGGAAATAAACAAATTGAAAAATAGCCCTTACCTCTTGAACGACAAGTTGGACTTAAATAATTCTCCCCTGCTAAACATTTTTTCCTAAATTTAATTTATTTGTTCTTATAATCACGATTTATTGGGCAGCATGTTACTTATTATTAGTTATATTTAACATATTTTAATTTTGGTTTTGACATATTATTAGTTATATCCAACATATTTTTTAATTTGGTTTTGACATAATATTATAATAATTTTAAACTTATTTAAGTAACATAGACAGCACTTTTATTACCACTGGTTGACATTTTATTCTATTGACAATTTAAAAAATTTAATGATTGACATGTAAAACTATGTATACTTTAATTTAATTCTGTTCAAAATTTCTTGGTGGAATATTGCTTCCCTATTTAAAAAATATACCATTGTTAAGAAAATTTCTACCAATGGAGCTAACAACATTTGCTTATCTAGTAGATTTTCGTATACCTTGTTTTGTATAAAATATTAGTTAAAACACGTACGTTAAGAATATATTTACAAAAGTGTCATAGCCCTGAAGATGCCGTAAAAGGCGAAACCGGTTGGTGATATTAATTAAATTTAAAATAATTTGTGAAACAGTACAAGTGTATTAGCAAAACTACAAATGGTTCTCTTGATGGAGAGATAATCGTGGCTTATAGATACCGAAGATATTAATGGTGCGTTGCTATTGATAGCTGTAGGGCAGGGTTGAAATGCCACATGCGTAAGTTTACCGGCTACCTTACTCTCTAAACCGAAATATAAATGCCAAAAGCGCGACACTAATTCGGTTAAAATAGGTAAGTCGGTGGTACCAGTCAGTCCAAATGTTGCAAAACTATCACCTAGCTAGCCATCACAGATGCCTAGCAGTAAAATAAAAATGATGTGGTGTCGCGGGACACCAGGCAGGAACGAAGTTCCTTCGGCTAAACGGCACTACTCGCTTGTGTACGCGACATTCGCGCCTGCGCACGTCTCATTTAACGGTTTTATTCCACGCATTTTTTCTTACGGTTTTACTATCACATTTTTTTCAGTTCGGTCGCGCAGCAAAATCCCTATCCCCTCCAAGCCTGCCGTAAGGAACTTCGTTCCAACAGTTAATCTATTCTTTAAAAAGTGGCCTATACCAACCCAGGAAAAAACCTTTTTTTCCTGGCGTGGTAAAAAGAACGCTGTACGGAAGAGGAGTTTTACGCAAGTGTACAATCACGGCTAATCACATCTAAAAATCGCGCGAATCAAATGATGACTGACGGACCAATAGCGCGCGTGTATTACCCCACGACAAGGCGACCTCTCCGCAACCCTCCTTACCACCAAGCACCCCACACCAGTTGCATACTGCGCAGCTACATCGTCAGCGTTCTTTTTACTTGACGGAAGCTATATAATGGTTGTTTTCACTATTGAGCCGTTGTCTTTGATGTTGAGACCCTACCCAAGTCTCCAACTTGGAGGACATGGAATAATCAAAATATAATGGCAGTAAATAATTACATGGTACCTAATTCTATTCATATATAAGTCTTTGCCTTTCTAGTTAGCATTTCACATTAGTGGCATTCAAATCATCAAAATGAAATTGGCAAATATTTGCTGGTTGTTTGAGTTCTAAACCAATTCAATGTCCAGAAATTCTTAGTGGTTTCATTGCCACTCTTAATAGAAGGAGCTAATCACTTCATACTTAATATCGACGGGTCCTACGTATACCAGTGCATGTGCAATGACATAACTTTACAGGAGAGCGGATTAAACGTTCTGTAGCTTGTAATATTGACATAAAACAATAGAAGTATTTGAAAATTTGTACTTTAAGACAAATATAAGGTAATTTTAAGGATTTTGATGCAAAAAAAAAATGGTTGTATGTAATGCACTGCTATCTTTGAAATAGGGATATAAAAAAAAATGCCAGCTATAATACCTTACTCTATGGGATAATGTAACATATAGTGATCCTCTACATGTATAGGTAACAGCCAGGAAAGTCAGGAAAGAAAATACATAGAAAAGATACTTTTCTTGATTAAATTACTGTTTGAATAAGAAAAAGCTTCTCGTTTTTTTTCAAATCTTTGTCAATTAATAATTCGACATTTTATATCTATTACATATAATAAAATCGTAGGAATGTCAAAACTGTATATTGATTATTTTTTAAAGGAATACTTGGGGCGTGATCTACAATCGATATCGAAGCCAAAAATATAGTTTTTAGAATTTTTGTCTGTTTGTCTGTATGCATGTCCGGGGTAAACTCAAAAAGTACTGCATGGATTTACTTCAAATTTTGCATGAATATTACTAACAGGTCGGGTCAACATATAGGCTACATATTATCACGCTATCATCTACGGGGGAAGAGCTGTGCGGAGTAAACGAAGTCCACGCTGACGAAGACGAAGTCGCTGGCAACAGCTAGTCAGTTAATATGCATGGATGCAGATGCACCTCCCTGAAAGTAATCTAGCTGGCGCCCTGCTACGAGGGTGATCCATCCAATCAATTCTAAAAAACCAAATCTACCCACATTATTTAGTTTAGTTCAGAGTAGTTAATTGTGTGAAGTTCGAAGCGTGTGCAAAAATTTGTTGAGATTTTATAAATTTTTTAACATACTTTCTGCAAATGGAGCAGCGTGCCGTCATTAAGTACCTCCATAAGAAGGGGCTACACCGAAAGCCATCCATGATGATATGGTTAGTACATTAGGGGATTCTGTTCCGTCTTATTCATCTGTCAAAAAATAGATAGCAGAATTCAAGCGTGGCAGAGAGAGTGTAAAAGATGAACCCCGATCTGGAAGGCCTTCGCGGACGTCCACTACTGACGAAAATATTTAAAAAAGTACTTGATTTAACTATGGGAGACCGCATATTAAAAATTAAGAAAGATAGCCAAGATTATAGGCATCTCTTATGAACAAACTAAAATATAATTTACTAGGTGGTAGTACCACCGCCTTACCTATTCCTGCCGCAATAGCGTCAGTGCTTGTCGTCGTGTTCCGGTTTGGAGGGTAAGGTAGCCGGTAAACTGTTGCATGTGGCATTAGATCTCGCCACAAGATAGCAACGCACCATTAACACCTTTGGTGTCTAAAGGCGGAGGTTGACTCTTTCCATCAGGAGACCCATCTGCTTGTTTGCTATCTTATTACGTAAAAAAAAATCGTAGTCAACGAATTGGATTTCCACAAAGTGTCTGCGAGGTGGGTTCCGCGAATGTTTTCCGTTGAAAAAAAAGGAAGCGATTGACTAATTTTACGTGACTGTTTGGAGTTATTTGAAGTCGATGCAGATGATTTTTGGAATGGTTGGACGAAACATGGGTTCATTACTGTACGCCAGAAACAAAATCACAATCAAAACAGTGGAGAAGACCTGGTGTGATTATGATTGATTATTTTGAAAGGGGTCAGCCTATAAACTCTGATTATTACTGTATCGTTGTTTACGAGATGAAATAAAAGAAAAACGCCCATGAATTCTCAGAAGAAAAGTCCAGTTTCATCAAGATAACGCCCGTGTTCATACGTCTGTGCAATCAATGGCTGAAATCCACAATCATGGCTTTGAACTATTACCGCATCCGCCTTATTCGCCTGATCTGGAACCGTCAGACTTCTTTCTGTTCCCTAACCTAAAAAGCACTTGGGAGGTCAAATATTTTCGACAAACGGCGAAGTCAAACAGCAGTAGACGCATTTTTGATTCTAAGGAAGAATCATTTTTTTTCAACGGTCTAAATGCTTCGAATGGGTGATGCTTAAGTGCATCAGCAGCGAACTTGATGTGATTACGTAGAAAAATTAAAATATAAGTGACTAGCTGCAGCGTGCAGCCCGCTGCATTATAAATTTTTTTGGCGAATCCCGCGGGATCACCTAATTTTTCCGGGATAAAAAATAGCCCATGTGCTATTCCAGGTCATCATGCCACCTGTGTGCCAAATTTCATCTAAATCAGGTCAGTAGTTTTTGCGTGATTAACAAACATCCATCCATCCAAACTTTCGCATTTATGATATTAACTAGTGACCTGCCCGCGGTTTCACCCGCGCAGCTTTTGTTCCCGTGGGAATATCGGAAAGTTTTATACACTTAAACCTTCCTCAAGAATCAATCTATCTATTAAAAAAACTGCATCAAAATCCGTTGCGTAGTTTTAAAGATTTAAGCATATACATAGGGACATAAGGACATAGGGACAGACAGAGAAAGCGACTTTGTTTTATACTATGTAATGATATAGATTTAGTAGGTATGTGTTTACTTTCTTGGCTAGGCCGAAAACTTTTCAATTCACCATCGTATATTTAAAATTAAAGAATGTAGACACGTTTGCTAGAGACTGATGCCAAGCCAGACTATAAGTGTCATAAATTGACATTTTGGCAGCAAAAGCTAGACCATAGGTGCAGTAGGCATTCAAATAAGGCATCTATTAACTCTGTCACCTAAATCACAATGGAGCATGTTAGCCTTTATCAAGCTGCCTGGTGGTTGAAAACAAATGACTAATCTTTATAGTGTTTTGATCAACGCAATGTGTTACATAAGTATCAATTAGGTATTAGCATACATTCAAGAAATTTTCTTGTATCAATGTTATATACTTAATTAATATTTTGCTGAAGTTTTTAATAATTTCTGAGCTTTTTTTTGCTTATTTTTTTTTTCTTAAAATTTTCGCCGTGTTGGTCCCGGCCTCCTTTGTAGAATACGCCAACTGCCGTTCTGCCAGGCAGGTCGTAAAAGGCGACCGATTGGCTATCGAGTCACTACCATCGTGGCTATTAGGTGGTAGAGTTCTGCATTGTCTCGCCCGGGTCTGGTACCACCGCCTTACCTACTCCTGCCGCAATAGCGTCAGCGCTTGTCGCTGTCGTGTTCCGGTTTGGAGGGTAAGGTAGCCGGTAAACTTATGCATGTGGCATTAGACCTTGCCACAAGATAGCAACGCACCATTAACATCTTTGGTGTCTATAGGCGATGGTTGACTCTTTCCATCAGGAAACCCATCTGCTTGTTTGCTATCTTATAATATAAAAAAAAAAAAATTACTACTTTGTCTTAAATACCACACTGGCAGTTAGAGCTGCACAAATGAATAGGTGATTTGCAATCACAATATTACAAAATACTTTCTGGTGCTTTATTGCACTGTCTGCTATCACACACATGTGGTTATGTTCATTCACCTGGTTTGGTACAACCGCCTTACTATATATATACATATATCACCATAGCTTTGAGATTTGTCGTTGATATGCTTCAGTTTGAAGGGTAATTATTATACTTGTGGCAATATATCACCACCACACAGATAGTAATAATTAACATCTTTGGTGTCTTTAAGCAACATAGAGAGAGATATCTTAACTGGAGATAGGAAAGAAAATAGAAAATGGAATTTCAAAATATTGTATTAACGTGAGAGTCATACAAAAATATATTAAATATATTGGTTTAAAAACCAACATCAAATTTAAACTTGTACAAAATATAATTTCTGACATATTTTAGACACATTAAAGGCACTAAATTGTACTTTACCACTGGTTGACAGCCGAGGCCTATAGATTTTTAAAGGACTTCCCAAAAGGAGGTTACCACATCAGCTGTATGTTTTTTATGTATGTCACCTCAGAACTTGGTCATTTATGAACTGATTTTGAAAATCCTTTTTTTGTTTAAAAGGGTATATTGTCCCCGTAATTGGAAAATTAATTAACTCTGATTTTGTAGTTCTGAGATAAACGCGATTTAGTAATTTTTTTCAGTTAATGTATGTTTGTTAAAAATGTGAGACAATTTTACTTTAGGTAATTTTATTTTTGGTGGACCTGATTATCTTTAATAAACTGAACTCCATCTTTTACTATAACTAAATAACACAATAAAAATCAAGTCAATATCGCCAAAATTAGACCTTTTTAATTTTACCATTACAGGGACGATATACTCTCTGTGAACTCATTTTAATTTGGTGAAGATCTGGTGCACAGTTCTGATCAGACATATGGAAAATGGGAAGTCGGTTACCGCAGTTTTACTGTGTTAAAATATTATTGCTATTGATATTTTAATGGCAAATGTTTTGCATCATAATATGCTAGTAGTAATAACTTGTGATTTGAATATTCCCCGTGTTAGTCCCGGGCTCCTTTTAAGAATAGCCCAACTGCCATGCCAAAGGCAACTGATTGGCTATACAAGTCACTACCATTGTAGCTACTAGGTGGTAGAGTTCTGCAATGTCTCGTTCAGATCTGGCACCACTGCCTTACTTATTCCTTCCGCAATAGCGTCAGTGCTTGTCACTGACGTGTTCCGGTTTGGAGGGTAAGGTAGCCAGTAAACTTATGCGTGTGGCATTAAACCTTGTTACAAGATAGCAACGCACAATTAACACCTTTGGTGTCTATAGGCGATGGTTGACTTTTTCTGCTTGTTTGCTATCTTATAATATAAAAAACATATTCTGTGTATAAAAAGTTATTTCAGACAAGTCTTAAAATAATACTAATATAAACTTGGGGTCCCACAGAACCTGCTGTAGTATTAGTTTTTTTTGTGTAATGCACAAACACAATGTATTTTCTGGGATGAAAAGAAACATGTGCTAAATGTAAACGTACACTAATTGTATATCAAACTTTATCCAAATCCATTTAGCCTTTTTAATGTGAAGAAATAAGAAACAAACACATACCCAAACTTTCACATTTGGATTAAAGTAAAAAAGTCTTCATGCCCATATCCCTGAAGGATAAGCTAAGGTACCACCAGTGCACCAACGTTTGTTGATGCTGGCAAGATTATCGCCCTTATCTAATCCCGAGTAATATTGTTTTTGTCGGAAAACTGAAAAAACAAATTTTTGACATGTCTGACCCGAGAATCTAATCCGGGACCTTGTGCAGTCAACACCGACACCCAACCACTAGACCAGCGATTTGTTTTCAGACATAATATTGTTTTTAATTTGTAACCATTCCATTAAAAATTAATAGTAATACAATAAATTGCCTGTCATACCGCCTAGATTCATAAAGGTCTGCAGCAAAAACTTAATGTGCTAATTACTTTTCTCATAATACATAATTTTTCATCATAATACATCAATTTGACCACCCCGTTGATCGAGTGGTAAGCGACCCTGACTACGCAATCAATGGGTCTCGGGTTCGGTCCCTGACGGGGACAATCATTTGTGTGATGAGCATAAATGTTAGAATTTCCGGGTTTGGGTGTTTATTAAATATACTGCAATATTTATATATGTATTTCTATGTATTAGTATCGTTGACTAACACCCATAACACAGGCAAATAATTTGCTTACTTTGGGGTTAGATCAGTAAGTGTAATTTGTCCCGTGAATATTTATTGTTTATCAAAATAAAGGTATACAGTAACAATTTAATGTGCTAAATAAATTTTCCCATTTTACAGCAAGCTATTTTAAATAGTTCAAAAACTTTTAATTATTCTACATATAAATAATGAGAGAAATAAGTTAAGACTATAATTAGAAATTACATAAAATCATACAAATATTTCCTAACATTAAAACCAACAGTTTGAGCAATCGCAGCAATAAAATCATATCCTACTATGCATTTATATTTAGAAGTGTCTAAGTCTATCTCTTTGTTGCCTGCTATGAGCTTAAGCTCAACAAGAGTTGCAATTTGTGCCAACAAATTGCTTGTTAGACTGATTCTCTCTTCCAAAATAGCATAAAATATAGCTAGAAGTCTGTCCAATGTAAATACTTTTGGACCAAGTTGTGTGTTTAATTTTTCATTAATTTTTGCCTTAGCTTTCACTTGCTGTAATCTTTTACGTTGTTTACCATGGTTTTTCATAAATAACCTCTTGTCTTCCTTTGGTGGATTATAGCTTGCTAAATAAGCAGCAATGAGAAGAAATTTAGCATAATATGGTAGTTCAAAGCTCTGTGCAAATGTTTTAGTTGATGTTAATTCTTCTTTTAAAGTTTTTTCCGAATCAAAGTGTTGTTTTGTCCAGTCATTGTTTTCTTTACCAGGAGACTGTGTACTTGATTTAGATGTGTTCATTCTTAAATATAATAGGTCTAAACTTGTTTTTAATATAGGTGCAATGTGCCGCCATAATTTTGGTAGATCATTAGCTCCAATTTCATTTTTGATAATTGGTTCACAGTATTTTACGAAGTTAACTTTGGCCATGTGTTTTAATTCGATTAAATCTCGACATGGTCTGTAAAATACACTTAGAAATGCGTTGAGAAAGTTGGCAAAAAGCTCAGGGTTTTCTAAATCACTTTGAATATCACAGTCAGAGACATTGTTTAGAACATGATGAACAAATGATTTATGTTGTGAAAATATTATTTTAAACAGTTCTTCTTTATTATAGTTCGGAAAATACAATTTAATCGGCTCCCGTACGCCCATTTTAAAATAAAAATTATCATAAATTATGTGTGACACAAAAATTGTGCATACATTTAATGGACAAAATTCACGTAACCTCAAAAGAGTACTAAATATATTTTGGTCCATGGAGCGTAAACGGTCTGCTCTATCGAAAACTAGAACGATTGGTTTGTATTTATACTCCTGTTGCATTAATTTGAGGTTATTAATTAACTCGCACAAAGTATCACATTTTACGTTTTCTTCGTCATTTCTAAGTTCAGTAAGGATTGATTCGAACATTATTTTCACCGAATAACACTCAATACAGTCGATAAAAACGTGTTTGTAATTTAAATACTGTAAAATAGTTGATAAACACAAAGTTTTGCCGGTAGCCATATTACCGCTAATAAATATTGAATACGGTAATGGTTCTTCATCACCGAGCAATTCCAATAAGTCATTTATTTGGATATCCCTACCGGGCAATTTATTATATATTTCTTCCATAATTTTAATTTACATTTACAAAATTTATATTTGCTGATTTGCACATATGTAGTTTTCACAACATTGAATATAAAAGCGTCATTCTGCAAGTGACGTTTGACATTCGTTTGTCATGACTGTCAATCACGCGTCAAACAGAAAATACTTTTTAATTTTTAGTATACATGTAACTAAACTGATACAGCCTACCCGACCTTATAAGTTAAGCACCATTTTCCGATTACCTAGTTAATTCTAGTTACAGAGATGAAAAACTGAAGTCCTGTTAATTGTTAATAATTAAGTTTGCACATTATGTGTTTATAAGTTTGACCGTCCTGTTGATCGAGTGGTTAGCAAACCTAACTTCAAATCGATGGAGCTCAGATTCGATTCCCGACAGGAACAAACATTTGTGTGATGAGCACAGATATTTTTATTTCTGGGTTTGAGTGTTTATTACATATGTTACAGTATTTCTATGTATTAGTATCGTCGATTAACACCAATAATACAAGTAAATACTTTGCTTATTTTGGAGTTAGATCAATTAGTGTAGTTTGTCCAGCGATAATTTATTATTATTTATTTACTAACACACTATATACCTACTTGTTTATCTATCTGCAGTGATAAATAAATACTATCAAAATTATATTCTGCAAAGAACAAATTAATAAAACACTGACTCAAATAAAAAAATACGGACAATATATTTTTAAATAGGCGATTTGCATTTTTTTATATCATAAGATAGCAAACAAGCAGATGGGTCTCCTGATGGAAAGAGTCAACCATCGCATATAGATACCAAAGGTGTTAATGGTGCGTTGCGATCTTGTGGCGAGGTCTAATGCCACATGCATATGTTTACCGGCTACCTTACCCTCCAAAGTGGAACACGACAGTGATAAGCACTGACGCTATTGTGGCAGGAATAGGTAAGGTGGTGGTGTCAGACCCGGGCGAGACAATGCAGAACTCTACCACCTAGTAGCCACGATGTTAGTGACTTGCATAGCCAATCGGTCGCCTTTTACGACATGCCTGGCAGAACGGCAGTTCGTCTATTCTTCAAAGGAACCCGGAACCAACACGGAGGATTATTATATTCACTCAATACTGTGATTATACCCCGTTGGTCTAGTGGTTAGCGACCCTGACTACGCAATCAATGAGGTCCGGGTTCGATTCCCGGCAGGGACAGGCATTTGTGTGATGAGCACAGATAGTTGTATTTCTGGGTTTGGGTGTTTATTAAATATATTATAGTATTTATATATGTATTTCTATGTATTAGTATCGTTGACTGACACCCATACTACAAGCATATAATTTGTTTACTTTGGGGTCAGATCAATTCGTGTAATTTGTCCAGTGATATTTATTTATTATTTATTTATTATAAGACTTTTGAAATTAAAATTGCTAAGGCACGTTGTTCCAATCATCGCACGCAGCTGCTGTTAAGTTTCGAGTTGTTTTTAGTGCGATTGAACCTTATATTTATTTTTTACTTTATAAAACAGAGTGAGTCGTGAACTATAGTACAGCAAAAGGCAAAATAGATAGTAATGGATCACGTCAGATCAACGCGACGCCTGTAGCTGAGTGACAGATTTGCCTAGACACTACAATACCAAGTACAAACGACAGAAAATGCGACGTCCTATCCTTCGTACTTAGTACTGAAGAATAGAAAAGAAGAAAGTAGAATGTAGTGTCGCACACATTAAATTATGGAATATAACATTTTTACTCTAGTCCACATTGCTATATTATGTGCCTATCACGTTAATTTGAATCAGTTGGTTACACACGAACCCATCATTATAAAAAAAAATCATTAGTGACCATTCTTTAATATATATATATATATATATATATATATATATATATATATATATATATATATATATATATATATATATATATATATATATATATATATATATATATATATATATATATATATATATATATATATATATATATATATATATATATATATATATATTTTTTTTTTTGTTTCAGAATTTTGCCGTTGAAATACAACTGGAAAGTCAATCTGAAATAGACATCGACCAATTCAAGGATGCTCTAAACAGGGCGGGTGGTGCTAACTATGGTACCGGCATCAGAGATTTATGAATTGAATTAACGTAGCATACCAAATTTATCAACATTTCTCATAACTCTCTGGTATTAGACAAAACATAATAATATTTCTAATTATTATTTAAAAATAATAATTTTTGCAAGAATAGGTTTTATACAGGCTGTTGACCGACGCACAAATTAAACGTGTAAGGATTAGCTTATATTATTATAAATATCTAAAAATTTTGTAAAATTTTATAACGATAGTATTTTGTAATATTATACTACTTACGAAAAGACTGTAAAAGTATTTCAAAATCTCTTAATAATTATTATTCGAATTTAAATTGAAATAAAAAATATAGATTTTATTTTCTGAAGGATTTTAAATTATTTTTTATTTGCAATTGCATGACTTAAGTAGGTACTTCATTTTTTTCGGAATATGAAGAATATTTAATTTTGTATTTGAAATAATTTTGTAATGTTAAAATAAGCTAGTTATCATTTAAAATTATGAATATTGCGAGTCTGTCCTTATGATGCATTTTAATTTAGTTAAATTTTTAATACTGTCAGTCAGTTGGATGATTTTCAAATAAAATGTACTTGTAATTATAAAATTATCCGATTTTTGTGCTTTTATATCGACCAGTGTATTATTATCCTGCATATTTATTGAGAGATAAACACAAGTAACCAAATACACACCGTTTTTTATTTTCATATTTTTGTTCATTACGAAAGTCTCGGTCACAAACCATTACTTTAAAATTTCCTCTGCGCTTGTGAACGTACCCAGAATTTTTTAGGAGTGGACCAGAAGTAAATAAACTTGAATAGTTTGTACTTTTTGGTACCTACTAAATGACCTTTCAAAGTATTTTTGTAAGTCAAATGAACGTACTTGTTTTATGACAGAACAGTTAATTCAATGCTGGTGTTCCTCAAGGCTGCGTGCTATCGCCAACACTGTTTCTTCTGCATGCGGTGCGGTTCTTTCGGCACTTTTTGCCTCGCGCTACCCTTTTGTGGAATCAGCTACCGGCAGGGAGTTTTCCGAATATATACGACTGAGTACTTTTAAGAGCTTACTCATTTTTAAAAGGTCGGCAACGCAACTCTCTCCTATTACCTCTGGTATTGCGGGTGTCCATGGGCGGTGGTGATCACTTACCATCAGGTGCACCTTCTGCGCGTTTGTCCTCATAAAAAAACCGTTGTGAACTGCCTCCCTGCAAGGCATTTGACACAGTGAACGTTGACTATTAGGGTGGGAGAATCATTCTATAATACATCATTGTTTCGCGCAGTGATTTTGTATTTCACCAATATGTAAATGGATGTGGGTAGGTAGGTACGCTCATACAGCACCCTGTGTCCCTACCTCTAATCAAATCATCGAAATATGTAATTATCTTTATTTTTAATACGTGAAGCAAAAACTTTGTACCCCTTTGAAAGCCCCTTTTATGCGAACTTCGAAGTATGAAATTTGGCACAGTTATTTAAATTGCGTAGGAGTGCAGAAACTTTATATTTTTGAATAATATGCATTAGAAATACATTAAATTAATAAAAATAAACATTACACACACTACATTCATGTGACATACATGATAATACACACATAAACTATTTTCTTTATGATTGAAGTTTAGTATTAAACTTTAGAGTTTCATTATTTTGTCTATAATCGAATTTCGACCACAGGGTTATTGCTAGTAATTTCTCCCTTGCAAAGGGCAGTTTTGATTTTGACCTGCGCCGCTTTGCTTTTTAGCTGAACCTTCCACACGATTTTACTTGAAATTGGACGTCAATTTGACAATTGGACGGCTTGTAGAATGTGAATATAATATACAATATGAATACAATATAAATCAAAAATGGTGGAGGACGGTCCCCCCCCCCCCCCCCTTCCATTGGATAGTTGATAAATATCTGTTTTGCTTCCGCTCGTCTTTTACAAACGGTATATCGGATAAATATCTACCTAGTCTTAATACGATTTTGTGTCATAGAATAGCAAACACTAGAATCCGAGACATTTGAGTTTATCTTACATCATAAGATTGCAAATAAGCAGAAGGCTTATTTGAAGGAGAAACCATCGCATATATACATAAATGTTAATGGTCCGTGCCATCAACACAGACTACTTAGAGACGCAAGCATGCCATCAGTGTGGCATGCACGGCCATGCATAAGTCTACCGACTACTTTACCCTCCGGCCTCCAAACTAGATTAGGACAAAGATAGGCATTCATGTTATTGCGGTAGGAATAGGTAAAGCGGTGGTACAATACAATATACCCGAGTGAGATGTTTCGGAACTCTACTACCTAGAAGTCACGATGGTAGTCTTTAAAAGAGGCCTGGACCAAAATGCGGTAACGCAATGGTAAGAGTAATGTAATGGCAGAAAACAGCGCATTTTTCTCACATTAGAATTCAGAAACAATGTTGCAGCAGGAAAGTGATGCGAAATCGAACCTTCAAAAATGCCAATCTAGGCTTTTTAAAAGTTTGGTAAGGTAGGAACATGGAAAAGTTGAAATCAAAAACAATATAAAATAGTGTTAATTTTATTGATTGTACTTAGAACTAAATTACACAAACTATGGCTATTGTTTTGGCTATGGTGAACACAATATCTTTCAGCACCGTTAGTGGTTTATTAAAATACCTTACTATAATGGATATTACGCACAAAACTTGCTAACACAGATCTGCGTTGGATGGCGTCCATTTTAAGGGAGTCATGTTGGCTACTAACATCTTCTTTGTACGAATGGCAATTATCAGTGAATTCTGCCAGTGTCGAGTAAACTTAGGAAGTGACACGTGTTATCCATTTCTTGAAATGGAATTAGGGAGTTTTGTTTTGGATCGTAGGTTTCCTCTAAGTAAGTTGAACAAAAAACGATACAAAAATATATGATAAAGCAAAGAAAAACAACAAAAAAATCTACATACTACAACCTAATGTTGTTAGAATCAATAAGTTAAGAAAAACTTTAGCAATAGGACTAAATACAAGTGACAATAAATATTTTAGGTTGACAGAACGAGGAAGGTCATTCGGCAGAAAATCATGAAGTGAGGAAGAAAGATTAGGGCAATTGAAAAATGGCTATAATCCTGTCTTGTCTGTCGACTTGTGATTGTATGTCGGCAATTGGAGTAAATCCGTGTGACTTGGCGACAGAAACCGTACCGGCCATAGGCGTGTTCGGCCGAAATAAGTTTCCAGTAATCTAAGTTATACCAAATACCGATGACAATCAGTTTAATTTTGTACACGGCTTTCGCAAGTTCATATGTAAAAAATTCATAATAATGAAATATTTGTTTTAAAATTTTTTAAACTAAAAAATATTTCGTTGTTTTATATTATAATATAAAACTTGAAACATCTTTTGCAATACTCATTTTTTATTGTTTACCTAAAGTCCGTCTTTTGCAATACTTGTTTTCTTGTTTGTTGTTGTTTATCTCAACTACGTGACGCACGTGTTACGATACCGTAATCTATGAAGATCGCTGGGCGAGCATCACGCGCGACGCGCACGGACACGAGTCGGCGCAACGTCATAGCCGCGGGCTCTTCAATAACTTACAATAGGAGACACTCTTGTTCCAAACTTCGGGCAATTGTGAACGCAGGTTAGATTTGGTCTTAGAAAATATTATTAACATTGTAATAAGTTTAGAATTAAATTACATTAAATAAAATTGATTTTTTTTGGATCATTCGCTGTGACAACGCTTAATTCACGATACGTTGTCATTTACGATACCATTGTTTTGGCCGGTGTAGTACTAGAATGTAAGCGAAAGAATTACAATTTCTTTGCGTAATACTAGATTTTTAATCAATGAATCACAACGATCAGAATATAGAGGTGTGTAAAAATTATGAAATCGACAAAAAACTGAGCTAGTTTCGGCCTGGACATACTTTTTGTCTTTTACTACTTAAGTCGCATCTGTGGTCTAGTGGTCCAGCGTTGGCGTTTACCACATGAGGTTCCGGGTTCGATTCCCGGGTCGGGCACATAAAAAGTGTTTTTTCAGTTTTCTGAGAAACACAAAGTTGCCCGGGATTGGAAAGTGCCCGATTGGCGATAGGCTTGCCACCTATCCCATTTGTGGGACCAAGTATCTTCGGGTAATCGTGGGTGCACTTGTTGCACCTCTGCCTACCCCTTCGGGGATATGGGCGTGAAGATACTTTTTTTTGCTACTTAAGTGTTAATCTCTATGACAAACTGACAGAATTATAAAATGACGCCGTGACATACGTAAATCCATTTTACGTTTGGAACGTTTTTAAGTACCTTAAAATGTCCCAGCGAAAAAATTTCCTCAGATTTCTGTAGAAGTAACCAACATTTAACTAAGAGTATTAATCTAACTAAATCTTCGACCGAACACACCCAATGCTTAACAAATTCCAGAAATTCTAAAATTTAGTGGTTTCGTGTACATTCCTAACTCGCCGTCTGTGTAGCGGCCATGTGACGTCATTCATTAACAGCAGTGTCTGTTCCAAGATCCTATTTACGGATAACGTCACAATAATAACGACCGTGTGCATTAGCAATTTTCGGGCATTATCCATTATTTTTAGTTTAAATTGAAAACGATTGAGCTAATATATTCAAACACCACTTAATGCTAAGTTTTTATAAAAGCTTGTGTGAGGTATGTTAATTATGCAACGTCCAAATGCTTGTACAGGGTGATATATATAACTTAATGGTTTTAAAAGCCCGTTATTGAGTAGTTTATTTCGAAATTATTAGTTTTTAATTTAAAAATAAGCCGAGAGTTTAGTGTATAAAATTGCTTTAGCTATTAGCAACCAATTACAGGATATTTTGCAGCACCTTCCAGTAATCAAAGTGAAACTATATTTATCTAAACCGACTTCGATCGACAGCACAGGTACTAGAGGTGATAAATCGTAACCACATCAATAAAAATAATTTTATCAAATTAGTGTATTGTCATCGATCCTCGATAAATCTACAAAGTTTGAACGAAATCTGGCCGTTTAAAGTGGATCAAAATCGCGCCCAAAGAAGTCTGTTACAAACAAACATACAGGTGAAGCTAATAAAAAGCGTGTAAAAATACACACAACTCTCAAAGAACAAGGGTGATTTCATACCTAATATTTAAAATGATCGCTTTTAATCAAATTTCCTACTATAAAAAACCTTATCATTTTTTTAAATTTTACTCGTATTTATTTTGTCTGAGTAAGGCCTGTGAAAAAATTTGTTATTTTTAAATAAAGCCTTCATTTGAGCCAATTTATGTTGTCTATGTTTTCTTTAAATTGTAGTTACTACATTTTGAGTACTACACTGTTATACTCAAAATGTTGCCATTTTTAATTATATCAGATAATTAGTAGATTTTGCCCTAACCACTATCCCATTTTGCTTTAAATATATCATCTTTTAATAGAGAATAAAACGATTAATTATTAGATATATTTTAAAATATTATTTTCCTTGTGTTTAATTTGTCTTTATTGTCTTTATTTATATAAATAAAGGTGACTGTAGAAAATGAAGTACCCAGATTGTAGATTACCCAGATGATTTTGTCATTTGTCAAAGATGTTAGCTATCAAATGTCATCAAATAATAAATGCGTTCAGCGAAACTAAAATCAGAAATCTGACTTTAGAATCCTGATCTAAGATTTCCGCCGGTCGCTGGTACACTTTATAGATACTTAGAAACTGCCCAATGCCGCCATTTAACTTAGTATGTTACGGCGTGCGGTAGATAGAAAGTGTGTCCTTATTACTGACAGAAACCGCTCACTCAATATAAAATTACATTGACTCTATGTAACTCAGATTACTGAAATGATAGTTTTGCTGAACACACCTAATTATTTGCATTAAACCCTCGATACAATATTTGTTTACTATACTTTGGACTTAGTTATTCACTGATTTTTGTTTATATTTGGAAAAATTATTTTGTATTTTTTAATTAATTTACTTCACCTTACAATATTTCAAAGCATTTTTAAAATCGTTGTTTGATAAAACGAGTCACTGGAAATATTCTAGCATTAATTTCAAATCCAAAAACCTTCAAGTTGTTGAAGACATTGCAAATTTCTTTCAGGTATTTGCTTGTATGACAACCCGCCATTGTTCTTTGTATGTTAACTGAACTCATTTTAAATTAAAAATATAGAACAGTGTTACTCAATCTTTACATTTAATTAGTAGCTATTAATTTCATTAATAGCTACTAATTTACTACTTCAATCAGTCTACAAAACAAAACAAATGAAAATACATTTAATTGCATGTAAAATCATCATTATCACCCAATAAAACAGAAATGTTTTTTTTGTTTTGTAAATGACATAATATGACTATATCTTTGAAAATTATTGAGCGAAAAATTATTGCTAATATATATTACATATACTTTGCTACAAAAATTCATTTTTACACAACAATTACTCAGAGTTTTAAAATCACCCTGTATAAGGCATATTTACTATAGAAAAATATAGTATACACTTCAATTGTTAGAATCGAGCAATTATAGGTTTAGATCAACGCATGGAGTATAAAATTATGTATCAGGGATGACATTTGTGAAGCCTAGCGGCTTTAAATGGCTGGCTTTTAGCTGCAATTTACAAAATTCATCACCAAATAGTGGCCATTTTGTAGAAAATGAGATTTTGAATAGAAAATATTTAAAACAGAGTGAAACTCGATTCTCCCTATGAAGGGATTTTAAAAAGTAAATCATGATCTGTTAAATATATTAATTATGATTTCAATACAAAAATACACCTACAAATCATTACACTTACATACTAAATTATTAACTAACACATTCAAAAACAACTGGCTATGAACAAAATAGAGACAGGAAATAAATAGGAGTAGAATAATAGTATAATTTTACTCTAGTTTTGTTTTGGGGTGATTTGATATTTAAAAGTGTTTGTGTATTTAAATGTGATTGCGAAAGTTGTTCGTGAGCGCAAGTGTGTTATAACCATCATGAATACAGGAGCAATAACTACCATATACACGGCGCTTCTTACTTAATACAAAAGACGAAAAATCCCAATCGTATTGTTACATGAACAATTAATTAAAAAAAAATATCTCGGAAATAACAAATACTCTCAATTTTTGGTAGACTTAGTTGTATCACTGATGTCGCAGAATTATTGTCACCCTACTCCTCTATGAACCTGACCGATCGTCCACACCTGACAGGTATTATTAAACAAGTGATAATAATATTTCCCATCACATTTACAAGCTTTGAACTGTCAGATATCAATGAACCATTCAATGGTGAGAATTTTGTTGATTCAAGCGATTAAATAATTAGGAAAATAAATAAAATTTTATAAACAATCGAGTGTGTAAAATTTGATAGACTTTTGGAATAAAATATGACATATTTCAAAAATTGCAATCGATTCTGTTATTTATTCTGAACAAACTAGTTTCTGCTTTCGTATCAAGTAAAATACACCTCTCGTAGTCATGAATGTATTTTGGTATAATGTTAACAGTATATTCCGTTAAAATGCTTTAAAATGTTATGTGCCTCGGCAAAAACTCCTTTCTATATTTTATTCGCAGGTTCAGTTAAATAAAATCATGCAAAATTGAATCTATCGACGCCATACATTTTATGTATAGTTTTTAGGCGCGATTTAACAATTACAATTCTGATTTTATGAATTAGCAATAATCGCTATGCTCTCGAAATTAATATAATAAAACAATACCAATTTCGCCGTGGACGGCGTTCTACTGGCGTCCTTTTAGTCTGCCTGACTCATCGCTGCACAGAATTCATTGTGAGTAACAGAGAAACATTTGCAGTTTTTTTAAATTTTGTAGGGTTACCATACCCAAAAGCGTACAAACGGAGCATTATTACTAAGACTCCGATATCCGTCCGCCTGTCAGTCTGTTTGTCACCTGGCTGTATCTCATAAATTGTAATAGTAACACAGTTAAAATTTTTACAGGTGATGGATTTCTGTTTTCGTTATAACAACAAATACAATACAATAAAATATATATTTAAAGGGAGAAATAACAACTGTAGGCGACATTGTTTTTGGAGGATAACAGCAGCAAGGCGTTAAATAACGGTGTATTCTCTAAATAGAACTTATAAATATTAGCATCCCTCAAGGCTCAATTCTATTTCCAAAATTGTTTCTTCCGCATATCAATGATCTACTGCCAAGAAACAGCACTCATTACTATTTATTTACATATACAGACGACAGTATTAGTGCTGATATATATTCAGGTCATGCAAACATTTCAGGGACAAATGTGGATGAGTGTAGGAATAGGCATGTGTTTGAAATTGAGATATCTATGGCGCATGTCTAGGAGTGGAGAGCGAAAAATCATATTATTATCTCCTGAAAAATCAAGTATTTTCAGAATATCCAGAATGTACTCTTAAGAGATGGTCACGGCGATCTTTAACAGTATATTCTGGGTGTGAACATCGCAGGTAATGTCAAATATAAGAATCATTTAAAGGACAAAGCTAAGATAGTTTCAAAGAAAGGCGTGTTAAAACGCGCAAAAGAATATTTCACGTTTGGCTATATAGTTATCCTTTGCAAAACATTAGTTCGAGTACGTGGATCTTTGAGCTAAAGTTTCCAAGTATGCGACTCTCCAAAACAGATCAAATTCAGCATCGTATTGGCAATTAAGTCTTTGTTGCAAATGTTTATAGTTAGTAGTGATCACTTTTAATTAGATAGGCATTTCCACTTCTTAGGCATAGAAAGCGTAGAGTATATTGGTTTAATGTTTCCAGATTAATTTTTATTGTTTGACAGTTGTTATACCTTTATAGCTTGAGTGCAGGTTTAGATTTTAGATTAGGATACGAACTTGCAGTCTTGGGAAACGCTTGGAATAAAATTTATTTGTATTGTATCTGTCCATATAGTTTACACTAATGTCTGTACTGTGTGGATGGATATTCATTGTTAATAACTTTACAATGTTTTTACATCAATATTTTAAGGTTAGTAAGTGTTATTTGTAAAGTGCGTCTTTTAACATAGCATAATGTATATAAATGTTCGAAGGTGGTGTCAGTCTTCGCAACCGGCGTGTGTGTATGAAGAGAGTGATGAATGTGGAGGAAGCGAGACAAGCTTGCAAGGATCGTGATGTATGACACTCGGTTTTCTCTGCCTACCCCGTAAGGGATCTAGCGTGAAGATATGTTGTTGTTGTTATGTTTTAGTTATTATTAAAAATAAAAAACGTTTCTGGGAGCAGGGTCTATGTGGTGTGGTAGTGTAGTGCGGTGAGGTCGGGTGTGTGTGTGAGCGCTAGTGTGGCGCGAGTGCCCGCAGCAGTGCGCTGTGCGTGCGGTCTATGTGGTGTGGTAGTGTAGTGCGGTGAGGTCGGGTGTGTGTGTGAGCGCTAGTGTGGCGCGAGTGCCCGCAGCAGTGCGCTGTGTGTGCGGTCTATGTGGTGTGGTAGTGTAGTGCGGTGAGGTCGGGTGTGTGTGTGAGCGCTAGTGTGGCGCGAGTGCCCGCAGCAGTGCGCTGTGTGTGCGGTCTATGTGGTGTGGTAGTGTAGTGCGGTGAGGTCGGGTGTGTGTGTGAGCGCTAGTGTGGCGCGAGTGCCCGCAGCAGTGCGCTGTGTGTGCGGTCTATGTGGTGTGGTAGTGTAGTGCGGTGAGGTCGGGTGTGTGTGTGAGCGCTAGTGTGGCGCGAGTGCCCGCAGCAGTGCGCTGTGTGTGCGGTCTATGTGGTGTGGTAGTGTAGTGCGGTGAGGTCGGGTGTGTGTGTGAGCGCTAGTGCGGCGCGAGTGCCCGCAGCAGTGCGCTGTGTGTGCGGTCTATGTGGTGTGGTAGTGTAGTGCGGTGAGGTCGGGTGTGTGTGTGAGCGCTAGTGTGGCGCGAGTGCCCGCAGCAGTGCGCTGTGTGTGCGGTCTATGTGGTGTGGTAGTGTAGTGCGGTGAGGTCGGGTGTGTGTGTGAGCGCTAGTGTGGCGCGAGTGCCCGCAGCAGTGCGCTGTGTGTGCGGTCTATGTGGTGTGGTAGTGTAGTGCGGTGAGGTCGGGTGTGTGTGTGAGCGCTAGTGTGGCGCGAGTGCCCGCAGCAGTGCGCTGTGTGTGCGGTCTATGTGGTGTGGTAGTGTAGTGCGGTGAGGTCGGGTGTGTGTGTGAGCGCTAGTGCGGCGCGAGTGCCCGCAGCAGTGCGCTGTGCGTGCGGTCTCCGAACAAAACGCACAGCAGCGCCACGCCGTATCCCGTGGCACGCTCGCCCTGCATACATACAACATACACATTTATTTTTTAGGGACTTAAGACGTGATCAAATTATCGTTAGTTAATTTCGTTCCAACCGCGTGTTCCACTGTACTCACGTATTTTTTTTATTTATCTTATTTTATAGGATAGCAAACAAGCAGATGTTTCACTTAATGAAAAAAGTAACCAAAATACAGCAAAAAAACACATTCAAAACAGTATTTACTAATATAGATGAGTGTATTAAACACTATTTTATGAACAGTCATGTCGAGTAGATCCCAAAATCTCTCTTAAGCTCCTCTACTTTATTTACATGTTGATTTACAAGCATATATCATAGTTAATAGTTTGCAAAGCTATTGTTTTCAATTTTACCCCCTTTGCTTATGTTATAATAGGGGTAAATTTATAAATTTTAAATAGCCCATCTTTTTAAAATGACTATTTGCCGCAACACCCCCGTATTTGGTTCACTAATTTACACATATGTAAACAAAGGAGAGGAATGATACTATAAGTTTCGTTTTTCCATTTGAGATACGGAACCCTCAAATATATACCTGATAACCTCTTTTAATACAGTCATTCAAGTTTATAAAAACTACAATTTTTATAAACACGATGCAGGCGTAGTCGCAGATGCTAAAGTAATGAATACTTTTCTATTTAGTTTATCAGAGAAAATAAACTGGTTCTATTAAAAGTTCCTGCCTCCGACGACGTAAAAACTTGGGGTGTTATAAGTTTAACGTGTTTATCTGTGTGTCTGTCTGTGGTATCATATCACGCGATCGGGTTGCCGGTTGTTTTTAATCAAAACCTGGTTTATTGAGATTCTTAGTTACTGTGAAATGCACTTGAAGCATGCTCTGCCTTTATCTCAATATTTCTTTATCTCTACCTTCTTTTATCTCTATCTTTCTTAATCTCTACATCTATTTATCTATATCTCTCTTTATTTCTATATTTTTTTATGTCTACCTCTCTTCCTCTTTTTATCTATAATATAGAAGAGATAAATTCCTATTTCCTTTTATCTCTAACCGTCTATCCCTATCTCGCTTTATCTATATTTCCCTATATCTCTATCTCCCTTTATCTTTATCACTGATTATCTCTACACCACTTTAATCTCTCTTTATCTCTATATCGCAATCTCTCTTCACATCTCTTTATCTCTATCTCACTATATATAACTTTATATCTACCTCGTTTCCTCTCTAACTCTTTATCTCCCTTTATCTTTAACACTATACCTCTTTATCTCTACCTCTCTTTATCTCGATCTCCCTTTACCCTTTTCTCCCTTTATTTCTAACACTCTCTATCCATATCTCCCTTTATCTTTATCTCTCTTTATCTTAATATTTCTATATCCATATCTTTCTTTATCTCTATCCCAATTTCTCTTTCTTCCTTTATCTCTATCTCCCTTTAGTTCTATCTCTTTTTCACTGTCTCTATATCTATTTATCTTTACCACAATCTATTTTCATCTGTCTCCTTGTATCTCAATCTCTTTTTCTTATACTTTTTATCTCTACTTTCTTTCTCTTTATCTCATTTTAATCTCTCTTTATCTCTTGATTTCTATCTCCCCTTATCTCTACATTTCTTTACCTCTTTTTCTCTTTCTCTCATTGCCTCTAAAACTATCTCTATGTCTCTTTATTTCTATTTTTCTTTTCTTCCTTTTCTCTATCCCTTTCTCTCATCACGTCTACAATTATTAATCTCTCTCTCTCTCATCTCCCTCCCCCTCTTGCACTTTCTGTACTCTACTCTGTTCCCTCTAATAGTCCACTTCTCCCCTTTTTTCTCCCCTTGCAACTTCTTTTCCTTCATTCCTCCCTTTCTCGAGTGAGGAGTCTCCTTCCACCACTTTCTACCCCGCTTTCACTGTCTCTCCCTACTAATCTTTCTCCATTCTCTACTTCCTATGTTTCTTCCAACTTTCCCTTTCCCCCTCTCCTTCTCTTACCCCCTCTATCTTATATGTTAAAATAAAAAAAAAAATACTGAAAAACAATAAATACTTAAAATTTCCCTATTAGGATTTAGGAATCGAACGGTTGCCTAAATCCTAATGGAGATTTAGGAAATAGGAAAGAAACAAAATGATGGAAGCCTCATTGATTTTATATATTATATACTATGTTTCGATCAATATTAGCATAACGTCATCTTTCCAATATCTTATGAACTACGATGATTAACGTCGTCAGTCGTTAATCATCGTAGTTCATAAGATATTGTCGCTGTATTAGTGTCGATGACCTAAGTTCTTTCTCTAAAACAGACAGATGGCTCTCTTTTAACAGATATTTAATACTCATTAATCAATATACTAACTATAACATTAAATATATCATTATTAAAAATAATGTTTTTAAAAAATAAAACATACAAAAGGAAATAATACTGAAAAACAGAATAAATATTGAAACTATTCAACATACAAATTCCTGCCGCCATCAGGAATCGAACCATAGCTCCACTGATTTCATACTTATTGTTGATAATCGCTCGACCAAATAAGCATGTTGCTGACGCGAATCCATGTAATTTTCCTCTGCCAGAAATCGTCTAACGCGGCTAAAAAGTTTTTACTACAATAAGCAGATATTATTACGACAAAAATATTCACGAGCTGCTTGACAGAGTGAGAAGAGGTCCATTCTTTAAAAAGTGTCCAGACTAACACTAGAATCATATAATGTGGTATGCACATAATTTGGTAATGTTGTGTGTGTGTGTGTGTGTGTGTGTGTGACTCACGCAGTGCGCGGGCGCGGCCATGTCCACGTGCAGCCAGTGTCCGGGCCAGTCGAACCCCAGGTGCGCCAGGATGAACAGACCAGCACAAGATGGCTGCGCGTTACCGCGGTCCTGGGGACACAAACTCTAGTTAATCATTACATTTAGACATCCAAAAACTAAGATAAATTTATATAACACACTGGTTCGAAGTGATTTAGAATATTGTAGCCAGGTCTGGGCACCTTTTTATGAGATTCATGTTAGTTATTTGGGATTCGGGAATGTTAGTGATTCGGGATATTGTTGCCGTAGAAGATGTACATGAATAATAGTACATCTAAGACTTGTTCCGTTGTCATGGTTTCCGACTTAGAGATCCGTAGCGTGGCCGTGGCTATGCTAAAAATCTGTAAAGGAAATTTTTTGTGACCGAGTACCCATCCGCATAGTGCATCCCTGTGTCATAACCGTTGCACGCCGCTGGTAGAGTGTGCGTGCATGTGTAGTGTATACGTAGATATGTGCGTGCATGTGTAGCGTATACATGTGGGCGTGCACGTATAGTGTATACGTAGATGTGTGCGTGCACGTATAGTGTATACGTAGATGTGTGCGTGCACGTGTAGTATATACGTAGATGTGAGGTTGCACGTGTAGTGTAAACGTAGATGCGTACGTGCACGTGTATTGTATACGTAGATGTGTGCGTGCACGTGTAGTGTATACGTAGATGAGTGCGTACAACGTGTAGTGTATACGTAGATGTGTGCGTGTGCGTGCACGTGTAGTGTATACGTAGATGAGTGCGTGCACGTGTAGTGTAAACGTAGCTGTGTACGTGCATGTGTATTGTATACGTAGATGTGTGCGTGCACGTGTAGTGTATACGTAGATGTGTGCGTGCACGTGTAGTGTATACGTAGATGTGTTTGTGCACGTGTAGTGTATACGTAGATGTGTGCGTACAACGTGTAGTGTATACGTAGATGTGTGCGTGCACGTGTAGTGTATACGTAGATGTGTTTGTGCACGTGTAGTGTATACGTAGATGTGTGCGTACAACGTGTAGTGTATACGTAGATGTGTGCGTGCACGTGTAGTGTATACGTAGATGTGTTTGTGCACGTGTAGTGTATACGTAGATGTGTGCGTGCACGTGTAGTGTATACGTAGATGTGTGCGTACAACGTGTAGTGTATACGTAGATGTGTGCGTGCACGTGCAGTGTATACGTAGATGTGTGCGTGAACGTGTAGTGTATACGTAGATGAGTGTGTGCACATGTAGTGTATACGTAGGTGTGCGTGCACGTGTAGTGTATACGTAGATGTGTGCGTGTGCGTGCACGTGTAGTTGCAGGGGTAGGCGTACACGTGTAGATGTGGGTGTGTGCAGGTGTGTGGCGTGGGCGTGTGGTGTAACTCACGGCGACGCTGTTCTTCATGTCGGCGACGACGCTGGTGAACTCCTGGAAGTGCAGGTCGGGCGCGAAGGGCAGCGCGTGCGCCAGGTCCCCGCTGCGGCGGCCCGCGCGGCAGCAGCGCCGCTCCAGCGAACTGCTGTTGGACACCACGCCCGCGTGGTACTTGCCAGTCGCCGTGCCCTGGCACACACACACACACACACATGTTGGACACCACGCCCGCGTGGTACTTGCCAGTCGCCGTGCCCTGGCACACACACACACACACACATGTTGGACACCACGCCCGCGTGGTACTTGCCAGTCGCCGTGCCCTGGCACGCACACACACACACACACACACACACTCACACACATAATATGTTTCTGTACAATTCCCCATCTATATCTTGATTCTTAATCAAATCATGTACTCCACAGTCTCTCCCGAGTAATGTCTTAAACAAAAAAATGTTTGCCCTCCTAATAATATTGAGTTAAAACTTATTATATGAGACATTTCGCTCTCGATCTAATAAATGATAATCCATAATTTTCTCTCAGCCACATCGTCGTTCGGGTCACAGGTTCCCATGGCCAGACTATTAGCCTAGAAGATGTCATACCGCCACAATATCTCTAGTCGTTTGGAATATAATTATTCAATTCGATTTCTATGACGACGTTGTTACTGCAATTTTATCTTTTGTTTGCCGTAATGTTTTAGAGGTTTGTTGATTATATAGTTTTAATAGTACAGACTATTTTTTCGTAAAAATTATACTGCGTCGCTGACTCTGAAGCCCGGTAAAACTCAGAAGTCTAAATGGTCAACCAAACCAAAATGATGTGTTTGTATGAGGTACTCATTCTTTCAAATGAGGTAGGTCAATGTACCATCTCATTTGAGGTAATCCTCAAATGAAAAGTACACGAATTTTTGAGGGAAAGTTATATGAGGTTTATACAAAGACTAAACGAACTAAAATTTGAGTGTGAAACACTTCAATGTTTTGGTACTTAAGAAATATAAAATTATGAAAAAAAGTATATAAAATTAAAATATGAATTTTAATTACAAATATTTAACTACAAATAAACGATAATGGCATAAATAGGAGCGAAGACCAAAATTTCACAATAATAGGTAATTATTAATTCAAGCAAACGAAATCTAATTTAATGGGCTAAACTTTCAAACTCGAAAATTTAAACTTAAAAATGTCACGAATATCCAATCACTTCAATCGCCTTGTTGTCAAGCATGAGAAGTGTGAACAGGGCAAACACGTCAAAATACGCTTACCCATTCTTTCATTCATTTACTCTTTTTTGAGTCTTGAGTGAGTGAGTGACAACTTCATACTTTATTACAGCCTCAAAAAGCTTGTAGTGGTACAAAATGTGTGTTTGAATGGGACAATTCATTCCTTTGTCTGGGATATTTGAAGTGATTCATGTATGAGTTACACATCACTACTTTAAGAATAATATTTTTGATAGATTTATGCACTCAAATGAAAAAAATAGAAATGTATGTAAAGATGTCTGTCTATCAGTGTGTGGTGGGTGGTGGTCACCTGCGCGCCGGTGAGCGTGGCGACGTCGACGATGGTGCCGGCCTTCAGGTCGCGCTGCGCGAACACCGCGCCATCACTCAGCACCAGCCGACCTGCCATCACCACATCACCACCTTACTACACCACACACCACCACGCGGACTAACCACATCACTCACAATACAATACATACTAATACCTTTTTCTTAAGCAATAATGTCACTACGTTTGAATAAAGTGCACGCGAAGTAACTTATTTATGTACACAGAAAAATAAAAATGTCATATCCAGCGCGTTATTTTAATTGGGAACGGAGGAAAAAGTGTGCTGGGTTGTAATTTGAATTAAGAACGTTTTTATCTCGATACAAGTTGCGTTTAAGTTCGCGGCACAGCTGAAGAAAATGTACTTTGGCGGTAAAGCAAGGAGTTCGTCTTGATAACCTTATTTTAATAATAAACATAATTAAAAATTAGTTCCAACGGTTTTGAAAGTGAAATGGATATGATCTGTAGTTCACTAGATCTAAGATTGGAAGCCAAATTAACAATGGAGGAGACCTGCTTTCAGCACAGTTAAAACAAAAATAGGTAAATTAAATTTATCATAAAAAAATATTTCCTCGCATTTTTTGAAAAAAGCACTATATATGCCTCTGTATAAATGGCAACTGCCTGTTTCAAATCATTGAAGCCCTCGCCTGCGGCTCGGTTATCAAACTCATACTTGACCTGCAATTGCCTATTTCCCTGCTTTTGCAATAATGTACTTTGTCCACAGGCCGCAAAGTGATTTTCTGCACCACATATCATCATCAACAAATTTAAGAGCAAGCTTTTGTCGTATAAAGCACATATAAAAGTCGCAAAATGATACCAAAATTAAAGAGTAATTCAGAATGCCTTTTTATACAATTGAAATTGAAATAAGAAAATTATGCGCCGGCAATGACTTTAATTTTTTTGTGTATGTTTGAGAAAAGTAATTTTCATATCTTAGGATATGAAGCAGTTTTATTTTTTGTTTATTTCTTTGTAAGTACGCTTAAAATATCTTTACAGTAACCTAATACAATATTTTAAGAAAAAACAAGAAGAAATGCATGGCTACAATAATCTCCCCTGATAGAAAAAACATATAATCTGCCATCTCGCATTTGATAGCAAGGAATTTATATATTTATAACAAATGTCAACAAATGCCTTGTCATCAGTGAGACAGGAATAAAACGACCCATGTATAATTTGACTGGCTACCTTACATTATAAACCGAAACACGATAATGACAAATCCTTATTATTAATGTAACAATTAGATATTAATTAAATATTATGCAATATTTTATTTTTAAAAAATTATGAAAAAAAGACAATGAGTTCTTTCCGCCGGATCTTCTCAGTGTGTGGCCGCGTTTCCGATCCGGTAGTAGTTTAAAAAAAAATGTTGACGCGTCAAAATAACTTGTAAAACGTTTTATTGAATAAAGTACTTTTGATTTCTGATGATTTCTGATTTCAAGCACTGTGTTGTATGTAGTATCAGCCAGATGGCAGCACAGGATACATATATCTGATCTGTGGTACCATAATGATTCATTGCTTTTGTCACAAATGTTCTACTTTCTAGTTTTCTCTGCAGAATAAACGTGAGTTTTTACTTTGGTGTATTGTATTAATTAATTACAATATCTGGTTGACCGAGCTTTGCTCGGTTTTTCACTTACCCATATCTTGGGAACCGAGCTTTTTTTGGACCTGGAACCTAAAAAACCCGTAATTTGTGACTTTCATGAAAATCGTTAAAGCCGATTCCGAGATCGTTGATATATATTTATGTATATATAAAAGAATTGCTCGTTTAAAGGTATTAGATTTACATACTTAAAACCCGATATAACACACTGAAACTATTGCCCTTGAAGAAGGTAAAACCGGGACAAGAAGATACAGAATTTTACCACCTCGTATTTTTTTATATCATAAAATAACAAACGAGCAGATAGCTTTTGTTAGGGCACCGTATTGCCTGAAGCTTGCGGAAGGTGCACCACATGCAGAGCCAGCGCCCAGCCACCTCACACACAATTCTTCATCCATTAGCCATTAGAATAGATTTCACTTTGGGTTCACACTTCGAACAATTGTCACCCTTAGGTTAGATTAGGTCTTAGTTAACTTTCAATATTATATTGTAATAATTTTAAATGAAACATTTTATTAAATAAATTGCTTTTTTTGGATCCTTCACTGCGAACACGCATGATTCTTTCCTTATAGAAACAGACAACTATTGTCTATAAACACCAAAAATGTTAATGGTGCATACTATCCGCGTGACGGAGTATTAAGGCCACTTAATGCAAAAGTTTTCCGGCTACCTTACCCTCCAAACCGGAACACAACAGTGACAAGCACTGACACTATCGTGGCAGTAATAGGTGGTACCAGTGGTGCGGAACCATGTAGTAGTCATATATATCGTTGTTTGATTTGGAGTGTAAGATAGCCGGTAAATTTAAGCATGCCGTATTATCATCCCACAATACGAATAGCAAAATACCAATAATTCTCTTGACGTCTATAAACAAAGAAATTTTTAAAAAAGTATGAGGCGGATTTCCTTCCCACGGTTACCTTGCAGGGTAGGCAAAGAGAATAGAACATATTACAGGCCCGGGTCACCACGATTCACTGGTTCATTGATTAAAGACATGGATGACAATTCCTAATGTAGCATTATACCGAACTGATAATATTTGTCACTTATTTTTTAGCGATAGCCAGGTTCACAGCTTTACATACTTATCCAAAGTTGGGGGGTGCTAATAAACCACCACCAGACAGTGAGCTGTTACTGAAATTTAGATTTTTGAAAAAAATTTAATAATACTTTTGCCCTTGATCTTGGATTAACCCTGGGACCTCATGATCAGAGTCAAATTGGTTAAATCCTGACCTCGAGGCAATCTTATGATTATTTCTAATATAAAAGACTTACCCTCAGCATCCGTATTGTTGATCTCCACAGTTCGACCGGAGTAAAGACGATGGATGTCATCGGGTCTGTGGATATTATAAAAATGGTGATTATTGTTAGCGTTAAATGTTGCAATGTCGTCAGTTTAGATGGTGGTTTGATACATTTTGTCATTTTTTGTTATTGCTAAGGACATAATTGTAAAATTGAATTATGTGATTTGAAAAATTATGACAATGTTAAGTAAGCGTTAATCTGAAATTGATCAAAACAATTATTCAATATGAATAATTATGTATAAAAAAATATATCTTAACACCCGTATCTCTGAAGAGGAAGGCAGAGATACAAAACATACACCCACGACTAGCCGAAGATGCTTAGTCTCATAATGTGTAAGGTGGCTAGCCTATCGCCAACTAAACACTTGCAAACTCCCGGGCAAATTGTCTTTTACAGGTTTTAAGATTTTTACAGTTACTAGCGTATCGGAAGTGGGGCCAGACAATAAAAAAAACAGTAGAGAATAGTTTCTTTGTCTCACATTTCCATTTTTTAAAACAAAAGTTGAACTATTAGCATAATACTTTGTAGTGATGTGACAAGAGATTAAAGTAAAATATATTGGAACAATTTCAAATCAAAACATTTTCCTCCATTTTCTTCCAGTCCCCCTTTGAAGAATAGTCCTCCTGCTGTTCTGCCAGGCAGTTCGTTAGAGGCAAACTACTATTGTGGTTACTGGGTAGTATAGTTCTACATTGTCTCACCTAGGTCTGGTACCATCGCCCTATCTATTCCTGCCGCAAACTTTTGCATGGGAAATTAGGTCCTCGCCACGAGGATAGTATAACACCATTAACATCTTTGGTGTCTATACGCGATGGTTGTCTTTTTCCATTAGGGGAGACATTTGCTTGTTTGCTATCTTATAACATAAAGAACATAATAGTTTAGTTGCACTGTTGAACTTTGAGTTCACCTTTATTACATATAAAAGGTCATTCCAAAATAGGTGAACATATTTTAACACAGAATTCGGTACGTCTAATCAAAGATGTCCAGCTAAAACAGATGTCATTCAAGGGTGTAACAATTTTTGATTTGTATGAATAAAATTTCGTATATGATTAAAATTTCATACAAATCAAAAAGTTTTAAACCTTTGAATGACGTTTGTTTTTAGCTGGATATCTTTGATTAGACGTACTGAACGCTGTGTTAAAATATGTTCACCTATTTTGGAAAGACCTTATAAACCTATAAAATAGAGTTTAAGCCGCGTTGTGAACATTTATTACTTCAGCTGTTGTTGAATAAAGCGGTGGTATTTGTTTCTCTTGAGGATGCTTCGGTTGCGAAGTGAAACTTGCATTGAATATGTATATTATATGCTTTTGCTCATTACGTGGGGGTATAGTTTGGTGGAGGTGGGTAGACAGTTGTACCGCTGGGGTCTTCTTTATTATCTGGATCTTCAATGAGTATATTTCAGTTTTCACAATGTTTTTTTTTTCTTTCCATTAAGTACATAAGAGAATTCGCGAAAGGTTGCTAATGTAATTGACTTTTTGTTTGATTTTGATTTTCGTAAGGTAACAAACAGGTGAATCTATAAAATATATAAAAATAATCGGAGACAGTCACAAGGATTGTCGACAGAAGTGAAAAATTATTTACATACATTTATTATAGTGACACTATATTGCGAATAGGCAGAGGTATAACAAGAAAAAATAACCTGGGTTTGACTTTCGGGTCGGGCAATTAAAAAATGTTTTTTTTTTACCTTATAGCTATAGATACACTTTAAACATTAGCATGTCGCTGACGCGAACAAATATGATTTTCTTTTCCCAAAAATAGTGTAGCGCGGCTGCAGAAGTTTTCATTACATAAATACCTGGTGGAGTTGGCACTGACGGAGTTCTCGGCCAGACAGAGCACGGCGTGCAGGTGGTGCGTGGGTTTGGCGCGCACGGCGGCGCGGAAGGCGGCCAGCACCGCGGCCGCGCCGCCGCAGTCGCCCTTCATGCCCACCATCGACGTCTGCCGGGAAACACTTCTATGTACTAACGTACTAGACAAGGCAAGGCACTTGTGTTTCACTAAAGTGCACTGAAGTGCAATGAAACGCGTAAGCGCTATGAAATTCAAGGCGGTTACGACCTTTTGGTCGCGAATATACCGGCTGTTTTTGTAGCCGTGGGACATATTGAAGCAGTGTACTCAGTATTCGATTTTGAGCTCAATATAAACTAGCAAAAAGCAGAGCTTTGTAAGGGCTCGCAAAATTATACTATCTAGTAATATTGTTATAAAAGTATTTTTATGAGAATTACATCTTTTAATGTATGGACTTTATTTATAATTATCTAACCTAAAAAACTAAGCGTATTTTCACCTAAACATTACATTTGCATCAAAGGCCCGCGTCGTCAGGCTTTGGACTAGGAATATTTGGTTTTTGTTTGTTGGTATTTTCAAGGAAAAATATGTATTAAAAATGAAGGTTGATCTTATAAAAAATACATTTTTGACATTTTGCTGAAATAATTGTTTTTTTTTCTAAAATCAGGAAATTCCTGGTTTTACGTCGATTTACGAAATCAAAATCAAAAAATGTTTTATTTAAATAAACCTTCAAAATTTCTGGACTACGCAAGCACGAAGAATTGACGGTAGACACTCAGCGAATACATTTTTCGAATTTTTCTCTCAGAGAAACCCTCGGAGTTCGATTCCAGAGTCAGGCAAATGAAAAAATGTGTTTTTTCAGTTTTCTGATAAAACAACTTTGCCCGGGATTGGAAAAGTGCCCTACTGGCGATAGGCTGGCCACCTATCACATTGTGGGACTTAAGTATCTTCAGCTAACCGTGGATGCACACGTTGTCTACCTCTCGATGCCTACCTCTTCGGGGATACGGGCGTAAATATACCTTTTTTTAGCTTTTTACCCTCGCCCTCGGGCTTAGATTGGGAATTGATCTCAATACAATATAAATCAATTAATACATCTGTACTGTTTCTCAATAAGCATATTGTGAAACTCTCTAACGCTTATTTACTCTGTTCCCAAAAAACATCCCTGCTCTAGACCTAAATTCTCCTTGTGCCTCCCACAATATTACTTCGAACTTCACTTGCATTCTCCTTTCAATGATTTTATCATACACCTTCGATGCCAAACTGATCAAACTGATAGCCCCATAGCTATTACAGTTTATACTTGAACCTCGCCTTTATACGAGGGCACGATAACCGCGCGCCGCCAGTCAAATATGAAGAAACAATTCATGAAGTAGGTAGTCTCTTAATAAGTTCAAAAATTCTAATAGAAAATGTATCTTCTATCAATTTTAACTCGTTAATTTAATAAGAGATATCGTTAGTAGTAATAAGATTCTTATACAAATTGTACCTTCTATTTTTTATTTTTATAAAATGTTATTTTTATGGTAGATAACAAATCTAGACATTCATATAAACTATCAGGTCGAAGCTCAAACCTAAAAATGCGATATTTTTTCAGTAAAATGTACCACAAAAGTGCATAGAAAGTCGCCTAGTGTAGGGCTCGCTTCGCTCGCCCTGATAAATAAAACAAGTGATCTTAGTTTTTGACCCAAGCATCCTATAAAATACTTAAATCATATTCCTATAGATAAATAAATACGCGCGCCGTGGGTCAATGAACTACACTACGCTAGCATAAATTACATAATAGTTACTGTGCCAGTCCATCGCGACGTCCGGATGTGTTCTCATTTAATGCAATAAAACACTTCGCGTATTTTTATGATAGTGTGTCAATAATCACTTTCACTTGACTACTTTCATTACACCTGGTTGGTTCAGGGTATAAATATGAAGGAAAAATCTACTTTGTATAATTTGTATATTTAAATCATAGTGAGTAAATCACACTATTTCTCATTTCATTTCTTTCATGTAACTATGAATCATCATAATGACACGCGGACAACATCGTATCGCTCACATCGCTGCTGTGTTACAATTTCAATAACATGTCATATTACACTAGAACGTTGCATTTCCTACATTAGAACGCGCGATGGTTTGCTATCGCATGCGCTACTTCATAAAATCATAACATCACGCGTGATGTTTGAAGTGATGGTGTAATTTAATATTAATATTACTCGGCACGAAATGTAATGACATATCACATCACTTCGTGGTGCACTGTTTTGCACATGTCTAGTTAATAGCACTGGCACTGGCCCCAACAGCCATGTTGTACTGTTTTATTGTACCAAAGAGATGACAAAATTTAAAAAGTATAACTCTGTATTTCTGTGTGTAAATGCTAATTGTACTGTCCTAAGAAATTGATTTACAAGGATAAAAATTAAGCATATAGTAGGTAGGCGAACGATATTAAATTAACTACTATTAAACTAGTATTTTTGGTGTAAACTAACTTCTAAACATACGGGAAAACCTAGTCTGGGAATCAGTAACATTTCTGTGTCATACATGTAATGATCTTTGTGAAATAAGCATGTTGACTGTCTCATAGTCAGGGTAGGTAGGATAGTGTGGTAGGGAATAGCCTATTCGGCTCAAATCATGAGGTCCCGGATTCGATTCCCGGGTCAGGCACAAGTGTTATTGAGATTTTTTTCGAGGTTTTTCTCGAAAATCTAAAACCAGCCAGCTCGGAGTCTGGTGTGTTACCACCCCTGTGCCTCAAATAAGCACATAAAGCTGTTGGTGCCAGTTATCACCAGAAATAATTAATAATCATTATCAAGTTGGTAAATTGTGGCAATGGGGATCACCACTCATTTCTCCAATAGACAAATCAGTGAATACTGGTGAACCGAAAGACTTTAGACGTTCGGTTTACTCTGCCTACCCTCGCAAGGGAACCAAGTGTGATGATACTTAATATATTCTTATTCGTATTATTATTAATTTAAGAAAGTTATCCTTATTTTAGGTAAAAATGCTAATGAGCTAAATATCACATGTGCAAGTTAACCAATTACCTCACCTTCCAAACTGGAACGCGATAGTGGCAAGTAATCATATGACGACAGGAAATGATAAAAAAATGTAGTTAAAACACGGTTTTCATTTAAAATATTCAGTAGATATCATTTATAACGTTACCTTTGATGTAACGACTTTCTGGTTACAGCGACATTAAAAAGTCCCTTGAATTTAAAGTATACTTTCAGAAGAAAGTAATGTCACTATAATGACTTCACATATAATGTCGATTTATATGTGAAGTTAAAATTATCCCATTACATAATCCATTGACAATTGATAGCTATCCCTTAGAAGAAAAAAACTGAGAAAAATACCTTGGCCTGAGAATAGACAATTATATAACATGGAACAAACAAATAGATCACATTAAAAACAAACTATCGGCACTTATTGTTTCACTCGGCAATATTTCCCAATGCCTACCTAAAAGAATGCGTCTCATTATTTATAACTCACTACTTAAATCACACTTACTTTATCTGATTGAAATCTGAGGCAGTGCTGCAAAAACTAAATTACAGGAAGTTCAAAGATTGCAAAATAATCAAAATACTTTTCCGTTACCCGTATATGACAACAACCTCCAAAGTCTACAAAGAAACAAAATTAATGAACATTAAACTACTATGTATGTACAACACTTGTATTTTAATAAGAAAAATATTAGATAAATCCATCCACACTAAATGGTATTTTGTAACAAAATCACAAATAAGTAAATGCAGTCTTCATTATCCCAGTTTACTTGTTTTACCAAAAGTGCGAACAAATTAAGCAAAAAGAGCATTACTTTTGAAGGAGCACAACTGTATAACTAATTAGATGGCTTTCTTCCGTTAACTACTCAGAAATCGAAAAAATTCTTGCTAAATCTTAGTCACTCACACACATACACACACACACACACACACACACACACACACACACACACACAAACATTCTCTCTCTCGTATACATATAAACACAAAAAAACTCACGCACAAACGAAACATTCACTTATTCATAATATGTAAGTCACGCAAAACACTCAGCAGTCTAAAATTAACCTACTGTGCCTGTTATTGTTAATTTTTTTCAAATTTTCTTTTTAATTTTTCTTCTTGTTTTATTGTATAGCTTTATTACCTCCCGTGAAATTTTTGTTAATTGTATATACGGAAATCACTGCATGGTATCCACGCCACAGGCTTTGCCTAGTGTGGAGTCCAACAGAAATATAAACTATTGTACTGTAATTTTAAACTATGTAATGATAATAAATCTTATCTATCTTATATAAAAAAATAACGACTTTTAGCAGTTTTAAGTCTCAAATATCTGAATACATAATTGAAAACTTCACACTTTCCGTTTGAGACATAAGGCTGTTGACTGTTTGGCGACCACTACTCAGTTATAATTATTGTAATAAGCGTATTCTCATGTAAATGACATTGTGTCTTTTTGGGAATACATTTCTTTAACCTTAACCTTAAGTTTATTAGATTAGATTAGTTACTATTTGTCACAAATACCTACAAAAACAATTCATTCATAACATTCGTAGCAATCAAGCTTTCTTTTATTTTGTTAACATACACGGTGGCTCAGCAGTTTATAAATAGAGAAGAACTCCTTTACCTTAGGGATTACTCAGTATTTTTCTCTCTGTCAGCTAGCGTGTTTGTCATGTAAAATATTTTTTTATCCATTATTTCTTGTTTTCTTTGTACATACATATTCTTTACGACAGATCCCTAACGTAGGCAGAGAAAATCAAGTACCAGATTAAATATTGTAAATATAAAATATTTATCTAAATTTGTATACATTATACATTCTGAATACTGAATTCTGAAATCTGAATATATTTCATATTTAAAATTAAGATTAAATATTCTATCGCATTCTCTTGTCGGCTTAATCATATACATTTATGATTTTGTTTATTTATCGAGACACATTTCCATTTCTTCAATTTAAAAATCACAATGATTTTAATAAAGTTTTATCTCAAAAAAAATGTTTAAGAAAAATAAGCTGATGGAACCGTTCCCAACCGAATAGTTAATTTTTCGCATAATATAAGTCTATTAACTTGTTTTGATCAGTTTCAGTTTTAGGTAACAGAATAACACCTTAAATCTAGCTAATGTATAATAAAAACAACATTTGCACTCAGAGACCCAAATAACAACCGTACACAAATTTATCTAAAAGAGAATAAAAACACATTAACATCAACATACATACATACATATCGTCACGCCAGATCCTTTACGGGGTAGGCAAAGAGAACCGAGTGCCATACATCACGATCCTTAACATACATACATACATCAACAACAAACAAAATTACTTATTTTAAAACTAGCAATAAATGATCAAAAAGTCATAGTGGTAGGGCGCGTTATTATTATATTAGTTATCTGTCAAGATCTGCTTGCCAGGAAAACCGTCTAGTCTTCATAAAGATTCCGTATCATTATGAGGAAAAATTTTAAACATCTTACTCACCCGAGCTTTGATGCTAAGGCCACCGGTGTCATATACGATGCCCTTGCCCACCCACGCCACGGTCTCCGTGGCAGCTGGGGCGGAGTAGGATAAAACCACCAGCGCCGGCGGGTGCAATGCGCCCTGCCCCACCCCGTAGATACCGCCCATGCCCTTCTCCAGCAGCTCCTCTCCGCGGATTATGGTGGGCTCCGCGATGTCAAGCTCCTTCGCTACCTTACATGCTTCCTAACAACAAAACATATTAAATCAATATCACTAAAAAATTATATGAACTGCGAATCTAGGCAAGTGGCATAAACGCTAGGAGAATTGAAAGATAAATGTATGGACTTGACGTAAGCGTTTGATTATGCTTATGTCAAATCATCTTTCTATTCTCCTAGCATTTATGCCACTTGTCTAGACCCGCTGGTCCTACCAAAATAGATAGAAATTATTTGCCTGTCACATTGTTTAGACACTCAGCGGAAGAAGAGATGTTTACATACACACACATACATGAACAGACGTATTGACGTCATCGTGACGGTAGCGGGAAGTTAAATACTGCGTAGATAGACGCTATACAGATACAGATTTGAGTGTTAACAACACAAATTTCCAATGGTTTTCACCTCAGAATCATGGTCTAAAGCTATAGTTTTGGTCTTCAATACACCGCCCCTTACATCCTGTATACAGAAACCCCAAAATATTGCAACATCTTAATAATAATAAATCTTATTTCTTTACGTTATGGTTTATTTTTCACCATTGCTCTGCTTTACTAATGGGAACTCGTAAATTTATTAGGTTTTAGAAAATTCAATTTTGAGTTCATAGTCTAAAATTGTAGTTATTTAAAATTAATTTAAAAGTATTTTAAAATTGCAAGTCACATGCTACTCATAAGGCGTTTTCGCGACGTAACGCGCCCATACGATGGTTGTAATTGGACAAAAATAAGACCACATATTATGTGCTATTACCTCCTTAGCTACTTTTAAGGCCATGATCTTGAATCTGGTCATTTTTGATTGAAGAAATTTAGTGTTGTAGACGTTAGTCAAGAATATTGTTATAAATCTAGAAAAGTGAAGAATGAGAACATTGAAAAAATCTAGAAATAAAAGAAAGAGATAGCTGCTTCTATCGATAAACAGTAGCTACCATTACCCAAAAGCTATGCCATAATTGACCTTCTCGCATAGAACATAAGGATGAAAATAACGTGTGCTATGACTTGTTAACATCTAATTACGAGTCATTTCGGAACTTTCAAGAACATGGTCGAACATGGTTACCTTGTGTTGCAAATACGTGGTTTTAATATAAGTGGTATTTTATTGCACAAACTAACTCTAGGCTCGTAACCATACTAATACAAATAAATAGAAAATGGAAGAAATTGGGTATATGGGTAGTCTATGCTCAGATTAAGCACAAATTTTCATCGTGTAATTGCATTGTTTCCTTAAGATTGACAAATAATACATTACAATACATCTAAGTTGTCAAATAATGTTTGCGCACAAGTGAGCAGGTGAGTGAAAATTGACAATATCATACTTATCGCATAATATTTTATAGCACAGTTTAACATTAACCAGCACTTTAAAATGTATGTCGATGTAAAAAATACTATTTTGCATCAATGCAAAGCGTGCGTAAAGTGAATGTCAAGGTTACAGTATGCTATAAAAGTTGTATATGCAGTGGGCTGCAGGTCGATAATATGTAACCTACCTCGATAAACGCATCAACGGTCATAATGTTGGCAGGAGTGTCAGTGATCCTAGCGGCCAGTCGGGTGGAGTCAGCCACGTCCTGTATGGTGCTGAGCTCCTCGCTGCTCAGATTGGTGTCTGTTATGCTCTCATCAAATTCTCCGAGTTCCTCATCATCAGATTCACTACCTGCAGTTAATACAGATATTATGAATGCCAAAGTCTGTCTATTATGGGTTTATGGTTGAACTAGTAAGTTTAATTAAGAAATTAAAAATCCAGAGTAAAAAAAACAAAGGCCATGTTTTTTTTTTCGAAAACTTTGAAATCCAAATTTCATCCTCTATTTTGAAAAAAGGGATTAAATTTGTATGAATATTTATAATGATGAAATAATACTCTACTGGCACTCTAAAAATCTCAACGTGTTACTGCATTATCAGAAAACCTGCTTCCTGTTTCATAGTGTAACCTTTTCCAAAAATTTTCATCAGTGATAAATACCAGAAAAAAATTACTGAGTTTGATCCAAAAAAACAGTATTTGACGCAACTTTTAAACGCTGATAACATTTTTAAGTCAATTGCTTAGCCTGAAAATTATTTCAAAAATATTAAGTAAGTTTGCTAAAACAGCGTAATTTTAATATTTGAAAAGCTGTAATTTTTGAAAATTAGATTCGATTTTGAGTTTTCTTAGCACTAAAATGTCATAGAACACCAAAAAATAGTTGAAATTTTTCGAAAAATTTCGAAATAAAGTCGAAAAATTATTTTTTTCCAAAATTTTTCGCCAATGATTAATTTCAAACGGATAAACCGATTTTGATGCAATTTATGTATAAGACGTAGTTTTTTATTTTTAAGGATTTAATTTGGAAGTTATATTAAAAAGATACTACTTTGTGAACATTTTTTTTGGCGTTTCTTCAAAATTTCTCAAAATCTCCTGGGGCGACTTGATTCAAATTCTGAGGAAGTCTAAGTTGAGCGGAATCTAATTGAATGCTATCAACCACGTTTCGATCCATCAAGTTGTTCAAAGTTATGAGATATTTACATACACACATACACACACATGCATACATACAGACATACTGACGTCATTGTGAGAATAGTCGGAAAAGTTTCCTAGCACCCAAAACGTGGAGATCTGGTCAAAAGTCGATTTTCGAAAATCGGAGCAAATTCAATAACTTCCTTATCTACATACGTAGTGGGAAATTAAAGAAAAGTAGTGTAATGATGTGAGCACAATGAGAGTGGGCTCACCGTCCTGTGCCAGTAGTATCTCGACAGTGAGGGTCCGTTTGTTGGGCACGGGCGGGGCGCTGGGGGCCAGCGGAGAGGGCCCCGAGCGCGCGCTGTACTGCGGCACGGCACGAGCCACGGCTACGGCGCTGGCCAGCACGTCACGCTTGCGACACACCAGCTGGAAATGTCACACCACTTCATAATAATTCATTTACAAGTACCTCAAATCAATAATCGAGCACCCCAATAATGTCTGTCTGAATGCTATTAATACTGGTATCGAAATGAAAAATATTTATTTGCAAGAATATGTATCTCACAAGTGTAACGTGTTCGATTACAAGTTACAATCGATGGCCGTCTTCGATTATTCAGTCCCAATGGGACATCTCTAAAGAGAAGCATAGGTGGCGGGTTGATTCACGTTCCCCTCCGCGGGAGGATATATAAACTAACCATGCCACCCATGCTTCCTTTTCTCGACTCACAATCTCGGAGCCTCCGGCGCTAGCTAGGTCGTAGATTAGTTTTTTTTTGTAAAGTCAACCCCGTGTAAACCTGTCTCATCTCGCTACCACATGGGTACGCGGAGATGCGTCAGGGATCATAGGGTGACATGGTGCTTTCCAGTGGCTAGTAGCGTTTCAATTACCGACTCCGCGTGGCGGACGTGAACCCTAACTTCCATAGTGTTGCTGCAGCAGGAGTGCCGCCTGTGAAGACCATCGATTTCTCTGAGCCCCAGCCAGCTAAGCATTTTATTTCTTCGAATCCCACGAATTCCGTGACATTTTTTTAATTGGGTACTTTTTTTAAATGGGTACATTTTTACATGTCCATGTACATAGGTATTACACTCACGTAGAGTGAGGTAGTGTTCGTTTCTCCTGAAGATGCTTCGGTTTCGAAGTGAAACGTGCGTTGAGTGCGTACATGATTTTTTTTTTTTATATCTTAAGACAGCAAACAAGCAGATGGGTCTCCTGATGGAAAGAGTCAACCATCGCCTATAGACACCAAAGATGTTAATGGTGCGTTGCTATCTTGTGGCGAGATCTAATGCCACATGCATAAGTTTACCGGCTACCTTACCCTCCAAACCGGAACACGACAGCGACAAGCACTGACGCTATTGCGGCAGGAATAGGTAAGGCGGTGGTACCAGACCCGGTCGAGACAATGCAGAACTCTACCACCTAGTAGCCACGATGGTAGTGACTCGATAGCCAATCGGTCGCCTTTTACGACCTGCCTGGCAGAACGGCAGTTGGCCTATTTTACAAAGGAGGCCGGGACCAACACGGCGGAAATTGAATTGTGTGCTTTTGTGATTGATGCCGGCGAGGTCGTGGTTGTAAAAGTGAGGTGGATGTAGGCGGATAAGTGTGCCGCTGGGGTCTTCGTTTGATCGGAACCATCGGTGAATCTTATCCATTTATTAAACCGGCGTCTCTCTTTTCGGTACCATCACGGAGGATACATAGAATAGTTCGCGGATAATAGCAAATTTAATTAACTTCACCTTTTTTTTATCACAATCAGCTATAGCTTTAACCTTGGGGTAGGTCATTCTAATGTTTCGATCCCTTACAACCAACAAAAAGAATTATTTCGGACACTAGTCATTACAATTTTACTTACCGCCTCGTTGGTCGAGTGGTTAGCGGCCCTGACTATGCAATCAACGTGGCTCGGGTTCGATCCCCGACAGGGACAAGCATTTGTGTTATGAGCATAAATGTTTGTATTTCTGGGTTTGAGTGTTTATTATATATATTCTGGTATTTATATATGTATTTCTATGTATTAGTATCGTTGACTAACACCCATAACACAAGCAAATAATTTGCTTACTTTGGGGTTAGATCAGTAAGTGTAATTTGTCCCGTGAATATTTATTTATTTATTTATTATTTATTTATTGATAAAAAATGTGGATTTAAAGTTAGCTAAATTAAAATGGTATAGTTATTGAAATAAATTTGTACTTTACCAAACCAAGCCTGTCAAACTAGCTAGTGCCGGAGGCTCCGAGATTGTGAGTCGAGAAAAGGAAGCGTGGGTGGCGCGGTTAGTTTATATCCTCCCGTGGGGGGAACGTGAATGAACCCGTCACAATGCTTCTCTTTAGAGATGTCCCATTGGGACTGAATAATCGAAGATGACCATCGATTGTAACATGTAATCGGACACGTTACACAAGTTATTAAAAATTACCAACATAATATTCTACCATGATATTATATGGTGTGCAAACATTTAAATTTTTATCAATTTTCTTATAATTACTACTGGATCTGAATGCGGCTACACACTGAGAAAATCCAGTGGAACACAAACAAAACACAAAGTCTAAGTTCGAATCCCAATTAGCAAAATTATTTATTAAAATATTTTAGGTGTATAAAACAACTTCTCTAAATATGTCAGCAACCAATATATCTGTTATGTCAATAGTTTTACCCCCTGGCACATCACGGGACTTAATATTTAGCGCTTCTAGCATCTCAGCCTACTTTTATATAATAAATAAATAAAAATAGACTTTACTCTCTGACCATTCATACATAATAATATCTGTATACAATAAAAGCTCACTTAATACTCAGAAATTAGTCAAAAAAAATTGATGTCATTCTTAGTTAATTAATTAGGATCATTATAATTATCATTACATTATATTAACATTAATATTATTATTTTATAAAGTTATTTGAAATCTATATAATATGTAATTCTAAATAGTTAAAATTGAGCATTGGCAACACATTTCAGGTCAGGTTGTCCTTTGACATAGGCCTCCTCCAGATAGTGCCACTTTGTCCTATTAATGCAGTCTCTCCTCCAACCCTTAGGGAGATCATCCTCCCATCTTTTTACCTGTCGTCCATGGCTTCTTTTTCCGTCTCGTGGATACCACATAATTATTTCATTTGCCCATTTAGGGGCTTTCGTTCTTATTGTGTCCAGTCCACTGCCACTTTAATGTACGTATTTTCGTAATTACATCTGTTACTTTGGTATTTTTTCTGATATTTATATTTGCCCATTTATCCATTAGTTTTAAATTCAGCATACTTTTCTCCATTCCATGTTGACAAACCTGTAATCTTTGAATATTTTGTCTAATTAGGGCCCATGTTTGACATCCATGTTAGTATTGGAAGTATGCATGAATCATACACTCTGCTTTTTTCCTTCATTGATATTGAATTGTTTTTCGTTACTTCTTTTAATGACCAATAACGAGACCAACTATTAGTTATTCTCCTTTCTATCTCTTTTGTTATTTGGTGTTTAGGTGAGATTATTTGACCTAGATACACATGTTCTTCTACATAATCAATTTCTTGATTCTGTAAGGTAATTGTTGTTTTTACACTGTTTGTCATAACCTTAGTCTTTGATGCATTGATTGTAAGTCCCACCTTTTCACTTTGCTCTGTTAGTTGGATTAACATATTTTGCAGATCCATCACATTGTCAGCAAGCAGAACAATATCATCAGCAAATCTGAGATTATTTAGTTTGCTTGCATTAATATTTAGCCCCAGGTGATCCCAATGTAAATTCCTGAATACTGCCTCTAACACTGCAGTGAAAAGCTTTGGAGACAGGGGATCGCCCTGTCTAACACTTTTTATAGGTGTGACATTATCGTTAATTTCAAAAACAAATTCAATTTTCAAAAGCCATATTAATATGGCGCCACTGGGTCACCACTGTGAGGGTTTAGCGGTAGAACTAGCTGACTGCCAGGATGATATCACAACTGTAGAGTTTAAGGATGTCACACAAGGATGTTGAAAGGCAAAAGGAAGAACTTCCCGGCCAGGTAAGGTGTACTGCCTGGGGACCGAAGTACATTTGAGAAGTATTGAAACTTGTATATTAATTAAATTAAATTTTTTTATTTGCCTGAAATAGGGTAACAAAATCTTTTAACTTATATTAGTGAACAAGCCAATTTCGTTATAGATAGCATGCAAATTTGTTAATATATTAATTTATACTTAAAATTAAATATTTTATTTTTCCTATTAAATAATACCATCTCATACATAATAATCAATATTTATACATAAAAGTGTTTCTATACCAATTGTCTTTTCAAGCCATAACATTTTTTTATTATAGTGTGTATAAGATAAATAATTGTGATATCGCGATTTCGGATTTTATTTTTGGATTCCATTCTTTTATATTTTTTTCTTGTAGTGTTTTTAGATGTTTTTATATTTTTTTCTTGTAGTGTTTGTAGATTGATTGAACCTCTACAATAATATTTATATACACACTTCAATTCTATAGAAAGAGTTAATTTGTATAAGCATTTCAATCTTTAAAAAAGAAAATCATAATATGTACAAAAAAGATGTTATAATATAAAGATTAGATCAAAATCAAAATACAAAACTTCAAAATAAAATTGTAATAACTACTTACAACAATAAACTCTTCAGTGGTAGATTTCAAGGCAGAGCGCACAATCTTGCTAAGTGCATGAGATCTAGCTGGGGCCGAATGCCGAGAACGTCTTGGCGGTAACACACCAACTGCAGCCGCTTTGGGCCATAACTCACATACTTCTCCTGCAGTTGATACATTTATACCTCTTTTCCATGCCTTACAACAAAATAAAGAATTATTAGATGAATTCTTTAGAAATAAAAAATATTATACAGTTGTAGTAATTGTAAAAACACTATAAGAATAAACTAAAATACTATACACGGACAGTGCCAATTGTCTGATATGTGTTTCTGTTTGCAAATAAATGTATGAAAGTAATAACGAATGTTAAAACAGCTTTGCAAGATTATGTTAAATGATAATATTTAACACTTGTGTCCTGACTATGATGTAAAGATTTTTTTTACAGAGCAAACAAGCAGATGGATCTCCTAATGGAAAGAGTCAACCATCACCTATAGACACCGAAGGTGTTAATGGTGCATTGCTATTTTGTGGTGAGGTCTAATGTCACATGCATAAGTTTACCGGCTACCTTACCCTCCAAACTGGAACACGACAGTGACAAGCACTGACCCTATTGCACCAGGAACAGTAAGGTAGTGGTACCAGACCCGGGTGAGACAATGCAGAATTCTACCACCTAGTAGCCATGATGATAGTGACTCAATAGTATGGTAAAAATAGTATGATATATGTGTACAGTGAGTGACCAATAAAGACAAACAGACAAATAGTTACCACCAGCAATTACAATACTGGCTTGAAAGTTTTTGTTGACTCTTGAAAAATTACAATATGATAAGTATATTCTTTAAAATCTTATGATAGTCAAGAAGGTGGCTCTCTTGATAGAAAGAAACATCCATTGACTCTATAGACACCACATATGTTTAAAGTGCATTGCTATCAAAGTGGCTAGAGGATAATGCCACATGCATAAATATACTACATACCATACCCTCCAAATGGCAACACAGCAGTGACCTGGCGCTGTTGTGAAAGTTATGGGTAAGGTGATCGTTCCAAATCCAGGCAAAATGTTGCCAAATTGTACCACCTAGTAATCACAATGTAGTAACATGTATAACCAATTGTTCACATATTCAAAACTGCTTGGCGAATGGGCAGTGGCCTACTCTTCGAAGGGAGCCCATACCAACAAGGGATAGATTTTGCCATGTGAAGCCCTATCTGAAATTCAATGGTTTTTGAGCAATTTAAGATTTATTACATTTTAGGGAAAAAACAGTTATCAGATCAATTAAAATTCAATAATAAAAAAATTACTTAATGGGATTCGGTTTTTTCATTGTTTTCGAGTATTTAACATTGTAGGCTTCCATAATAAACAATAAGATGTTAAAAAAACTACAATACAATAATCATATTTCCAGTCACCAAGTATAAGTTTTCTTAAATTCAAGTTTTATTCTATATAACATAACAGCCAAATTGGTTGCCTATGCAATATAAGCTGGATTATCACAATAAATAAGCAGTAGTTGTAACAAATTGGTAAATTGTGGCTGCAATGATCGCCACGCATCTTGCAAATAGACAAACTGAGCAATTGTGATGCACATGAATGTCTATCAACATTTGTTTCAGTCTGCCTTCACTGCAAAAACATTATTTTTATGTGTGATTACAATCATTAGGGCGAGCGAAGCGAGCCCTACACTAGGCCACTTTCTATGCACGTTTGTGGTACAATTTACTAAAAAAGTATCTCACTTTTAGGTTTAAGCTTTGTCGTGGTGGTTTAAATTCATGTCTAGATATGTTATCTACCATTAAAATGCTATTTCATAAATATTAAAAAAATAGAAGATACATTTTGTATTAGAATTTTATTACTGCTAACGCCATCTGTTATACAACTAACGAGTTAAAATGCTACAAAGCTACAATAGGCGACGATCTGTGCCCTTTAGTGGCACATTTAACTGAAAAAATATCGCACTTTTAGGTTTAAGCTTTGGCGTCGTAGTTTGATTTCATTTAATTAATTTTCATTCACTCCATTTTAATACAATATTAATCTATTAAAACACTTGTACTTTTTAACTTACCACTACATATGTAGATAGGGAGGTTACCGATTTTTCTCTGATTTTCAAAAATGGAGTTTTCACCATATCCACCACCATGTCCACGTTTTGTGGCCTTAGGAACAATTTTTGACTATTTTCGCGATGACGTCAGTATGTCTGTATGTATGTGTGTGTGTTTGTGTGTGTCAACAACTCATAAGTTTTGTTAACACCTGAACCGAATGAAACGCGGTTGATGACATTCGATTAGATTCTACTCAACTTATACTTCCTGAAAATTTGAACCAAATGTGCCCAAGAGATTTTGAGAAATTTTGAAAAAAACCAAAAAAAAACATTGTGGCGAAACAGAATTTTTTTAAATATCTTCCAGATTAATGTACCGATTGAGTACAAAAACTAATCAGCTCTATTCCTCAAAAAGTTACGTCTAATGCATAAATTGCCTCAAAATAAGTTTATTCATTTGGAAGTAATCGTTGACAAACATTTTGAAAAAAGTTTTTTTTCGATATAACTTCGAAATATTTCAACCAATCATTTTTTGGTATTCTACGATATTTTATGACTAAAAAAATTACGTCGAATGCCCTTTTAAAAATCAAAACCGAATCTTATTTTCAAAAGTTACAGCTTTTCAAATATTAAAATTACGTTTTCTTTAGCAAAGTTACTTAATATTTTTAAAATAACTTTCAGGCTAATGTACCGATTGACTTCAAAATCTTATCATCTTTTCTCCTTTAAAAACTGCGCCACGTACTGTTAATTGGTTAAAAATTGGTCAAATTTTTTTGGGATCTATCAATGACAAAAATTTTTGAAAAAAATGTTTTTTGACATTACTTCGAAATTTTTGAACCTACCGATTTTTTAGCTAAAGCAATATTTAGATTGAGTTGAATGCCATTTGAAAGATCAAAATCGATCATGGTTTCCAAAATATACAGCTTTTCAAAAATCAATATACTGCCATTTGTATCAAAATAGATGTTTACACTGAAAAAACCTATACTTATAGTTTTTACTATTTTGAGCTTAAAATACATTAATTTAGCGGGAAGTTTTAGGGATGGCTTGCAAGATCAACCATTTACAGATTACAGACAGTGATAGGTGACCAGTCTATCACCAGCTGGGTACTTTTCCAATCCCGGGCAACGTTGTTTTTATCAGCAAACTGAAAAAACACATTTTTGATTTGCCTGACTCGGGAATCGAACCCCGAGAGTTTCTCTGAGGGAAAAATTCATTCGCTGAGTCTCTACCGCCAATTCTTCGTGCCTGCGGTAAGTGCAATATTAATTCTAAAAATGTTGAAGGTTAATTAAATTAAATTTACTTTATAAGATCAACTTTTATTTTTAAAACTCATTTTTCCTAGAAAACTCTTTTACAGTGATGTGTACAGTTTTTAAAGTGGTGGTAGGTACTATATTATAGGTAGACCAGAAAATATGTTGTAAAATATGTAGATAATCATTATAATTGTTCTGTGTAGATAACATTGATAATTATAGAAATCGTGTTTTAATAAATCAAGAAAATTGTAAAGAATTTTTCTTAAACATAAGTACTAAAAAAATTGTATTAGAAACATTTTATTTACTATTTTGGTTTTATTTTTCTGCGCCTCTCTAGATACAAAGCCTGACGACGCCTTTGATGCGAATATAATAAATAATTTCCATGATACATTAAAAGATGTAATTCGTATAAAAATACTTTCCTAATAATATTACTAGGTAATATGACTTAGCGAGCCCTTACAAAGCTCTGCTTTTGCTAGTTTTATTTTAAACAAACCTCTTCAGAAACTCTTGGTTCCAATTTGTACTTTACATCTTGCCATGATAAAGCAGCTAAGTGCGCTGGCTGGCCAACAAAAAGGACAGGTTTCTGCTCTGGATCAGATTGGCTGAGGCCAGCTTTAAATTTTATATTCACTGTAGTGTTTGACATTCTTCTTACTGAAAAAAAAAACATGTCAAAAAATAAATTTTCTTGTGTAAATAAGGATAGGTTGCAAATTTTAATAACACTAAAAGACAGTTTGCTGTATTTTATTGACTCAGGTGTTGCTTTGCAGAAATCCATAATGAAAGATGAATATTTTATACATAAATAAGAAATTTCTCCTTGAAGGAAAGCATAAACTCTTTGTGTTTACTGCCAGCATGGGTGAAAGTTTGGTGGATGTGGTTTGGGACCATTGATATGTTTTATCCATTTATTAAACTGGTGTCTTTCTTTACAGTGGCATTACAGAGGTTACATAAAACTTTGTGAAGAATGGTGAATTTAATTAATTTCACATTTTAGTTTACTGTATGTCTAGGTAAACTTTACAAATTGGGAGTGTTTTTATTTACAGCTTTTTATAAACATTTTCAAATCATTGCAGTAAGTGGATGGTCCAATAGGTAATTAGATAATTTTAACAGATAATAAAAGCTGTGATATTTTATATATAAAAAAAATTGTAAAAGTGGTAAATGGTTAAGGATTAGAAATGAAAATGCGCATAAAATAATGTAGAGATTGATGAAAAATAACCTTAAAAACGTGTTTTTTTTCGACTTTATTTTGAAATCAAATAATAAACTAAAACTATAAATTAAATCTACTATTACAAGGAAAACTGATTTGTAAGCAAATATCAATATTATAACTTTCATAAAAAAAATCACAGCTGATTCAACCTATACCTCATTAGTAACTAAGTGGCGAATAAACATATGTTTAAAGGTTCAATAGAAGGTCAATCACCTGCAAACGATATTCTGTGATAATGAAACGCATTTACACGAGACGTAAATATATTAAATATTATCATACTTATGTAAGCAACACAAAACACGACCAAACACAAAACAAAGAATCTAAAAATGTGATAACAACCGGTAACATTCAAACTACTTACCGTTTCTAAATTATCCAATCTATTGATTTGCTTATCATGGAAAATAAAATTTATGAGCAAAAATGAACACTGAAGTATATAAAGTAATATATTTCTTTGTAGTAGTATAAGAAATAAAAGGAATTAAGGCTTTAATTAATCTATTTTATATTTATTAAATCATTTCGCCAAATCATTGCCCGTTCACCGTTGCCGTCAATTGTGTCATTTTCAAATGTCAGAGTCAGACACTCAGCACCACAGATTATTAGACGTACTACGTATCACAGACTAATTAGAGTACTAGGTACTATGCGTTCCAACCTCTGAATAAGGAAACCTATGGAACGGCCAGATCTAAGAAAAAAACGTGCATACCTACGCAACAAAACATGGTGGTTTACATACTCCGTGTGGTACACCACCAGGAGAAAATTATTATTCTATGCTTTTGTATTTTACCATACACAGTATACACTTATCTATAAAACTATCCTTGAAGCTTATTAATTTCATAATAAAGTCCACTTGGACATAATCTTAGTTAAAATTGGTTTTTAGGGTTTCATACATAAATGGGACCCTGTTACTAAAACTTAGTTTCAGTAGCAAAAGATAATTGTAACGATACTATCGTACTACTATAACTGCTACTGAATTATATTAAAATTATAAAAGATTATATTTTAACCTGTTTAGTAGTGTCCACAGAGTAAATTTATAGTTTACAACGTAAGTACATAGCGACGAAATATGGTGGCTCGGCACATTTGTGATGTCAAGTAATAATAATAATAATAATAATTTTATTTGCCAGAATAAGGTATACAAGGTCATCAGATACATTATAATATAGTTCTACTTATTCTACCTTTTAAGGTGTGCAAATATTAATTTCTTATAACTAAATACTACGTTACATTTAATTATTTTTTAAAATGTAATTTATATTTTATTATTCATTTTTATTAATTATTAATATGTAATCTGTTTATATGCTTGTATTATTTAATTTGTCAATTTAATTATTAATTTCATTGTGTCTTTCATCTAAATATTTAATAATATAGGTCTTTCATCTCATACATTCCATTTATGTTATATCATCAGTATCATTTACAGTCCATTTCTTCTAAATTGTCCAAACATAATAACAAAATCCACCTTTTATAAAAACATTAAAGTTTCACATCAATCATATACACTGAATTAAATATTATTAGATTATTGTATTAATTAATTTTAAACGGTTTGTTTGGCACTAAAAACTGTTTCTAATATATCGTTTTATCACATTTAATTTACGAAAACTTACTAGAAACTAAAATTTATTTGTACAGTTAAAAAATACCATATGAAGTTGACACATACAATATGAACTACTCTATGAAATTAATAGACGCGGGCAATAATGAACGAATTGTAAAACGAACGAATGAGTAATGGAATGATTCTTTATCAAAGATAAACATTCATAAAATATGATAAATAGCTTGTAACAATGTTGAATATTGTTAACTGTTTAAAAGTTAAATATTTATTAATAGAATATAAAATATACGCTTTATTGAATCATTATTTTTCAAAGATTTTAAAGTAATAATATAGTTTTAAAATTTGTTAAATGTGATTAATTTTGTAATAGTAAAATAACCTGCTTTTAATAAAATAAAAGCTTTATTTTGTTTGCTTTTAATAAAATAAAAGCTTTATTTTGTTAAAGGCAGGTTATTTAATCGATTTTAAAGAATCGTTACGTACTACAATAATTCGACGATCTTGTAATACAAAAATACGTGAGTATTGTTTTTGTTAATAGTTAGTTATATTTAAATTCATTTGTCTCATATTACTATAAAATTATTTTAATTATTTAAATCTAATGATACTGCTCCCATCACGCAAAGATTCCTAGTTTTTCATACTTATTTTTCTAAACTAGTATGGATCAACTTTTTTGAGAAAAAAAAAGATAATTGATTACATTTATTTTCTCAAAAAAACGAGATTAATGTTTTTTTTAACAGTTATTCTATTTAAATTCATTTATCTTGTAATATTATAAAATTAATTAAATTATTGAGAATGTTACGCAAATTCGCCATTTTGCTGGTAGTTTCAATACTTACTATAATAATCATGCTTGCAGTAAAAATGTTCATGTTGTATTTAAGGAAGTTTGCAGTCTTTAATATTTCGATGGCTCATTAGATGAAGGGTGTAGCCGGGATAGGTTAAGTACGCCAAATCAGACGGGCATCTTATTTGTGTCTCCGTGAGGATACACAAATAAGATGCCCGTCCAAGATACATGGTTTATGAGTCTCCAGGTAGAAATGTACAGCAGCGAGATTAGAATGTAAACCTCTGATGTTAGTGAGGCCTACTTTCATCGAGAGGGAGTGCTGTCGCTGTACAACATTATTCCTGTACCTTGTCCTTTTCACTAAATAGAATGAGTGAAGTAGGTGTAAGGACGGCAGTGAATCGAGGCGCTATACTTCCGGACCTGAGACACACATCTCGAAGTTACACTGTTGGGGACTAGTCTGGAGACTGCGGGGACGCCCGAGCCCCCCCAAGAATGTCCATAGGGCTCTCTCATCCGGTCGCCAACCAGTACTATGGCGAATTTTTGGATTTTTCGCTAGTTGGCGGGGCAGCCTTTCACATGTGGCTAGCACGCTACTTGGGCCCCCTACTGACTAGCGGTCGACCAGCGGTGCACCGTGCCTCGGATCCCGCTACCCTCCATGACTAGTCTCCAGATACATCAACGTCAGTGTGTATCAGATCGTCCAGATTGTATAGGCGCAACTGATTCGACCCGTCTCACTAGAGCTACATCAGCGTCAAAGTGACGGAAAACGGACGCTTGGCGCCACGACTTCAGCTGATGGGTGGTCCTTATAGCCGTGACATATGTTTCCCACCATATCACCTGATTAGCACCACCCAGGGGCCACGTGTAGGGATAGAGAATACCGGGTGTTCTCCTACGGACGAAGATGATTCAGCCCCCAAATTGTGTTTAGTGGATTTCGATTTCTCTAAAGCATACTGACCTTGGGATTAAAATAAGAAATGGCAGAAAGGTCAATGCCTTTATTGAGAAAAAAAACTGTGGCGTCTATCAGCAGAGGTAATTTTTTTATTGCGTAGTGCTAACAAGTTAAACTAGGTTATACCTAAGTAACGTTCATAATGTTTCTTCTTCTTCTATACAAAATAGTGCAAAATAATATAATACTAGCTATCGCCTATAGACGAAATTCCACCATAGACTAAATTAAAATCTCTTTTAAGTTTTACAACTGACTTTAGCCGTAAAGAAAATAAATAAACCTTAGTATACAATACAACATTTTTTAAATGTTGTATAGGATATTTCATATTCAGATTGTATGTTTTTGTTTGCGATCTTAGATAACAACACTAAAATTTACCAAAATAAATAATAATAGGTACCAACATATCCAGAGCGCTGGTAGCATCAATAAGGTCGTTGAAGGAACACAATTATTACCTAAACTCCTAGATCTTGAACTAATCTTGATTATAATTAAAGTTTACTTTTTGATTAATACGCCAAAACACTTTTAAATTAACCTGTATCTTAAACTGCAACCAACACAGAGCACACACCACGGATTAATGCCAGTCTTATTTCTTTTATTTATCCCCAAGAGCATGCTTGAAAAAAGAGTGCCAACTTGATGTTATTTTGTACGATGTTTCGTTCAAAAATGAATGAAAATCATAGAGTACTGTATTGAAAATGGTAAAGAGGGAAAATATTCTTTTTTTTTGGGTGAAAACCCTAGAAGTTAGTGGTGGTGCCTATAGAGATTATAGCGTAGATACGTAATTTCTTAGTGGTATCGTTAGTTACCGTGGTGTCGTAAGGGGGATTTTAATTTGTTTCTCGATTAGATTAGAAATGTCGATTTCTCTTGAGATCCTGGCATTAAAATCAGACTGAAAGTTCGATGCCTTTATTGACAAAGGAAAATCCTGTGGCGTCTACCAGCATATTCTTTTTAAATAGCACAGTGCAAATAAGTTAAATTAGATCATACCAAAAGTAAACTACCGAACACAATTAATATCATTCATTCAATTTAATCTGTCATACTTGTTCAACAGATCTTTCGATTTTTCCAACCATATTAATTGTCTATGACCAATTGTCCGCCATTATTGTTTACTAAAATGGACAAGGAAAAAGAAATAGACTGTAGATATTTCGTAATGTTGTCAGTAAAGCAAAACTATTGCGTATAGAACTTGCCTGTTTTCACTGCATATGTTAGACAAAGCCGCCATGATGTTTATTATTTCGTCTTCTAAACTATTACATATGTAAGCATGAAACAAAAAAAAACAAGTGGAAGTGAAGAGTGGGCGTGCCGCGTGCATCACTATTATGCGCTGTTTACTCTAAATTGCCTTAGTGATGTTGATACTTACCATATCATTAGGAGATAGTCGTCGTGCGAAAATCTATTATACACTGAATTATGCCGTATTGTGCCATCCTTGAATGCAGAAATGATAGTAGAATACAGATAATTAAAAATGGAGATATTTCATAGCGAAACTATTAAGATTATACTTTTCACTATTGTACAAATAGATATGCAATAATGCTTATTTTATGTGTGAGTATGGCGATCGCGGTCCTGATACAAATGTTTGTACTTGCTAATTCCGCTTGTTTTCTGTTCCATGTATGTAAGTATCTATATGACATATCCATTAGTTTCCTAATCAGAGGCTCCAACCTACTACGGTTTCAACTGAGAACATGGTCGCGCTTGCCAGCAAAAAATTTAAATTCAAAATATATTGCTGATTTATTGAAGAACAAATAACGTTTTTATAATATATTTTTTGCGTCAATAAAAAATAGTAAAAAACATCAGTCTAGCTGTTCATCTATATATTAAATAAAAAGTCGTGATGTAAATATCACCCACTCAAACCACTTATAAGTTAAAAACGTCGGGGTCAATTTTGTTGCAATTTTTGTGGATTTGGGTTGTCTTTGTCCAGAATAGGCTAAAAAGTATTAAAATATAATATTTGTCAATAAATACAGTAAAATATATCAGTCTAGCCGTTCATCTATATATATGTATATATAAAAGTCGTTTTACTTATTTTACACCTTATTTTAATACATAGTAAGATCTGATGGGAATCTAAAAAAAATATACCAATTAGAATGTAAATATTTTTTTAAGTATTTCTTTGTTATAATTTTTTTGCACACCTTACTCATCACTTATGAAGTTTTTGCAAAATGCGGAGCAATATGTCAATGACAGTCCTATTCTTAGTTGGAACGCATAGTACGTATACGTATATCTCAGGACCAACACGGGGAAAGGTGTTACCGTTTTAAATATTCTTGTTGCGATAGAGTCCGCCTTTGACTATTAAGTTAATACTCAAAGGCGTCGGCGATGGTCACTGTCGTGTTCCGGTTTGGAGGTTAGGATGGTCGGTAAACTTAGGTGCCCCATAGACCATAGAACATAGAACAAGCGGAATTGGCAAGTACAAACATTTGTATCAGTACCGCGATCGCCATACTCACACATAAAATAAACATTGTTGCATATAAACTACTAATGCAAACATTGTTTCATTGGTCGTTTTCATTTTAAACAACAATAATCCGAAACACACAAACAGAAAATTTAAAAATATACCAAACTGCGTTACAATAAATTTTATTTTGCTACCAAAAAAAAAAAAATATTTACGTCCTTTTGTAGTCTATTCAAAATAGACTCATCTATTTGTACAATAGTGAAACTTAAGATCTTAAATAGTTTCGCTATTCTACAATAGATGGCAGTATTGATTTTTCCGTAGTTTTCAGTTGATCATATTTGAGTAGAGAACTTTCTAGAACGATATACGTAATGACTGTCATTACGTATATCTTTCTAGAAAAATTAGGTCAATCTAAAATGAACTTTATATGTAAGGTGTATGGCTGATTTTAGCTTGACTTTCTATTATATCATTAGAGATTATATTAAACCAGGAATTTAATTAAAATAAAATGAAAATTGTACTTTCGAATGATATGAAATATCTCCATTTTTAATCATCTGTATTCTACTATCATTTCTGCATTCAAGGATGGCACAATACGGCATAATTCAGTGTATAATAGATTTTCGCACGACGACTATCTCCTAATGATATGGTAAGTATCACTAAGGCAATTTAGAGTAAAAGCGCATAATAGTGACGCACGCGGCACGCCCACTCTTCACTTCCCCTTGTTCTATGTTCCATGCCATAGACATACAAAAATATTGCGCAATACTTTTATAGTGCAATAATATTGAATACCTCTTTTGATTCCAAACGTTCAATAAATTCGCTCAATAAAATTGACAAAGCAGTCTGATCAATATTTTCGTGCGAGCAACATTTCTGACGACGATGTTTTGGCGGCAACCATGCTAGTGATTTTGATAAATAAATCTCTATACAATTCTATGCACTCAAGTAAAAACTTTATAGCATTCTTGCTCGCCATTTTGCTTAAATTTACGATACGACCATACATTAAACACGGTGACTGATCGAATGCGACCGCTCCAGAGTCTGAAGTGAAAAATATTGTGCAATATTAAGCCTACAAAGTGCAAGAAAAAAATATTGCATAATAAAAATTAATAACTTCCCGACACGATAAATGCAGAGGTCACATTTGCATTTATCGTGTCATTGCACAAAGCTTTGTGACGATATCACAGAATACATAATAGTACAAGTACAGAAGAGACACTCGGGCAAGTCGTTTAAAGAAATAGGGACTCTTTCCACGATACAATTAAGTTGAATTCAGATCGTTCATTTTTCATCGCGCAGCGCTTGATTAGGTACCTACCGTTGTTCTTACCTAGAACTTTACATTTCTTTCTATCGCGTAACTCTTATCCTTTCAAATGAAATCAGGGTTGTCTCAAAGATACTCTATCGCCTATAGACACCAAAGATGTTAATGATACGTTGCTATCTGTGCAGCGGGATGGCAATGCTATATACATAAGTTTATCATCCAACTTTAATCCCCATAACGGAACACGATAATGACAAGCATTGACGCTATTGCGGCAGAAATAGGTACCTAAGGCAGTGGTAGGTACCATACACCCGGGTGAGACAATGCGGAAATCTCCTACCTAGTATCACGGTGGTAGTGACGTATAGTCAATTGGTCGCCTTTTACAACTTGCCTGGCATAGCGGCACGCAGCAGACAACACGGGGAAAATGATTTTTTTTAATAATTAATGTTAAAATGTAATTTGTGGCGCATTTCAAGTTGCAATACTGAGGCATGATAAATCTACGGAATCTTTACTTATAGTACTTAAAACCTACTTATAAAAGTTACGGGAAAACTAACAAAACAAATGTATCTTACCTTTCAGAATCTTTCGGTAAAGTAAAAAACGAAATCTTTGAATCCTTCTGTTTATTGCGACAGCCATCTACACAGCAATCATTTGTATTATGTTTCCCATTTTATAAGAGTACCTACAGTAATAAACCTTACAATGCGACGATGATCGACAGGCCGTCTTGGGGTAACGCGTGTACTCACAGGCACGGGGCGGCCCCGACTGATTTGCAACGCCGCGTTGTCACGAGCTGTAGGTGCTTATCGCCGTAGGTATAAGCGAGTGTCATATGCCTGACGATATACGCAAGCGTGGCTGAGCCATTACGAAATTTAGTAAATGCTCCTATTTTGATTGGTATGTATAGGGGAGATTTCATTTATATGGCAACAACACAATCACAGGCAGCGACGCTTTCATCGGGTCTGATACATTTGTACTATACAAATAAAATAAAACCCAAGAATGTTAGTACTTTGATATATTTGATTTTACATTAAAAATGGAATCACGATTTAAAATACAAAAAAATTCATGGCTTAACACATTAAAACAATACTAAATAAACAATTAATATTCTTTTTTATTGGTTAAGTCCTTGGCAACATAAGTTAGGTATTACTGAAAGCCAACTCACAGACGCAACGACATCGACAATTTTTTGGCAACATGTCTATTTCACTGTGTATATATTTTATCGTCGCGATATCGTGATAGATTACGAGTGTTAGAGTCTATGCATAAATTAAGTAACAACTGTGGAGGGCGAAGAGTAAAGATATGGAGTACAATCTCGTACGGCTTTTTAACTCAAGAAATGGCTTAATGCCATAAGGGAATCAAAATATTGCTCATGTAGGGGAGGGAATGATCTGAACTGAGCTTAAAGGAATTAAAGTTTACTGTGCTGCTATCTTGTTTTTTCCAGGCGGTTTCAGACACTTATTTCACATAGAGATAGTGCTTTTTATCTGTACTCTTTATAGTTAAAATTAAAATGTAGGACATTAAAGTGTAACGTTTCTCAACAAAAGAGCGTTAGGAAACAGACGCGATGGAACTTGTCAACAGTGACCTTAAAAAAATAAATGAAAATACAAATATGTATTAATTGGTCCGTTGGTCGAGTGGTTAGCAACCCTGACTACGCAATCAACGGAGCTCGGGTTCGATCCCCGACGGGGACAAGCATTTGTGTGATGAGCATAAATGTTTGTATTTCCGGGTTTGGGTGTTTATTATATATATTCTGGTATTTATATATGTATATCTATGTATTAGTATCGTTGACTAACACCCATAACACAAGCAAATATTTGCTTACTTTGGGATTAGATCAGTCAGTGTAATTTGTCCCGTGAATATTTATTTATTATTATTATTTATTATTATTATTTAGTAAAATTATAAAATATTTCTGAATTGCTAAATTATTCCAATTATTTTTAGGTTTGTCGTAATTTTTGAATGATCCATAACCAGTAATCACATACCTAACTAGTTCAAAATCGACTAAAATTAGTATTCATCGCCGACATCCTTGTAGATATGGAAGAGTGAAAACTAAATTTTTCATCGTTAAGATTTAAGTGTGTATAATACTCCACAATTCAGATAAGATTATCGAATTGCGACTATACTGCTACCAACTTATATGTTCAGTAGATAAAATCGGAACTACAGCTGCAATTTTGTGAAATATGCCACTGTTAGTTTTTCTTATTAACATTTTTAATAACAACACTAAACGCTTCACTAGCGATGCCATCTACTGAACAGGTAAGTTGGTGGCACTATAAGATTTATCAACAGCATCACCCCCCCGACATGTGTGTAATATTAACATTCACATGCGCAGTCTTGTTATCAGCACAGTTAAGACAGGTAAAGTTACCTGAATCGGATTACATAAATGGTTTACGTATATCTGATTAACAGAACCCAAAAGTAGGTAAAACTATTTATATAAATTGGCCACAGCCATATTTTATTTAGGATCCAATTTCTACTTTCTTTTCATTTAATATAATTTTTAATAATACTTTGAAACACCATTTCAAACGTTATAAGTTCCCTCGATTTTCATTGGGCGTGTTCGGGCGAACTAAACTTCAGTTACTAAGAGTATTCTAAGTTAGATACTCAGAATTCTGAGCAAAGTTTTTGGCCGGAAGCTCTAAAAGATACTTAAAAACTTTTATATTGCGGCTATTTTTAATGTGAAAAAAGTTCCTTTCTTTTTTTTTTTTGAAACATGAATTATTTCACATTTTGTTCTAAGCCCTAACTTATATAATTATCTATTAGCAAATCTGAATTATTTGATGACTCGTGTGCTCGTCAAGACAATTTATTGTTACTTTAATTAGATTGTAAGTATTTTTCATATAAGTGAATTGTAAATTCTTATGAGAATAAAGTTTCTTAAACCCAATCATTCACTCAACAATGACATTGCCTACTTTGCAAGTAAAATTAGAGCCAGGATATGCTAACGGAGAGGCGAAGCCAACAGTGACAGCTATCCGATGTCTACAAAATGGCAATTTCCGGACTGGAAATACCTAAGTTTAGCGTATTAAAAATTTGTAATGTGAAAGAAAATTATTAATAACGATGCGTAACATGGCTGGATGCAAAATGCAAAGGGTATGGATTTTGAGACTATAATTTTAATATACCACACAAATATCTGGTTAAAGAACATCTGAATCCTTCATTTATAAGAAATAAAGCGTGTCAATTTCCAAGTACCTTTAAACCTTTCGACGTTATCAGTTTTAAATAATGTTATCTCCACTTCTATAAAACACGCGAAGTACATTTATTGGCCTCATCTTCTATGTCTGTGCCTAGTACAATATTTTTCTTTTATGACATGAGCTGTCAAAACCGAATAGACTATGGACATATTAAATATAAAACACAAGGATTATATACAATTTCATATTTATTTAAACCATCCGATAAGCGTTACGTTATTTCATAATTAAATATGAAATAATAAGAAAATATAAAAATCACAATTTCTCCTTGCTTATTAATGTTATACCCAACTAAAAGAATTGTGTGCCAGTGTGTTTAAATATATCTACTTAAAATAAAATAAAATGTGTCCCAACGCGGTAACTTAATATGTATAAATGTAATTAAAAATATTACATTTAAGGGCTGTAACACTTATCTGATGATTTATTATTTAAATCATACATTTACCTTAGACATTATCACTAGCCGAGATATATCAAACCCACCCTATATTAACAATTCTAAAAACGAAAAAGCTACCATCTTAGTTATTTAGCTAGCAACACATAGGTATTTATTAAATATGGCAAAATTTGTTTTAGCGCAAGTTAATATAAAGTTAAAGACATGTTGTTGACATCGTTTCTATATTTTAGTTTCATATTTAAATATTTTTTAAGCAATCTTTTTGAACACTATATTATTTATACATACATACATACACACATACATATTTAAACAGTAAATTATATCAGTCTAGCCCTTTATCTATATACATATTATATATATATATATAAGTCGTGTTAGTTATTTTACACCTTATTTTAATTCATATATACAGGGTAACCTTTAAAACACCAGCAATCTCGCAGGACTAGGTAGCTAACATCATATACAACAACATTTGTTCTACGACTTTTGATAATTTGTTGGATTTTACTTTCATACAAAAATTAATATGAATTAAATTTTCCGCTTGAAGTTTCTTAACCCTACGTGCATCGCAAAGATTAAGTCGGTAAACAAACCTGTGCGAGTCACGGCGTGCGGGGCGGGGCGGGGGCGGGGCGGCACGTGCCGCTCTCGCCTTTGCAATGTTTGTTGCAAGTGTTTAAAGTGTTATGATTATTACTACTAGCAGCGCATCTGAATGACGAGTTAGAAATGTCACGACACGACAATGAAAACTTAAAAATTAATTTTTATTTAATGTATTGAGTTATGTCAAAAGTCATAGAACAAATGTTGTTATTTGTAATGTTAGGTATCTAGTCCTGCGTGGTTGCTGGTGTTTTAAAAGTAACCCTGTATATATAGCGAAACAAATGTATGTATCGTCAAACTTTGGCCATAACTAAACATTTCAAACAAAACAAAGTTTTAAATTTGACAACAGACTTTAATCGCAAAGAAAATAGTACATATGTGTGCATATGATTCCGATGTCATTTTATTGTAGTATGTAATATTTACTTCTATTAGTTTAATGTTATCTAATGTATATTATTAAAAAAAATCAGGTTTCTGCAGTCCTCAGAAATGTAACTTTAATTGTGCGCTCCACCATTCGCGCAAAAGTTTTAAAAATGGGGTACAAAGTTTTTGATTTCCGTATTAATATATTATAGATAACCAGAAACGTAATTTCACCAAGTGCTGACGATTTATAGTACAGAGTTCATTTTCTTTTTAATCTAATCTAATTTTAATACGTAAGGAATACGCTCCCAAACATATATATTCTAGGTGATGGTAAAATTATCTATTTTTTTGTTTTGAAGGTTAGATAACATACGTATGTGTGTGAAGTAATGTATTCAGAGTGCTAAGTGTGAGTTTTTCTTTTCGCATTCGATCGTGAGCGCGTTTGGAGTTTACTAGGAATTTGTATGTGATTTGTACAGCGCCACCTAGTGGTAAACGTGAGAAACCAGAAGAAAAACTCACACTTAGCACTCAGTTGTTTGGGACTACGCGTTGTCAGACAAATCAGTCGGCGTTTTCTTTCATAATTATAATTTTTTTAAAACAAAACTGAGTCAACAACATATCCACGCCATTTAATTCTCTTTCATATGTAAACATTAAAGGAATGGTAACTTTGCAAACTATCTTGTACTCGTAAAAACATAAAAATACCATAAGCCCTATCACAACAGATAATTTAAAGTGGAGGTGGTCGATGAGATTTTTTGTGGATACATTGATGTATGTTACATGGAATTGATGATGTACATTTGAATAAAAAAGACTCTATTGTATAAGATAAATTATCTTATACAATAGAAAGTCTTTTAAAAAGAAAGATATTTTTTTGGATAAATGTAAATAAATAAATATAATATGCCAGCTCCCTGGTAGGGTAAGCAAAATAAATAAAAAGGTCAACAGATGTTCAGGATCTTATAATGACTGTTTATCGGTTGGCGAATGGTGAGATGGGTGATAATTCCCGTCATCGTATTTTACCGATTTAATAACCGGTATCGACTGGTTTAGCGCCAAACAGAACCGACAGCTTTACGTACTCATCAGAGAAACGGAGGAAATTTTAATACTCCGACATTCTCTAAGCTACTCAAGGGTAGCTAAAATTTTTTAATTTACGTTGAACGCATAAGCATCAATTTTTAAATAAAATTTTTGTTCAACCCGAGTTTCGAACACGGGACCTTATAATTTGGATCTAATAGGCTTAACCACTAGATCGCCGGGGCAGCAACCATACAATATATTCCGATGCATTAAGAACGTTCTTTTTGAAATTTTTTTTTACTATCGATAGGTAAGCGCTTGACCTCGATCTCGCCTGATGGTAAGCTAAGATGAGGCCTAAGATGGAACGCGCTTTCCTAGAAGGTACGTGTTCACTCTTCTCTTGAAGATCCCCAGGTTGTACTCGTCGGGGAACACAGACTCAGGAAGCATGTTCCAGTCCCTTGCGGTTCGAATGAAGAATGTGGAGTTGAACCGCTTTGTCCGGGTACGTGGAACGTCCACCATATGGCGATGCCTAGATTCTGTGCACCTCGACGATCGATAGAAAAACGGGGATGGCGGAATTAAGTCGTACAATTCCGCAGCGCACTCTCCAAAGTGTGTCCGATAAAAAAACGATAAACTAGCCAGTCTGCGGCGACGAGCGAGGGTGTGGAGTTATTTGCCTCGACCAGATCATCGTCCTTTATCGTGATCGTGTCGCCTCTTGGCACGCCTCTCTATCGCCTCAAGTGTCTCCAGCTGATATTTGGCGGATCCGTACCAGAGGTGAGAGCAGTATTCCATGCACGAACGGACTTGTGCTTTATAAAGGTTGAGCAACTGTCCAGGACTGAAATACTGTCTCACCTTCGCCAGCTTTTTTGAGGTAACTTGCGCTTTAGATTCGATGTACGAAACCAAAGTTGAAAGTAGGCGTTAACGTGATACCAAGGATCTCGAGGTGGTCAGCTATCGGTACGGCCACGCCCTGGAAAGACGGAGATAGATGGAGCGGACTCCGTTTAGCGGAGAATAGACACGCCTGGGTCTTAGTTGCATTAAATTTGACCAGATTAGGTTCAGTTAAATATGAAATTCCTCCTTATTATAAAGCAATATTTAATATAAAGATTTTTTAGTTACCGCGTTTCCGATCCGGTAGTAGTTTTAAAAAAAAATATGTTGACGTGTCAAAATAACTTATAAAAAGTTTTATTGAATAAAGTATTTCTGATTTAAAGTTTTACTATACCAAATTAAAAAACTCATCGAGTTGCTCCAATAACCAAAAGCAGTGCTAAAATTTAATAGCATTTATAAATAACGTTGTAAATACAAAACATGCTATATTAATTGAATATATTATAACGTTAATTTACATAACAGCACATTATAACAATTTTTACACAAATCTAGCTTATTGTCAACTTTTTAAAAGTAACATATTTTTATTAAATAATACAAACAATAAACGGTAAATATATTAAATAAAAATACAATAATCAGGTATTTGACAACAAAGTTTTTGCAGTTCAAAATTTGTACAAGCAGAAAATATTTATTTCATTTATAATGATTTTACAAAAAACCCCATTGTGTTTTAAAAATATTGAAGTATCTATTTCTAAATAACAAAGTTAGTTAGTAAAAATATTCATTTAATATTATACAGGCAAAATTTTAATCGGCTTGACAAACGTAAGACGGTTTAACGCATTGCATTATTTACAATGCGTTATTATTATATTAAATATTGTATTTTTTATATCTTAGAAACTCTAACACTAGGTCAGTAACGGCAATAATCATATAGAGACTGACTGGTGAGGTACCTTCAATATTTAAGGATGTCATAGTTAGCGATCACATATGATGAGAAAAAATAACATTAAAAATAAATATTAAAATACTTCTAAGTAAACTTAGTAAACAGTACACCGAAAATCTTATATTTACCTGCACCATTGTTGGACACCGCACGGACGCACGTGTCGCGCAGGAGCGAAGTTGAGGGCGAGGGTGGCGGTGGCGTGTCCTTGATGTCGACTAGCGCGGCGTGCTTAGGAGAGTATAATATCCACATTTCACGAGAGAAATATTGGTCCAAAAATTAAGCCCCTAATTTTATTAATTCATTTTAACGAGAATCGAATACCGAGTACTCTCCAGAAGTTATAGAAGGTAACTCAACAGTCAATCTGTATAATAGCTTAATTTCCCTGCGCACAACTAAGTAGAATCAAAATCGAATTTTACATAATTACTAGCTGGTTGACTGAGCTTCGCATGATTATAATAATAAAAAAATGAGACCAAATCTAGCCTTTACAGGACTAATGTATAATGCTCAAAAATTTCACTTTACTGTAGAATTATTTTAATTCTTCACAACATCCTCGCCCTAACACAACAAACAAAATAAAAAATAACCAAACATCTAGCCTTTACAGAACTAATGTTACCTATAATACTCAAATTTTTCATTTTTCTGTACAATTTTTTCAATTCTTCACAACATCCTTGCCCTAACACAACAAACACAATAAAAAAATAGCCAAAAGGTGCAGCCACATCGAAGTAATGCATAGTCACACATTTGTGGTAATAATTATTTTTATTTACACAGACAAAAAACACGGCAATTTTGAAAATTGTATATGAAGCAATTTAATATATACGAATGCAGGTATAATTTTAATTATACAGTGAGTGACAAAATGCCTGTCCGATCCAAAAAGATCAGCGACATTTAAAAAAAATTAAATATTAATATTTATTTATTTACTTTTTTATTGTTCACAGTAATCACTAAAACGAAATTATATCCATAAAAACAAAAATCTATTATAAAACTCCAAACATTATGGTTTTTTAAATTTAAAAAAATTTGTATTTATGATTCAATTTTCCTAAAACTCAGCAAATATTTTAAAGTGGACAACACTACGTCGTAGTAGCTGGATGCGTTTGTATAAATAATACACATGTTTATATTTAAAAATAATATTTAATTCAGATGCATTATTTTGATCTGGGAAAATTTTATCAACACCCACAAAAAACTTATACATAATATATGTATAATACCTTTGACGATCTGACAGAGTTTTTGTAACTCACTGTATAGATTATAATGTTATATGACATAGAATCTTTATTTCCTATTCCTGTATTTAAGTTGGGAGTTTTAAAAAACAGACATGATAATTGTCTTAAATTACGAACATATTTATCAGTTTTTTTTTGGTATTACGTCTTGAAGATTTACTGTCCTAGTGTAAGTGTAACTGCAAATATAAAGCTTTGACAGTGTAACTGCAAATATAAAGCTTTGACAGTGTAACTGCAAATATAAAGCTTTGACAGTGTAACTGCAAATATAAAGCTTTGACAGTGTAACTGCAAATATAAAGCTTTGACAGTGTAACTGCAAATATAAAGCTTTGACAGTGTAACTGCAAATATAAAGCTTTGACAGTGTAACTGCAAATATAAAGCTTTGACAGTGTAACTGCAAATATAAAGCTTTGGCAGTGTAACTGCAAATATAAAGCTTTGACAGTGTAACTGCAAATATAAAGCTTTGATTTTAGACTGTGATAAAAATGTTGCTTAATGGTTCCTCAAATTAAACTCAAACAACCGTTTGTTAAATAATTTAGTAACAATTGACATAACATTCAAATATTCTATACTTAATCTAATTTATTAAAACTAAATCTTGCGATAATGTCTCTTTCCGTCTTTTATAAGGCTCTAAAAATAAAACATTAAAAAATATTTACATATTTAAAATAAACATATCTCTATCACCAAGAAATTTAACCTATTTTATTTAAAAATATACTGTTTTTATAATAAAAAAAAACAATTAAAAGAAACCTAGATTGCGGGATGTTTTAGAAATAGCATTTATATAAATAACGTTAAAAATAACGTTGTTTATGCTCTTTGATTGGAATTGACATAAAAATAGCAATAATTATAGCTATAATTCATAATAACAAAAGTCGTTAAAAATAGTATGTTTACATATTATATAACAAAATACTGAAATTCAAAGACGCATAATATAATATTTACAAAAAGCAGATGTAACTGCTCCGTAACAAGCAATATTTATATAAACATGATTAAGCTTTTTTCAATATTTTAATTACAGCCGACATTGGCAATGTATCTTTGTACAAGGCATAAAAAGGTTAATATACCTTGTATGTATCGCTTATTTTATATAATTTACTTGCACTAAAGTTTTATTTCATTAAAATTTAGCACATGTGTGACTAAATCGTTGTTTTCTATAATAAAAAAAGGATATCTTAAATCATAATAGATATGTATACATTTGTATGTACGCTAGACATGAAACATCTGGGAATTATTATTAAGTTTCAAAGTAAAAATCGTATTTATGTGTAAAATCCGTATGTAAGCATAACTTTACATTTTCACAAGCAAAAGATAAAGTCTTGTACGCTTTGCTTATTAATATTTTTATTTATTGTAAAAAATGTAAATAAATATTTCGCCTAATTGACAATTTGGAAAAAATATTTCATTAATTAAATTTAAGAAATAATATTTTTGTAGGTCGATTTAGTCTACCACGTATATAAAACGCTAATTTACCTAGCGATACGCTTAAATTTGCATTATGTTAATGTAACGCATGATTTAACAGCTTCTATCAGAACAACAATTTGGTTTTAGAACAGCCCCATGATAAAATAGCGACTTAATATAACGTTACCAATAACACTAATAACGTTATTTTGCTATTTATTTCATAAGTTATTTTAGATTTTTCCATAACATATTATTATTTTTTTACAATTAAATTTTAAGAACTTCCAGCTATTGGCTGCTATTTGTTCTGTTCATGTATTCAAATGTTCCTGTTAACGATAGCTTCATGTATCTTTACTATATCATTCATATTCATTTCACTAGTAGTATATCTTATACTGATTCATTTAATTTTAATACTTTTCCGATTTATATAAGCCTTGTGATATAACATAGTTGAAACGAAGCTAAATTCACGCATTTTTATTTATTATTATAATTAATAAAAAACGTGTACCCTTAAATATTCATTAATGTAAAAAAAACGAATTTGAAATTTGATGAAAATGCCATGTGCTCCGATTGCGACGTGATACAAAATACGCATGTTTTCACTTCGAATGCGAAGTGTAACGTGCATTGCGTGCATTTATGTAGAATAAATTTTATCAAACCAATAATTGTGATTAAACATTTTATCCGTGGATTTAGCATCTACCAAAAGTGACAACAGTTAGAATACAATCTAATAAGTGATAATAGTAGATAATGTAAATACAGTTAGAGAGTTTATATCCGATATAGTTAATTTATTTAATTGACGGATATATCAAAGCGCAGCCTATGTACCAAGGTGTCCATTGCACATGCTAATAAAAATTCTGTGACTTTTTGCGTTAGTTTTTTTGGTATATTTCTATATATATTTCAATTACATTTTTTAACATAAGTATATGTTTTTTAAGCTATAGATTTTTTAATTTTAAAATTATGAGAAACGAATATTAAAGAAGTTGGTTTTACTATGGTCATATTTAATAATTTTTCAAACCAGATTTATTGCGGAAACCTCCGAAACATATTTTTAGTATCATCATTTTACTTGTATTACTAGAATACTGCAATTTTAAACATATTATATTCGAGAATGACATTCACTTTTTTTAACGGAGTAAAAACTTACAACTTATACGTTAAATATACAAATTTTGTATTTTTTTTATAAAGAATGCCACTGGAAAAAAGCAGTATGTCAGTTAATATCCAAAATATTTAGCATGAAGGCTGATTTTCTCACATAATTCCGCTATTTATTGAAAACACCTAATATTCTTGAGATATTTTTAAAACTTGCCTTTCAATATGTATCCGACCGCAATACACTGGTCGCCCAACGCAGAGAAATCCTTTAGCATTCATGCAGTAGACACCTTGAGAATACTAATGTTTACATTTAAAAAAACAATGCAATAGAAAAAAAACGGGAAGGTTCAAACATTATATCCAAAATTCATAGCAAGAGCGATGGCACAACACAATTCCGCTATTTATATATACATTAAAATTTTCAAAGAACATTCCACAAAATATAGCCCAGTCAACTTTGTACACTTTTGTCGCTCATAAGGCAGTATTGATATAAACTATTTGATGGAGAACTTCAAGCCCTAGAGGAATCCCATCGTATCCGTTATATAATGAGTACAAATGTAACAGCTATAATTGAAAGGCTAAGCAGCTACGGCACAACCACTAACACAGCACCTCATACTGAGGGGATATCTGGAAAGATAAATAATCATGAGGTCTCGACACTGGGTAAGTTTGGCAAGAGTGTGGAGGTTGGTATTGTTACCTCGTTGCCAAGGGTGTGATGTTTAAAATTGGGCCCTATTAAGCATATATTCGAGGATAGTATATTCGAAGCATATATTGTAGGCAATAAAAAGCAACTTCAAGAACTTTTAAATTTTACATTTCCAATATATAAAATATAATTATTAAATAAATTCGTATCGAATAAAAATAACCATATTTAACTTCATTGTCATTTTATTACTCATATAATAATTATTAATTCAGGTAATGTAGTGTAAATGTGGCGTAGAAGTGTGGTGTAGGAGTATAATGTAGTGTAGTGTGGTGCAGAAGTGTGGTGTGGGATGTGTTATGTAGTGTCGTGTGGCGTAGAAGTGTAGTGTGGGAGCATAATGTAGTATAGTATGGTGTAGAAGTGTGGTGTGTGGGTATAATGTAGTGTAGTGTGGCGCAGAAGTGTGGTGTGGGATGTGTTATGTAGTGCAGTGTGGCGTAGAAGTGTAGTGTGGGAGTATAATGTAGTGTAGTATGGTGTAGAAGTGTGGTGTGTGAGTATAATATAGTGTAGTGTGGCGCAGAAGTGTGGTGTGGGATGTGTTATGTAGTGTAGTGTGGCGTAGAAGTGTAGTGTGGGAGTATAATGTAGTGTAGTGTGGCGCAGAAGTGTGGTGTGGGATGTGTTATGTAGTGTAGTGTGGCGTAGAAGTGTAGTGTGGGAGTATAATGTAGTGTAGTATGGTGTAGAAGTGTGGTGTGTGAGTATAATATAGTGTAGTGTGCCGTAGAAGTGTGGTGTAGGAATGTAATGTAATGTAGTGTGGCGTAGAAGTGTGGTGTGGAATTGTGGCGTGGAAGTGTGGTGTGGGAGTGTAATGTAGTGTACTGTGGCGTGAAAGTGTGGTGTGGGAGTGTAATGTAGTGTAGTGTGGCATAGAAGTGTAATGTGGTGTAGAAGTGTGCTGTGGAAGTGTGGCGTGGAAGTGTAATGTAGTGTAGTATGGCGGAGTATTTTAGTATGTGTGTTTAATGTAGTGTAATGTGGCGTAGAAGTGTGTTGTGGGAGTATAATGTAGTGTAATGTGACGTCGTGTGAGTATGAGATAGTGTTTTATGTGCGAGTGTGGTGTGGTGTTGTATAGAAGTTTGGTGTATTGTAGGTGTGTGGTGAAGTGTAGCGTGGGAGTGATGTGGTGTTGCGTGGAAGAGGTGTGGTATAGAGTAGGAGTGTGGTGTGGTGTGGTGGTGTATACTCGCGTGAGTGTGGTGTGTGGTGAGTGTGGTGTGGTGTGGTGTTGTGTACCTGGTGCGCGGGCGGTCACCACAGCGGGGGCGCGCGGGGCGCGGGGAAGCCGTTGTCTCGCTCGCTCCAGTACTCGCCCGTGAACACCCACGTCTCCTCTCCTTCCTCCACCGTCTTCCTGCCGATACACACACACCACAACTTAGATATATACCCGATATAGTCTGCAAGATAAATACACCATAATATTGAAATTGTGTTCACCTAATACTCTTGATATAATTTATGCTCGAGCGAGTCGCGCCTGCTCGAACTGCAGCTTGTATCTCTCGCCCCTCATGTTATGTGTGCAGAGCTGTGTGTGCTGCGGCCAGTAACTGAACATGCTCCAGCTGCAGTTGAAGCCGTCTTCCCTGATGGTGTGTGTGCAGAGCTGTATGTGTGCCGTGACCAGTATCTGAACCTGCTCCAGCTGCAAGGGAATCTTTTCTCCTTGTTGTATGTGCAGGTCTGTGTGTGTGCTGTGGCTAGTACCTGAACTTGCTCCAGCTGCAGTTATATCTCCCCCCCCCATGTTGTGTGTGTGTGTGTGTGTGTGTGTGTGTGTGCGTGTATGTGTGTATGTGTGTATGTGTGTGTATGTGTTGTGGCCAGTAGTACCTGAACCAGGCAGGCGTGTGTTCGGGCGAGTCGCGACGTCTCTGTCGCTGCGATTGCTCCAGCTGCAACTTGTATCTTTCGGCTGCCTCGATGTCACCCTCTTCTAAAGCGCGTTGGTCTGGCCTGGAAATGTACGCTTTCTTTATCAAATGTTAGCTTTGTTATTAAAATTACCCTCACCGCTTAGATGCTCGAACAACAAAGTATTTGTTGTCGACAAATTTGTTGCCAACAATGTATAATATATATTTTTAAGACTTTGTTCTGTAATACTCCGTGGGATCAATTACCGACATGTGTTTTAAATAGGTTTTAGGATTCTTCAACATTTTTTAAAAAGCAACTGCAAAATCTTTGGTATAAAGGATATCCAAGGGCGATCATTTTTATTAGAGGAAACGTCTGTACGTTCGCCCTTCGTCTGAATAACAAAGTTTTTTTTATAACAATAAAATTATAAATTTTTTATATTTATTTTATACTATCCTAAATTAAAATTTATTTTTTATTTTTAGTTTGGATTTTGTAAAAGTTATGATTTTTTAGCTTTTTTGAACTATTATTATTTTTTTAATGCGATTTTTATAACAGATTATTCTTTTTAGTTTTTTTAACTACTATTTTACGCGCGTAATAAATAATTTAGGCTCCTTCTGCCTTTCATAGGTAAGTTATTGATATCAGATAAAATTAAATTTTCGGAGAGGGAACCTGAAAACCGGCTATTTTATTCGAAGGCAGCAGGAGCCCATGTACAAACATTAGCTAGTTCTGAAAGTCCTAGTGAGGATATCGGGACGATTTCTTCATATTACTACATTGTCATCGGTCCTTGATAACTATACAAAAATTCAAATTAATCCGACGTTTTAAAGTACGTCAAAATCATGTTCAAAGTGTTTCCGTTACATACAAAGTAATATATTATGACTAGGTACTAACGTATGACCGAAAGCCGAAGCTAATAAAAGCGCGTTAAAAACAGGAGAAGTCATTCACATAGTTTCAAGTACGTACTCATTGTTTAACAAACGATGTGATTACCCGTGGACTAGTGTGTAGTGTCGGTATGTCCGTGTCCCAGTGCCTCGTCACCTGTGTGTTGTGTTGGTATATGTCCGTGTCCCAGTGCCTCGTCACCTGTGTGTAGTGTCGGTATGTCCGTGTCCCAGTGCCTCGTCACCTGTGTGTTGTGTTGGTATATGTCCGTGTCCCAGTGCCTCGTCACCTGTGTGTAGTGTCGGTATGTCCGTGTCCCAGTGCCTCGTCACCTGTGTGTAGTGTCGGTATGTCCGTGTCCCAGTGCCTCGTCACCTGTGTGTAGTGTCGGTATGTCCGTGTCCCAGTGCCTCGTCACCTGTGTGTTGTGTTGGTATATGTCCGTGTCCCAGTGCCTCGTCACCTGTGTGTAGTGTCGGTATGTCCGTGTCCCAGTGCCTCGTCACCTGTGTGTAGTGTCGGTATGTCCGTGTCCCAGTGCCTCGTCACCTGTGTGTAGTGTCGGTATGTCCGTGTCCCAGAGCCTCGTCACCTGTGTGTTGTGTTGGTATATGTCCGTGTCCCAGTGCCTCGTCACCTGTGTGTAGTGTCGGTATGTCCGTGTCCCAGTGCCTCGTCACCTGTGTGTAGTGTCGGTATGTCCGTGTCCCAGAGCCTCGTCACCTGTGTGTAGTGTCGGTATGTCCGTGTCCCAGTGCCTCGTCACCTGTGTGTAGTGTCGGTATGTCCGTGTCCCAGAGCCTCGTCACCTGTGTGTAGTGTCGGTATGTCCGTGTCCCAGTGCCTCGTCACCTGTGTGTAGTGTCGGTATGTCCGTGTCCCAGTGCCTCGTCACCTGTGTGTAATGTCGGTATGTCCGTGTCCCAGTGCCTCGTCACCTGTGTGTAGTGTCGGTATGTCCGTGTCCCAGAGCCTCGTCACCTGTGTGTAGTGTCGGTATGTCCGTGTCCCAGTGCCTCGTCACCTGTGTGTAGTGTCGGTATGTCCGTGTCCCAGTGCCTCGTCACCTGTGTGTAATGTCGGTATGTCCGTGTCCCAGTGCCTCGTCACCTGTGTGTAGTGTCGGTATGTCCGTGTCCCAGAGCCTCGTCACCTGTGTGTAGTGTCGGTATGTCCGTGTCCCATGCCTCGTCACCTGTGTGTAATGTCGGTATGTCCGTGTTCCAGTGCCTCGTCACCTGTGTGTAGTGTCGGTATGTCCGTGTCCCAGTGCCTCTTCACCTGTGTTGTGTTGGTATATCTCCGTGTCCCAGTGCCTCGTCACCTGTGTATAGTGTCGGTATGTCCGTGTCCCAGTGCTTCCTCACCTGTGTGTAGTGTCGGTATGTCCGTGTCCCATGCCTCGTCACCTGTGTGTAGTGTCGGTATGTCCGTGTCCCAGTGCCTCGTCACCTGTGTGTAGTGTCGGTATGTCCGTGTCCCATGCCTCGTCACCTGTGTGTAATGTCGGTATGTCCGTGTTCCAGTGCCTCGTCACCTGTGTGTAGTGTCGGTATGTCCGTGTCCCAGTGCCTCTTCACCTGTGTTGTGTTGGTATATCTCCGTGTCCCAGTGCCTCGTCACCTGTGTATAGTGTCGGACGTCGGTATGTCCGTGTCCCAGTGCTTCCTCACCTGTGTGTAGTGTCGGTATGTCCGTGTCCCATGCCTCGTCACCTGTGTGTAGTGTCGGTATGTCCGTGTCCCAGTGCCTCGTCACCTGTGTGTAGTGTCGGTATGTCCGTGTCCCAGTGCCTCGTCGCCTGTGTGTAGTGACGGTATGTCCGTGTCCCAGTGCCTCCTCACCTGTGTGTTGTGTTGGTATATGTCCGTGTCCCAGTGCCTCGTCACCTGTGTGTAGTGTCGGTATGTCCGTGTCCTAGTGCCTCCTCACCTGTGTGTTGTGTTGGTATATGTCCGTGCCTCGTCACCTGTGTGTAGTGTCGGTATGTCCGTTTCCCAGTGCCTCGTCACCTGTGTGTAGTGTCGGTATGTCCGTGTCCCATGCCTCGTCACCTGTGTGTAGTGTCGGTATGTCCGTGTCCCAGTGCCTCCTCACCTGTGTGTTGTGTTGGTATATGTCCGTGCCTCGTCACCTGTGTGTTATGTCGGTATGTGTCCGTGCCTCGTCACCTGTGTGTTATGTCGGTATATGTCCGTGCCCTGTCGCCTGTGTTGTGTCGGCGTATGTCGGCGCCGCAGTACCTGTGCCTGGTGTCGGTGTGCGGCAGTATGTCGGCGAGGCCGGGCGTCATCTCGTTGAGCTCCATGGCGAACCGGGTGAACCCGTAGTACAGCTCACTGTCGGGGGCCATCGCACCTACACCAACAACATTTATCTTACCTCGATATGATCTTATAATCAGCGATTCTGAGTGTGTCGTTAAATTAACTTTCAAAATATTTTACCCTTATAATTTTGCCTCGATGAAAGTGCACATAATAAAGCAAGTTTTTTTTTAAAAAAAGGACAATTTACACATATTGTTCTAACCCCAAAGCATGCAAATTGTTTGCTTGTGTTATGGGCGTTAATTAACGATACTAATATATAGAATTGCATTTATAAATACTGTAACATACGTAATAATAATAATGATTCAATTATTGCATCAAATATGGTACATGAAGATCTTATTCAATATTAATATTGAAGGCTCACATATTTGGCCCATTAAGGCATGCAACAGGTAGGTAAGAAATCAAATAATAAGAAAACTTATTTTAACTTATTATCTTATCTACTATACACATCACGTTAATTTTATTTTTCACAATATGTTAAAAAAGAAAAAAATAATAGGTCCGTCCGATTTTAATAAAATTCGAGCACCTTTTAAACATCCAAAGCCAGAAATACAAACATCTATGCTATCACACAAACGTAAACCTCTATCGGGAATCAAACCCGATCCCCTCGATTCGTAGTTAGGTTTTTAACCAGTCGACCAACGGGGTGGTCAAATTATGAAAATAGCATATGAAAGTTATCTTATCGGGGCCTGTTTTAGCATTTCATGCAGTAAACTTATGTTAGAAATAGTGCAAGTTTAATATTAAAAAAAATAATGTCCTTTGTATATAGTACAAGATATCAGAGAGCTCTGCAACGTCTACTACCAGTCTTCGATCTATGTCTTTTAGTAACAACGCCTTATCTATTCCTACCGCAATGGCGTCGGTCATTGTTATTTTTGTGTTTTGGTTTGGAGGGAAAGGTAGCCAGTGAACTTATGCATATGGTGTTCCATCCACACGCGATGATTGTCTTTCTAACAGAAGTACCAACAACTCGTTTGCGCGCTTTATATTTTGATATAAAGATCGCAAACGAGAAGATGGCTGTCTTCCCACGTTTAAAGTTTGTAGAATAGAAGGTGGTTACTGGGTCTCCAGAAAGGATAGACAGTGTTACTGCGTCTCAGAATAGATAGTGTTATCAGGCCTCTAGACAGTATAGACGTGTTATTGGGTCCTCAAAACCAGTATGTCGTATTATCGTGTCCCCAGACAATGTGCCATGTCACTGGGTCTCCACAGTGAGTGTGTCGTGTTACCGTGTCCACACAGTCAGCGTGTCGTGTTACCGTGTCCTCACAGTGAGTGTGTCGTGTTACAGTGTCCCCACAGTGAGTGTGTCGTGTTACAGTGTCCCCACAGTGAGTGTGTTGTGTTACCGTGTCCCCACAGTGAGTGCGTTGTGTTACCGTGTCCACACAGCGAGTGTCCCGTGTTACCGTGTCCCCACAGTGAGTGTGTCGTGTTACCGTGTCCCCACAGTGAGTGTGTCGTGTTACAGTGTCCCCACAGTGAGTGTGTTGTGTTACCGTGTCCCCACAGTGAGTGTGTTGTGTTACCGTGTCCACACAGTGAGTGTGTCGTGTTACCGTGTCCCCACAGTGAGTGTGTCGTGTTACCGTGTCCCCACAGCGAGTGTCCCGTGTTACCGTGTCCCCACAGTGAGTGTGTCGTGTTACCGTGTCCCCACAGTGAGTGTGTCGTGTTACCGCGTCCCCACAGTGAGTGTGTCGTGTTACCGTGTCCCCACAGTGAGTGTGTCGTGTTACCGCGTCCCCGCAGTGTGTCGTGTTACCGTGTCCCCACAGTGAGTGTGTCGTGTTACAGTGTCCCCACAGTGAGTGTGTTGTGTTACCGTGTCCCCACAGTGAGTGTGTTGTGTTACCGTGTCCACACAGTGAGTGTGTCGTGTTACCGTGTCCCCACAGTGAGTGTGTCGTGTTACCGTGTCCCCACAGCGAGTGTCCCGTGTTACCGTGTCCCCACAGTGAGTGTGTCGTGTTACCGTGTCCCCACAGTGAGTGTGTCGTGTTACCGCGTCCCCGCAGTGTGTCTTGTTACCGTGTCCCCACAGTGAGTGTGTCGTGTTACAGTGTCCCCACAGTGAGTGTGTTGTGTTACCGTGTCCACACAGTGAGTGTGTCGTGTTACCGTGTCCCCACAGTGAGTGTGTCGTGTTACAGTGTCCCCACAGTGAGTGTGTTGTGTTACCGTGTCCCCACAGTGAGTGTGTTGTGTTACCGTGTCTACACAGTGAGTGTGTCGTGTTACCGTGTCCCCACAGCGAGTGTCCCGTGTTACCGTGTCCCCACAGTGAGTGTGTCGTGTTACCGTGTCCCCACAGTGAGTGTGTCGTGTTACCGCGTCCCCGCAGTGTGTCGTGTTACCGTGTCCCCACAGTGAGTGTGTCGTGTTACAGTGTCCCCACAGTGAGTGTGTTGTGTTACCGTGTCCACACAGTCAGCTTGTCGTGTTACCGTGTCCCCACAGTGTCGTGTTACCGCGTCCCCGCAGTGTGTCGTGTTACCGTTTCCCCACAGTGAGTGTGTCGTGTTACAGTGTCCCCACAGTGAGTGTGTTGTGTTACCGTGTCCACACAGTCAGCGTGTCGTGTTACCGTGTCCCCACAGCGAGTGTGTTGTGTTACCGTGTCCCCACAGCGAGTGTCCCGTGTTACCGTGTCCCCACAGTGAGTGTGTCGTGTTACCGTGTCCCCACAGTGAGTGTGTCGTGTTACCGCGTCCCCGCAGTGTGTCGTGTTACCGTGTCCCCACAGTGAGTGTGTCGTGTTACAGTGTCCCCACAGTGAGTGTGTTGTGTTACCGTGTCCACACAGTCAGCTTGTCGTGTTACCGTGTCCCCACAGTGTCGTGTTACCGCGTCCCCGCAGTGTGTCGTGTTACCGTTTCCCCACAGTGAGTGTGTCGTGTTACAGTGTCCCCACAGTGAGTGTGTTGTGTTACCGTGTCCACACAGTCAGCGTGTCGTGTTACCGTGTCCCCACAGCGAGTGTGTCGTGTTACCGTGTCCCCACAGTAAGTGTGTCGTGTTACCGTGTCCCCACAGTGAGTGTGTCGTGTTACCGTGTCCCCACAGTGAGTGTGTCGTGTTACCGTGTCCCCACAGTGAGTGTGTCGTGTTACCGCGTCCCCGCAGTGTGTCGTGTTACCGGGTCTCCAGAGGCAGCGCTGCGCGGGCGGGTCCCCGGCCAGCAGCACCTCGGACCAGCGCCCCGCCAGCCGCAGCCGCGACCGCGCACCACACACCGCGCCGCGCACCTCGTGCCGACTGTTCGACCACGAGCTCGCCTGCGACACACACACACACACACACATACACACGCTGGTACACTCTCCAATACTATACCATATAAAACAACTCATATCAATATCAAGGTAGACTAAAATAATTTATAACCTAACTTTGGTTCTCCTGATGAATAGATAGATTTCATCGACTTAATATAGACACCTATAATCGATGAAATCGAAAATAGAATGCGACATAAGCATATATAGCTTCTTTAACTCCATTCCAGCCCAACGATAATACGCACAGACGCTATTACGACAGAAATAGATAAAGCGGTGGCACCAAATCTCGGTAAAACGTTGCGGATCTCTATCAATTTGCAGTGAATCATTTTTCACCATACAAGATGCTTATCAACAAGGCAGTTGACATATTCTTCATAATGAGCTCAGATGAAAATGGGGGATTATAATAACATTTTTAATACAGAGGTGAAAAACCACAGATTCACATGACATTAACATCACTGTGAGTTGTGACCTGTGCAGGCGAAACAACAAATAAAAAATTGTCTTTTACGAAAATATAAATTGGATCCTCTGTGGAACTAGCAAGTATAAATAAAGATCAAATAGAATATGTGCCATGATCACTGGTACTGGTAGCTACATCTACAGGCTAGAATGATTCTGCGTAAGGCTCCGATAAATGCTTCGAATGACAAAAAACAAAATAATTCAAATCAAAAATGAGGTCTTTCTAAAATAGATGAACATATTTTAACACAGCATTACCAGATATCCAGCCAAAAGAGAACGTCATTCAAGGGACTACAACTATTTGATTTTTACGAATAAAATAAGTTTGTTTCATAACGCTTTACAACTTTCTGCATAAAATAATCCACTTTTAACGTAAAAGTGAGAGGCTATTTACCTTCTCACTTTTGTACGTACTGCGTGTACGTCAGAGCTGACGTACGTCTCGCTCTGACGACGACATCATTTACATAGGGCGCGCGTTTATCAACTGATAGAACTAGGTACTTTTCCAATTCTCACAAACTTTAAAATATGCAGTGACAAAAGCTGACTGAACTACATGTTAACAGCTGCAACAGTTATTATTTAATAACGGCTATTAATGATTCTAATTTCCCATCACACTTTACCAGGCTTTGTTTAGTACCATGATATCATCACTGTTCTCTTTAAATAAACTGAATTAAAGATATTTAAGTAAATGCATTCCGCATTTACTTAAATATCTTTAATTCAGTTATAGCTTACGAATTAAATAGTGGTTGCCCCATGTTGCCCTAAGACCCATTTAGGAATAGACATTGTATTATTCCACCAGGCAATTCGTAAAAGAAATTAGTTAAACATCTCACTATCATCGTAAATACGAGTAACTAGTAGCAGATTAATTAGCATGTATTAAATGTCACAATACAAAAAACCACAAACTCACATCACATTATAATGTAAATGATTTGGTAAATGCCAAAATCCAAATGTTTATTACGCACATCACTCGTAAGTTCATACGATGTTTTACTTAAATCGAAGTGACATAAACAACAAGCGGCATTCGGCAGACTGAGAGAAATCTAGCAATGAATACCTAAGCATTCCGATTACGAAGCTTGTGCTTTGCGTTGTAATATTCGAATGGCTTGCGCATGCCGGCTATACGTCAGTCGCGCGAATTTGATGATATTAAAACATACCACCTGTAATATTTTCATTTATTGCTCAAATGACTATTTTGAGTAAAACGTTTATTGTTTGTACTGTTTCTGACAAGGCCGACGGAGATTTCTTGGATTATTACACTTTTTATAGCTAATAACTTTTAGTTTTAACTTATATAATAGGTATAAGGTAATTTATAATCACCTCTGTGGTCTCGTGGTCCAGTGTCGTTATTGACCACATAAGTCCCAGGTTCGATTCCCGGGGCGTGCAATTAAAAAATGTGCCTTTTCAGTTTTCTGACAAAAACAACGTTGTCCGGGATTAAATGAATACCGGGTTGGCGATAGGCTTGTCACCTATCACACTGTGGAAACAAGTATCTTCGGCTAATCGTGGGTGCACTGTTGTTGTACTTCTGCCTCCGGGGATACGGGCGTGAAGATACTTTACTTCTTAAATAATAACTGTTGCAGCTGTTATCCTGTAGATCAGTCACCTTTTGTCACTGCATATTACAAAGTTTGTGAAAATTGGACAAGTATTTCTATCAGCGCGCTCTATATTATATATGCGCGCCTTACGCGAATGATGGCAATCTTAGAGCGAGATCTACGTCAGCTCTGACGTACACGCAGTACGCATAAGAGTGAGAAGGTAAATAGCCTCTCACTTTACGTTACAAGGGGATTATTTTATGCAGAAAGGGACAAAGCGTTATGAGATAAAATTATTTTATTCGCATAAATCAAAAAAATATTAATCCCTTGAATAACGTTCTTTTAGCTGGATATCTTTGATTAGACGTACCGAATGCTGCGTTAAAATATGTTCCCCTATTTTGGAAAGACCTTATATAAGCCCTGTAAGGGCAAGCCCCGCGATAACGTCTACACATGAAAATATTTTTAATTTGGAGGCTCAAAACTTTAAGTGGTATACTATTCGTAATATTTGCCCTATTACACTGGATACACCTATAAAATTGACTTTGTATTGCTCTACGAGACACTAAGATCCAATAGTCGTATCCTAATTTTGGAAAGACCTTATATACGTCTTGAAAGGGCAAGCCGCGCGATAACGTCTTATGTAAAGAATGAATGGGCCAATGAAATCGAGCCCAACACATGAAAATATTTTTAATTTGAAGGCTCAAAACTTTAAGAGGTATACTATTCGTAATTTTTGCCCTATTGTACTGGATACACCTATACAATTGAGCTTGTATTGCTCTACGAGGCACTAAGATCCAATAGTTGTATGCTAATAGAAAGCTAAGGAAGAGTTTGAAAGTAGATTATAAGTTACCCTTATGCGTCTGATCTATTACTAAATCAGTAGGTTCATGTTGTTGTAAGACTAAAAAATCATGTTGATCATAATTTCATGTTTATCATAATTATCATAACCAAATACACCAATCTGTCACCAACACTCATAAGACCGACTTTGTTAATAAAATAATGAAGCAAAAAAAAATGAATAAACCCTTTAATACAATGTATCTCCCTAGAGAAAGTCAAATATTCGAGAAGTTCCTGTGGAACATCGCGATAACCAATCGACACTTTACGACAGTGGTTTTCACAAATTCACAAAAAAACATAATTATATTTAATATTTAAAATACATTTATTTCATCACGGTTTGCAATACGAAAAATGCACACGTAGCTCGAAGTAACCAAAATGTAGGTATACGTACGAAACAATAACTTTTGGGAGTTTTTTCCCGTGTTGGTCCTGGGCTCCTTCAAAGAATAGGCCAACTGTTGCTCTGCCAGGCAGGTCGTAGGTCGTACGTACGTAGGTCGACTTTTGGTGTCTATAGGCGATGGTTGACTCTTTCCATTAGGAGACCCATCTGCTTGTTTGCTATCTTATGATATACAAAAAAAAATTATAATTGCGAAACCGGCTTTGTCCCAAGCATTGTCTGATACGTAACGACAGCGCGCTTAGATGACCGGAATGATGTCGAGCATGCGTAGCAATTTTTGCTTGGAGCATAAAATCCACTAAATCGATTGAAAATATATAATAGTATTCAGAATTGCCTACAAATTCAGTACAAGAAAATGTCTTGAGAGTGATATACATGTACAGAAACACGAAACTATATCGCAACGTCATAAAATTATCTTAATAACAATCAAGCTTGTTTCTGTATTGAACTGCTCCACATTACCGGCAAGCGTTCGTAAAATTTTATTAGGCCCTTAGAAAATTCAAATTTATGTTTTATAGCTTTAAGGTTCAAAATTGCAAGTTACGTGTTACTTATAAAACGTTTTCGTAATGTCACGCGTCCGTAGGTTGGCTGTAATTAGACGAAAAATTACCACACAATGATTCGTGCTCTTATTTCATTAGGCACTTTCAAGGTCACGATATTGAATCTTTTTTTTATATAGAAAAAAGGAGCAAACGAGCAGGAGGCCCACCTGATGGGAAGTGATTACCACCGCCCATGGACACCAAAGGTCTTGCAGCTGCGTTGCCGGCTTTTTAAGAAGGTTATTTTGGATACAGGCATTGAGAGCTTACCTTGATGAAATTAAGCTTGCATGTAATATCGGTCCCGTGGCAGACGATGGTCATGTCTCCGTATTGATCCACCCACCGCTGGCCTCCGAACAGATTATGGACACACGTCGTTACCTGATAACAAAACAATTTTGGTCTGAAATATATTTTAATATAATAAAAAGATCCCATAAGTCCAAAAGTTATTTTAATTTTTAATATTTTAAGAGCCTTCAAGATTTCCTTAGGGTAAACAATAGTAAATTTAAAAATACTCTCAGAGTCGATTGCGCATTGGTTCAGCTTTACTGTTCTATACTGGCAAACGAACAAAAGTTGTAAGTCGTTGCAACTCCCATTTTGGTTAAATTTTCTTCATTCATTGTCACAATCTCCTTCCTTTCTATATCAGTAGGATTGAACTCTTAATTTTTCCTTAACATATGAGAAGAATTGAGAGGTATCTATCACCCGGTTAGAACGGAGTTTCTTTCGCTATATAAGATTGTAAGCAAATAATGTGTAAGAAACATTAAGAGGCACTCGAGAATTACATGCAAGACCCGTCCGCAAGTGTAAAAATTATCACAATTATTACCTTACGTTGTTCTGCTTTTTCAACTACTCTATTTTTTTTTATGTTTTCTCACCTTTAAATCTTCCCTGGACTTTAACAATTAAATCAAAACCAAATTTAGCCAAATTGGTTCAGCCATTCTCAAATTTTAGCGAGACTAAAGAACAGCAATTGATTTATATATATATATATATATATATATATATATATATATATATATATATACAGTGTGGCGCTGACCATACAACAATAAGTGAGAATTAAGGTAGTACTAGTTAGTACTAGTATTTTTAGTCTATCAAATCAGTCCTGACATCGAAATTAAAAAAACAAAAATTTCGAACAAAATTAATGACACGAAAATATAATAAAGATAAAACATCCTTTGACTTACCTATCACCAGGACGGCAACGCCGCACGCGCGGCTTGGCGGCTGGCGCCTCATGTTATTATTATTATTTTTACGTGTGACATAATATTTAGGCGCCTTTTTAAACCACACTCATCCTCAATAATTATTTTGATAAATTATTATTATTAATCACAATCATTTTGTACAATAAGTAATTACGTAGCTATAGAATTATTTTTGCGTATATTGTAAGAATAAAGACCGTATCAATCTAGGTTTCGTGCCACATATTGACTAAAAGTAAAGAAGAAAAAACAAAAATGTTGTTCACTTCACACTAATAATAATAGGTACCTAACGTGTCTTATCACAAAATAGCACTAATTAGCACAAACATCATGGCCATGGCCGGCCATCACAATAAAAATTAAGCGTCTACTTTCGCACAATTTAACTCGTATTTTACCACAATAAAAATTAAAATGAAGCGTCTACTTTCGCATAATTTATAAGTCTAGAATAATAAAAGAAAAAAATAAAAACTCAGTACATTACAAGTAATAACGTAATATCAATAACCACGGCAAAATCTTTGATCGTACTAAACAATAACATTAAACAATAATGACCGTGACCTACGTATCGTAGGTACGTGACACGTGTTATCAACGGCTTTCATCAAGAAAGCGCAAAATGCGCTTTTTTGTATCACTACACACTGTGTATGCACTCAAGATAAAGCGACTTTTCGCTTTCTTTTCAAATTCTCCTAATGACAAGATTGGGTTGTTATTGGTCAGTTGTAAAGGATAAAAAATTAAAATAACCAATGAATGCAAGGATTTTCTGCTAGTATTGCGAGTTGGCAACTTACTTATAAGAGTTCTTTCAAACCATAAAGGGTGAACGGGTCACGTACAGCCATTGACCTCTATATATTTCTATGCGTACAGCTGATAATCTACATCATGTTCGCAAAATTAGAAATGAAAACTAATGTCCTGTCGCTAAACCAGTGGATGTATTTGTCTGATTTTTTGTATTCAGGCTGAGAACATTATTACATATACTAAGTTAAATTAATTGGTGTATTGTCTGCGCCACACTGTATATATATATATATATATATATATATATATATATATATATATATATATATATATATATATATATCTATATATATATATATATATATATATATATATATATATATATATATATATATATATATATATATATATATATATATATATATATATATATATACATGTATGTATGTATGTATGTATGTATGTATGTATATACAGTTTTTTAAAGGAGGTGTCAAGTTTTACTGGACATTGAGTTATATTTTTATAAAAGCTTAAATACGTTAAAAGGGGGCAAGAACCCCGTTCACAGTTGTGTAGTAATAATTCTTGAATATTATTGTATATATTATTATATATTGAATATTGTAGTATGTATTTAAATTAATAAAAACAGTATTTAAAGGTTAAAATCATAATATTTTTGCATATTCTTAAAATTAACGGCAAGCTGAATCTAATGAAAAAAATTTAGTTTCTTCGGTGATCGGGAAATGCCTCGAAAGTCACTGCAAAATGGTCGGTTTTTGGTGTCGGTCTTTTGTTGTACATTTTTCAGTCTGGTCCATGAGCCCGCAAATGATAACGTTTGATAAACAACTCTATTTCGATAGCAATAGTTATGGGTACTTTGCGTAGTTGGAGATACTTGATGCGCGCCTCCTGCCAGAACATATTGTGTAGGGGGAGGGTGGGGTTGGTGTGGCTGACCTTGTTCCAGGAGTAGTGGTCGCCGGTGGTGGTGAGGCGCACGTGCACCTTCCCGGCGGGCTGGAACTCCATGGACTTGCCCCAGAACTTGGTCTTGATGCGCGCCTCCTGCCAGAACACCCAGCGCGCCGACGCCGCGTGACACGCCGACACCGGCGGGTGGTGGGACACCTGCGACACATATTCTTACTACGCTACCATTTCATTAAATGAACATTACAAAAAAAGTAACTCGAGAAATGGAACAAGTAATCATATACATTCATAAATCGAGGTAAAGTCCACCAGTAAAACTACCATCACACTATTTCAGTAGCATATGGTACAAGATGATGTATGTCTTAATGATAAATAAGTGTATTAGCAATATTTAACAACACTCATGTTAAAAGTTTTTTCGTAATAACTACACAGTACTATTTAAGGCATAGATCACTTTAATAACAATTTGATGATATTCTGTTTGGAGATTTTTTCATATTTAACAATTTTCAATTTGATTTTTTTATAATACTATTTTTTTTTACTGACTATCTCAGTTAAAATACTGTTAGACACTTGTTGACATATTCCCGAGAAATGCATCATTTGTGTAGCAATGAATGTTACTTGTGGCAACATGTAATTGATATACACAAGAAACAGTGCAGGTGATAGTATGCACCCTTGCGGAACACCAACATTAATATATTTAAGGTCAGAGCACGCCCCATCTATAATTAGCTTTGTAATCTGATCAGCAAAAATACGTAATTTTTTTGCATAATTTCTCGAAAGTTCATAGGAAGGAACCTTCAAGCACTTTGTGTTATACCTGATCAAAAGCCTTCACTGCATCTAAACAAGTCTAAACCCTGGTCATACCTTCTCATTGGACTCAATTATCTCCACCTACTTGTGTCAAATAAATATGTAATTAGTCCCTAATCAAATAAACAAATTTCACCTGTTCTGCTATAAATTTAAAGCCTCGATCTTCTCTCACACACTCGTAGGTCTCGGCTAGTAGTGGGTTAAACGGCTTAGACGCCGCTCTATGCGCGGTCGCTGCGTACGCACTCACGGCGAAGGCGGCGATCAGAGCACATCTCTCTATCGGGTCCGTGCAAGACGCCGCTGAGTCCAGTAGTTCGGAGTACTCCAGTTCTTCACAGAGACGCTGAAATATTCATAAAATATGCACTCAAATTTTAAGATTTCTTACAATTTTATAGGATTAGGAAAATTACAGAATTACTTGTAAACAAAAGGTGTGGTAGTTAAAAAAAGTCTCGCTTTAGTCAAATTTGATAATTATTGAAATTGGTTATGATCGCCATCGACGGATTTGCCAATATTAAAAACTTTTTTTTTCATTTGTTACAACCGGTTCCCACCAAGTACAAGACAGAGTACACTATTTTTTATAGCCTATATGTAAGGTCATTCCAAAATATGTGATATTTTAACACAGCGTTTGGTACGTCTAAACAAAGATATTTAAATTTAAGAATTTTGTCTAATAACGTTTCACATCTCTCTGCATAACTTATATCTTGCAAAATGCAATTTTAACGCAACGCAACTACTCATATAGTAAGGTAAACAATCTCACGGCATATCTGTAGAGTGATGCCAACCAACGTTTCGTTCATATTTTTTGGGTGTGCGTCAGAGCCAGTGAGTAGACCGTGCTTACGTAAGCAGCTCACGTCATTTAATATTGCGCGCGCGAGAGATCTTGAAGCTTGAAAGCTGAGAGCGGCCGGCAGGCGGATCTTTGAGGCCGCGTTAAGCTTATTGGAACATACCTACGTTTATTATTTGTTGTACATAGACATATTTTATTTCAGTGATTCAGAACACGTATTAAATCAATTATTGACTACCCCGTTGGTCGAGTGCTTAGCGACCCTGACTACTCAATCGACGGGGCTCAGGTTTGATCACCGATGGGGACAAGCATTTGTGTGATGAGCATATTTGTATTTCCGGGTTTGGGTGTTTATTATGTATGTAAAAGTGTTTATGTATTTTTACGTATATATGTATTTTTACGTATTAGTATCATTGACTAACACCCATAACACAAGCAAATAATTTACTTATTTTGGGGTTAGATCAGTAAATGTAATTTGTCCGTGAATATTTATTTATTTAATTTAATAGATGGCATAAGATAATTGGCATATAAGTTGAGAGTTCTGATAAGACAAACGCCACTATCTTATTTTATTCATATATAAACGCAAAAAAATCACTTCAAATTTTGTCGTCTAGCTACCGGTGTCAGTTTGTTCCTTTTCCTCTTTGACTGCAGATATGCTATCATTTGTCTCACCTATTGGGGCTGTGATGCATGGTTTATGATCTCTCTCTCCTTTACTTAAAAACCCCGCTAGTGAAATTATTCAAATCTTAATATTTTTAATAAATGGAGTATTACTGTGGACTGATAGACCTATTTATAATCTTTTAAAGGTACGGAATTTCAAATGCCTGCAGTCTGGTTATTGCTCTCTCTCTCTCTCTCTCTCTCTCTGTGTGTGTGTGTGTGTGTGTCTGACCTGCAGCATGTTGAGCGGCTCGTTAATGGTGACGGGCATGGAGATCTGGCTGAGGTCCTTGCCGATGTTCTTGTAGAGCAGGTTCCAGAGGCTGGGCGGCGCGGGCGCGGGGCGGGGCCGGGGCAGGCGGCTGCGGCGGCCCCAGCCCCCCTCCCCTGCGCCCCCGCCCTGCCCCGCCCCCGCTGCACTGCCCGGCCGCTCCTCCCCCACCCGCGTTACTGCCGGATATCACATAACTACAACTTCATATTATAGCTAGTATCCCACTTATCTATTATTAGTCGCTTATGTAAAAACTTTTATTTATTTATTTGAAGTATTGCCAACAAAGCGTGCATTATAGACATTAACATATTATTATATCTAGTACAACAACGCAAGTTAAATGCTGCCTCAATTTAAGGCAATAAAGACATTCTTGAATTTTCAAAAACTGGTATTCAATTAGGATATAATACATTAACAAAAATAATATTTGATTATTTAAAAGAATCATAGATTGAATAAGGTAATTAAAATTAAATTATTAAAAATTAAAATTAATGAAAATTTAAAAATAATGGCTATTTAAAATCAATATACATTATTATTTATTAACAATTTATTTAACTTGAGACATAATTTCATTATGACAATAAGTTCATCAATATTACAGTTTGCCAACAACACCGTTCTTTGAAACAGCGCTTTACAATACTATCGGTAAATAAACTGATTCTTTGCAAATTACAACAAAATTTTTCTTGAGGTTTTACATTGATATCTACATGAATTACATTAGACCCTGAAAAATTATTACACCGGTTTTATTAACAATGATATAATAAGTAAACTATTAATATTGAACCAATGATCAAATTGCATTGTTCACTTCTTCGCGCCTAATCCAATCTGTCTCTTGACTTTAAATAAATGTGAAGTGCCATCTACAATTAATAGGATTCCGTGTTTATCCTCAATATCCTAAGACAAGTCCTTTATGTATATAAGAAAAAGAACTGGAATAAGAATGCACCCTTGTGGAACGCCCAAGGTGACAGCAGCACCAGTTGATATTATTCCGTTAATATAAACCTTCTGAATTCTTCTATTTAAATAGAAAATCAATAGCTTTGTTTCTAATTACATAAATGTGTGATTTCTTGATTAAAATGTTATTATGAACAGTCAAATACGTTAGACGAATCACAAACTATCCTAAATAACTACTCCCAGTTTTTACAAATTTTCTATAGTAATATCACATTAGCATCTATTGTTAAGCCAACCATTTGTTTTACTATGAACTTTTAAACTAACGCGTTCTACTATCATTTTAAAAAATATATAAACGGGTCAAAAACGCGTACATATATAGAACTTGTAAAGTTGCAATGTGCTGCTGCTGCTGCTGTAACGAGCATTATGAGTTGTGCATTTTAAGGTTTTCTAAAATATTTCAATTTGTTATGTTTTAAAAGCATTTCGATTTAAATCATTAGTGTAATAAAAAAGTAAAGAAAGTTACTGATTTCATCACGATTTTCAAAAATCGAGTTTTCATCAGATTCTCACATTTTGATGTCGTAGCTTTTCCAACTATTAGGAAGACTAATTACATTTTTAAACTCTAACCGCCTTATTCCAAAACGAGGTCTAAATATAGTACCGAACTTAACACCAGTTTTATTACTAGTATTAGATGAAACGTTATTATAAAACCGGGTTTAGCGCTAGTCCGAGTATCTTCTATGGTTCTAAAGATAAACCTACGCGACCCCTAGTTTAACTTTAATACTAAGCTCAAAACGTCAAACTTCAAAGTTGACATAAACGTCGTATTTGTTGTGAAATAATTATTTGTAATTAAAATAATAAAAAATGGACATAAACGTAATTGATATAAAGGATTTGGAAGATTTGGATGTATCGGAAACATATCAGAAGCTTAATAGACCCCAAAGTCGAGTGAATCCGTTTCATTTAATTGACGGAGATTTTCGAAAAAATATGGATTCACAAAACAGGTTTGCCAGCCAAATAGTGGATTTATTGCGAGAAGATTTAGTTCTTGACCCTCGGGGACAGGCTCTCAGTCCTGAGTTGCAAGTGGTTTGCGCATTACGTAACTGGGCTCGTCATGAGGTAAGTGTATAAACTTGATAATCTACATTACAAGCAATGCCAGGATATTTCAATTGCTGGAGAACTTACTGAAATATTATTATTGTTTCTATAGATTCAAGACGATACTGCCGACTTACATGGTGTATCTCAGCCGACTATTAGCAAAACTTGTAAGAAAATAGCAGGGATTTTAGATGGATTGCCCCATAGATTTATAAAGATGCCAGCTAGTTTAAATCAGCAAGAAGAAGCAATGAGGAAGTTTCGCCGTATAGCTAATTTTTGAAAGTTATAAGTGCTATAGACTGCACTGATTGATTGATTACGGTAAAAAAGTAATGCTAGATTTTATAACAAAACCTAATCGTACCTACTCGAGGCACTCAGGTTTTGTGCTTCAATAATAAATAAAAACAGACTAGCTATGGAAATACAGAAATATTAAGTAACTTGAAGTGCTGTTGTATATATATTATTGAAATGTTTACTTTCGCATATAGTATTTATTATAAACATTCGGATTAAATTACGCGCGTCACACATTTTTTTTTTGTTTTTTTTTTAGTTTATTTCGTTGTACGCTTACTCGATACGTGTACACATGTAGGTATATAGTGGAAATAAAAAGAAAATTCATATAAGTTCAACGTTTTCAGATTTAAGATAATTTTCATAGCAAAATTGTACCTATATTTTATTTTATTATCACTTTCGAACTCATAAATCACTTTTAATAAACAATTTGCTTTCTTTTCATATAAGTATGTTTGTTGTAACGGAACGTTGCATGTTACGCCGAGTGAATGAACGAATGGTTTAGAGTCATTTTAGCTTATAATCTGTGGATACATGTTCATCCAAGGTCTATCTTCGGTATTAGCTAGTCCTCAGTTAGATTCGTTTTTGTAATAAGAATGAATTTTAGTACTGAATCTAACTTTAATACCGTAACAAGTCTAGACTTCTTAATCTTGGTTTAAACCCAGATCTAGGCCTGTTTTTGTAATAAGGCGGTAAGAGCTCAAAAGTAAGAGCTTTGAGTTTAAAATACCTCAACTTAGCGGAGGGTTTCATGGATAGCCTGCAGTGTTAAACATTTTAGACGTTTTTTTTCATTTGATCTAATTAATAAGTTACATCAGTACACAATTGCATCTTTTGTTTTCAAAATCACATTGTAATGTTTTTTATTCTCCTGACTACTTACGTGCTTCGGAATTGTCTGAGCTGCCCGATCCTTCTTCGCTGCTGAGAGAACCGGCTTCAGAAGTCGAGTCCCCATCCAACTCTATGACGCCTGCCTATAAAATAAGATTTATAATTTAGAAAAATTATCAGAATAATCAGAAGTTTCAAAACATAACGCTCAAATCGCAAAGGAAGTGTTATCAAATCCTGTATATGTCAAACATAGTGATGTTACGATAATTAAAGCCAGGATATAATAATATCTTAAGTTTCGGTATCTATATACACGCAATCTATATATATATATATATATATATATATATATATATATATATATATATATATATATATATATATATATAAATCAATTGCTGTTCGTTAGTCTCGCTAAAACTCGAGAGGGGCTAAGCGATTTGGATTTTGGTTTTGAATTAATTACCGAATTCCAGGGAAAGTTTAAAAGGTGAGAAAATATAAATAGATAGTTAAAAAGACAGAACAACGTTTGCCGGGTCAACTAGTCCGAAATAAAAACACGACAAGCAATATTTTAATAGTGATACCAAAGCAAGTTACTATAGGTTTTTCACCAGAAACAATGAATAAAAAATATATATTTTTTTTAATATCATAAGATAGCAAACAAGCAGATGGGTCTCCTGATGGAAAGAGTCACCCATCGCCTATAGACACCAAAGATGTTAATGGCGCGTTGCTATCTTGTGGTGAGGTCTAATGCCACATGCATAAATTTACCGGCTACCTTACCCTCCAAACCGGAACACGACAGCAACAAGCACTGACGTTATTGCGGCAGGAATAGGTAAGGCGGTGGTATCAGACTCGGGCGAGACAATGCAGCACTCTACCACCTAGTAGCCACGATGTTAGTGACTCGATAGCCAATCGGTCGCCTTTTACGACCTGCCTGGCAGAACGGAAGTTGGCCTATTCTTCAAAGGAGGCCGGGACCAACACGGCGAAAAATTAAAAAAAATATATATTTTCATCATGTTAATCTAACGGCCGGTTAAAAATCAGAAATCAGAAATACTTTATTCAATAAAACTTATTACAAGTTATTTTGACGCGTCAACATTATTTTAAACTACTACCGGATCGTAAACGCGGCCACACACTGAGAAGATCCGGCGAAAGAAGCTCAGAGGGCTTGTTTTTTTTCATAACATTTTTTAAATAAAATATTACATAATATTTAATTAGTATCTAATTGTTACATTAATAATAAGGATTGCCGATATGAGGAGCAGTTAATCCCATGCTTTCCTGTCATCAAGTTATTCAGATATTTTATAGTAACCTTTTTACACAGTTTTTGAATTTGTTAACTGGTAAATCTCTAATGTCATCAAGCAGCTTATTGTAGAAGCGTATACTTTACCCCATAAAAGAGTTGCTTATTCTGTGGAGACGGGACACATGCACAGCAAGGTTGTTTTTGTTCCTTGTATTTAGGGAGTGAATATCACTACTTTTTTTAATTATTCAAATATTTTTACGAACGTACATCAAGGTTTCGAATATATACCAAAACGTTAATCAATTTTAACAATAATTGATTGGCGTTAAACATAAATTTTACAAGCAAATGATCTGTTAAATACATATTAATTGCTTGTTAAAATTAATTTGAGTTTTGGAAACCGGCCGTAAGTGCAGTATTTGTATGTTTCGTGTGAAAAGTGAACATAACACGGATCAATGACGTAACCTACCGAGTGCAGAAGCAACCAAGAGGGACCATGAAAATTGTTCATGTTGATCGGTTAGCCGTCTATAATGGAAGTAATGATGTTCGGGACGAACATGACTAAGAGGGGAGTAGTGTTACGAATAATCTAGAAACGTGTAGAGTTGGAACGCTGAAGAGATCTAGAAATAAAAGAAAGAGATAGCTACTCCTATTGACAAACAAATAGTTGATCTAGGCTATACCATAATGAACTTTGTGGTATAGAGCATAAGGTTGAAAGTAGCGTGTACTAGGATTGATGAGTCATTGATGAGTCACTTGTTTATGATAAGTTGATTACAATAAGAAGTGATTCATCGTTTCCCGATACATTTAGATTTTTCTGGATTCAGGTAGAACTTTACCCTGGCTATAAATAGAGATGTGTTGACCAATACGGGGCAGTTTTTATCAAGCGATCGAGAGCGATACTTAAAGCGACCCGTGCGAAGCGAGAAGTGATATTGTGTAGTGTTCTAAGTCTGTTAGTACAGTGAGTGACTAGTGTTAATCAGAGTATTTAGTATTACATTGTGTTGTCTTGTCTTGTGTGTATTTGTGTTGTAAATACACGGATTTAATATAAGTGGTGTTTTCTTACAATTACGAACCCGAAGTACGTAAAATATATATTATGAGTAATAATTTATAGCATCAAGCTTAACTTTGATGAGATCTATAATTTTAAAAACAAATTAAAGGAACTTTAAAAGTATTCACAAAACATCTAAAAATATTCAATTAGGCGACAAAGAATTAAAACATGGGAATATATAACAACTTGAAATTCTGTCACTAATATTATACGTGTGAAATGTTGTATGTTTGTTACATATTATTTCCCCGTGTTGGTCCGTGCTCCTTTTAAGAATAGATTAACTGTATTTCTGCCAGACAGGTCGTAAAAGGCGACCGTTTAGATATACATGTCACTACTACCATCGTGACTACTAGGTGGCAGAGTTTCATAAAGTCTCGTCCGGGTATTTCGTACCACCGTCTTACCTATTCCTGCCGCAATAGCTTCGGTGTTTGTCATTGTCGTGTTCCAGTTTGGAGGGTAGTCGGTAGATTTATGCATATGACATTGCCATGCCGCCACACGGATAGCAATGCGCCATTATCATCTTTAACATCTTTGGTGTCTACAGGCGATAGCTTCTCTTTCCATCAGGAGAGCCATTATGATATAGATGAAAAATAAATACGCGAAAATTTCATTATGTTATTTTAGACAAAATGTTATGAAGTGCATTACTGCTAGGGATCTCGTAAAAGGCGAGAAGAGGATTGGTTAATATGTGTCACTAATATTGTGAACTGGGTTGTAATTCTGCCGAATCTCGAGCGGGTTACACTAACACAGCTTTATTATTTTCTGTCGTAATAGCGTCGGTGGTTGTGAGTGTGTTGTGCAGGTTGGGGGTAAGGTATGTTCGGTGATGGTATGTGGTGACTTGGTCGTATGCATGCAACATCGCTCAGAAATCAGAAGTAAATTATTCAATAAAACTTTTTACAAGTCATTTTGACACGTCAACATATTTTTTACGCGGCCACACACTGAGAATATCCGGGGGAAGAAACTCAGCGGGTTTGTCTTTTTTTTCATATCATCTTTTTTTTTATAATATCACAATATTACAAAATATTACAAAAAATAAATATGAGATCGGTATGAGTAACAATTAATCCCAGGCTTTTATGTCTTCTAAATAATCTGAGATTATAATATCCAAAAAACATTGATATTAAAACATCTATTTTTTCGAAAGTGAAATATCGATGTTTAAAACATCGAATCTTATAAACGATACATCGATTTGAACGGTTTTTGATGTTTTTTAATTATATTTATACATGACTTCTATGCTGGTGATTCGTAAACGGTACACAACCATCAAAATAATAGTCGGCCTATAAAGGCGAGTAAAGCGGTTGCTTCGTTTTGTGCGCCTTAGTACTGCAGAATAAACGAGACGCTATATACAAAAATTGTGACAGAGATGTATCTTTGTGTGTAGGTAGTTGTGGATCACAGACGGCGTGGAACATGTAGCTATGATGAAACATCGCTTTTGAAGAACGATATATCGAGCTCCCCGTGTTGGTCCCAGGCTCTTTTGAAAATTAGGCTAATTGCCATTCTGCAAGGCAGGTCGTAAAATGCGACCCATTAGCTTATGCAAGTCACTACAATCGTGGCTATTAGGTGGTAGAGTTCTGCATTGCTTCGTCCGGGTCTGGTACCACTGCCTTACCTATACCTGAGAGTAAGGTAGCCGGTAAACTTATGCTCGTGACATTAGACCTCGCCACAAGATAGCAACGCACCATTAACATTTTTGGTATCTATAGGCGATGGTTGACCCTTTCCATCAGGAGACCCATCTGCTTTTTTGCTATATTATGACAAAAAAAATATACATATATATTGTCCATGTTCGGGGATTTAATATAGATGTTAAAACATCGATGTTTTTGAACGATATATCAATGAGTGAATGAAAATAATGAATGAATGAATAATGTTTAAAAAATGTATGTATCGTTAGGAGCCGTACCTGGTCGTCGAGCAGCGGCGAGTGTCGGTCGGGCGGCTCCTCGGCGTCAAAGAACTCGGTGGCCGACACACACGACGAGCTCAGGCTCAGCGACGCCAACTGCCGCGGCTGACAACACACACACGCACCATCTCATGGGGATTTCCATCGGGAATATATGGTATATAAACATTTAGTTACCAAAGTTTAGCCATCAACAAATAATTTGGTAAAGTGCGTGTCGGGCCACGCATTATGTAGGGTTCCGAAGTTGCCCATCACAATAATGCGGAATAAGAAAGCTTTTGTAGTTTCATAAAATTAATATTTAAGCTATTAAACGTCAATGACAAATATACATATATCCACATCGCAGGTTCACCGCCTATAAAAACTTCTCTTAGTACACTTTATAAGTTGATCGAGTATTACCACCGACCACACAGCCCATAGACACCTAATAATAGACGAATGACTTGTGTCAACACATCTGACTTATAGTTCCGATGTAAATGTCCACGCGCCAATGAGTAGTGATTGAGTAATCAGTGTCGACCAATCAGATGCTCTGTACATTACTATCTTTCACTGTGGCCTTGAGTTAGCCAATTACGGCGTTGCAACCCCACTTCGTCTTACCTCAGCTAGTTGCCAGAATGCATTCAATACGGAAAATCAAACATTAGCCGTCTATAGGCTGCGTGGTCGGTGAGTATTACTCAAAAACTTATAAAGCCTTTTTAAGCCGTGATAATTTTCTTTTTAACTTCATTATATTTAGTACTACTATGATTTATTTTCCACTCTTAAAATTAACCCGTTAAGCCTGCAGAATGAGGGAGAGGATACTTCACTTTAACAGAAATTAGCATAAATAAAACTTAATATTTTACAAACGAGTCCCGTAATCGAAAACGTTTACACAAATCTATCCAACCTAAAACCTAAATTTTTTAAAAACCTATCCAACGATACATCGCACAATGGAGTACGTGAGAAAAAATGAACATGCCTTACACACAGGGGAGCTACCCTGAAACAAAATATTTTTCAAGATTTTACGTTATCACTTTGTCGACGTCACTAATATGTATACATGACGTCACACATATATATACATTCTAGTAATAAAAATCTCTAGAGATATCGTGCGGACGGACGGCCGGACATAGCGAAACTATAGGTAAGAGTTCCTAGTTTACTTTTGAACCCT